>CM060309.1:65119033-65131533 GCA_030674185.1 Monoplex corrugatus
AGAGAGACGGAGACTCGGAAGTCGGAACTCGGAATTTTAATGAAATTAGGCCAACAGCCCCTTTCTATGGGAGGAAATCATGGGAAATAATTATATTTTTGTTAGACATACAGTTAAGCACAAAATCAACACACATCAAAGTAAACAATGAGGACATTTTTGTAAACTATTACCTAGAAATGGACACTATGATTTTTCTCTCATTTTATAGGCAGCAGCCAGAAACTTGTTGACTGTTGCTCATGTAGCCTCGTCTGTCAAGTTGAAAAAAAAACCCAAAAAACTAAGTTGTCGCTTTCTACACTTTTGTTACCACATTGTTCGATGATGCTTGCTTGTCGTTCAGCAAAGGAATGTGGTTTTTGAAACAGTTTCATAGGAGAAATGTTGACATGCGCTTAAATCTTAATGTTCATTTTTAGACTTCCAATGTGCAAAATATCATTGTGTATATTCTGTATACTATGTGGAGTTCATGTGTCAACACTGTCTTTTCAAATGTGTAAAAGAATTGTTGTTGTTGTTGTTGTTTTTGTCATTCTTCGTTGCCACATTGTATGTTAGATGTTTGTTTGTTGTGAAATAAAAAAATGAATTTAAAAAAGTTTTAAAAAATGTTGTCCCCTTCTAGTTCTACTTACATGTATATCGTTATCTGACCTAACTGTACAGAGTCAATTTAACTGGAAGTCTGTCTCGTTGTTTTTGTTTGTTTTGTTTTTGTTTGTATATTGGGATAGAGTGGACATAAAGCTTTGTATTTTGGGACAGACTGGACATAAAACGTTATGTATGTTGGGACAGACTGGACATAAAACGTTATATATGTTGGGACAGACTGGACATAAAACGTTATATATGTTGGGACAGACTGGACATAAAACGTTGTATATATTGGGACAGACTGGACATAAAACGTTGTATATATTGGGACAGACTGGACATAAAATGTTATATATGTTGGGACAGACTGGACATAAAACGTTGTATATGTTGGGACAGACTGGACATAAAACGTTGTATATATTGGGACAGACTGGACATAAAATGTTATATATGTTGGGACAGACTGGACATAAAACGTTATATATGTTGGGACAGACTGGACATAAAACGTATATTGGGACAGACTGGACATAAAACGTTGTATATGTTGGGACAGACTGGACACAAAACGTTATATATGTTGGGACAGACTGGACATAAAACGTTATATATGTTGGGACAGACTGGACATAAAACGTTGTATATTGGGACAGACTGGACATAAAACGTTGTATATTGGGACAGACTGAACATAAAACGTTGTATATTGGGACAGACTGGACATAAAACGTTATATATGTTGGGACAGACTGGACATAAAACGTATATTGGGACAGACTGGACATAAAACGTTATATATGTTGGGACAGACTGGACATAAAACGTTATATATGTTGGGACAGACTGGACATAAAACGTTATATATGTTGGGACAACTGGACATAAAACGTATATATGTGACAGATGGACATAAAACGTTATATATGTTGGGACAGACTGGACATAAAACGTTATATATGTTGGGACAGACTGGACATAAAACGTATATTGGGACAGACTGGACATAAAACGTTATATATGTTGGGACAGACTGGACACAAAACGTTATATATGTTGGGACAGACTGGACATAAAACGTTATATATGTTGGGACAGACTGGACATAAAACGTTGTATATTGGGACAGACTGGACATAAAACGTTGTATATTGGGACAGACTGAACATAAAACGTTGTATATTGGGACAGACTGGACATAAAACGTTATATATGTTGGGACAGACTGGACATAAAACGTTGTGTATATTGGGATAGACTGGACATAAAACGTATATTGGGACAGACTGGACATAAAACGTTATATATGTTGGAACAGACTGGACATAAAACGTATATTGGGACAGGCTGGACATTGGGATAGACTTGAGATAAAACGTATATAAACGTTATATATTGTGACAAACTGGACATAAAAAGTTGTATATTGGGACAGATTAGAAATGAAATGTTATACAGACTAGACATGAAACGTGTATATTGGGACAAACTGGATATGAAACGTTGTATATTGGGACAGACTGGACATGAAACGTTACATACTGGGACAGACTGGATATGAAACGTTGTGTATTGAGACAGACTGGACATAAAACATATTGGAAAAGACTGGACATAAAATGTGTATTGGGACAGACTGGACATAAAACATATTGGGAAAGACTGGACATAAAATGTGTATTGGGACAGACTGGACATAAAACATATTGGGAAAGACTGGACATAAAATGTACATTGGGACAGATTAGAAATGAAATGTTATATAGCCTGGACATGAAACGTTGTATATTGGGACAAACTGGACATAAAACATATTGGGAAAGACTGGACATAAAATGTGTATTGGGACAGATTAGAAATGAAATGTTATATAGACTGGACATGAAACGTTGTATATTGGGACAGACTAGACATTAAACATATTGGGACAGACTGGACATGAAACGTTGTATATTGGGACAGACTGGACATTAAACATATTGGGACAGACTGGACATTAAACACATTGGAAAAGACTGGACATAAAATATATTGGGAAAGACGACATAAAACATATTGGGACAGACTGGATATAAAACGTTGTATATTGGGACAGACTGGACATAAAACATATTGGGAAAGACTGGATATAAAACGTTGTATATTGGGACAGACTGGACATAAAACATATTGGGACAGACTGGACATAAAACGTTATACATTGGGACAGACTGGACGTAAAACATATTGGGACAGACTGGACATAAAATGTATTTGGAACAGATGGACATAAAACGTTGTCTGTTGGGACAGACAGGACATAAAACGTTATATATTGGGACAAACTGGACATAAAACGTTATACAGACTGGACATAAAACGTTGTATTTTGGAACAGACTGGACATAAAACATATTGGGACAGACTGGACATAAAACAATATTGGGAGAGACTGGACATAAAACGTTATATATTGGAACAGACTGGACATAAAACATATTGGGATAGACTGGACATAAAATGTTGTATTTTGGGACAAACTGGGACGTAAAACATATTGGGACAGACTGAACATAACACATATTGGGAAAGACTGGACATAAAACATATTGGGACAGACTGGACATAAACGTCATATATTGGGACAGACTGGACATAAAACATATTGGGACAGGCTGGACATAAAACGTTATACATTGGGACAGACTGGATATTAAACATATTGGGAAAGACTGGACATAAAACATATTGGGACAGACCGGACATAAAACGTTGTATATTGGGACAGACTGGACATAAAACATATTGGGACAGACTGGACATAAAATGTATTTTGGAACAGATGGACATAAAACGTTGTGTGTTGGGACAGATTGGACATAAAACGTTATATATTGGGACAAACTGGACATAAAACGTTATACAGACTGGACATGAAACGTTGTATATTGAGACAGACTGACATAAAACGTTATATAACACGTTATATATTGGGACAGACTGGACGTAAAACATATTGGGACAGACTGGGCATAAAACATTATATATTGGGACAGACTGGACATAAAACATACTGGGACAGACTGGACATAAAACGTTATATATTGGGACAGACTGGACATAAAACATACTGGGACAGACTGGACATAAATGTATTTTGGGACAAACTGGGACGTAAAACATATTGGGACAGACTGGACATAAAACGTTGCATTTTGGAACAGACTGGACATAAAACATATTGGGACAGATTGGACATAAAACGTTATATATTGGGACAGACTGGACATAAAACATATTGAGACAGACTGGACATTAAATGTTGTATTTTGGGACAAACTGGACGTAAAACGTTATATATTGGGACAGACTGGACATAAAACCTATATTGGGACAGACTGGACATAAAACATATTGGGACAGATTGGACATAAAACTTTACATACTGGGAGAGACTGGACATAAAACCTATATTGAGACAGACTGGACATAAAACATATTGGGACAGACTGGACATAAAATGTATATCGGGACAGACTGGACATAAAACGTTATGTATTTGACAGACTGGACATAAAATGTTTTCAGTTGTTGGCTAAAAGCGATGTGTGTCAACATTAGGAACGGACACGTCCATCCTTAATTCTGCCATGGGGCATTTCTGTCCATTAATCTGTAGACAGAACTTCGTTACACTTTGCCTTTACAAATGAAGGTTGAAATTTTACCAGTCAGTGAACAGCGTGCAATGGTATCTAAACGTGTCGTCCCCTACATGACAGAAACTACTGAATATGTTTTCTTTCCATTCTTCACCGCATAGTTTTTCAGCACCACACCCTAAAAGCCAAACTATTAAAATCTTTTTTTCGAATAAAATGCTTTTTTTAAATTAAATCTTAGTCACCCAAGTTCTGTAACCTTTTTCATGCTTAGCAAATAACACTTTGAATGCTTTTTTCCGAGTACCTGGTCTCGGGCGTTTTGAGTTGTGTAAATCAATATTTAATACATCTTTCGACATTAGTGTGCAAATAGGAGTACGTCTTAATTCACTATACTAGATGATCAAGCCATTCTAACAATCCCCATTTTTGTACAAGATTACTATAGAAAATTAATTTTAGAGTCTGTAATTTTGAATGTTACTGTGGCCTTGAAGAAGCTGAAATTGAAATCAAAGTTGACTTGCATGGAAGACGATGTTGGAGTGTCGCAACAGCGAAATTAGATTTTTGATACCACCACCACCACCACCACCACTGCCACCACCACTGCCATCACCACCACCACCACCACCACCACCACTGCCACCACCACCATCATCATCATCATTATCATCGTCGTCGTCGTCGTCGTCATGATGATGATGATGATGATGATCATCATCATCATCATCATCATCATCATAAATATTATTATCATCATCATTATTATTGTTATTATTAATGTTATGGTTGTTGTTGTTGTTGTTGTCAGATGTTCCTAAGAAATTGTTGTTCACACACTGTCCTCAAAGAAAATAGTATAATAGATAGACACACACACACGCGCGCGCGCGCACGTAGACACGCACGCACGCACGCACGCACGCACGCACGCACGCACACACGTAATCAAGCAAGCATATGTACAGATACACGTGCGAACACCAACCAACCAACTGATCATCCAACGAACTGATCAATCTACCGACCGAATGTGCAACCAACCAACCAATCAACCAACCAACCAACCAACCAACCAACCAATCAACCAACTAACCAATCAACCAACCAACCAACCAACCAATCAACCAACTAATCAACCAATCAACCAACCAAACTAACCATCCAACCAACCAACCAACCAATCTACCAATCAACCTACCAACCAACCAACCAACCAACCAACCAATCATCACCACCACCACTCACCACCACCATCACCACCACCACCACCACCACAACCACCACACCACCACCACCACAACCACCACCACAACCACCACCACCACCACCACCAACAACAACAAAAACCACGCAACCAAGCACCAAAACAACCATTCAGGCTGGAAGGAAGGATTCACAACCTCCCCCTCCTTAGGGTCTCAGCCCAACAGGGGAGGTGGGGATAATACTTTAAAAGCTTCTTGTTGCAATTTTACATACGACCTCAGGACCAGGCCAGCACCATGCACATGGCACCTGTGACGTTTAGTGCATATGCAATTCATTCCGAGCGCGGAGACGTCGTCATCTTGAGACACTTAAACTGAAACTGAAAGCTAAAAAATTTACATGCTTATCTTCGTAAGAGCTTGGAGCGAAAGAGAACACCAGGTAGACCCAGGGAGAACAGGGTGGCTGAGGACGGAGAGCATGGGAGACGTACTTGCAGCGACAAGAGATAGATTCGTATGGAGGACCATGATCGTCAATGCCATGCGGCAGGACACCTGATGATGATGATGATGATGATTCTTGTACACACTACATGTGGCAGGGCCTTAAAGTTAAACGAACGCACAACTCAGCCCAGTATGTACTTGTATTCTGCTCCATGTCCATGTAAATCGAGGTTCGTGTTGCATGCTTCATATTGTGATAACGCTAGGCCGGATGGGTTTGTCACTGCTGTCAGTAGTAGGCCTGTCGTGATAAAGTCCAGCTTCTGACGGAAATCCTTCCCTGTATTTAGACACAGACAGGCGTATCACTCACACACACGCGCGTATGCATGCGTATACACACACGTACACACACACACACACACACACACACACACACACACACACACACACACACACACATTCACACACACACACACACACCACTCCCCTCCCCTCCCACCCCCAACCATTACAACAACACACACTCACACACACGCACGCACACACACACACACACACACACACACACACACACACACACACACACAAACACACACACACGCACACAACACAACACACACACAGCACACACACACACACACACACACACACACACGCACGCACCACAACACACACACATACGCACTACGCACGCAATCCATTGTGGGTTAACCCTTTGACTTCCGCATCCTGTCCACAAGCATTCTGCATTGTCAACCATGCTATCACAGCAAACACTTAACCCTTTGACTCCTTCACCCTATCCACCAGCTTCCTCCTGCAGGAAGCTGGTGGATAGGGTGAGGGAGTCAAAGGGTTAAGTTTTTGCTTTACTTAGCACGGTTGACAATGCAGGGTGCTGGTGGTAAGGGTGCGGGAGTCAAAAAGTTAAACTGCGCGATCCTGTCGTGGTGGACGTCTCCACCGACTTTGGCACAATCTGCCTCCTGCTGTGCCAGTCCGACACCACTCTTCTGCTTCTTCGTCTCCTCCACTGCCCCTGCACTCGACCTTGCTGCTGCAAACTTCATCTCCTCCTCTGCCGTCTTTGCCTTCGTCTTCTGTCCCGCCGGTGCCGCCTTCACCTTCTGTCCCACCGGTGCCGCTTTCGTCTTCTGTCCCGCCGGCGCTGCCCTCGTCTTCTGTCCCGCTGGTGCTGCCTTTGTCTTCTGTCCCGCTGGTGCCTCCTTCGTCTTCTGTCCCGTCGTTGCTGCCTTCGTCTTCTGCCCCGCTGGTGTCTCCTTCGTCTTCTGTCCCGTCGGTGCTGCCTTCGTCTCCACCTCGGCCGCCGCATTGTGATAAACTAAAACTATGCCTTTTTAACGCTCAGTCAACATGCACTGATGGCAAAGCTGATGTCATTGCTGACTTTATCGCAGATGAGCATGTTGACATTGCTTTTATCACCGAAACATGGCTTAACCCCCTTGGTCATGAACCTATACATGTGAGTCTCACTCCGAGTGGTTACAGGCTTGCTTCTTTCCATCGCTCATCCCGAGGTGGTGGTATCGCCATCCTCTACAACGACTCACTCCATTCCCGCCTGTCTTTCTCGCAGTCTCTGCCTTTCTCCCATCCTTCTTTCGAGCACGTTGAAGTATCCTTCCAATCCACCCCTCACCCCATCACCTTCTCCTGTGTCTATCGACCTCCACCTAGCTCTGCCAACAAGCTCACCACATCCATGTTTCTCTCTGACTTTGATCTACTTCTTGATTACTACTGTCTCTTACCTGGAAATCTCATCATTCTAGGTGACATCAATGTCCACTATGACAACACTCACCGTTATGACACAAGACATATCATCAACTCTCTGTCCAATCACAATATGACTCAACACATTTCTGAACCAACCCATCAAAAAGGTCACATTCTTGACTGGATCATTTCTCGTGATCACCAAAATTCCGCTACTGACAACTGCTTAGTTCTTTCTACCCGTCTAACTTCAGCCCTTCCATCTGACCACTCTGCAATTCTCTGTTCTCTCGACATTTCTCCTCCTTCCCGTACCATGCGCACAGTGACTCGACGCAATCTCAAATCTATCGACCTCTCCACATTTTCATCTGATGCCTCTCGTCTCCTTTCTGAAAAGTCACATAACCTTGCCGATGAATTCTATACTACTTTCCACCATCTTCTGGACACTCATGCTCCAGCCACAACCCGTCTTTTACCTGACCGCCCCCCTACCCCCTGGCTCACTCATGAGATCGCCTGTGCAAAACGTGCCCGCCGCAGAGCAGAGCGCCGCTGGCGCAAATCCAAACTCACTGTACACAGGCAACTTTTCCAAGCCTCTAAAACAAAAGTATCCACCCTCATTGCATCAGCAAAAACAAGCTATTTCCAAACCAAAATCCTGAATGCCTCTTCTTCAAAAGAACTCTTTACAACCATGAATCATCTCCTTGGCACACGAAAAGATTTACCTCTCCCAACAAAACATACAAATGAAGAACTCCCATCTGTATTCTCCAACTATTTCACCACCAAAATACAAACTCTTCGTGACAGGCTTGACAGGACACCCTGTCAACCATGCCCACCTGACCCTTCCTTCTCTGGCACACCTCTTACTACTTTTACCCCAGTCTCACAAGAAGAAATTCTCAACACAATCAGATCCATGTCGTTCAAAACCTGCGAACTGGATCCTCTTCCAGGTTCTCTCTACGCCGACTGTCTCCCTACTCTCCTCCCATTCATCACTGACATCATCAACACTTCTCTTCAAACTGGAACTGTCCCTGATTCTTTCAAGTCTGCTATTGTTCACCCTCTCCTCAAGAAACACAATTTAGATCCAAATGAACTGAAAAATTACCGGCCTATCTCTAATCTCTCTTTCTTGTCAAAACTCCTTGAAAAAGTCGTCCTCAACCAGCTGAACTCTCACCTGTCTGCCAACAATCTCCTCAATCCTTTCCAGTCAGCCTACCGCCAGTGCCATAGCACTGAAACTGCCCTACTACACATTCTCAACAATCTCCTCCTTGCAACTGATACTGGCAAAGTCTCTCTCCTCACACTCCTTGATCTGTCTGCAGCCTTTGATACCATTGATCATGGTATTCTCCTTTCTAGACTTCATCATACTTTTGGCATCTCTGACATTGCTCTGTCTTGGTTCACTTCATACCTATCCAACAGAAAACAAACCGTTCTCATCAATGGCACTTACTCTCAACCTGCATACCTGACCTGTGGTGTTCCACAAGGATCTGTCCTTGGCCCTGTTCTTTTCACTCTTTACACCTCCCCCCTGTCCACCATCATCAACTCCCATTCTATAAAACACCACTTCTATGCTGATGACACCCAACTTCAAGACAGTGACTCACCTGATAATATACAGCGCCTGTTGACTCGCACCACTGAGTGTTACTCGGTCATTAAGAACTGGATGACACACAATAGACTTCAGCTTAATGACGACAAAACAGAAGCTATCCTCATTGGCACCCGTCAGAAACTTTCTCAGCTGCCTCCTCTTTCTCTCCCATTATGTAACACATCAGTCCCAATTTCTGATTCAGCTAAAAACCTTGGTGTCTGCATTGACTCTACCCTCTCCATGAACAACTTTGTTTCTCAAACTGCCAGATCCTGCTACTATCATCTCCATCGTATAAGGCTGATCAGGAAGTATCTCTCTGTCGAAACAACTGCAAAACTCGTTCTCTCCTTCATAATGTCTCGCATTGACTATTGCAATTCACTCCTGTCTGGTCTTCCTGCCTCCACCATTCACATCCTACAGCGCATTCAAAACAATGCTGTACGCCTTGTACTGAAAAAGAAAAAAGCTGACCACATATCTCCTCTCCTGGCACAACTTCACTGGCTCCCTGTATCAAAGCGCATACAGTACAAACTAGACACCATGTGCTACAAAAGTCTCAATAACGCAGCCCCCGATTACCTGTCAAGCCTACTTGAGATCTATGTTCCCTCACGTACCCTCCGGTCTGCCTCCGATCCTCTGACTTTTCGCTTTCCACGCACTAAGCTCAATACCTATGGTCCACGAGCCTTCTCTGTTTCTGGTCCACTCTCCTGGAACAAACTTCCTCTCTCAGTCCTCAGCAACCTACTTTTGTCTCCTTCAAGTCCGCTCTCAAAACTCACCTTTTCTCCTCCGCATAAAATCCTAACCCCCCTCTGCAGCCTGTCTCCGCTCGGAGGGAATCACATGGTTATAATATATAATTGTATATGCTATGCTCTCTATAATTTTCCATTGGTTTTATTCTTGCTTTTATTGCTTTTATTCTTTCTCCCCATTTATAGCCATGCGTGTGTGTGTGTGTGTATGTGTGTGTGTGTGTGTGCGTGCGTGTGTGTGCGTGCGTGCGTGCATGCGTGCTTGCGTGTGTGTCTGCTTCAGCGCTTAGATTTGATTTTATCAAGATTTTGCGCTATATAAATATTGTAATTATTATTATTATTATAAAAGGTTAATATTCCGGGCTGGAATTGGACTCCAGATATTAGATGTTGAGCCCAGAACTTTATCAAAAGAACACATGTACGTGTGTGTAAATATGCGTGTACGGGCGTGTGTGGCGCGTGCGTGTATGTACGTGAGCGTGCGAGTGTCACATGTGTGCATATGAAAACGTCACGGTATTAAAAAAAGAAGAAGACACACACGGGAAAGATACAATGAGGGTGGAAAACAAGATGGTCAAGCCCATCTAATTTTCATGTTCTCTCATTTAACACGTTGACACAATCTTTATCTAAAAAGAAAAAATCAGCTAATCTAAATAAATATTTTTTTTAATTGACGAATTCCCCTGTAGCATCAAAGCTGTTAGTCAAATATGACTACATATACTTTATAAACAACACAAGAGTTCTTCATAAACAGCACAAGAGTTAGTTCTTCTTCATAGTATCATTATAACATTTCAGCTCTTCATCACTGTCTGTCTGAAATTCCAATTTGTATTGTCCGTGTTACAAATGTAAAGTCACGCACGAACACATAGGCGCGAGTACATGGTATACACAAACCACACACACCCGCTAAACACATACGAACACACACAAACGTACGCACGCTCTCACACATGCAAAGAGAACGAAAATGATGATAGAACCTGGGAAGGAGGGGGGGAGGGTGAAGACTCGCCGGGAGGGAGGGATGGAAAGAGAGAGAGAGACAGACAGACAGACAGACAGAGAGTCTGAGACAGACAGACAGACGGACTGACAGAGAGAGAGAGAAAGAAAGAGAGAGAGAGAGACAGACAGAGACAGAGACACAGAGAAAGGGAGAGACAGAGAGAGACAGAGAGACAGAGAGAGAGAAGAATGAGGAAGAGAAATATTATAAAATCATTGTTAAGCTTTTAGGCAAACACACTTATTCTCTGTCAACATGAAACGCAAGCATACCAACAAGGAAAAACGGTAATGGGGTGTTTTGAAATTGTCCATACAGTGCACGCACACGTACCTTCGCATACACGTACACATACGCAAACACCCACAAACACACACACACACACACACACACACACACACACACACACACACACACACACACACACACACACACACGCAAACACGCAGACACACACACACAAACACACGCAAGCACACAACGCATGCACGCACGCACACACGCAAACACACACACGCACGCACACACAAACACACAAACACACACACACACAAACACCAAAGAAATTTCAGATTTTAAAGATTTCCATAAAGTCTGGACAAAAATGAATCAAATGAAAAATGGAGCCAGCTTACCTAGGTGTCTAATAATGATTGATACATGTCACAAATTTCCTTCCGACATGGACAAAGCTGAAACTTTTGTGGAATCTTTTGCTGAAAATAGTAAAGTAGATGGTTTGTCACCTACCTGCAAACACCACAGAGAAATGGCAGCTAACAACCTTATCTACACTGATCCAATACCTCAGAATGATCGCTGGTTTAATGCTCCAATCACCTTAGAAGAGCTAAAAAACTCAATCTTGTCTCTACACAACAAAAGGAGTTCGGTAGGTGTTGATGCAGTTTCAACTGAAATGATTAAGCATCTTCCAGAAAACTATGTTACTTTCTTACACAAATTTTTTCAGAAATGCTGGGTGAGTGGAACTGTACCACAGGTATGGCAAAAGTCTATTGTTATACCTGTATTAAAAGCAGGAAAGCCTAAAAACAACGAAAATAGTTACAGACCTATTGCTTTGACGTCCCATACGAGCAAACTAATGGAAAGATTGGTATTAAACAGACTTATACATTACTGTGATAAAAATAACGTTATTCCAGTAAACCAAGCAGGTTTCAGAAAAGGGAGATCCACAGTTGAGCACCTGGTTAAACTTTAACAACAGTTTGCCCGCAGAAAAAGTCTTTTGGCAACTTTTTTTGATGTGAAAAAAGCGTATGATCAAGTTTGGCATACACGTTTATTGTACAAGCTGAAATCTATTGGTTTATCTGGCAATATGTATAATTATATTAAGTCCCATTTAGCCAATAGAACAATTCAAGCAAGAGTGGG
>CM060309.1:65136533-65186533 GCA_030674185.1 Monoplex corrugatus
ACAGGGGCTATAGAATACGAACTCCATCGCACAGTCTGCTTGATGAGTCATGTAACAAAAATCCTGTTAAGAATAATCATGATGAGGACAAGGAATAGAATCAAAAAAGAAATAGCAGAAGAACAGTGTGGATTTGTGGAAGGGAAAGGAACTATTAATGCCATATACATCCTAAGAACTATCATAGAGAGGTCAAATGAGATGAATAAGGATTTGTATTTATACTTTGTTGACTATACCAAGGCTTTCGAGGCAGCCGAGATGTGGTTTCTCAGAAGAATGTTGAGAGTTCCATAGACAGCAAAGAAAACAAACAAGACAGTTTTGATGGAGGCAGACACAAGTAGATCACTCATAAGGAAGATTAGGAAAAGACAAGCAACATTTATAGGCCATTTTATGAGGAAGGGGGATTTGGAGCACCTGGTCACGTCAGGAAAGCTGGAGGGAAAGAGAGCACCAGGTAGACCCAGGGAGAAGATACTAGACGGACTTGAAGAGTGGCTGGGGACAAGGAGGGTGGAAGAGATGCTTGGGGCAACAAGAGATAGAGACAGATGGAAGTCCATGATCGCCAAAGCCATGCGGTAAGGCACCTGATGATGATGATGAAAGGGGAAGGGGACTGAGGGGGGAGAAGGAGAAGGGGCCTGTTAAACAATAATTAAACTGACACCACCAGAATGATTTGAAATGTGAAGTTGAAGTTTGGCTAATGAACATGCCAGTATTGAACTCTTTGACTCCCCCACTTTGTCCACCAACATCTTGCATTTGTCAACCATGCTAGCAAAGCAAAAACTTAACCCTTTGACTCCCTCACTCTATCCACTAGCTTCCCACAGGGAGCTGGTGGATAGGGTGAGGGAGTCAAAGGGTTAAGTTTTTGCAGTGGGTAGATGGGATGTGGGAGTCAAAGGGTTAAGCTTCCTTCGTGCGTATACGCATTCGCAATTGTAATTTATATCAGTGGTTAATCTATGGATGCGCTGGCTTGGCCATGTGCGTCGGATGGAGGGGTGAGAGAGTCAAAGGGTTAACTTTTCGCAGTCGGTGAGTCGGATGCAGGAGTCAAAGGGTTAATGTTGCAGGCTGGGTTTGAACTGTGGGACAACTTTTTCTTCTACCTCGCTTCCTATGCAACCTGCCTCTCGTGGGGATGCCGGGACTCTTTCAGTATATATAGTATCCCCTCCTTCTGGAGATTCTGTGCTAGAAATGTCCTCTTTTCTGTCGCTCTCTTTGTTTCTACTTTGTTCCGTTGCTTTCTGTCATTTCTTCTTATTTCTCTGCTTTGTTGGTTCATTCATCTGTATGTGTTCGATGAAGTCTAACGTTCTTTCTCTTAGGATTCATAATTGGGTACGTGTATTTAAATGCATTCTTTGGCTATAGGGAAATGAAATGTGCGGAGGCAGCATTAGGTGATTCAGGCCCGTTTTTATATATGTTTTAGAGTACTGAGTCATGTTTAAGTCTGCATTCAGGTATGTTTTTTGAAATCCCCTGTGTGATAAATTGGATGGAGTGATCAACGCCAGGGGGCATTTCCTTAGATCATGTACGCTAGTGCATTGACATGTGTACTTTTTTTTTTTTCCTTGTTGAAGTAGTATTTTTAGAAACGGGTGACAAGCCCGACAAAACTCATTCCTGCCACGTACCATCCAGGAGTGGAATGAAAACTTGACAGAGGCTGCTGCGTCATCAGAAACTCTTGACCTATTTAGGGCGAGAGTTTGCAGCCCCCTACAAAAACTTTTTTTTTGTGTGTGTGCTGCGTCTGCCCCCATAAGTGTCAGAATAATCAACTGGATGATTGTGGACACTGAACGGATGATGATAACAATGTGGCTCTACGCAGTCGGCTGGGCTTTAAACAAAATAACAGTAACAGCATGCAGCCTATGTCATGCTGACACCGGCACCTCGAAAGGAAGGTTAGCAACCAAAGGCAACAACAGATAACAGAACTCGATAGATAGCATCGGTGCAGATAAAAAAAATTTGAAGTTCGGATTTTATTCAAGGGGGCTTCACTGCACTCGGATAATTCTATATGCGCTCCAACAATACTGAATAAACCAAGACACATATTTCAAAATTACCTAACACTTCATCACTTGAGGATTGTAGCAACAGGTCCCAGTGGACCTGTCTTACAGCTAGTATTTGCTACTCTACTTGTATAAAAAAAGAAAAAAAGCTGACCACATCTCCCCTCTCCTGGCACAACTTCACTGGCTCCCTGTATCAAAGCGCATACAGTACAAACTAGACACCATCTGCTACAAAAGTCTCAATAACGCAGCCCCCGATTACCTGTCAAGCCTACTTGAGATCTGTGTTCCCTCACGTACCCTCCGCTCTGCCTCCGATCCTCTGACTTTTCGCTTTCCACGCACTTAGCTCAATACCTATGGTCCACGTGCCTTCTCTGTTTCTTGTCCACTCTCCTGGAACAAACTTCCTCTCTCAGTCCGTCAGCAACCTACTTTTATCTCCTTCAAGTCCGCTCTCAAAACTCACCTTTTCTCCTCTGCATAAAATCCTGACCTCACTCAACCCCCACTGCAGCCTGTCTCCATTCGGTGTGGAATCACATTGTAATATACATTTGTATATAATATGTTTTCTATAATTTTCCATTGCTTTTCTTCTTTTTCCCCATTTACAGCCAGTGTGTGTGTGTGTGTGTGTGTGTGTGTGTGTGTGTGTGTGTGTGTGTATGTTGTGTGTCTGTGTGTGTGTGTGTGTGTGTGTGTGTGTGTGTGTGCATGCGTGCATATGTGTATGTTCAGTGCTTAGATTTGATTTTTATCAAGATTTTGCACTATATAAATGTAATTATTGTTATTATTATTATGTTAAACAAAGGAAATGAAAGGAAGCGTTAAAACAAATCGGAGAACAAAAAAGTGGTGGTGGGGGTGGTGGTGGGGGGGGGGGGGGGGGAACGCGCTAACTCTAACGCTGTTATGAAAACAGATTATTCATCATCATTATTATATTGTCATTATTATTGCTATCATTTTTATGTTTTTATCATTATCATTAGTTATTATCATTAATGGTGGTAGTAGTAGCAGTAGTAATAGTAGAAGTAGTAGTAGAAGTAGTAGTAATAGTAGTAGTAGTAGTAATAGTAGTAGTGGTGGTGGTGGTAGTAGTAGTAGCAGCAGCAGCAGCAGCAGCAGTAGTAGTAGTAGGATGTCATGTTGATGATGATGATGATGATTATTATTATTATTGTTGTTATTGTTATTGTTATTATTATTATTATTATCATTGTTGTTGTTGTTGATGTTGATGTTGATGTTGTTGTTGTTGTTAGTAGTAGTAGTAGTCGTCGTCGTCGTATGTTGTCATTATTATAATTATTACTAGTAGTAGTAGTGCTGCTAGTAGTAGTACTGGTGGTGGTAGTAGTAGTAGTGGTAGTAGTAGTAGTGGTAGTGGTAGTAGTAGTAGTAGTAGTAGTAGTAGTAGTAGTAGTAGCAACAGTTTGTTATTATTCCCTCTTTCATCCTCCTTTGCTTTCTGTCATTTCTTCCTATCATTTTCTGCCTTGCTGGTCCTGCCTTGTTCAATAAAGTCTTGCGTAATTTCTCTTAGAATTGATAATTAGGTATCTCTTAGGATTGATAACTGGATACATGTATTAAGCAATTTTAGATAATTTTTTTTAAGGATCATTGCACTCAGGGAGGTTACCTTCGTGCTCACCCCTTTTTTTCGTCCCATTTTCTACGCCACTTTAATGGCCACAGAAGCTGGAACAGTTTTTATTATGCGATGATGATGATGTCGATGTGGATGATAGTCATGATGCTATGGAGTTTTAACTAGGATTGAGACTGCGTGACAGGGTTGTACCCTACGCTTACTATCATAATATATCCTGGCGTCAACCAGGCTCGAGAGATACAGACACCTGCGGTGTTGGTCAGAAGATTTGAGCAACACCCTCAATGACGTATCCGCGAAGTGGATGAAACTCGACTGTGTGGTTCCAGTCTTCCCAGTGAGTCCATAGCACGCCCAGCTCTGGGTAGGAGCTGGTTAGAGCCGAAAAATCCCACAATGATTTTTTGAAGGTACTTATGGGGATTCGAACCCACAACCTTCTAGTCGGTTGTCCGTTGCGTTAATCACTACACCACGACGACTGGGCAATTTTAGATAACTTATGCTCGTTTTTATATACGTTTTAGTGTCCTTAGTTATGTTTAAATTTGTATTCAGGTTTGTTATCTAAAATCCCCGGTGCGATAAATGGACGGATTTGTCAAAGCCAGGGACATCTCCTTTGATTATGTATGCGAATTCATTGAAATGTGTTTAATTGTATTGTGCTTGTTTTGAAACGGTTATAGTCTTTAAAAGGCTCTACGCAGTCGGCTGGGCTTTAAACAAAAATAACAGTAACAGTATCATCCTCCTCTTCCTCTCCTCGTCGTCGTCCTCCTCCTTCTTCCTCTTCTTCTGCTCCTCCTCCTTCTCCTCCTCCTCCTCCTCTTCTCCTCCGTTTTCTTCCTTCCTGTTCTTTCCTATTCTTCTCTTTTTTTCTTCCTATTCATCCTCGTCTTTTCTTCTTCTTCCTCTTCTCCTCCTCCTCCTCCTCTCTTACCTCTGTGAAGAGTCTTTGGGGCATTGCACTAAAAAAACAAAACAACAAAAACAACAACAAAAAACCCGTCCATCAGCTTCCTCCACCTCTGTCGATTGTGTGCCAAAACCTGGGTCTCTGCAAATTGTCTCCCTGACCATCCCACAACGCTTGTCAGTCTGTCCACCTTTCTTCTGTCTTCTACTCGGTCTTCCTTCCTCAACAATTACCAGGATGACTGATTTAGCAAGGCATTTGGACCGTGTATCATGGCTGGAGAAAGTATTGGAGTTGCGAAGGCACTATATTGAAAAAAAACACAAAAAAAACACAGGTGAAAAAAATCCTATCATGTTTCTTTCATGTCGAGGCCAAGAACTTTTGGGACATCCCTCGTAGACTTCATGCATTTTTTTTGGGGGGGGGGGGGGAGGAGGGGGTAGCATTAGGAAGGTTGGGCACTTCACTCCCTAGCTGCTTTATGATCTCCATCTCTGAACAGAATCAGGCAATCGTTTACGAATGGCTAGGTGGACTGCAGGTGGCAACCAGACACACACACACACACACACACACACATACACACACACACACACACACACACACACACACACACACACACACACATTATATATATATATATATATATATATATATACATACATACATACATACATACATACATATATACATATGTACATACACACATACATACATATATACATACATACACACACATACATAATACATACATACACACACATACATACTTACACCACACACACACACACACACACACACACACACACACACAGATATATATATATATATGTATAGATATATACATATATACATACATACACACATACATTCACACACAGACACACGCACATACATACACACGTACAGACTCACACATACACAGACACACACACACATGCTTACACATACACATACACACACATGCACTCATACACACACACACACACACACACACAACACAAACCACCATACACACATACACACACACACACAATCTTGATCACATGCTTATTACAATTCTTCTTCTTCTTTTTCTTCTTCTTCTTCTTCTAGTTGTTATTATTAGTTTTATTATTCTTACTATTATTGGTATCATTCACCATCAACATCGTCATTGTTATGATTATTATTATTATTATTGCTATAATTTTTGTTGTATTATTATCATTAGTTAGAAGGTGTAAGATGTACATCAGCGTCAACCGGGCCTCAAATTGATTGATGTACTCCCTGAATCTTGATGCCCATTTCAACTTTGCCAATGATTCTGAACGACTAGGCCACAAGTCATCTCAATGTTTCATTTGAAATGTAAGATCTCAAATGTGAGAGTTGCATTCTAAATGATCAGACACAAATAATCTACAAGTCATCTCAATGGATTTCATTTGAAATGTAAGATCTCAACTGTGAAAGTTACATTCTAAATGATTAGACATTTGCATTCTAAATGATCAGACACAAATAATCTCAATCTTTCGTTTGAGATGTAAGATCTGAACTATGAGGATTGTATTCTAAATAATTAGACATTTGCATTCTAAATGATCAGACACAAATAATCTCAATTTTTCGTTTGAGATGTAAGATCTGAACTATGAGGATTGTATTCTAAATAATTAGACATTTGCATTCTAAATAATTAGACACAAGTAATCTCAATTTTTCGTTTGAGATGTAAGATCTCAACTGTACCCATCATTCCTAACAATTAGACATGAATCATCTTAATCTTTCGTTTGAAATGCAGGTATTGTCCGCTAGCTCCCTAAACCCTTGTTGCACGGTTATCTAGACCGATGTGGATGATAGTCATGATGCTATGGAGTTCCATCAAGGATTGAGACTGCGTGACAGGATTGTACCCTACGCTTACTATCATAATATATCCTGGCATCAACCAGGCTCGGTGTTGGTCAGAAGATTTGAGCAACACCCTCAATGACGTATCCGCGAAGTGGATGAAACTCGACTGTGTGGTTCCAGTCTTCCCAGTGAGTCCATAGCCTACGACTCGCACGACAACGAAGATCAGATCGTTTTCTGACGGGCACGTTTGTCAAGTGGGTAAACAACGAGACTTCCAGTCTCTCAAGTGTGTGTGTGTGTGTGTGTGTGTGTGTGTGTGTGAGTGTGTGTGTGTGTGTGTGTTTGTGTGTGCGTGCGTGTGTGTATGTTTGCGTGCGCGCGTGCGTGCATATCTCAGTGCCTGTGTGTCCTTCTTCAACAAAGCGTGGCCTCCAGTTCCATGCTGTTCTACAGGTAACTCATCTTTTTGCCATCTGTGTGCAGGTCTGTATGAAGAGACCCATGGAATTGTATCCAACCATATGTATGACCCGGAAAGAAACGCCACGTTTGGCAAATTCTCTCTGGAGCCGTTCTGGTGGAACGGTGGAGAGCCCCTCTGGGTGACAGTGGAAAGGCAAAACAAGAGTTCAGGTTTGTTTCTTTGTTTTTAAAATAAACTTTTCTTTTATTTACATTTTGCTCCACATCACAAGAGTTCAGGTTTTTTTCAATAAACTTTTTTTTATTCACAATTTCCTCCACATCACAAGAGTTCAAGTAAGTTTGTTTTTAATAAACTTTTTTTATTCACATTTTGCTCCACATTACAAGAATTCAGGTTTTTTTATAAACTTTTTTTATTCAAATTTTGCTTCACATCACAAGAGTTCAGGGTTTTTTTAAAATAATTTTTTTTAATTCACACTTTGCTCTACATCACAAAGAGTTTAGGTTTGTTGTTTTGTTTTTTAATAATTTTTTTTTATTCACATTTCATTCCACATCACAAGAGTTCACATTTGTTTGTTTTTTTAACAATTTTTTTTTATTCACATTTTATTCCACATGAGTTCAGGTTTGTTTGTTTTTCAATAATTTTTTTTATTCATATTTTTCTCCACATCAAACAGATACCAAACATACAATACGACATCGAAAAACGTTTAAAAAAAAAGTCATGTTCATATGAAAAGACATCGCCGACATACGAACTCCTTACGGACACACATACGGACATACATATATTAGAGGTTTAAAAAAATCTCTAAGCATATGCCAGGTTAGGGGATTTAACTGGGTCATTTCGTTTTAACTAATGCTGATCGACCGGCGCAGTAGCCAAGAGGACAAGACACGAGATTTTTAATGGGGACGTCTAGGTTCGGAGCTTCCTGGGTACTTCCCGCTTGGTGGGTGGAGCCGATCTCCAAGGCCAAACTGTTTGTAGACCTGTCAGTGTGTAAACCGCTTTTAGCATTGCTGAAGATGAAGTGTGCACGTTTCCTACCGTGGGGATACCGGGGGCTCTTTCAGTATAAACAGTATCCCCACCTTGCGGAAATTCTCTGCTAGAAATTTCCTCTTTTCTGTCACTCTCTTTGTTTCTGACTTGCTCCTTTGCTTTCTGTCATTTTCTTCCTATTCTGCCTTGCTGGTTCATTCATCTGTACGTGTTCGATGAAGTCTTACGAACTTTTTCTTAGGACTGATAATTGGGCACATGTATCAAGTCTAGGGAGGTGAGATATGCAGAAGCAATTTTAAGCGTGTTTTTATATGTTTAAGTGTCCTTGGTTACGTTTCACTTTGTATTCAGGTTTGTTTTTTTTAATCCCCTGTCCGAGAAACAGGACAGAGTGGTCAACGCCAGGGGCGTTTCCTTAGATTATGTGCGCGAATGCATTGATATGTGTACTTAATTTTCTGTTCCTTTTTGGTTTTCCTGTTGAAGTACTGTGTGTATATCGAAACGGTTATAGCCGTGATAGGGCTGTGCGCAGTCGGCTGGACTTAAAGCAAAAATAAGAATAAACTTCCGCAATACTTGTCCTCGTCCTCATCGTTGTTAATTAAGCTTGCAGCATTATTGCTTTTTGTTCATTTTTTTTTCCTTTCCAGGTGTATACTTCTGGCCAGGTAGCGAGGCGGAGATACGGGGGTACCGGCCATCCGTGTACCTGAAGTATAAGGAGACTGTGCCTTTCCCCCAGCGTGTGGACACAGCCGTCAAGTGGCTGGCTGAGGACAAGAAGGACTTGGTCATGCTCTACTTTCATGAACCTGACCGCACCGGGCACAACTTCGGGCCTAGCTCCACTCAAGTCGCTGACAAGGTGATGTATGTAGGGCAGGGCTGAGTGAGGAACTGGGGGATGGGGTAGGAAGCCACATCGGGGGGCTGAGAGAATGAAAGGGAATGAGAAATAAAGAAAGAAAGAGAGAAAGAGAGGGAGAAAATTGGAGGGAGAGAGAATTGGAGGGAGGGAGTGAGAGAGAGAATTGGAGGGAGGGGCAGAGAGAGAATTGGAGGGAGGAGAGAGAGAGGGAGAGAGAGAGAGGCAGACAGACAAATTGAGAGAGAGAAAGAGACGGAGAGAGAGAGACAGAGAGAGAGAGAGACAGACAGACAGACAGACAAATAGAGAGAGTGAGAGAGAGCAAAAAAGAATATGGTTGATTCAGAACAGGCCTACAGCCTTATTGAAAGGGGTTATACATGTAAAACATAAAAGTTAGTACATGTTACGCAGATTAGCAAACAATTATTATTTGAATAGGTATACGAGTATGATGTAATGATACCCAGTAGCTTCAGTGTTTAATAAATGTACATTTGTCTTCTTGTCTCTGAATTCCTTGAAGGGCCATTAGGGCGATCGGCTCTAAATAACTCTTCACCAGATTCCTCCAGGTCTGTCGGCTGTGTGCCAAAGCCTGGGTCTTTGTGAATTCTCTCTGTCGTTTTAGCAATGTTGTCAGTCTATCGTTTTCGTCTGTGTGTGTGTGTGTCTGTTGTGTGTGTGTGTGTGTGTGTGTGTGTGTGTGTGTGTGCGTGTGCGTGTGCGTGTGCGTGTGTGTGTGTGTGTGTGTGTGTGTGTGTGTGTGTGTGTGTGTGTGTGTGTGTGTGTGCGTGTGCGCGTGTGTTTGCTTTTTTTTTTTTTTTGGAGGGGGGGGTCCGTCTTCCCTTCCCTCTTCCTTCGCTCATTGCCCCCCCCCCCTTCCCCCTCTCAAAAAAAACCAAACAAACAACTAATTAAGCAAGGCCACTAGGTCTTCTTATATGGCCATACCGTCGTGATTTTCTTTTCCTAACTGAAGTCACATGGTCCAGTGGCTGCTTTGACGGTTTGGCGCATTTCACTTTTTCATGGGTGATATGATCAATGCAATGTGATGTTTAGTACCTTGAGATAAAATCTCCTTTCAATGGCTTGGAATCAGTTTATTTCCAAATCTTGCTGTAAGAGTCCACGTCTTGCATGCATACAGAAAGATAGATTGTATCAGTGCACGTAAGAGCCTGATCTTGTGTTTAACTTAACCCATTGACTCCCGCACCCTATCCACCAACTGCAATCAAAAACGTAACCCTTTGACTCCCTCACCTTATCCATCAACTGCAAGCAAAAACTTAACCCTTTGACTCCCTCACTCTATCCACCAACTGCAAGCAAAAAATTAACCCTTCGACTCCCTCACCCTATCCACCAACTACAAAAATTTAACCCTTTCACTCCCTCACCCTATCCACCAACTGCAAAAACATGATCCTTTGACCGCCTCACTCTATCCACCAACTGCAAAAACTTAACCCTTCGACCCCTCACCCTATCCACCAACTACAAAAACATCCCTTTGACTCCCTCACCCTATCCACCAACTACAAAAACTTAACCCTTTGACCCCCTCACCCTATCCACCAACTGCAAAAACTTAACCCTTTAACCCCCTCACCCTATCCACCAACTGCAAAAACTTAACCCTTTGACCCCCTCACCCTATCCACCAACTGCAAAAACTTAACCCTTTGACCCCCTCACCCTATCCACCAGATACAAAACCATAACCCTTTGACCCCCTCACCCTATCCACCAACTGTAAAAACAAGATCCTTTGACTCCCTCACCTTATCCACCAACTACAAAAACTTAACCCTTTGACTCCCTCACCTTATCCATCAACTGCAAGCAAAAACTTAACCCTTTGACTCCCTTACCCTATCCACCAACTGCAAAAACATAACCCTTTGACTCCCTCACCTTATCCACCAATTGCGAGCAAAAACTTAACCCTTTGACTCCCTCACCCTATCACCAACTACAAAAACTGAACCCTTTGACCCCCTCACCCTATCCACCAACTACAAAACTTAACCCTTTGACCCCCTCACCCTATCCACCAACTACAAAAACTTAACCCTTTGACCCCCTCACCCTATCCACCAACTACAAAAACTGAACCCTTTGACCCCCTCACCCTATCCACCAATTACAAAAACTTAACCCTTTGACCCCTCACCCTATCCACCAACTGCAAAAACTTAACCCTTTGACCCCCTCACCCTATCCACCAACTACAAAAACTTAACCCTTTGACCCCCTCACCCTATCCACCAACTACAAAAACTTAACCCTTTGACCCCCTCACCCTATCCACCAACTACAAAAACTTAACCCTTTGACCCCCTCACCCTATCCACCAACTACAAAAACTTAACCCTTTGACTCCTCACCCTATCCACCAACTGCAAAAACTTATCCCTCTGACTCCCTCACCCTATCCACCAACTGCAAAAACGTAACCTTTTGACTCCCTCACCCTATCCACCATCTTTCTCCTGCAGGAAGCTGGTGGATAGGGTGAGGGAGTTGAAGGATTAAGTTTTTGCTTGGATAGCATGGTTTCACAATGCAGGATGCCGGGAGTCAAAGGGTTAAATTAAAAAGTGTTTTCTTGTGGTCCTAATCTGTCAAACGGCGGTGTGTCGAGGTCAAGATGAACCTGTCGGGAGCCCTTCACCTCTCCAGGTCGGGGTTTTATCTTGTCGTTGGGTTCACGCCTTCTGTGGCCCGTCCTGCAGGCAGATAAGTAGGCCTACTGGGTCATATGGTTATCAGTGGGACCCAGTAGCTCAGTTGGTTTGAGCGTCGGATTCAAATGCTTAATGGTTGTGGGTCCGACGAATTCCGGGGTGCGCTATATTTAAAGCTAGCCATCTCACTGTCCCATCTTAACATCGTCATTGTTGTTCTGGTGGTGTCCGCATAGGATTAGATTAGTCCCCCTCCCCCCCCTTCTCCCACTTCCCAGGACGGTTATCCCCCGTCGGCCATATCACCTGAGGTGGGTGTCGACGTAAAAAAAATAAATAAATAAAAACTGAACCAAATCAATCAATCAAAATCGATCAATCAATATAGTTATCAGTGGCAGAGGATCGACAGCCTCTGACAGGCATACGTACGTACCAAGATTACATTGAACAGAACGGTCTCATTACGTGTTGGACTTTAACGTACTTCGATGCATCGAATCTAAAATTCGCAATGATGTCGGTTTTCGTTTTAACCCTTTGATTCCCATGAAAGCAAAGCAGAAATTTAACCCTTTCACTCCTTCACCCTATCCATCAGCTTACTAAAAATCTAACCCTTTGACTCCATCTGCAGGAAGCTGGTGGATAGGGTGTGGGAGTCAAAAGGTTAAAATCTTGATGGTGGATAGGGTGAGGGAGTCAAAGGGTTAATTTTTTGCGATGATGGTGGATGGCGTGAGGGAGTCAAAGGGTTAAATTTTTGCTATGATGGTGGATGGATAGCGTGCGGGAGTCGAAGGGTTAAGGAGTAGTATCAATTTCATTCCGAGAATATGTAATCCAAAACATCAGAATAAGAAATGTAATTCATAGCCTTTGGCCATACTTGGGTCAAGGATAACTAACACGCCAGAGAAGAATTGTGTGCCTCAGTGCCTCAGCTCAACGCGCTCGTGTGTGTGTGAATTTTTATGACTAAGCATTCAACTAGATAACAGCGCAGTCACTGATGTTACTTAGAATGTTACAAAGATTCTGTGGCAGATCTTTTCTTCTTCTTTGTATTTGTTGTTGTTGTTGTTGTATAGTTTTGTCTCGTTGTTTTGTTATGTTGTTGTTTAGTTTTGTCTTATTGTTTTGTTTCGTTTTTGTTTTGTTTTGTGTTGTTGTGTTTTATTTTTTGTTTGTTATTTTGTTGTTGTTTTTTAAAATATTATTTTTGCTTTGTTTTGTTTTTAGTTTAGTTTAGTTTAGTTTAGTTTAGTTTAGTTTTTGTTTAGTTTTGTTTTTGTTGTTGTTGTTGTTGTTGTCTTGTCTGGTCTGGTCTGCTCTGGTCTGGTCTGGTCTGGCCTTGTCTTGTCTTGTTTTGTTTTAGGGTTTGGGTTTGGTTTGGTTTGGGTTTGGGTTTGGGTTTGTTTGAAACATAGTTTCGCCTCAAACAGTCCCATGGTCTGGCCGAATGACATGGTTTTCATCACGTTACCCAAGAGCTGCTCTTTTGCTCCATTTGGCCACTGCTCTGTTCTTTTATTTTATCAACAGTGGGTATAACGTAAAATGTCGTTTGGAGACACTGGCCCACTCGGTAACTATGTCGGTAGTAGGCAGCGGTGTCCTATCATGTGGTTTGTTATTGCTGCAGTCTGGGTTAACCCCTTTGACTCCCGCACCTTGTCCATCAGCATCCTGCATTGCTAACCATGCTAGCAAAAAAAAAACAAAACAAAAAAAACTTAACCCTTTCATTCCCTCACCCTACCTACCCGCTTCCTGTAGGAGGCTGGTATCTAGATAGGGTGAAGGTTTCAAAGGGTTAAGTTTTTGCAGTTTTGTGGATAGGGTAAGGGAGTCAAAGGGTTAATGGACGGGGAGCATTTCTGTTATGTCCAGAGTGGAAATATTATTGTTGTTGTTGTTGTTGTGTTTTTGCTATTAAATGATGGTTTGCAGTAATGCAGTTTCTTGATATGTTGATCTCAGGTCCGAGAGATGGATGGGATCCTGGGTCTGATTCTCAATACTTTGAAAGAGAAGAAGTTGACTGATAAGGTCAACGTCATCATTACGTCAGACCATGGGATGACTGACATCAGCCCGCAAAATAGAGTGAGTCATGTCTTTACTGAACTTAGCTTGGGATTTGATAATAGTAATCATTATTACAATAATGATGATGGTGATGGTGATGATAATGATGATAAACATGATGAACATGACGATAATGATAATGGTAATGGTAATGGTGATGACAGTGAAGATAAATTCTTGTTGATGTTGCTGTTTAGAATTCCTACCGAAATTGAAAATAGACAAACCGTTTGCTGCTGTAACACTTGTGCTTATTCATCTTCCTGTTTCTTTGTTTGTTCGTATCGTTTATCTGTTTATTTGGTGGTTGGTTGATTGCTTGGTTTGTTGATTGGTCAGCTGATCGGTTGTAGTAGTCATAACATTTTTTTGTTATGACAAATATTAAGGAATGTACAGTGATAATGTCATACATTGGCAAATCCAGTAAAAGATACATCTTGGTTTGTCGTAAAGAAAGTATGATACTAGACTGTCGCTATTTGTAAATTTATTAAACCTGGAGAATAAACTGTAAACTTAAAACAAATAATCATTTTTGAAAAAAATAATTTAATATGCACTTTTTGTTTAGTTGGGGGAGGGGTGGTGCTGAAATGTTTCCCCTATGCTTCCCTATGCATTTTCAACGCAGCATCAATCAACATGTAAGCCATACCAACTAAACTTTATCATCTCCACAGTGGTCTTTCAAAAGAATGCAACACATAACGCGTGAAAAAATCATGTTGAGATACTATTACATGCAGCATAAACTTAATATCATACGTAACATAAAATGATATCGAAGCTACAACACACCCACGCATCCACATGCATACGCAGACATACGCACATGACAACCACCACTCCCGACAAGCACCACCACATTATAACATATTCAGTCACTGAAAGAAATCGACCAATAAATCGGTCAATCAAACACATTTGCATTCGTATACACGCACATGTGACCAACAAATCAATCAAACACATTTGGAATCAGAAAAACACGAAAACAGAATCAAAACGCGTATTCAATACAACAAGACAAGACAGGCGCAAATTTTCAGCCAACTGGCCTTTGTCAAGCTTGAATGTAAGATTACAAACAAGCAAACACAAAATACAAAAATTAGCAGAAAAAGACTGAAACTTCCCTGCTGCTTCGTCCAGTGGGAGAAGAGGACTAAATGAAATCAAAATGATTTCATTATACTCCTATGTACCCACTGGGCACGAGTGCTTCTGACAGTGTCGTGGTTGAAAAAAAAAAAGATTTAGGGAAGAAACTTTATGTATATATCAACATATCACTGTTCTACATTCAAAGAAGCGAAACGAAACTCTCCCTAATGGCAGGACTTGACACTGGTTTGAAATGACATGAGTATGGTCAGATACAATCATCCTACCTTTACACATCTCACAAAGTCTGTAAAACTGACATTCATCCGCCTTTACCCATAATCTTCCCACCAACAGTCTTACAGTTTCACTGTATGGTAACGGAGGCACACCATTTTCAAACCATTGATGATGAGCGGGGTTGCCAGGTGGATAAAACCTCGGTCTACTGATCCCAAGGTCGGGGTTCGATCTTGCCCGGGTACCTCCCGCTTGGTAAGTGGGTAACAAAGGATGGAATTTTCCCGACCTTCCAGGTGTCCAGAGCTATTAGTGCCTTCTAAAGCCTTAACTCCCTTTGTGTGGAAGCACCCACAGAAGGTCAAACATGTACGATAAAGATCCTGTAAGTCCGGTGATATGTATGGAAAGGACATTCATGCACCCCTACCAAAGATGGATTGTGCAGCAACATACAACCTGCACAGTGTGGGCAAAACAGCGTGCATACATGAGTACACACTGAGAAAGTTGAGAACGCTAATATGACTGACTGACAGACTGACAGACTGACAGACTGACTGACTGACTGACTGACTGACTGACTGAATGACTAAATGAATGAAGGAATGAATGAAAACCATTGATGCTTTTGAAGAGCATCAGGGAGGGTGTGATTGCATGGCTTTACCAAATACATCTAAAGAGAGTGAAAATGGATACTTTATCTACACGTCTCAAAGTAAGTGATACAGTCACAGGACGTCTGATAAGGTAAAAATGAAGGAGGCCCCAGGGACTCATTCGCTTGTTACTAGAAAGTCCCAGACTACCTTCAAGGAGTCCTTATGAAACTAGTAATGTCTCCAAGTCTGATCTGATCTTTACGCACACAGACGCAAGCATACTTTTCTAGTTATAATCGGTGAGAAGCCGATGTACACGTCTGCGTTTCTCCCCGTGGGGATGCCGGGGTCTCTTCCAGTATAAATAGTATCCCCGACTTCTGGAAATTCTGTGTTAGAAATTTCCTCTTCTCTGTCACTCTCTTTGCTTTCTGTCATTTCTTCTATCATTTTCTGCCTTTCTGGTCCATTCATCTGTATGTGTTCGATAAAGTCTTACGTACTTTTTCTTTCTTAGGATTGATAATTGAGTACATGTATTAAGTACATTTTTGGCTTTAGGGAGGTGAGATATACGGAAGCAATTTTAAGTAATTTATGCCTGTTTTTATATTGTTTTGATGTCCATAGATGTGCTTAAATTTGTATTCGCGGTATGTTTCTTGGATCCCCTGTGCGATAAATTGGACGGAGTGGTCAACGCTAGGGGCATGTCCTTAGACTGTGTGCGTGAATGCATCGATGTGTGCGTGAGTGCATCGATATGTGTAGTTAATTTTCTTTTTCCTGTTGATATTTTGTATGTTTTGAAGCAGTTATATATAGCCCTGATATGGCTCTACGCAGTTAGCTGGGCTTTAAACAAAAAAATAACAATAGTAATGTCTGTGTTCAGATGTTCATCATAATCCTCTCATTTCGTAGCATGCTTGATGAACATCTTGTTCTCCACTATGTACTGAGAAAACTTTTTGACTCGCTCAGCCTATCCACCAGCTTCCCAGAAGTTGGTGGATAGGGTGATGGAGTCAAAGGGTTAAGGTTTTGCTTTGCTAGCATGGTTGACAATGCAAGATGCTGGTGGAAACTATACACCTTTCACCACCAGGTGGGAGATTAGAAAACTATATACCTTTATCCACCAGGTGGGAGGTATACCCAGGCAGGATCGAACCTCAGATCCTCTGATCGCGAGTCTGACGTCTTTACCATTTGACTACCGTACAACATCTATGGATTCATTGTATGTATATGTGACATTTTTACCCTCTTGTTCATTCTTTCCCCAGCTGACGAATCTCTGGGACTACCTTGACAAGAACACGGTGGACAAGGTACCGGATTCGGGAATAGTGACATCCATCTTGCCTAAGGCAGGACGGGAAAACGATGTGATGACGGCAGCACGAGGGATCCCAAACGCAAAGGCGTACCTCAAGGCGGACATCCCTGACCATTTCCATTACAAAAACAACCCCAGAGTTATGCCTGTCATCATCATCTCCGATGAAGGCTGGCTCCTCTCTTCCGTAAGATCCCTCCTTCTCTCTGTCTTTCTCTCTGACTCTCTGTCACTGTTTCTGTCTCTGTTTCTCTGTCTCTGTCTGTCTATCTCTCTCTCTCTGTCTCACTCTGTTTCTTTCTTTCTCTCCTCCTTTCTCTCTCTGTCTCTGTCTGTCTCTCTCTCTCACTCACCCACTCACTCTCTCTCTCTTTGTCTGTCTCTTTGTTTCTCTCTCTCTCTCTCTCTTGTGCGCTGTCTGTCTGTCTGTCTCTGTCTGTCAGTCTGTCCTCTCTCTCTCTATCTCTCTCTCTCTCTCTCTCTCTCTCTCTCTCTCTCTCTCTCTCTCTCTTCCCCGTCTATTTCTCTTTCTGTGTCTCTCGATCTCTCTCTTTCTCTCTGTCTGTCTCTCTGTCTATCTTTCTCTCATTCTATTTTTCTTTCTTTCTCTCTCTTTCTCCTAAGCCCCCTTCCCCCTTCTCTCTCTCTTATCAGTCAGTCAATCAGTCAGTCAGTCAGTCAGTATGTATGTATGTATGTATGTATGTATGTATGTATGTATGCATGCATGTATGTGAGTAGATGTGATGTATATAATTTATGACACAGATACCACATCCGCATGTTTGTATGTAGGTAGGTATTTTGGCGCCTGGCGTCAACCAGGCCCGAGAGATAGGGACACCAGTGGTGCTGGTCAGAATATTTGAGCAACACCCTCAACGACGCATTCGTGAAGTGGATGAGACTCGACTGTGTGGTCCCAGTCTTCCCAACGACCCCAAAGCACGCCCAACTCTGGGTAGGGAGCCGGTTGGAGCCGAAAAATCCCATGATGATTTTTGAAGGGACTGACGGGGATTCGAACCCACAACCTTCCAATCGGTAGTCCGTTGCGCTAACCACTACACCACGGCGACTGGTGACTCGGATGGAAGTCGTTAACTTAGTTGACAGGCAGATTGGAATGTACGGGTCGCTACTTAGTTTCCTACTAGGAAGTCCGTGTGTGGAGTGACGTCATATGCAACGTCAGCAGATTAGGAACTAGAAAAACACGAAAATGGAATCAGAACGCGTATTTAACCCTTTGACTCCCGCACACTGCCCACCAGCATCCTGTACTGTCAACCATGCTAGCAAAGCTAAAACTTAAAAACCCTTTGACTCCCTCACCCTATTCACCAGCTTTCTGCTGACATGGCAGACACAAACTTTCGGCTAACTGGCCTTTGTCAAACGAACAATCACCAAATACAAAAATTAGGAGAAAAAGGCTAAAACTTCCCTGTTTGCTTCGTCCAGTGAGAGAAACAGACTAACATAGTCAAGTTTAGTTGAGGAGACCCCGGAAAGCACCCTTTGTGCATGCGTCTTCGTTTGTTTTGGTTTGTTACTGGTAGCGATAGTATCGTATGAATACCTTTTCAGCCAGATTCTCGAGACCAACACATGCCTCGCAAGTGAAGTTGCTTGCAAGTTATCAAGTGCACATATTTTCTGTCTTTCAGTTCCATTGTCAGGGGTTGTGAGGGAGCCGATAGGTGTTGCATAAATTGTTATTCGTAGTTATCAATCAATATTGTCTGGTGTCAGGCGTGTGTGCGTGCGCGCCTGCGTGAGAGTGTATGGCGTGTGTGTGTGTGTGTGTGTGTGTGTGTGTGTGTGTGTGTGTGTGTGTGTGTGTGTGTGTGTGTGTGTGTGTGTGTGTGTGTGTGTGTGTGTGTAGAAATATTGTGATAATTCCCCTTAGATGTATGTATTGAGCACGTAATTTTTTGTACTGATGTATGAAATTGTAGGTTTTGATATCAAGATATGGGTGGGTATGTCTGTCTTGGTGTTGATGCTGTATCACAGTAGTGTAGTAACTTTCAATTTGGTTAGCTGCTCACGTGTAAGACACATACGATCAAGTTATGTTAGTTAACATTCTAAAGCCGGTGATACAAAGCTTTTTTTTTACGTACAACTTTAACGTTTATGAAGTTTGTGTTTCAGTAAGCTGTTCCATCTTAGTTATTATTAGTGTTGATCTTCAGGTTCACCTACCAGTTTATCGTGTCCGTGTCTTTTCTTGTTTCGTACTGTCATATATTCATCTTCTCTCCCTCAGCCCTTCCATCCCCACTCAACATTTTTTTGTTTGCTTTATGTTTTGTGTGTGTGTGCGTGTGTGTGTGTGCGTGTGTGTGTGTGTGTGTGTGTGTGTGTGTGTGTGTGTGTGTGTGTGTGTTGTGTGTGTGTGAGTGAGTGTGTGTATGTGTGTGTGTGTGTGTGTGAGTGAGTGTGTGTATGTGTGTATGTGTGTGTGAGTGTATATACATATATATATGTGTGTGTGTGCGCGCGCGCGTTCGTGTGTGTGTGCGCGCGTGTGTGTGTGCTCGCGCGCGTGCGTGTGTGTGTGTGCATGCGTGTGAGTGCGAGGGTGTATGTATGTGTGTGTGTGTGTGTGCGTGTATATGTGTATGTATGTGTTTCTGTGTGTGTGTGTGTGTGTGTGTGTGTGTGTGTGTGTGTGTGTGTGTTTTCCTGTCTAACTTCACTCAGTATACAAAAGAGACGTAAAATGAAAGACCGATGATTAGATAAGAATGCAAAACAAAAGGTTAATTCCGAAACACTTAAGCCTTTTTGCCCCAATAAGATCAGTCGTGCATTTCATTTTACAAGCTGAAAAAGGGAGGAACTGAAGGTGATTTGAAGGTCACAGCTTCTTAACTGATAAATTGTCATGTGCTTCAGTCATTTTTTCCTTTTTTTGTTTTGTTTTGTTTTTGTTTGCCTGGTCCCTTACATTTGCTAACCTACTTAAAAAAAAACGTGACAAGAACACTCAGTAGACAAATCAGTGGGCTTGGCAAAGCCGTGCAAAGCAAGTACCCAGAGTTTGTGTGTGTGTGTGTGTGTGTGTTTTGTGTGTGTGTGTGTGTGTGTGTGTGTGTGTGTGTGTGTGTGTGTGTGGGGTTGTGTGTGTGTGTGTGTGTGTGTGTGTGTGTGTGTGTGTGTGTGTGTGTGTGTTTTAATCGCCGTGGAGGGGATGGGCGGGTGGGAATTACGACAAAAGTTCTTTGCATAAGCGTGTGGCGCTAGCACGCATGCACACATACGCGCACACACACACACACACACACACACACACCAAACAGAGGCTCGCGCGCGCGCACACACACACATACACACACGCGCGCGCACACACGCACACACACACACGCACACACACACACACAGAAGTTCGCATGCGCACGCGCGCCCACCACACACACACACACACACACACACACACACACACACATACACATACACACACACATACACACACACATACCCACACTCGCACACGCTGAGGCACACACACACACACACCACACACACACACACACACACACACACACACACACAATCATAGTAGATAGCGCGCACGCGCACGCATACACACACACATACACACAGAGGCACACACATAGGCACACACACACAAAGGCACAGAGAGAGAGAGACACACACACACAAGCACACACGCGTGCGCGCGCGCACACACACACACACAAATAATGTACGCACAGATACATGCTGGTCTTGTGATCAGAATGTCGACAAACTGAGAATCAACAGATGCCAGATAAATTCCCTTTTCGCAACTGGCACGTGAATCTTTAGAAAAAAAAATTCTGCTTAATGGTCAGAATGTGACCAAACTGGGAAGCGACATATGCCAGATAAATCCCTTTTTGATGCTTGCACGTGAATCTATAAAAACAACAACATTTTTTGTGTTGCATCCAACATTCTTCTCCTAAATGTCCGCGATAGCAATTCTTGACCTTCAACACGTCTTCACAACAGTTCATCATGTCAATACTACCATATTTAAGGTCATTTAAAAACCGTTTATTCCAGAGAGGTGTTGTCACCGATCCTGGTTTATCGAAAATAAGGTTATTCTGCTTGTTCGTCCCTAAACAATTAATACACCAGAACTAGGCACAAAATAAGCAAAACATAATAAAAAAAAAAAAATTTTCAAGGACGATACAAGACGGACGGTTTTATACTTTCGTTGAAAGAAACCACAACTTTTTTCTTTTACATTGTATCTGCTGTTAGAGACGGTCAACTTGTGCTCTCAGACCAGTTTGGAGTTTGTTAAAGAGTAGTTCATCCCACTCGGACAATTCCATATGCGCTCCACCCAAATTTGCTGACAATTATGTGGAAGACTCCCCGAGCCTGCACAAACCCATATGCGCTGGCACGGTCTTGAAATAGGGAGGAGGGGGGAGGGACCAATGAAACACACATAGACACAGATACACAGAGACACACACACACGCACACACATGCACACACCACACACACACACACACACACACACACACACACACACACACACTCACTCACACATACATACACACACCGACACACGCACGCGTGCGCACACACAGACACGCACATACACACGCACGTACACACGCGCACACACAGAGGCACGTACACACACACGGAGACACATAGACATATTCAAACAAACACAAACATACACATATATACACACACATACATACACACACACTGAGGCACACGCACAGAGGCACACACACACACAGGCACACACACAAACACACACACACGCACGCATACACGGACACACACACACAGACACACACACACACCTACACACACACACACCTACACCTTTTTTTTTATAACTCTCTTTCTTCAGGCAAAAACACCGTTCACTTTTCCTTTCATTTGCAGAATGTCACAAAAGTGCGGCTCGACAACGAAAAGGGTGACCACGGCTACAGCAACGACCTGAAATCGATGAAGGCCATCTTCTTCGCCACTGGGCCCGACTTCCGCAAGGGAGTTAAGTCTGCCTCCATCCGGGCGATCGACATCTATCCTCTCGTCTGTCGCCTTCTCAACATCGAAGCGGCGCCCAACAATGGCAGTCTGGTCAACACAGCTCAGTTTCTGACGACGGGGACGTCCCGCGCTGTGACCTGTTGTCGACTGAGCTGGCTGGCCATGGGTTTTGTCCTGCTGCTTGTGGTGTTGCAGCACGTTTAGGGAGAAGTCCTTAATATTTACACAAACGAGAAACCGTTGTAAACGTTGTTCTTCAAAACTGTTTAGACTCCTGCAACCTGTCTACTAAGAGCGATATAATTATTGTATGTATTTCTCTCCTCTCTCATAGTTGTGTGTAGGGTTGTTGCAGAGTATAAAGGTAGGCTTGGGCGCTCCTTTTTTGAGGAGTGTTCTGATCTTACTGTTTTTGTGCTTTGTATCTGCTTCTATGCTGGCTGAATGGGTAGCACAAATTGTGTTAGATTTGAGAAGTTCTACAACATGGGAGATAATTCCTACGTGACTCTCAAGAGTTATGTTCTTTGATTAATACTGTCTACTAAGCATCCTGCATTTGTCAAGCATGTAAGCGGAGCATGAAGCCGGTGGGTAGGGTGAAGGAGTCAAAGGGTTACGGGTTTGTTTTTGTTTTTTTGCAGTTGATGGATAGGGCGTGGGAGTCAAAGAGTTAACTGTTGTCTTTGTTTTTGATTAATATGTCTTAATGCGTTAACTATCATCATTATCTGTGAGTTGGCCTGGAATGTATTGAATGAGATTTAGTAAATGGATGGATGGATGGATGGACGGATTGTTTGATTGTTTGATTGATCAGTTTTCACGGTCTCTTTTTATATCTATATAGTCTGTACGATTGACTGATACGACTTTTCTCAGTGGATTGATTGATTGATTGGTTGGTTGATTGATTGATTGATTGATTGATTGATTGATTGGTTAGTTGATTGACTAGTTTTCACGGTCTCTTTTCATAGCTATATAGTCTGTATGATTGTTTGATCGACTTTTCTAAATGGATTGATTGATTGATTGATTGATTGATTGATTGATTGATTGATTTCTATGAAACATGTTTGGCATGTTGGCATGTTTCCGTGATTGTTTATCATGAACTTGAAACAAGTAAAAGTGTTGACAGTTGAATCGGCTTATGGCTCATTATTTGATCTAACCTTTTGACTCCCGCACCCTGTCCACCAACAGCAAAAACTTAACCCTTTGGCTCCCTCACCCCGTCCACCAGCTTCCTACAGGAAACTGGTGGATAAGGTGAGGGAATCAGAGGATTAAGTTTTTGCTTTGCTAGCATGATTGATGATGCAGGATGCTGGTGGACAGAGTGCACGAATTAAAGGGCTCAGTGAAGCAGAAACAGAAATGCAGGCCTGGTTGGCTTAGAGATGGTGCGCTCGGGTTCCAATCTGCCTGCATGACTTTGCACGGGTGGGAACCATACCCGTAGAACATTAGTATGTGAGTGCGGACTACAATCTTCCCAGCAGTAAATGGCTACCCGCTTTTCTTCAAAGTTAAGAAAATGTAAAGGAGATGAGGGAGAGGAGATGGGTATCGCGTTCATAATGCTGGATTCGATGAAGTTTAGCTGGTCACTGCTACCACCTCACTTCACTTCGATCCCGGGGACAACAAACCTAAAAACAGAGAGAATAAATGGAAGTCGGAGATACAGAGGCATCACAGCACCTTGTTGAATTAATCGTTGAAATGTCCCAAAGGATGTGCGAGGTGTTTTTCGTTCGAGAAATTAGTACAAAGTACTACTGCAAAAACAATAAGAACACACACGCGCGCGCGCGTGCGCGTGCGCACACACACACACACACACACACACACACACACACACACACACACACACACACCACATCCACACTACCCCCATCATATCCACCACACCCACACCACACCTATAGCACACCCACACCACACACAACCACACACCACACACATACATCACACACCATACACCACACATCACACCACACATAGAGAGAGACAGAGACACAGAGAGAGAGAGAGACAGACAGACAGAGAGAGACAGAGACACAGAGAGAGAGAGAGACAGACAGACAGAGAGAGAGACAGAGAGAGAGAGAAAAGAAAACAAAAATCGAAAGTATTTGAAACGCTTCTTGGAACACATAACGGAACTCACATTTCAGGATACTGAGCCCCTTTCTGCTGATGTTATATACCTTCGTACACGAGCGTAACATTATACTGAAAAACGAAAAAAAACAAAAAACAAAACAAAAAAACAATCCAATTTCCCTCTCCCAACCACTGAGTATTCACACACACCCATCTTCCAGGTTAATTATATATTAGAGTAAAAAGTAAGTTGAAAGTTTCCTCGGTATCCCGAAAGTTGAAGGGAGGGGTGAAATGGTAAAAACTAGAAGCCGCATTATGAGTATATTACCTGTCCTTTCTTTTTCTTACCCTTTTTCTATTATTCATCTTTCGTTTCACAACAAACGGATATCTAACACACAATGTGGCAACGAAAAATTACAACAACAAGAAAATTTACACATGAAAAGCAAATGTTGACACATGAACTCCACATAGTATACAGAACATACATAATGATATTGCATACATTGGAAGTTTCAAAATGAACGTTAAGATTTAGCACATGTCAACATTTCCCAAACCACGTCTCTTTGCTGAACGACAATCAAGCATCAACGAACAATGTGATCACAGAATTGATACCAATTTATACGTATAAGACAAATATTATTCACATAACAACAATCTAAAACTTACAAAACCCATGACCCATCCTTCGTCTGCCTGGCTGCTTTATCTTCCTACTTTTGATTTTTGATTGATTTGGTTCAGTTTGTACGTCGGTGCCCACCTCATGTGATAAGGCCGAAGGGGATAACCATCCCAGGGAAGTGGGGGAAGGGGGACTTATCTAATCCTGCACTGATACCACCAGAACAACAATGATGTTAAATTGGGACAGTGAGAAGGCCAGTTTTAATGTAGCGCACCTCGGGATTCGAACCCACAACCATTAGTATGTGAATCCGACGCTCAACCAAATGAGCTACTGAGGCCCGCACCTAGCAATGAAATTACCCCAGTGGGGATGACGACTCCGTGGCTGACACCCTGCGAGCCCATGACCTGTCACTCTATCAAGCCTCCCGCCTTGCTGCAGACAGACGTCTGTGTCTCCCCGCGACGCCGAAGGGCACCAGCGGCAGATGAAAGAAGAAGAAGAAGGGGATGCCGGGGGCTCTTTCAGCATAAATAGTATCACCACCTTCTGGAAATTTCATGCTAGAAATGTCCTCTTTTTTGTCATTCTCTTTGGATTTTTTTTTCTTCCTCCTTTGCTTTCTGTCATTTCTTCCTATCATTTTTCTGCCTTGCTGGTCCATTCACCTGTGTGTGTTCGATAAAGTCTTACGTACTTTCTCTTAGGAATGATAATTCGTTACATGCATTAAGTGGATTTTTGGCTCTGGGGAAATGAAATATGCGGAAGCAATTTTAGGTAATTTTGGCCCGTTTTAATAGATGTTTTAGTGTCCTTAGTTATGTTTAAATTTGTATTCAGGTGTTCAGCTTTTTTAAAATCTTCTGTGCGATAAACTGGACGGAGTGGTCAACGCCAGGGACATCTCCTTAGATTATGTACGCGAATGCATTGATACGTGTACTTCATTTTCTGTTCTTTTTCTTTTTTTTTCTGTTGAAATATAGTGTGTTTTGAAGCGGCCGGGCTTTTAGCAAAATAAGAGTTATAGTAACAGCAGTGAAAATAACTTTATTTAGAAACATCGTGCTGTTTTATATCATAGAAAAAAACAACAAAAAAACATTTTCAGCACCGCCTGTGTAAACACTGCACAGCTTATGAAACTCGATCTCACAGCTTTAGTGCTTAGCTAAAAACAAGCCACCCACACAGCTGACGGAATACTATTCATGTGACCGATTTCAAAATTCCTACTGTGTGTGTGTGTGTGTGTGTGTGTGTGTGTGTGTGTGTGCCAGTTGGCAGCTATAGTACTCTCCTTAACCCTTTGATTCCCTCTCCCTATCCATCACCAGGAAAAATTTAACCCATTGACTCCCTCACCCTATTCACCAGCTTCCTGTAAATTTAACCCTCTGACTCCCTCACCCTATCCACAGCTTCCTGAAGCTGGTGGATGGGGTGAGGGAGTCAAAGGGTTAAATTTTTACTTTGCTGTCATGGTTGACAAAGCAGGATGCTAGAGGATATGCTGAGGGAGTCAAAGGGTTAAATGTCGCTAATCGTGGCGACACTATTCTGCTCACAGGGTCACATGTTGTTGCTAGAGTACTTCGCTAACAGATAGCTGGCTGTGGCCACTGTACGCTCTGTTTGCAGATCGCTAATCACATTCAGTTTACAGAGTCACCGGTCCTCACTACAGTACTATGCTTAAAGATCCCCAGTCGTGGCTACAGTACTCTTGTTTTCGTGGCAATCATAGCTACAGTATTCTGCTTGCAGGTCACCAATCGTGGCTAGAGTACCCTGCTTACATGTCACCAATCATGGCTACAGTACTGTGCTTACATGTCACCAATCATGGCTACATACTCTGCTTACATGTCCACCAATCATGGCTACAGTATTCTGCTTACATGTCACCAATCATGGCTACAGTACTCTGCTTACATGTCACCAATCATGGCTACAGTACTGTGCTTACATGTCACCAATCATGGCTACAGTATTCTGCTTACATGTCACCAATCGTTGCTTCAGTACTCTGCTTACATGTCACCAATCATGGCTACAGTACTCTGCTTACATGTCACCAATCATGGCTACAGTATCTGCTTACATGTCACCAATCGTTGCTTCAGTACTCTGCTTACATGTCACCAATCATGGCTACAGTATTCTGCTTACATGTCACCAATCGTGGCTACAGTACTTGCTTACATGTCATCAATCATGGCTACAGTACTCTGCTTACATGTCACCAATCATGGCTACAGTATTCTGCTTACATGTCACCAATCATGGCTACAGTACTCTGCTTACATGTCATCCAATCATGGCTACAGTACTGTGCTTACATGTCACCAATCATGGCTACAGTACTCTGCTTACAGATGTCAATCGTAGTTACAGTACTCTGCTTACAGGTCGTAAATCGTAGCTACAGTATTCTGCTTAATATCACCAATCATGGCTACAGTAACTGTGCTTACATGTCACCAATCATGGCTACAGTATTCTGCTTACATGTCACCAATCATGGCTACAGTACTGTGATTACAGTCACCAATCATGGCTACAGTACTCTGCTTTACATGTCACCAATCATGGCTACAGTATTCTGCTTACATGTCACCAATCATGGCTACAATACTCTGCTTACATGTCACCAATCATGGCTACAGAATTCTGCTTACATGTCACCAATCATGGCTACAGTACTCTGCTTACATGTTACTAACTGTGGCTATAGTATTGTGCTTGCATGTCACCAATCATGGCTACAGTACTCTGCTTACAGGTCACCAATCATGGCTACAGTATTCTGCTTACAGTCACCAATCATGGCTACAGTACTCTGCTTACAGGTCACCAATCATGGCTACAGTATTCTGCTTACAGGTCACCAATCATGGCTACAGTACTCTGCTTACAGGTCACCAATCTGGCTACAGTATTCTGCTTACAGGTCACAAATCATGGCTACAGTATTCTGCTTACAGTCACCAATCATGGCTACAGTACTGTGCTTACAGGTCACCAATCATGGCTACAGTACTCTGCTTACAGGTCACCAATCATGGCTACAGTATTCTGCTTACAGGTCACCAATCTGGCTACAGTATTCTGCTTACAGGTCACCAATCATGGCTACAGTACTGTGCTTACAGGTCACCAATCATGGCTACAGTACTCTGCTTACAGGTCACCAATCATGGCTACAGTACTCTGCTTACAGGTCACCAATCATGGCTACAGTATTCTGCTTACAGGTCACCAATCATGGCTACAGTATTTGCTTACATGTCACAATAATGGCTACAGTACTTGCTTACAGGTCACCAATCATGGCTACAGTACTCTGCTTACAGGTCACCAATCATGGCTACAGTACTCTGCTTACAGTCACCAATCATGGCTACAGTACTTGCTTACAGTCACCAATCATGGCTACAGTACTGTGCTTACAGGTCACCAATCATGGCTACAGTACTGTGCTTACATGGTCACCAATCATGGCTACAGTATTCTGCTTACAGGTCACCAATCATGGCTACAGTACTGTGCTTACAGGTCACCAATCATGGCTACAGTACTGTGCTTACAGGTCACCAATCATGGCTACAGCACTGTGCTTACAGGTCACCAATCATGGCTACAGCACTGTGCTTACATGGTCACCAATCATGGCTACAGCTACTGTGCTTACAGTCACCAATCATGGCTACAGTACTGTGCTTACATGTCACCAATCATGGCTACAGTACTCTGCTTACATGTCACCAATCATGGCTACAGTACTGTGCTTACAGGTCACCAATCATGGCTACAGTACTGTAGCTTACAGTCACCAATCATGGCTACAGTACTGTGCTTACATGTCACCAATCTGGCTACAGTACTGTGCTTACATGTCACCAATCATGGCTCAGTACTTGCTTACATGTCACCAATCATGTTACAGTACTTCTACAGGTCACCAATCATGGCTACAATATTCTGCTTACAGGGTCAACAGGCTACAGTACTCTGCTTACAGGTCGCCAATATGGCTACAGTACTCAGCTTACAGGTCGCTCAACTATGTTTACAGTACCATCAGTTATATAAGGTCGCCAACTATGGCTACAGTACTCAGCTTACAGGTCGCCAACTATGGCTACAGTACTCAGCTTAAAGTCGCCAACTATGGCTACAGTACTCAGCTTACAGGTCGCCAACTATGGCTACAGTACTCAGTTTAAAGGTCGCCAACTATGGCTACAGTACTCAGCTTACAGGTCGCCAACTATGGCTACAGTACTCAGTTTAAAGGTCGCCAACTATGGCTACAGTACTCAGCTTACAGGTCGCCAACTATGGCTACAGTACTCAGCTTACAGGTCGCCAACTATGGCTACAGTACTCAGCTTAAAGGTCGCCAGTCGTGCGTGATCGTAGTTGTGAAAGGTTGTATCAAAATTATACAAGATTCTGGTAAAAAGAATTTAAATCGAACAGTGAGGCAGCAGTACTTTGTAAAAAAAATTTTTTTAAAAAAGTCACAAACTAATACTCAATCTAGCAACACAGGTAATGAGAATATGACGAATGTTTAATCATCACCATCATCTGCCATTCTCAGCGAAAAACTTAGCATTGTGAAAACAATGTGGTCCCAGGCTTAGTGACATTTTTACACTGCTCACATGGTGACCCAGTTTCGAAGTGCTTTGGAGAGAGCCAAAATAGATGGAGTGGGGATGGTGACACAAAAGCTGTTTCGAAGAGATTGGGCAGAAAGTAAAACGAGGTGAAGAGCCTACCTGTACTCACTATCCTCGCAGGGGTTATGTATTTAACCCATGGACGGGTCGCGGTTTAACCCTTTAACTTCCAAACCCTATCCACCAAATGCAAAACTTAACCCTTCGACTCCCTCACCCTATCCACCAGCTTCCTTTGCAGTAAGCTGGTGATAGGGTGAGGGAGTCAATGGGTTCAGGTTTGGCTTTGCTAGCATGTTTGAAAATGCAGGATGCTGATGGACAGGGCGTGGGAGTCAAAGGGTTACGTGGCCCATGAGCTAAGTTGTAAGAGCGTCATGATCATAACGCAGGACTCGTGGGTTCAATCCTCTTTTGGTAGTGCCGTGGACTCGAGGTCTGATATCTCGAGTTCAATCCCAACAGGCAACATTAAAACACTGGCCAGTTCGCTGCCCTTCTTAACAATAACATCGTTCCGTTAGTGCCAACGAAGTGTTTCACAGGTTCATCTACCCCCATGGCCTTCATTTCAAACAGACCTTGCAGTGTGTACGATTTTACGCAGGCTCAGGGAGTCTGCCAGAAAACTGCTGGAACATTTGAGTGGAATGCATGTGGAATTGTCCGAGAGTGTTGAATCCTTCTTGAACAACCTAAAAAAAATTATTTTTCCAATCCAAACTCAGGAAGCAATTCACACTTTACCAGCATATATGGTTTTGCATTGACTCAAGGAATCTGCCAGATAATTTAAGCCAACTGGCAGATTTGGATAGAGTACCCATGGAACAAACAGCTGCAATGAGAATAGAAAACGATATAAGCTCTTTCCAAAATATCAAAGAAGAGTCAGACAAGGTTGTGTTTTGTCACCAGATCTGTTTTCACTGTAAAGTGAAACATCATGAGAAACCTAGAGGGAGATCCTGGATTAAAGGTTGGAGGAAAAATGATAACATTCGATACGCAGATGACACCGTGCTAATTGCAGAAAATGAAAAGGACCTACAAAACCTTGTGAATATACCAGAAATAGAAAGCAAAGGTAAGGGGTTGGAACTAAACAGCAAGAAGACTGAAGTCACGGTTATCAGTAGAAAACATAAAATCCCCTCATGCAAAATAACAGCAAACGGGACAACCTTGACACAGGTTGATAAGTCCAAATACCTGGGAACGATCATTTCACCAGACGGCAGATGCACATCGGAAATAGCCAACAGAATCGGCTAAGCCAAAACAGCATTCAAGAAGATGAAAAGCATTCTTACCAACAAATGCTTATCAATTAACATCAGGAAGAGAGTTCTTGAATGTTATATAGAACCGATAATGTTATACGGATGTGAGGCGTGGAGAGTCAACAAACAAAGCCAGAACAAGATTGAGGCAGCCGAGATGTGGTTTCTAAGAAGAAAGTTGAGAGTTCCATGGACAACAAAGAAAACATACGAGACAGTCTTGATGGAGGCAGACACAAGGTCATTCATAAGGAAGATTAGGAAAAGACAGGCAACATTTGTAGGCCATTTTATGAGGAAACAGGTATAGGAGCACCTGGTCACAACAGGAAAGCTGGAGGGAAAGGGAACACCAGGTAGACCCAGGGAGAAGATATTGGACGAACTTGCAGAGTGGCTGAAGACAAAGAGGGTGGAAGAGGCGCTCGAGGCAACAAGGGATAGAAACAGATGGAAGGCCATGATCGCCATAGAAATTTGGAGGGCAATCTATCTCAGTAAACCCTTTGACTCCCTCACCCTATTCACCAACCACAAAAACTTAACCCTTTGACGTCCTCACCCTATTCACCAGCTTCCTGTAGGAAGCTGGTGGGTAGGCTGAGGGAGTCAAAGGGTTAAGTTTTTGCTTTGCTACACAGTGCTAGCTCGGTTGACAATGCAGGGTGCTGGTGGACAGGGTACGAAAGTCAAAGGGTTAAAGAAACTTCAAACCTTTAACTCAAAAAAAACAAAACAAAAAAAAACAAAAAAACCAACAACAAAAACAAGACACTGATTATCTGAGAAAGATTTTAATTCTAATTTACCTGAAGGTTTCTCTGTACATCTAAATCTGCAGCTTGTTAACTGACAGACCCCGAATCCCTAACCCTATGTACTGGCTAGATTTTGAAATGGGAGGAGAAGAAAGGACCTGAGAAACACTGAGTTGACACTACCAAAAGGATGAAAACATTAAGATGGGCAATGCACAGGCCTGTTCTTAATGCTGCTGGATAGGTTTGAACTCGAGATATCAGATACCGAGTCCACAAGTTATATCAAAAGTACCTTGCCAGCGTGCTGGATTTTGCGCAGGCTTAGGGAGTCTGCCAGATAATCGCTGGCAGATTTGGATAGAGCGCGTGTCGATTTGTCTGAGTGCAATGAACCCCTCTTGAAAAACCTCCAAACAGGCGTTGACACCACAGGCACAACAAGTTAGACATGATTATACAGATAGGACCCAGCGTAACACTAACACTAACACTAAACACACACACACACACACACACACACACACACACACACACACACACACACACACACGCACGCACACACACACACGCACACACACACACACACACACACTACATACACACACAAATAGAATCACACACACATACACACAAATAGAATCACACACACACACACACACACACACACGCACGCACGCACGCACAAACACACACGCACGCACGCACAAACACACACGCACGCACACACGCACGCACACACGCACAAACACACACACACACACACACACACACACACACACACACACACACACACACACACACACACACACACACACACACACACACACACACACACACACACACACACACACACAAAATAGAATCAGAACGCGTGTTTTTATAACAATAAAAGACGGGCGCTAATTTCCAAACGCACCTGCCATTTTCATCTGCTCAACGGCACATTAGGGAAGTTGTCTACTGTTTTTGTTGTTGTTGTTGTTGTTGTTGTTGTTTGTTTTCTGCAGAGCGTTGTGCATTTATTCTTATTTGTCTCTTGTTTACGCTTGACGAAAGGCCAGTTGGCTGAAGATTTGCGTCTGCCTCGTTTTGCTATGTTTAAAACCCTTTGATTCCCGCACTCTATCCAACAGCTGCAAAAACTTAATCCTTTGACTCCCTCACTCCACACCCCGAACCCCCCCGAGTTCACTGCCTCTGTTCCATCCCTCTGTTCTTCTTCACTCCAGAGTTCTCTCCCTCTGTTCTACCCCTGGAGTTCCCTCCAGCTGTTCCACCCCGTGGAGTTCCCTCTTTCTGTTCTACAGCCTCTGGAGTTCGTTCCCTCTGTTCCCCGAACCCCAGCCCCCGAGTTCACTCCCCCTGTGTCCCGTTCCCCCATCTGGAGTTCTCTCCCTCTGTTCTTCCCCACTCCAGAGTTCCCTTCCTCTGTTCTACCTCTCGAGTTCCCTTCCACTGTTCCCCTGACGCGGAGTTTCCCTTCCACCGTTCTACCCTACTCCGGAGTTTCTTCCCTCTGTTCTCCCCCTATCTAGAGTTCCCTCCCTCTGTTCTCCCCCTATCTAGAGTTCCCTCCCTCTGTTCTCCACCCATCTGGAGTTCCCTCCCTCTGTTCTCGCTCATCTTGAGTTCCCTCCCTCTGTTCTGCTCTCCCGGAGTTCCCATCCCTCTGTTCTCCCCCATCCACAGTTCCCTTCCTCTGTTTCCCCCACCCTTTCTTTAACCCCCCCCCCCCCCAACCGGAGGTCCCTCTGTCTATTCCCACCCCCACCTCCGAGTTCCCACTCTGTTTCACACCACACGGAGTTCCTTTCCTCTTTTTACCACACCCGGAGTTCCCTCCCACCGTTTCCCCCCACCCAGAGTTCCCTCCCTCTGCTCTCCACCCCTCCACCCAGAATTTCCCTTCACTGTTCCTCCTATCTAGCGTTCTTTCCCTCTGTTCTCCACCTCCCATCCACAGTTCCCTCCCTTTGTTCTCCACCCCCACCCCGAGTTCCTTTCCAGTGTTCTCCCATCCAGAGTTCCCTCCCTCTGTTAACCCCTGGAGTTCCCTCCCTGTGTTCTCCCACTTAGATTTCCCTCCTGCTGTTCCCCAACCTGAAGTTCCCGCTGTCTGTTATTCCCCGGAGTGCCCTCCATCTGTTACCCCCCAGAGTTCCCTCAATCTGTTCCCCCCAACCACAGTTCCTTCTCTCTGTTTCTCCCTCTCCAGGAGTTCCCTCCCTCCGTTCCCCCCCCCCCCAACCACACACCTGGAATTGCCTCTCTCTGTTCCCTGACGGAGTTCTCTCCTCTGTACCCCCCCCCACCCCCTGGATTTCCTCACTGTTCCCCGCTCCTGAGTTCCCGTCCTCTGTTTCCCCCTATCCAGAGTTCCCTCCTCTGCCCCCCCCCCCCCCCAACCTGGAGTTCCCTCCCTCTGTTCCCTCCCCTGAGTATCCTGTCTTTCTTACCCCCAAGTTCCCTCCCCTGAGTGTCCTCCCTTTCTTCCCCCCCTCCAAGTTCCCTCCATCTGTTCCCCCACACCCAGCCCTTGAGTTCACTCACTCTGTTCCTCCCCCCCCCCTCCCCGGAGTTCCCTCCCCGGAGTTCCCTCCCTCTGTTCTACTCCCCCTGGAGTTCCCCTCCCTCTGTTCTACTCCCCCTGGAGTTCCCTCCCTATGTTCTACTCCCCCTGGAGTTCCCTCCCTCTGTTCTACTCCTCTTCGAGTTCCCTCCTTCTGTTCCCTATGCTCCCATCTGGAGTTCCCTCCCTCTGTTCTACCGCCCTCTGGGGGGTTCCCTTCCTCTGTTCAATCCCCCCTGCAGTTTGCTCCCCTCTCTTCTACTCCCCGGAGTTTCCTCCCTCTGTTCCCCACCCATCCAGAGTTCCCTCCCTCTCTTCTCCACACACACACCCATCCGGAGTTCCCTCCCTCTGTTTCCCACCCACCCAGACATTTTTTCCACTGTTTCCCCTATCCGGAGTTCCCTCCCTCTATTCTCCCCCTCCCCCCCATTTGGAGTTCCCTCCCTCTGTTACCCCCTGGAGTTCCCTCCCTCTGTTCCCCACCCAGAGTTGTCCTCGTTGTCGTTCTCGTTTTCGTTCTCGTTGTTCTCGTTCTTGTTGTCGTTGTTCTTCTCGTTGTCGTCGTTGTTCTTCGTGTTGTCGTCGTTGTTCTTCTCGTTGTCGTCGTTGTTCTTCTCGTTGTCGTCGTTGTTCTTCTCGTTGTCGTCGTTCTTCTCGTCGTTGGTGTTCTCTTGTTGGTGTTGTTCTCGTTGTTTATGTTGTTCTCGGTTTTTGTTGTTGTTCTTGTTGTTCTTGTTCTCGTTGCTGTTCACGATGTTGTTCTCGTTGTCGTCGTTATTGTTGTTCTCGTTGTCGTCATTGTTCTTCTCGTTGTTGTTCTCGTTGTCGTTGTTCTCGTTGTCGTTGTTCTTCTCGTTGTCGTCGTTGTTGTTCTTCCCGTTATCGTTGTTGTTCTTGCGTTGTTCTCGTTGTCGTTCTTCTTCCGTTCTTCTCGTTGTCGTTCTTCCGTTCTTCTCGTTGTCGTCGTTCTTCTTCCGTTCTTCTCGTTGTCGTCGTTCTTCTTCCGTTCTTCTCGTTGTCGTCGTTCTTCTTCCGTTCTTCTCGTTGTCGTCCTTCTTCCGTACTTCTCGTTGTCGTCCTTCTTCCGTACTTCTCGTTGTCGTCCTTCTTCCGTACTTCTCGTTGTCGTCCTTCTTCCGTACTTCTCGTTGTCCTTCTTCCGTACTTCTCGTTGTCGTCCTTCTTCCGTACTTCTCGTTGTCGTCCTTCTTCCGTTCTTCTCGTTGTCGTCCTTCTTCCGTACTTCTCGTTGTCGTCCTTCTTCCGTACTTCTCGTTGTCGTCCTTCTTCCGTTCTTCTCGTTGTCGTCCTTCTTCCGTTCTTCTCGTTGTCGTCCTTCTTCCGTACTTCTCGTTGTCGTCGTTGTTCTTCCGTTCTTCTCGTTGTCGTCCTTGTTCTTCTTGTTGTCTTTGTTATTCTTCCCGTTGTCATCGTTGTTGTTCTTCTCCTTGTCATCGCTGTTGTTCTCGTTGTCGTCCTTGTTCTTCTCGTTGTCGTCCTTGTTCTTCTCGTTGTCGTCCTTGTTCTTCTCGTTGTCGTCCTTGTTCTTCTCGTTGTCGTCCTTGTTCTTCTCGTTGTCAAACTTGTTGTTCATCTCGTTGTCGTAATTGTTGTAATTGTCGTCGTTGTTCTTCTCGTTGTCGTTCTTCTCGTTGTTGTCCTTGTTCTTCTCGATGTAATTGTTCTTGTCGTTGTCATCGTTGTTCTTGTCGTTGTCATCGTTGTTCTTCTCGTTGTTGTCCTTGTTCTTCTCGTTATCGTCATTGTTGTTCTTCTCGTTGTCTAACCACTTGTTCTCGTTGTCGTCGTTGTTCTTCTCGTTGTCGTCGTTGTTCTTCTCGTTGTCGTCGTTGTTCTTCTCGTTGTAGTTGTTCTTCTCGTTGTCGTCGTTCTCGTTGTCGTCGTTGTTCTCGTTGTCTTCGTTGTTCTCATAGTCGTATTTATTCTTCTCGTTGTCGTCCGTGTTGTTCTTCTCGTCGTCGTTGTTCTCGTTGTTGTCGTTCTGTTCTTCTCGTTGTCATCCTTGTTATTGTTGTCGTTGTTGTTCTCGTTGTCGTCCTTGTTCTTCTCGTTGTCGTAATTGTTCTCTTTGTCGTCCTTTTTGTTCTTCTCGCTGTCGTCGTTGCTGTTCTCCTCGTTGTCGTTGCTGTTCTTCTCGTTGTAGTTCTGGTTATTGTTATTGTTATCGTTGTCGCTGTTGTTCTTCTCGTTGTCGTCCTTGTTGTTCTTCTCGTTGTTGTCGTTGTTGTTCTTCTCGTGGTCGTCCTTCTTGTTCTTCCCTTTGTCGTCGTTGTTCTGTTGTCGTCGTTCTTCTCGTTAAAGTTGTCGTCGTTCTTCTCGTTAAAGTTGTCGTCGTTGTTGTTGTCATTGTCATAGTTGTCGTCGTTGTTCTTGTTGTCGTAGTTGTCGTCGTTGTTCTTGTTGTCGTAGTTATTGTTCTTCCCGTTGTCTTCGTTCTTCTCGTTGTTGTTCTTATTCCCGTTGTCGTTCTTCTCGTTGCAGTTGTTTTTCATCTCGTCATCGTTATTGTTCTTCTCGTTGTCGTTGTTGTTGCTCTTCTCGTTGTCGTTGTTGTTCTTCCGTTCTTCTCGTTGTCGTCGTTGATCTCGTTGTCCTTGTTGTTCTTCTCGTTGTCGTCCTTGTTGTTCTTCTCGTCGTCCTTATTGTTCTTCTCGTTGTCGTCCTTGTTCTTCTCGTCCTTGTTGTTCTTCTCGTTGTCGTAATTGTTGTTCTTCTCGTTGTCATTCTTTTCGTTGTCGTTGTTCTTCTGGTTGTTGTCCTTCTCGTTCTCGTCGTTCTTCTTGTTGTAATTGTTTTTCTCGTTGTCGTCGTTGTTCTTCTCGTTGTCGTCCTTGTTGTTCTTCTCATTGTCAAACTTGTGTTCTTCTCGTTGTCAAACTTGTTCTTCTCGTTATCGTCGTTGTTGTTCTGTTCTTCTCGTTGTCGTCGTTGTTGTTCTCGTTGTCGTAATTGTTCTCGTTGTCGTCGTTGTTCTTCTCGTTGTCGTCCTTGTTGTTCTTCTCGTTGTCGTCCATGTTCTATTCTTCTCGTTGTCGTCCTTGTTGTTCTCGTTGTCGTATATGTTTTTCTCGTAGTCGTTCTTGTTCTTCTCGTGGTCGTCCTTGTTCTTCTCGTTGTTGTCGTTGTTCTTCTCGTTGTTGTTGCTGTTCTTCTCGTTGTCTCCTTGTTATTTTTATGGTTGTCGTTTTTGTTGCCGTTGTCTTTGTTGTTTTTCTCGTTCTCGTTGTTGTTGTTCTCGTTTTCGTTGTTGTTCTTCTGTTCTTCTCGTTGTCGTTCTTTTTCCGTTCTTCTCGTTGTCGTTCTCGCTGTCGTCGTTGTTCTCGTTGTCGTTGTGCTTCTTCTCGTTGTCGTCCTTGTTCTTATTGTCGAACTACTTGTTCTCGTTGTCGTCGTCGTTGTTCTCGTCGTCATCGTTGTTCTCGTTGTCGTCGTTGTTGTTCTCGTTATCGTCCTTGTTGTTCTCGTTGTCGTTGTTCTCATTGTCGTCATTGTTGTTCTTGTTGTAATTGTTCTTCCCGTTGTCGTAATTGTTCTCGTTGTTGTCCTTGTTCTTCTTGTTGTTGTCCTTGTTGTTCTTTGTCGTTGTCGTCGTTGTTCTTCTCGTTGTTGTCCTTGTTGTTCTTTGTCGTTGTCGTCGTTGTTCTTCTCGTTGTTGTCGTTGCTGTTCTTCTCGTCGTCGTCCTTGTTATCGTTATCGTTGTTGTTGTTCTTCTTGTTATCGTCGTTGTTGATCTTTTCGTTATCGTCGTTGTTGTTTTTCTCGTTGTAGTTGTTGATTTTCTCGTTGTTGTTGTCGTTCTTGTTGGTCTTCTCGTTGTCGTCCTTGTTGTTCTTATCGTTATTGTCCTTGTTGTTCTTCTCGTTGTTGTCCTTGTTCTTGTCGTTGTTCTCGTTGTCGTCGTTCTCATTGTCGTAATTGTTCTTCTCGTTGATGTCGTTGTTCTTCTCGTAGTCGTCCTTTTGTTCTTCTCGTTGTCGACCTTGTTGTTCTTTTCATTGTCGCCCTTGTTGTTCTTGTTGCTGTTCTTCTCGTTGCCGTCCTTGTTATTCTTATAGTTGTGTTTGTTCTCGTTGTCGTCTTTGTTGTTCTTCTCGTTGTCGTCGTTGTACTTCTCATTGTTGTCGTTCTTCTTGTGGTCGTCTTTGTTGTTCTCGTTGTCGTCCTTGTTTTTCTTCCCGTTGTCGTCGTTGCTGTTCTCGTTGTCTTGTTCTTCTCGTTGTAGTTGTTCTCGTTGTCGTAGTTGTCGCCGTTGTTGTTCTCGTTGCTGTTCTTCTCGTTGTCTTTGTTCTTCTCGTTGTCGTCGTTGTTCTCGTTCTCGTCGTTGTTCTTCTCGTGGTCGTCGTTGTTGTTCTTCTCGTGGTCGTCGTTATTGTTGTTCTCGTTATCGTCGTTGTTCTCGTTCTCGACCTTGTTCTTGTTGTCGTAGTTGTTTTTGTCTTTGTCGTCTTTGTCGTCTTTGTTGTTCTTCTCGTTGTCATAGTTGTTCTTGTTGTATTTGTCTTCGTTGTTCTTCTCGTTGTCGTCGTTGTTCTTCTCGTTCTCGTCGTTGTTATTGTTCTTGTTGTCGCAGTTGTTCTTCTCGTTATCGTAGTTGACGTTCTTGTCGTTGTCGTAGTTGTCGTCGTTGTTCTTCTCGTTGTCGTAGCTGTCGTCGTTGTTCTTCTCGTTGTCCTAGTTGTCGTCGTCGTTGTTCTTGTTGTAGTTGTTCTCATTGTCGTTGTTATTCTCGTAATCGTTGTTGTTCTTCTCGTTGTCGTCCTTGTTGTTCTTTTCGTTGTCGTAGTGTTATCATTGTTCTTCGCGTTGTCGTTGTTGTTCTTCTCGTTGTAGTTGTCGTTCTTCTCGTTGTCCTAGTTGTCGTTCTCGTTGTTGCTCTTCTCGTCATTATTGTTCTCGTTGTTGTCCTCGTTCTTGTTCTCGTTGTCGTCGTTGTTCTCGTTATCGCCCTTGTTGCTTTTCTCGTTGTCGTTGTTCTCGTTGTCGTCCTTGTTATTGTTCTCGTTGTCGTCCCTGCTGTTGTTCTTATTGTTCTTCTCGTTGTAGTTGTTCTTCTCGTTGTCCTAGTTGTTCTCGTTGTTGTTCTTCTCGTCATTATTGTTCTCGTTGTTGTCCTTGTTCTTGTTCTCGTTGTCGTTGTTCTCGTTATCGCCCTTGTTGCTTTTCTCGTTGTCGTTGTTCTCGTTGTCGTCCTTGTTATTGTTCTCGTTGTCGTCCCTGCTGTTGTTCTTATTGTTCTTCTCGTAGTTGTTCTTCTCAATGTTGTCTTTTTCGTTGTTGTCGTTCTTCTCGTTGTTTTGTTCTCGTCGTTGTTCTCGTCGTTGTTGTTCTTGTCGTTGTTCTCGTTGTTGTTGTTCTCGTTGTTCTCGTCGTTGTTCTGTTTTTGTTGTTCTCGTTGTTGTTCTCGTTGTCGTCGTTGTTCTTCTCGTTGTCGTTCTTCTCGTTGTCGTTGTTCTTCGCGTTGTCGTCGTCGTTGTTCTTCTCGTTGTTCTCGTTGTCATCGTTGTTCTTCTCGTTGTCGTCATTGTACTTCTCATTGTAGTTGTTCTCATTGTCGTCGTCATTCTTCTCGTTGTTGTTCTCGTTGTCGTCGTTGTTCTTCGCGTTGTCGTCGTCGTTGTTCTTGGCGTTGTCGTCGTCGTTGTTCTTCTCGGTGTTGTTCTCGTTGTCGTTGTTGTTGTACTTCTCATTGTCGTAGTTGTTCTTCGAGTTGTCGTCGTCGTTGTTCTTCGCGTTGTCGTCGTCGTTGTTCTTCTCGGTGTTGTTCTCGTTGTCGTCGTTGTTGTTCTTCTCGTTGTCGTCGTTGTTCTTCTCGTTGTCGTCGTTGTTGTACTTCTCATTGTCGTTTTTGTTCTTCTCGTTGTCGTAGTTGTCGTCGTCTTTGCTCTTCACGTTGTCATCGGTTTTGTTCTCGTTGTCGTTGTAGTTCTTCTCGTTGTTGTTGTTCTTGTTGTCGTCGTTGTTGTTCTTCGCGTTGTCATTGTTCTTCGCGTTGTCCTAGTTGTTGTCATCGTTCTTCTCGTTGTCGTAGTTGTAGTCGTTGTTCTTCTCGTTGTCATCATTGTTCTTCTCGTTCGTCGTCGTTGTTATTCTTGTTGTCGTCGTTGTTCTCGTTTTCGTCGTTGCAGTTCTCGTTCTCATCGCTGTTCTTGTTGTCGTCCTTGTTCTTCTCGTCGTCGTCGTCGTCGTTCTTCTCGTTGCCGTCGTTGTTTTCGTTGTTGTCGTCCTTGTTCTTCCCGTTGTCGTCGTTATTGTTCTTTTCGTTGTCGTCCTTGTTCTTCTCGTTGTTGCCGTTGTTCTTCTCGTTGTCGTCCTTGTTCTTTTCGTTGTTCTCGTTCTCGTTGTTGTTCTTCTCGTTCTTCTCGATGTTCTTCTCGTTCTTTTCGTTGTTCTCCTCGTCGTTGTTCTCGTTCTCCTCGTCGTTGTTCTCGTTGTTCTTCTCGTTGTTATTCTGGTGTTGTTGTTCTGGTTGTTGTTGTTCTGGTTGTTCTGGTTGTTGTTCTGGTTGTTGTTCTCGTCGTTCTCGTTGTTGATGTTCTGGTTGTTGTTCTGGTTGTTGTTCTGGTTGTTGTTCTGGTTGTTCTGGTTGTTGTTTTCGTTGTTGCTGCTCTTCTCGTTGTTGTTGTTCTTCTCGTTGTCATCGTTGTTCTCGTCATCGTCGTCGATCTCGTTGTTGTTCTTCCCGTTGTCGTCGTTGTTGTTCTTCCATTGTCGTCCTTCTCGTTGTTGTTCTTCACGTTGTCGTCGTTCTTCAGTTGTCCGTGTTGTTCTTCAGTTGTCCGTGTTGTTCTTCCCGTTGTCGTTGTTCTTCCCGTTGTCGTCCTTCTCGTTGTTGTTCTTCACGTTGTTCTTCACGTTGTCGTCGTTGTTCTCGTTGTCGTCGTTGTTCTTCTCGTTGTTGTTGCTGTTCTCGTTCTTGTTGTTGTCATTGTTGTTGTTCTCGTTGTTCTCGTTGTTCTCGTTGTTCTCGTTGTTGTTGTTCTCGTCGTTTTCGTTGTTGTTCTCATTGTTGTTGTTCTCCTTTCAGTTTTTCTCGTTTTTGTTGTTGTTGTTGTCGTTGTTCTCGTTGCTGTTGTTTTCGCTGTTGTTCTCGTTCTCGTTGTTATTCTCGGTGTTATTGTTCTCGTTGTTTTCTCGTTGTTCTCGTCGTTGTTCTCATTGTTGGTGTTCTCGTTGTTGTTCTCGTTGATGTTGTTCTCGTTTTTGTTCTTCTCGTTGATTTTTTGTTGTTCTCGTTGTAGTTGTTCTCGTTTGTTGTTCTTGATGTTGTTCTCGTTGTCGTTATCGTTTTTCTCGTTGTCGTCATCGATTTTCTTCTCGTCGTTGTCGTTCTCATTGTCGTCGTGTTCTTGTCGTCGTTGTTCCTCTTGTGGTCGTCGTTGTTCGTCTCATTCTTGTTCTCGTTCTCGTTGTTGTTCTCGTTGTTTTCTCGTAGTCCTTCTCGTTGTTTTTCTCGGTGTTGTTCTCGTTGTTGTTCTCGTTATTGTTGTTCTCATTGTTTTGTCGTTCTCGTTGTTGGTGTTCTCGTTGTTCTCATTGTTGTTGCTTTTGTTGTTTTTCTCGTTTTTGTTGTTCTCGCTGTTCTTGTTCTCGTTGTTGTTCTTGTTGTTGTTATCGTTATCGTTGTCGTTGTTGTTGTTCTCGTTGTGTCGTTCTTCTCGTTATCGTCGTTGTCGTTCTTCTCGTTGTCGTTCTCGTTGTCGTCCTTGATGTTCTCGTTGTCGTCGTTGTCGTTCTTCTCGTTGTCGTCGTTGTTCTTCTCGTTGTCGTCGTCGTTGTCGTCGTTGTTGTTGTCGTTGTCGTCGTTGTTGTTGTCGTTGTCGTTGTTGTTCTCGTTGTTGTTCTCGTTGTCGTCGTTGTTCTTCTCGTCATTGTTCTTCTCGTTGTCGTTGTTCTTCTCGTTGTCGTTGTTCTTCTCGTTGTTCTCGTTGTTTTCTCGTTATCGTTGTTATCGTTTTCTCGTTGTTGTTGTTTCTGTTGTTCTCGTTGTTGTTGTTTCTGTTGTTCTCGTTGTTATTCTCCTTGTTGTTCTCGTTGTTATTCTCCTTGTTGTTCTCGTTGTTCTCGTTGTTGCTGTTGTTCTTGTTGTTGTTGTTCTCGTTATTGTTGTCGTTGTTCTCGTTGTTCTCGTTGTTCTCGTTGTTGTTCTTCTCGTCATCGTTGTTGTTGCTCTCGTCCTTGTTCTTGTTGTTCTCGTTGTTGTTCTCGTTGTATTTCTCGTTGTATTTCTCGTTGTATTTCTCGTTGTTGTTGTTGTTCTCGTTGTTGTTGTTGTTCTCGTTGTTGTCATTGTTGTTCTCGTCATCGTCGTTGTTTTTGTTCTCTTCGTCGTTGTTGTCATGTGGTTTTTTTTCAACTTTTAAAATTTTTCTTTTCTGTTTATGTTGGCGGTCTTGGTGCTGTAAGTCTGTTTTTGTTCTTGTTGCTCTTGTTGTAGTTTTCCAGTTTTCGTTTGTGTTTGTCTTGTATTTGTTCTCCTCTTATTGGTATAATTGTTCTTGATATACTTCTTATTCTCGATTTTTTCCCTTTTAATCTTCGTCTTCATGCTGTTCTTGGTATTTTGATGGTAGTGTTTTTGTCGCTGTTGTTATCCTTGATGTCCTTTTTCTGTTTGTTCTGCTTCTCATCGTTTCTGCTCTTGCTGTTCTCTTTGGTTTGCTTGTTGCTACTGTTTTTCTTTCCATTTCTGTTTCTCCATGTTGTTCCTGTTGCGGTGGTTGTTTTCAACTGCGTAGTGATAACAGTCATGGATTTTCTTTATATTGCGTATTGATCGGCTTTTCTTCTTGTTTTGTGTGTTTCTCTACTTGTTTGCGTGTTTTTGTTTTACATATAATTTTGGTTTTGGTTTTTCTTTTATAGTGCAAGCTTTGTGACTGTTCCTTATCTTCTTACTCATTTTTATGCCGTATCTGTTGTTGTTCTTGTTGTGTTTCGTTGTTATTTTTCCCTCTTCTTCTTCTATTTTTCTTGTTGTCCTTGTTTTTGCCTTTCTTGTTCGTGTTCCCTTGTGTCTTTTTCATTTCCTCTTCATCTTTTTGTTCCTTCTTTTTATTTTGAATATTTTTCTCGTGTTTTGTTTTATTTGTTTTTCTTGTTTTCTTGTTTGGTTTCTCCTCCTTTGTTTTTTTTTTTTCTGGTTTCTGTAACATATATAATGGAAGACTTACTTGGTTTTTATCTTCTTGCTGCTGCCGCTGCTTTTTACGATGCAGAGCGTAGGCTACTATCCTGGCGTGGTGTGAGGTCATTACGGGCAAACTGCAACAATGTGAGACCAAAATTGTATGTGCAAAGACTTACACAAAATGCGTAAATAGACAAATAGAAAAATAAAAAAGTCCAAATGATTTAACGTAAATGGACACAGACATACAAGGTAGACAGTGGATGCATGCGTAGACATGTCGATAGACAGGGGTGGACAGATGGAGGGAAGTACAAGGTTCCACGACAAAAGAACTGCCCCTGGCAAAATCGTGTAGAAAACTCGCTTTCATAGGAAAACAAAACACATGCACACACCGGAAAAACAAACAATCAAAACCGACAATCAATTAGTCATACGCACTTAACATACTAACAAGTCTATTAGTCTCTGAACGGTTGCACAGTCGCACGAATCTGGAACAGATTCAAAAGGAAATAGCAGATACAGTGTTCTGGAAACTTAAGGAGCATTTCAGGTCACTGCACTCAAATTAGGGGCTATTTCCGTTTATGTTTAAAAATGGACTCCTCTTGGTTTGAAGGATGTACCATTTTGCGCTGTATAACTAACATTTCACAACAAGAAAGAAAATCTCAGTTGGACGATTTTCTCGTCGCTTTGATCGAACAAACTAGACTGGATTGGATTGGATGGCATTGGGTTCATTGTTTTTGGACGTAACGCAGTTTTACCACGTGAAATGGGGACCTTCATGGAGAAAGCACATCGCTATCGTACGGCGCCACCTCTGTTATATCTATATGCATGTATTTTTGTTTACCTAAAGGTGTTTTTTTTCTTTTTGCCAAGGAAAACTACTTTGCTGCCGCAGGTTTTTCAACACAAATCACATCGCCATCGTACGGCGCCACCTCCCTTTGTTATATCTATATGCATGTATTTTTGTTTACCTAAGGGTGTTTTCTTTTGCCAAGGAAAATTTTGCTCCCGCAGATGTTCAACATGCCCAAAATAATTGCTGCTTACAGCATCTCCGTTTATTACAATCATTATTACTGTTTAAAGCCCAGCTGCCTGCGCAGAGCTATATCAGTGCTACAACCATAGCAAAATGTACACATCTCGATGACCCTGACAAAAAAAATGGAAAGGAAATTAAGTACAGATAACAATGCATTCGCATACTAATCTAAAGATATGCTCCCGGCATTGATCATTCCCTTTATCTCCATGGGGTTTTAAAAACAAAACCTGAACACAAACATAAAGATCACTAACGGCATTAAATCATATAAAAACATGGTCTAAATTACCCAAAATTGCCTCTATCGTGTTTCCTTAGAGCCAAAAATGTAGTTAATACCTCTACCAACAACCAATATCAATAGAAAGCATGAAAGACTGCACAGAACACAAATAGGTCAATAGACCAGCATAGCAGAATATGATAGGAAGAAATGATAGAAAGAAAAAAACAAAACAAGGAAGAAACAGAGAATGAGAGAAAGGGGGAAATTTCTAGCACTGAATTTTCCGAAGGTGGGGATGCCATCTGTACTAAAGATCCTCTGGCATCCACACTCCACCCTACCCCACCCCTTTTCGGGTACGGCCTTTCGGTTTAGTATGTCATCTGAAACACTAGCACTCAGACCACCGCTCAAGGTGTAGTGGAGGGAGGAGAAAAATCACCGTCCGATGGGAATATAACTTGGATTTCTAGGCGCGTACTCTTTCCACTAAGCCATACTCTCTTTTAAATACAGATTTTTGGATTGTGGCTTTCGTAGTGTTTGTCACATGAAACCAGAAGAATCAACACAGCGTTTCAAACTGTGTGGTCAAGTTCACAACAGATGACCATCTCTGTACTCCTCTGTAGTATACTTGTCAATATCACCGCTTGTTAGGCAAGAGGACTGGGGATCAAATCTCCGCCGGTGATTTTTTTTCTTAGGTTAGGTAGAAACCTCAAGGTCTCGCCTATGAGAAGGGTTGAGTAGTGGTAGGTCTCCGTCAGTTGACGTCAACTATGGATGATGCGCCCTAGTGTCGTGTCGATTCGAGTTGACGCCTCTGGAGCATCATCCGCTGTGGCTGGTAAGGCCGATGCGGGAAAGGCAGTCTCTGCGACATTGGATGCATGTATGGATGCTGGCATGGGATTGCCTTCACCAGAGCTTGCTTTCCACCTGGCTCTCACCTCAGCTAAGGTCTGTATCTTCTTTTCCCCTAACCCGAGTTGTTTCTGGAGCATACTGCGCCATCTATTGAGATCGGCTGCTGTGTCTTCCCAGCTCTCAGTGTTGATGTCCAAAGCTTTCATATCATGCTTGCAGACGACTTTTAGGGGGCGGCCAACAGATCTCTTTTCGGGGCTAGTTCACCGTGAAGGTTATCCTTTGGGATATGGCCATCCTTCCGCCGCACATGGCCAAGCCAGAGCAGCCTGCGTTGTCTGAACAGTGTGTGCATGGTGGGGAGACCAGTGCATGCTAGGACCTGGGCGTTTGGTAATTTGTCGCTCCACACATTCATAGACAGCAACTTAACGGACGTGCTCTTTTAAGGACAGGCACACGCACGCACACACACACACACAATCATTCACACGCACTCGCACATACACACACACACACGCGCACACATACGCTCACACACGCGCACACACACGCACGCGCGTCCGTCTAATATCACTTATAGTGAAAAGACGTTAAATCAAGCAACGAACGAACGAACACGCACGCGCGCGCGCGCACACACACACACACGCACGCACATGTACACACACGTTCTGTTCAGTTACCTTTGTCGAATACATGCAAGGCCTTTAGAGGTGTGTTTGTGTGGTTTGTCAGCAACGATGACAAAGGCAGACGTCAGTTTTCGTCCTTTGCTGTAAAGCAGAAAAGGACTTGAACTCATCAGTGCCTTCCGCTCTGGGGATGTCTGGAATGGTGTCCAGCTTAGACGTTCGTTGTTCATGAAGTTTCTTCAGTCATCTGTCAATAAGGAGAAGGTATCAAATGTATTCCTATTATCTGTGCGTGTGGTGGTGGTGGTGGTGGTAGTTGGTGGTTGGTGATGGTGGTGGTGGTGGTTGGTGGTGGGTGATGGTGGCTGGTGGTGGTGGTGGTTGGTGGTGGTGGTTGTGGTTGGTGTCTGGTAGATGGTGATGATGGTAGTTTCCTCGTACGTTGATTTCATATTTACATTCATGAATAGAGAAAATTTCATGTAAAAGAATGTTTTGTCCGTTATGCTTTTGTGTATGTACAAGGTCTGTACAGACACACATTAATGCACTTTGTTGTATACGTATATTTGCAGAAGTGTGAAGCAGGACTCCTGCCAAAGTTGAAAGAGGACATGCAGTGTCTTCATCTGAGGGAGACAAGATGGATGAGCAGACAACACCATCCAGCATCGTCTCAGCAAGACCATCAACATGCTCAGAATGCTGAACAACGTGTGGAGGTTCCCCCAAATCATCATGTGCCCTGCCGCATGGCGTTGGCGATCATGACCCTCCATATGAATCTATCTTTTGTCGCTGCAAGTACATCTCCCACCTTCTTTCTTCATCCACTCTACACATCTGTCAGTATTTTCTCCCTAGGTCCACTTTGTGCTCTTTTTGCCTCTTCCTTTCATGTTGTGACTAGGTATCTAATTTCTCTTGCCTTACGAAATGTCCTATAAATGTTGCCCGTCCTTCCCCAATCCTATTCATTAATGGTCTTTTTGTATTTGCTTCTTTCAAGACTGTCTCGTTTGTTTTCTTTGCTCTCCATATAACTCTTTAACATTCTTCTTAGAAACTACATTTCAGCTGCCTCATCTTGTTGATTTTGCGTGTTGATTGTCCATGCTTCACATCTGTACAACAAGATCGGTTCTATATAACACTGAAGAACTCTCCCCGGTGCCAATCGACAGGGATCTGTCGTCAAGAACGCTGAATGCTTTCTTAGCCTGTCCGGCTCTGCTGGCCATCTCCAAAGTGCATCCTCCGCCTGGTGAGATGACTGGAGGACTGGATGACATGGTGGTCGTGAAAGACAAGAAATCCTCTCATGCAGAGTGACGGCAGATGGCACAGCATGATGGGACAGGTTGAAGGGTTTGAATTTCTGGGAACAGTCATCTGACAGTTCCCTCAAATGCAATACAAATACACAGTGGAATTGTACCAGGGCCGTGTCTTTTTCACCCCACTTTGAGGCTCAGAATGATGGAGGATGACAGAGCGACATTATCAAGCTGTCAACCCTACACACAAGAAACGTTTCGAAGAATCAGAGGAATCATCTGGCCTAACACCATCTCTAACCAGTAACTACTCGAAGAGAGCAGAATCACATTATCCAGACTGCCCTTCCCTGGACATAAAGAAAAAAATGACAACAGTAAGGAGCCAAATCTTGATTCAAGATTCAAATCAAAGCACGCACCCCAATCATTCACCAAAGTAATCGCCAACAACGACCAAACCTCAACGGCACAAACACACGCAAACTGGGTGGTGGGTGGGGTGGGGAACAGGACAGGAGTAGGGCGTGTGACCCCTGACCCAAGCCTTCATCTTCTGTCTCACGCACACACACGCTCACACGCGCGCCGCACACACACACACACACACACGCATGCACGCGAATGCACTCACACACACACGCACGCACGCACTCACACACACGCACGCATACACATACACGCACACGCACAACACACACACACGATGCTAAGTTAGCCTGTTTGACAATTGACCCCTGACCCAAGCTGTCTTCTGTCACTTTTTTTTCCACCAAGAACCCAGAAAGGCAAGAAGACTAATTGGGTCTCAAGGGAAGGAATTGAGAAGTGAACCTTTATCTCCAATACCGATAGTTTTTTGTTTGTTTTTTTTTTTTGCCAGGTCAGCCGGTGAACGTCCTGCTCTTCACGACTTTCAACTGCCGTGGATTCTTTAGGGTGCGCAGGCCAGAAGGTTTTTTCGTCCCCTTCCGAAGGGCTAGACGTCCAGTTCGATTTTCCGGTTAAACTAAGGAGAAAAGACGACGCCTCTATGGTAAACGAACCCTTAGAGCCACGAATTTAGTTAATGGCAGGCGAACGTCTTAACCATTCTGACACTTTTTTTGCACGAAGGAAAACGCGAAAGAAGACCAAGGATTTCATGGCACGAACAGAACAAGGAGATCTCGAGGCCCTGAAGGACATACACAGGCCGACTCAGAACAGGGAGGGAAGGATCTTCAGTGTTCTAGATGCCAACGATGTATTGGGCTGAGTCAATCCGTCATCAGATGGAGAATATGGTCCCTAGAAAAGTTGAGATCCTCACCACCTCACTACCCCTCTCGCAACCCCTCCCCCTTCCTCTGTCCATCCCACCCACCCCCAGTTTTCAGTTTTGGTCTAGTTACTTACCGGTCATCATGAAGGTTGAACGAGATGGACCACACGGCCGGGAAAGCTGTAAATGACGCCTTGTGTGTCTTGGGGTGTTTACATTGGTCCTGGATGTGCAGCACAGTGAAGGCACAGTGAAGGAGGATCACAGTCTCTGTCTCCTTTCTGTGGACACAGGAACTTTTATTAGAATGTATAACAATAATTATGATTCACAATATTCTGGTCATATATTTGTTGTGCCTGGGATTTAAAAGGCGCATTGTTCTGGATAAAAATACAAAACTATGGTTCACAATATTTTGGTCTTGTGATAGTTGTGCGTGGAATTGAAAAGGCCACCGTTCTGGATAAAAACTGTAATAATCATGGTTCAGAATATTTGGGTCTTGTGCTTGTTGTGCCTGGAATTGAAAAGGCGCATCGTTCTGGATAAAAACGGTAACAATCAGCATGGTTCACAATATTTGTCTTTTGCTTGTTGTGACTGGAATTGAAAAGGCGCACCGTTCTGGATAAAAACGGTAATAATCATGGTTCACACAATATTTGTCTTTTGCTTGTTATGCCTGGAATTAAACAGGCGCACCGTTCTGGATAAAAAAGGTAATATTCATAGTTCACACAATATTTGGATCTTGTGCTTGTTGTGCCTGGAATTGAAAAGACACACTGTTCTGGATAAAAACGGTAATAATCATGGTTCATTATATTCTGATCATGTGTTCGTTGTGCTTAGGATTAAAAAGGCGCACTGTTTCAGATACTGGTATACCTGATGGACTGAACTCCGAACTGGGCTGAATTGTGGTGTTCTGTTGTTCACAACAAATTTCAAGGTTTCCCGTGTGACAAACGGGCCGCTCCTTCCGGGAAAGGAAATCGCCGAAGTGCGTTGTCACATTTTTATAGCGTATTTTTTGTTTATTCATTAACCATATTTTTCTACAGAATTTTAACAGATGCAATTCTAGATGCGCTAGATGTATACTGTGTACGGCACTTAAGTTTATTATCTCATCTAAAGACTAGCAATCAGACCACCACTTAAGGTCTGGTGGAAAGGGGAGGGCAGACACATACTATGAGAATCTGGGTTTCTTGTATCCTAGGTTGATCAGATTTATTGTTATTGTTATTTTATTTAATTCAAAGCCAAGCTGGCTACGTATCAGGACTACAACCGTTTCAAAACATACAATACTTTATCAGGAAAAAAAAGAGAACAAAATTAAGTACACGTATCAACGCATTCGTGCACATAATCTAAGGAGATGCCCCTGGTACTGACCACTCCGCCCAATTAATTGCATAATGGGTTTAAAGTCATACATGAATACAAATTTAAACATAACTATAAGGACACTAAAACATAAAAAACAGGCTTAAATTAACTTAAATTGCTTCCGCATATGTCATTTCCCTAGAGCCAAAAC
>CM060309.1:65191533-65194033 GCA_030674185.1 Monoplex corrugatus
TAACAATGACAGGAACTTATCCAATCCTATACCGACACCACCAGAACAACAATGACAGGGAACTTATCCAATCCTATACTGACACCATCAGAACAACAATGATGGGGAACTTATCCAATCCTATACCGACACCACCAGAATAACAATGACAGGGAACTTATCCAATCCTATACTGAAACCACAAGAACAACAATGACAGGGAACTTATCCAATCCTATACTACACCACCAGAACAACAATGACAGGGAACTTATCCAATCCTATACTGACACCACAAGAACAACAATGACAGGGAACTTATCCAATCCTATACTGACACCACCAGAACAACAATGACAGGGAACTTATCCAATCCTATACTGACACCACCAGAACAACAATGATGGGGAACTTATCCAATCCTATACTGACACCATCAGAACAACAATGATGGGGAACTTATCCAATCCTATACTGACACCATCAGAACAACAATGATGGGGGACTTATCCAATCCTATACTGACACCACCAGAACAACAATGATGGGGGACTTATCCAATCCTATACTGACACCATCAGAACAACAATGATGGGGACTTATCCAATCCTATACTGACACCATCAGAACAACAATGATGGGGGACTTATCCAATCCTATACTGACACCACCAGAACAACAATGCTGTTAAAATGGGACAGTGAGAAGGCCAGTTTTAACGTAGCGCGCCCCAGGATTCGAACCCACAACCATTAGCATGTGAATCCGACGCTCAACCGGATGAGCTACGGAGGCCCGCATAAAAAAGATGGGCTGCGAACAGGACAGGTTTTCAATGTCGTGAGGCCGGCTGGGATTGAACTTAGGTCATCATATTAGAGTCCACGTTTGTTTGTTTGTTTGTTTGTTTGTTTGTTTGTTTGTTTGTTTGTTTGTTTGTTTGTTTTGAGGGTGGGTGGGGGTGGGTGGGAAGCCAGTCTTGATGCTGCGAGCTGAGACTGAACCTTAGATTTGAACCAGAAAAAAACACTCAAGAAGAATAAGAACGCGTATTTAATACAACAAGACAAGACAGGCGCAAATTTTCGGACAACTGGTCTTTGTCAAGCGTAAGATCACAAACAAACAAACAAACGAACACCAGATACATAAATTAGGAGAAAAAGACTGAAACTTCCCTGCTGCTCGGTCCAGTGTGAGAAAAGGAATAAGTTATTCCTTTTTCTCACACTGGACCGAGCAGCAGGGAAGTTTCAGTTATTCCTTTTCTCACACTGGACCAAGCAGCAGGGAAGTTTCAGTCTTTTTCTCCTAATTTATGTATCTGATGGTTGTTTTTTGTTTTTTTGTTTTGTTTTTTGTGATCTTACGGCTTGACAAAATTTGAGCCTGTCTTGTCTTGTTGTATTAAATACGCGTTCTTATATTCTTCTTTCGTGTTTTTTTCTGGTTCATATTTGCTTGAACGCGGGCAGCCACACTTGTTTGGGATTTCGTAATACTTAGACATGAAGGTTTGAGTCTACAAGCTCTGTCAACAGAGGCCATGGGTTATAGACCTCAGGGCGAAGCCACACAGCTCTGTACCGGTGGGAAATGCAAATAAACTTAACAATTCGATCAAAACTGAGCACAGAAAGAGGACTCCGGAAGACACAAGAGCAAACAGACCGACTGACGACATTACATGTTTCCCCATGTCACGCTCACAAACACCTCCTTCGGTATGTTAAAAAAATAGTACACAGGTCCGCACATCAATTTTTTACTCACACGCTCTCGTCTTTCGAATGCCTGACGACTGAGGTTGGGTGTTTTCATGTTCCATAAGCCAGTTAATAATAATAGTAATGATGATAATAATAATAATAATAATAATAACAATAATAATAATAATGATAATAATGATCATTAATAATAATAATAACAAGATATAATAAGAATAAGAATAACAATAACTATAACAATAATGATGATGATGATGATGATGATAACAACAACAATAATAATAATAATAGTAATAGTAATAATAATGATAATAATGATAATTCCATTCGTGTAGCGAAAACATACGTATCAGATAGTGCTCGTAGCACTTAAAAACAACATGAACATTGCGATGCTAATACAGCGAATGAGGTAGGGTACTCGGATACACACGCTGATACATCAATGCAGTGTAAACATTTCAACGCCAATGCAGTCATTGTAATGCAGTACAAACATATGGGATTCATGTATACACCAATGCGTTAAGGCAACATAAACATGGCTCTTCAAAAATAACAACAAACATGTTTTCCAATTTATCAGTGACAATCACGCACATGAAAATGTTCACACAGCAGTACACGCCTGACACAATCACATTTGAACAGCGCAGTATAACCGCTATTGATCAGAAGAGAGATCAACATCATCATGTGCCCTACCGCGTCGCGTTGGCGATCATGGCCCTACATACGAATCTATCCCTTGTCGCTGCAAGTACATCTCCCTCTCTGTCCTCAGCCACGCTGCA
>CM060309.1:65199033-65201533 GCA_030674185.1 Monoplex corrugatus
GTGTTGTGGGAAAACAGTCGAGGAAGATTTTGCAGACCTTTACTGGTCAGTTTTGACTGTCGTAGGTAAAAGCAGAGGAGTCTCTTCTGTGCGGATCCAACGGGTGTCTTCAGTAGGGTCCATAGAGTATCTTCTGTACGGATCCCAAAAAGTGTCTTCTGTACGGATACATAGAATATCTTCTGTACGAATCCAGGGTATCGTCTGTACAGATACAAATTGTATTGTCCATTCAGACACAAAGATAATTGTCTATACAGATACAAAGAGTATCTTCTGTACGAATACAAAAGAAAATCTTCTGTACAGATACAAGGAGTATCTTCTGTACAGATACAAAATCTTTAGTACGGATCGAAAGAGTAAACCTATCTTTGTACAGATACAGAGTGTCTTCTGTAAATAGAACACTAAAATTGTGTGTCTACAGGTACAAATAGTATTTTTTGTACAGAGACAAATAGTATCTTCCGTCTAATATCACTTATAGTGAAAAGACGTTAAATCAAGCAACGAACGAACAAACAGTGTCTTCTGTACAGATACAACAAACAGTGTCTTCTGTGGGGGTCCCCGGTCTCTTCTGTACGTATACAAACAAGTGTATTCTGTAAGGATTGAAAGATTATCGTCTCTTCAGTTAACAGTTTTCGTCAAGTGGGTGCGGGATCTTTTTTTCAACTCCAACGTCAAACCGAGGTGGCTGTGTTTAAACAGAGGTACAGCAAGGCCCATCCCATTATTTGAGTAAGTCAACTAACTTGTCTTCGCTCGTCTCGAGGTTTTCTGTTGCGTGCTTAGTTGTCTTGGCCTCTCGCCTGTGTCAGTGTATGTAAATGGAATGCCTGTGTCTGGGTGTGTGTGTGTGTGTGTGTGTGTATGTATGTGTGTGTGAGTGCCTGTATATATATATATATATTTGTGTGTGTGTGTGTGTTGTGTGTGTGTGTGTGGTAAGTGTTAATGTGTTGGGGTGTGTGTCAGTGTGTGTGTGTGTGTGTGTGTGTGTGTGTGTGTAGTGTTAAGTGTATGTTTGGGGTGTGTGTTAGTGTGTGTGTGTGTGTGTGTTGGTGTCTGTATGTATTAGTATGTGTGTGTGTGTGTTAATGTGTATGTATGCGTGTTAGTGTGTGTGTGTGTTAGTGTTAGTGAGTGTGTGTCTGCGTGCGTGTGTGTGAGTGTGTGTGTGTGAGTGCGCGCGCGCGCGTATGTGTGTACGTGTGTGTGTTTGTGTATGTGTGTTAGTGTGCTTGTGTGTGTTAGTATATGTCTGTGAGTGAGCGAGTGAATGTGTGTGTGTGTGTGTGTGTGTGTGTGTGTGTGTGTGTGTGTGTGTGTGTGTGTGTGTGCACGCGCTTGTATTCGTGTTAGTGTGTGTGTTAATGTATATCAGTGAGTGTGTTATATGTGTGTGTGTGTGTTTGTGTGTCTGTGTCTGTATGTGTGTGTTTGTGTGTTAATGTGTGGTAGTGTGTGTGTGTGCGTGTGTTTTAGTGTGTGTGTGTGTGTATGTGTGTATGTGTATATATATATGTTGTGTGTGTGTGTGTGTGAGTTAGAGAAAGAGAGAGAGAGAGAAAGAGAGAGTGTGTGTAATGTATGTGTGCGTGTGTTTGTTTGTGTGTGTGTATGTGTGTATGTGTATATGTGTGTGTGTGTGTGTGTGTGTGTGTGTGTGGTGTGTGTGTGCGTTAGAGAAAGAGAGAGAGAAAGAGAGAATTGTGTGTGTAATGTATGTGTGCGTGTGTTTGTTGTGTGTGTGTGTGTGTGTGTGTGGTGTGTGTGTGTGGTGTGTGTGTGTGTTGCGTGTGTGTGTGGGTGGGTGTGGGTGTGGGTGTGGGTGTGTTTGTAACAGGTGTGTGTTGTTTACCATGCAAGCAATATTTGGTTGTCTTTTTTTTTTTTTTTAGTATTATCATTATTATTGCACGTGAGCACCGCGATCATTAATTGCATCAGATCGTGTAGATAGATAATATTGACTTGAGTCACAAAACCTCCAGGGTTGTAGGTTAAAACATTGTTTGTTTTACACACTAACGTGACGGAATGCAGACATAAAGATCATCTATGTGGGCCACAAAAAGTAAGTGAATGTAAAAAAAACAGACACTGTTTATTTGAATCATAGGACACAAGAGACAAAACACATAAATACTTGTTAGGCTGGTCACAGAACTAAAGGAATGTAGACATAAATTGGGTTTATTTGGGTCACAAATCGTGTGGGGCTGTAGATAGATATACAGATTTGGACCAGAAGACACACAAGGGAATGAAGAATTAAATTAAAGATAGTTTATATTTGGTTATGAAACATAAGGCAATGTACAGTAGTATACTTTGGACCACAAAACACACTAAAAATGTACACATAAACTCTTGTTTATTTGGGTCACATGATACAAGGGAATGCAAAGATATTCATCCGAGAAACAGAATAGATGAATTTATTGATATCAATACTGTTTATTTTGGGTCATTAGACACAAGGGAATGT
>CM060309.1:65209033-65229033 GCA_030674185.1 Monoplex corrugatus
TTCAATTTCAATCTCAGCCTGCAACATATAAACTGGTATGTCAGGTGCTCATCTTGTCGCTTCATTCAACCATTCTGGTATTGTCAGTTTAGTGTTTCATAAGTCCTCACCCTCCACCCTCCACCCCTTTTCTATTTCTCTTCGGTCAGTTCGAGCCTGCAACCTGAAAACTGGCCTATTCGTTGTCCATCTGAATCATTCTGATGGTGTCAGCTTAGTGATTCATAGATTCCCCCTCTTTAGAATTTGTCGCTCCCATTTCAAGGGCGTGCCCACTATGGTTTTACCTAGGCTCAAGAAGACCGCCAGATGATCACAGTCAGATGTGGGTGAAGCGTATATGGAACTGTCCGAGCGCGATGAATCCGTTTTGACCAGTTTCAGATTCACCCCCTCACCCTTTCCACCAGCTACCTCCCTTGAGGGGAGAAGAGTTAATGTGATAAGCTGCCTTTAAAGTGGACGGTCTGAATTTTCTTTTTGGACATTTGTTCAATCGTCTTCTTGACAAAGAACACGTTTATTTCCTTCCCTTCACACCTCTCATAATGTTGATAATGTGCCATGCTGGATACATTTCACGTTTAACCCTTTGATTCCCGTACCCCGTCCATCAGCATCAACTATTATAGCAAAACAAAAACTTAAGCCTTTGACTCGCTCACCCTATCCACCAGCTTCCTGCAGGAAGCTGGTGGATAGGGTGAGCGAGTCAAAGGCTTAAGTTTTTGCTGTTGGTGGATAGTGTGAGGGAGTCAAAGGATCTATCTTTTGCTGTTGGTAGATAGTGTGAGGGAGTCAAAGGGTTAAGTTTTTGCTGCTGATGGATAGTGTGCGGAAGTGAAAGAGTTGAAACAAGTCCTCATATGTTTCCATTGAGGAAACTGAACTGAACTGGTTTTCTGCTACATTCATTTCTGTTCCTATAGTATACCATCTACAAAGGAAGATTTTTTTTTTTCAGCCCGCCCCCTACCCTCCCCCCCTTTCGTTTTCAATGTTCTATGAAACACGTTTTGTGCTTAGTTCTCTACGTTTATACTGACAAAAACGAAAATGACTCTGTGCGTGTGTACTGGAGGGAGGGAGGGAGGGAGGGAGAGGTTGGGGTAAGGATAGAGACAAAGTCATTGAATGTCACTTTGACATCTGTAGACACATTGTTTTAAACATATGTAACTGTTATTGTTTTAAACATATGTAACTGTTATTGTTTTAAACATATGTAACTGTTATTGTTTTAAACATATATAACTGTTATTGTTTTAAACACATATGTAACTGTTATTGTTTTAAACATATATAACTGTTATTGTTTTAAACATATGTAACTGTTATTGTTTTAAACATATGTAACTTATTGTTTTAAACATATATAACTGTTATTGTTTTAAACATATGTAACTGTTATTGTTTTAAACATATGTAACTGTTATTGTTTTAAACATATGTAACTGTTATTGTTTAAAACACATATAACTGTTATTGTTTTAAACATATATAACTGTTATTGTTTTAAACACATGTAACTGTTATTGTTTTAAACATATATAACTGTTATTGTTTTAAACATATATAACTGTTATTGTTTTAAACATATATAACTGTTATTGTTTTAAACATATGTAACTGTTATTGTTTTAAACATATGTAACTGTTATTGTTTTAAACATATGTAACTGTTATTGTTTTAAACATATGTAACTGTCATATTGTATTCTTTGTTCTAAAGGGAAAAGCTTCTTCATTGCAAGGAGAGAACAATTTCGTATATACCAAACGGAGACTTTCTGTTAGTGTGAGTGAGTGAGTGTGGTGTGTGTGTGTGTGTGTGTGTGTGTGTGTGTGTGTGTGTGTGTGTGTGTGTGTGTGTGTGTGTATGTGTGTGTGTGTGTGTGTGTATGTGTGTGTGTGTGTGTGTGTGTGTGTGTGTGTGTGTGTGTGTGTGTGTTCGCCAGATCACGTACTCTTCCTCCGAAACGAAACTTGTACCAGGTAATGCCAGAAGGAGAAAAGTAGGTAAATGGTTTTTAATTATGTCTACCATGTTTAGGCCATCACGATTGACTCTCAGATCTACATTTAACCACACTGTAGTGATAGACACTTTCGGTCAACTCTGTGGCGAAGGATGATTGCCTTAAAAAGATGTGCCAGACACAGCTGAATACAAAATGTGCTGATTGTCATGTACGCACTTCTCAGAGAAGCTGCTGGGGCTTAATTTTCCATCGCTTCTGTAGAATTTTCGTTGCTACCATCGTCACCACTGATCCTTCCGATAAAATGTCCAAAAAAATCACATCTGACACCTTCGTTTTACTTCAAAGAATACGGAGGCGATCAGCAGATGATAATTACTGTCATTCTTTGTGATGTGATCTTTGTGACGTTGACGATGATGATATAGAGGGGTCATGTGCATAGTCAGTTGGTGGAAAACTGTCAACCCACGGCAATTTGTGGCTGTTTTTGCTCCGGACATGAAACAGTCTCCTGCAGTTTGTATCCAAAATCACAACAGAGAAACTGTGTGTATTTGATTTTGCAAGGAGACACTAGTTTGTGCAGTGGAAAACAATTCACGCTTTTTTTAATATATATATTTTCTAACAGAAAATCCCGGAGCCTTTTGCAGACATGATGGTGGATTATGTCTGTTTACCACAGCTGGTGTTGTTGTTTTTTTTCTTTTTAATGTAACATGAAAATGATTTAACAAATGATTTCATATAAAAATAAATGTCAATCTTCAGTCTTTTAGTCTTGTGTCAGTTTTCACAACCATCCCCCCCTCCCCCCCCCCCCCCCCCCCCCACTGATGAATTTTGGTGCAATTTCCATATATTCAGCAGAAATCTGGATGGACAAAATTAATGTTTTCCTGGAGCTTTACCAATCGCTTTGTTGTTGATCATCTGATGAAAGATATTTTATCATATTATGTGTAATAATGAGCTAAGATTTTACATTTTACTGTGTAGTATGACCAGAAGAGTTGGATATGATCTCAGTGCATGTATTGATATAAGAGTGTCAAATCAAACACAAACACAGTTTTAAAGCATTTTATGCATTTAAATTTAATGTCTCATTAGACTATAAATGTTTCACTCCATCCCATCCCCGTCCCCCACATCACCCCCATATCATACATATTATTTTAAAATTAACTTTGTATTCAAAATAACATTGGTTTTTTTCAAATTTCACTTCAAAGATTTGTGAGACTTGCTTATTTCTGCCAAAATTCAATATCAGATTACTCCAGTGAGGAATAAGAACCGAACCTCTGCAAATATTTGAATTACAGTTACTCAGTATGTAAAATTAAATGTGCATGCGTGAAAGTTTTGCAGTTGTTTGCCAGAATTTTCTTCTCACGTTTGATTTATATTCGACTTTAAAATAATTTTTTAAAAAAACACTATGGTTTGACTATTCTGTTTGCTTTTAGGACTGATTTGTATATGTATACTTATTGCTTTCATGTCTACAGTTGTATGAAACTGGATTTCATAATTGTTGTCATGTGTTGATGTTTTTTGTTTTTGTTTATTTTGATCTCTGGTGTATGTATGAAACTGGATTTCATAATTGTTGTCATGTGTTGATGTTTTTTGTTTTTGTTTATTTTGATCTCTGGTGTATGTATGAAACTGGATTTCATAATTGTTGTCATGTGTTGATGTTTTTTGTTTTTGTTTATTTTGATCTCTGGTGTATGTATGAAACTGGATTTCATAATTGTTGTCATGTGTTGCTGTTTTTTGTTGTTGTTTATTTTGATCTCTGGTGTATGTATGAAACTGGATTTCATTATTGTTGTTATGTGTTGATGTTTTGCTGTTTTTGTTGTTGTTTATTTTGATCTCTGGTGTATGTATGAAACTGGATTTCATTATTGTTGTTATGTGTTGCTGTTTATTGTTGTTTTATTTTGTTTACTTTGATCACTGGTGTATGTATGAAACTGTATTTCATTATTGTTGTTATGTGTTGATGTTTTTTGTCGTTCTTTGTTTTGTTTATTTTGATCACTGGTGTATGTATGAAACTGGATTTCATTATTGTTGTTATGTGTTGCTGTTTTTTGTTGTTGTTTGTTTTGATCACTGGTGTATGTATGAAACTAGATTTCATTATTGTTGTCATGTGTTGCTGGTTTTTGTTGTTGTTTGTTTTCATCACTGGTGTATGTCGCTTGCAACGTGTTACAATCTTTGCACATGCAACAGTCACATCATAGGTTCCACAATCACTGTTTCAAGTATTGATGACCCGCTCTGACAAAATGACTGGTAAACCGCACAGGTCGAGTATAGTATTTCTTACCTGTGCTGTATACTTGACAAAGGCAATGTCCTTTTTGTTTTATTTCAGTTCATTAAAAGAGCGTTTATATTCTGTTTTTTGTTCTATTTTCGAATATGATCGATACATCTGTCAGATCCTGTGGACAGTTCATTTAATTAACCCTTCGACTCCCGCACCCTGTTCACCAGCATCCTGCATTGGCAGGCAATTTAGCAAAGTAAAAACGTAACCCTTTGATTCCCTGACCTATCCACCAGCTTCTATTTTTGAATATGATCGATGCATCTGTCGGATCCTGTGGGCCATTATCAACGATTTTTTTGTATCAAATGGTGGCCTTTGTGTACTGTATGTCTTTCATTATTACACCATAGTGCAAATTAAATTATTTAATCATTTCTCGGTTGTTTCAAGATGGTTCCGAGCAAACCTTGAACATTTGTGTATGTATGTATGTGTGTGTGTGTGTGTGTGTGTGTGTGTGTGTGTGTGTGTGTGTGGTGTGTGTGCGTGTGCGTGGTGTGTGTGTGTGTGGTCTGTGTGTATGTATATATATATAAACTAGTCACAACAAGTTAAGCACAGTTTACATGTACCCGCATATTTTCAACAAATATCAAAGCCATGACTTTCCAATTGGGAACAGATTTATTTCATAATCTTGTTCAAACGTACATTGAATTTCATTGTGATCGCACAAACGGTTTGGGATATACAGACAATTAAACAGAGGAGGGGTCGAAATCAAAGTTCACCAAATCTGTCCAGTTCACCAAATCATTTCAATAATGGGTGTGACCACCCCGATTGGCGAGACATTCCATGCAGCGTCTCCTCATCGAGTAGACCAGTGTTCTGATGACCCTCTGTGGGATTCCCTGCCATTCCAGTTGCAGCATTCGGAAGAGATCCTGACGGTCCCTGGGAGGTGGATGGTTCTCCTTTACACGTCTCCCCAACTCATCCCAAAGATGCTCGATGGGATTGAGGTCGGGACTATACGCCGGGAAGATCATCCTGTTGATACCGGCCTGCACAAGGAATTCTAAGGCCACCCGGGCTCTATGTGGCCGAGCATTGTCGTCTTGGAAGACTGCCATGGGTCCGATTCGTTGCATGGTCGGAACAACGAAAGGCGCCAGTATTTCATCCCGATAGCGGAGGCCTGTGAGGTTTCCGTCAATGTGGTAGAGTGGTGTCTTGTGGTGGAGGCTGATGGCACCCCCACACCATAACAGATCCTCCCCTGAAGGCCCGGGTCTCACGAACAGCTGCATCAATGTAACGTTCACCAACACGCCTCCAAACTCTAGTTCGGCCATCATTGTGTTCAAGACAAAACCGCGACTCATCCGAAAAGAGGACCTGAGACCACTGTTGTTGGTTCCATCTCGCATGACGTTGGCAGAAAGCTCGGCGAGCCAGCTTATGGGCTGCTAGCAGTCGTGGTCGCACAGCTGGACGACGTGATCTGAGGCCAAAGTGGTGAAGACGGTTTCGTATGGCTTGACGGCTGAGGATGGTGTTAGTTGCCCTACGAAGCTGCCGTTGGATGCTGGTTGAGGTGGCATCCCGCTGCAGTAGGACCTGCCTCTCGATGAACCGATCTTCTCTTGGAGTCGTCTGCCTAGGCCGACCTGACCGTGGCCTCTCTTCAACGCTGTTGGTCGCCCTAAAACGCTGGTTCAGTCTAACAATAACTGAATAATGCACATCAAGTCGTCGCGCCACTTCAGCCTTGGCAATGCCATCTTGCATCCACGCAATCGCCCTGGTTTTGTCAAAGGTGCTAAGTTTTCTTCTTGGTGGCATGGTGAGAAACGGGCTGACAGTAACCAAGCCCGCGCTTATAAAGCATAAGGAAGGGGCATAAAACTCACTCGAAAGACTGCTCTTGCACGGGTATAACGAATTTTTCATTTTACACATCTTGTGTCGCCAGCAAGCTCACTGCAAAACAGGCACATTTACCGCAACTTTGCACTTTTTATCCCGCGCGGCAACGAGGTCACCAAGACCCCCATGCGCACTACAAGTTGCCACAGGCTCGCCCAAACACTGCTGTTTGAGATTCCATCACTGGTTGCCGCATAACAAAAAGAAAATAATGTTTTCTGAAGGAATGGATCAGCCCCCTGTGTCCAAGGACCTGTGCTTAACTTGTTGTGACTAGTATATATATGTATGTACACACATATATATACATATGTATATATACATAAATATATATGCGTGTGTGTGTGTGTGTGTGTGTGTGTGTGTGTGTGTGTGTGTGTGTGTGTGTGTGTGTGTGTGTGTTGTCATTGGTTTAGTGTCTGTTCATTTAAGTGATTTTAGACGAAAAGGAAAAACCAATGAAAAAAATTGGGGAGAGAGTGGAGGAAATCACTATGTTCCAAAGGTGTTGTGTGTGTGTGTGAGTGTGTATGTATGTGTGTGTGTGTGTGTGTGTGTGTGTGTGTGTGTGTGTGTGTGTGTCTGTCTGTCTGTGTGTTAATGTTTGTGTGTATGTGATTGTGCGTGTATTTTTCTGTTAATATGTGTGTGTATAAGTATGTACTTGTGTGTGCATACGTGCGTATATGTGTGTGTTTATGTGTATACGTGTATATGTGTGCGTACGTGCGTATATGTATGTGTGCATGCGTTTGTGTATGTGTGTACGTGTGCGTGCACGTATATATATATATATATATATATATATATATGTTATATATATATATATATACATAAAAAAACATCACACACACACACACATATATATATATATATATATATATATATAGAGAGAGAGAGAGAGAGAGAGAGAAGAGACAGACAGACAGACAGACAGACAGACAGACAGACAGACAGAGACTGAGAAAGAGAGAGAGAGAGAGATACATATACGCACACATTTACGTTTTAAATCCGAATTCCATTCAAGCCAAAACAAATTTATTGTACAATACATGTAGTATCACAGCTCAACAAAGCAAATGCATGTACATAATCTAAAAATCACAGGTATTCGATGGAAACTGGATCAAAATAGATAATTAGTATCACAGGTGTTATGTCAAACATAGTTTCTGGGTCATGCACATTAGGAAGAAACAAAATCAATAAAAAATAATAATATAGACTGCCTTGATGGCGGGCGGTGGGGATGGAAAATAGAACTTCATGAGAAAAAAACCCCCACATGAAGTCAGTCTGTTAGATGAAACTTAAGACCTTCTCCAGCACACGAGTTGAAGTGTTTTTTGATCAAGTTGAAAACTCATGGTGATTTTTTGTATTTGGCTTGCTGGAGTTTTATTGAAGAAAAAGACTTATTTCGCTATAACACAGCCCACAGTCAACACACAAAGCCAGAACAAGATTGAGGCAGCTGAAATATGGTTTCTGAGAAGAATGTTGAGCGTTCCATGGACAGAAAAAAACAAAAAACAAAACACAAAAACAAAAAACGAGACAGTCTTGAAGGAGGAAGACAACAAGAAGAACATTAATAAAAAAAAAATTAAAAAAAGATTAGGAAAAGACAAGCAACATTTACAGGACATTTTATGAGGCAAGTGAAATTAGAGCACTTAGTCACAACAGGAAAGCTGGAGGGAAAGAGAGCACCAGGTAGACCCAGACAGAAAATACTGGACGGACTTGCAGGGTGGCTGAGGACAGAGAGGATGGGAGATGTACTTGCAGCAACAAGGGATAGATTCGTATGAAAGGCCATGATCGCCAACACCATGCGGCAGGGCACATCATGATGATGATGATGATGATGATGATGATGATGATGATGATGATAACACAGCCTTGTTTCAAATTCGGTTTTCATGTCTCAACATAGCGTCTCGGCGCTCGGGATTAGATTGTGTATGCACTGACGCCATTTATGCCATGTGATGGAGAAGATCCAAACTAATCATGGCATGAGCCTGTACATAAAAAGCCTGTGCATAAGCTTTATGGGCTGGTAAGGTCTTGAGATCCTATCTAAGGTTTTATGTTTATCTTTATGTTAGTATGGGTTTTATGTTTATTTTTGTGTTAGTACGGGTTTTATGTCTGTCTTTGTATTAGTTCGGGTTTCATGTCTATCTTTGTGTTAATATGGATTTTGTGTCTATCTTTGTGTTAATATAGATTTTATGTCTATCTTTGTGTTAGTATGGATTTCTTGTTTTTGTGAAAGTATGGATTTCACGTCCATGAAAATGCTCACTTTCTAAAGGACAGAAAAGGAATACTGTTGGAGAAACATCACGGCATATATCGACAAACAACATCATCAGAATTAGCTTCGACTACAAAAACGACGACTAAAAGATTAAAATAAGAAACAAAAAAAATTCTACACAGTAAAAGCAACATGACAAAACAAAAACATGTTGTATATTGTGATGAAAAAATAACAACAATAGCAAAACAGTATCAAGCTAAAATAAAAATTAAAAAAACATGGACGTACAAAACACTTGACTGAATAATTTTCAAAAAAGACCCAGTGGACCAATTTTTTCATAAAAAGTCCTCTGGTCATTTCATCCTTGAAAGTTAAGAAGGACCTCTTCTCTTTATGGAGTAAACATATGACTTTGGAAAGTAAAGAAAAATACGTACACACTATTTAATCAGTATACGTATCATGCACACTTGACTGTGTATCACAGATAAAGAACTACATAAACAAGTTTTGTTTTAGAAAAAAAAAAGTCTTTAAAGTCTGCAATAGCTAACAATTAGATGATAATATAATAAAACAGTTTACTTTGCTTGGCATGATTCTCTCTCAATATTACATTCATGCTGACAAGATTGTTGCCTCTTTATAAGTGAATTGTGCGATATGAAGAAATTACAACATATACATAAAGTACTCAAGTCTACTACAAGTGTTCTTATTTTTTAATTTTTGTTGTCTTTTAATAGTGCATTTTGCTTTTACAAACATTTTGATTTAGTGTCTTCTTTAAACCTTCAAAATGACAGAACAACTTTTCTTCTGAACATCCAGCGACAGATTGTTGTTTAAACTTCCCATGAAAATGTACCATCCTCCTCCTCATTTTTATAATTCCACGATAAATGTTTTCTCTCTTTAAACCACCAAGTAAACTCACAAATTTACTTATCTGTTTCACTTCAAATTACAAATATAATTACCCTTAAACTTCAAATCGCAAATTAACGTACCCTTCAAACTTCCATTCGAGAACTGACTTACCCATGAAACTTCAAGCCACAAATGAGCTTATCCTTAAACTTTATGTCACAAATGAAGTTACCCATTAAACTGAAAGATGCAAATTAACCCTTTGACTTCTGCACCCTATCCACCAACTGTAAAAACTTAACGCTTTGATTCCCTCACCCTATCCACCAGCTTCCTAAGGAATCAAAGGGTTAAAATTTTGCTTTCCGAGCATGTAATACCAAAGAAATAAGAGGGAAGCAGGGAGAATATTTATAATATCAATCAAAGAACATAGCTCTTGAGAGTCACGTAGGAATTATCTCCCATGTTGTAGAACTTCTCAAATCTAACAGTTTGCGCTACCCATTTAGCTAGCATAGAAGCAGATACAAAGCACAAAAACCGTAAGCTCAGAACACTCCTCAAAAAAGGAGCGCCCAAGCCTACCCTTATACTCTGCAACTACCCTACACACAACTATGGGAGAGGAGAGAAATAGGAGAGAAATACATACAATATATTGGTCATGTTCAAGATTGACATAGTCTTTTATTCTTGAACGACCAAACATACACACATAGATAAGACAGAACATATACAAGGTTGCTTCCAAGGCATGTAGGTAATACCAAAGAAATAAGAGGGAAGCAGGGAGAATTTTTATAATATTAATCAAAGAACATAGCTCTTGAGAGTCACGTAGGAATTATCTCCCATGTTGTAGAACTTCTCAAATCTAACACAGTTTGCGCTACCCATTTAACTAGCATAGAAGTAGATACAAAGCACAAAAACCGTAAGCTCAGAACACTCCTCAAAAAAGGAGCGCCCAAGCCTACCCTTATACTCTGCAACTACCCTACACACAACTATGAGAGAGGAGAGAAATGCATACAATATACTGGTCTTATGTTCAAGATTGACATAGTCTTTTATTCTTGAACTGACCGCACACACACACAAGACAAGACAGAACATATACAGGGTTGCTTCCGAGGCATATAGGTAATACCAAAGAAATAAGAGCTATGTTCTTTGATTAATATTATAAAAATTCTCCCTGCTTCCCTCTTATTTCTTTTAAACCTTCAATAACACGTTTACTTCATCTTCAAACTAGTGATACATTGACATCCCCTTTAAACCTATACTAACCTTAAACTTTGAGCAACGATTCAACTTCATCTTTAAACTTCCACGACAAATTCATTTCCTATCTAAATTCCTATTGACAAGTTAGTTTCCTCTTTAAAAATCCTGTAATAAATCTCCTTTCCATAGCTGTAAACCTCCTGTCTAAGAAATATACTGTCTCTTTAAACCTCCATCCAGTGGTGAAGCCACTTTCCCTACGGGTTCAGCTCCACTCGAGTGACAAACTGGTTTTCCAGTCCACATTTCCAAGCAGGCAAGACCAGCCACTTCCCCATCTATCAACAGATAGCTCCACACAGGCCCGTATCACTAGGCCAACGACTCCAGGGACGTGGCGTTCTTCTGAAAAACCACATCGTTGGGTGAGCTTACAGACTTTCTGGAATCGATCCAGGCGTCAGGGTGGCTACGGCGGATTCGGCTCTTCCGGGTGCGAGCGGCCATGGCGGTGCTGGCAGGGGCAGGGCTGGCACAATTCTCCAAGTCGTCCATCATGGTAAAAGCGTTGTTGTCCGTGCCCTGCTTGTTCATCTTGTTCTTCACCGTGTTCGTGTTGATGGCGATCACTGCCTGGCCGTCTTTGTTCTTGTTGTCTATCATCAGTATGCGAGTATCGGCACTGGAATGAAATAACAACAATTATAACATAACAATAATATTAAAATGATGATGATGATGATGATGATGATGATGATGATGATGATATAATGATAATATGATAATAATAATATAATAATGAGATAAAGTAATAATAACAATAATAATAATATCATAACAATAATACTAACAACAACAAAATAACAATAAAGTGATGATGATGATGATGATGATGATGATGATGATGATGACGACAACGACGATGACGACGACGATGATGATGATTATGATAACAACAACAACAATAATAATAATGATAATAATAATAATAATAATGATAATAATAATAATAATAATAATAATATTAATAAAAATAATATGATAAAAAGGTTGTCATCGGGATCAAAGCCATTGTCTGTGATCCCAGTACAAAACCAGAAGCCAGAAACACACGACAATAGAACCACAACGCGTATTCAATCCACAAAACAACTCAACGGGCAAAGTTTCAGCCATCTGGCCTTAGTCAGGCGTACACAAAAGACAACAAAGAGACAGACACACAAAACTTACGACACAAACAACCACAGAACGTTTCCCTTATGTTTTGAGCTGGAGAAAATGACTGTTTGTGAATCGTGGTAACTGTGAAGTAGGGGAGTGAAATGCGATTACTTAAATTAAGGGAAGTGAAATGAAAGAGGTCTACAATGTGAAAAGATGAACAGCACCTAACCACAATTAGAAGTAAAAGAGTACTGCACTGCCAGGCATATGTACGCCTGCCTTTTTAAAAACATTTTTTTATCGTTACTTATACAAAAGAGGTTCTGGTGTCTTGTGTTGAATAAAAGACAGACAGACACATCAACAGACAGACAGACAGACAGAGAGACAAAGACAAAGACACTGAGTCAATGCAAATGTTTCGCTAGATTTAGAACAGGAATGTCACCTTTGAACTGTTTACATTCTATAATGCAAAGCAACGAATAATGACAGAAATTGAAACTGTCCATTTTGTGAAGATAGCATCAAATCTGAGATTCATTTCGTGCTGGTCTGCCACAGATATGAAATTCATAGAGTTGAATTAATTATGAACTTCTACCAACAGCCGTCAATATTTAGATTTTTATGGTACTGATGGCATGTTCCAACGAAACAATAACGAAAACAAAAACCCTGCAATATTCGTTTATAAGGCATTAGATTTAAGAAAATCTCATACTAAAGCTGAATATGATCCTTAACACTTGTTGGATTGATTTTTGTTTTCTTTTTCTTCACTCCTTATTGTACTGGGTCAGAGATCTTTTCAGTAACAACAACAACAACAAAAAACCTTTCTGACTTTGATTTCGACTTTGACTCTTTCTCTCTGTTCTTCCTTCTTCATCTCTTACCCGTTCTCTTTCTTTCACATCCACAAGAAACACACTCATACAGACGACAGACAGACAGACAGACAGACAGACAGACAGAGACAGAGAGAGACAGACAGACAGAGACAGAAACACAGAGAAAGAGAGAGAGAAAGCTAGAGAGACAGACAGACAGACACACATACAGACAGACATTCAGACAGTCAGAGAGATAGAGACAGACAGACATACATACAGAGAGAACGAGACGAGACAGACAGACAGAGAGAGAGAGACAGATAGAGACAGAGACCGAGACAACGAGACTCACGTGTTCTCGTGGGGGTCTGGCATAGCACGATAGAGGAAGAAGCTGACGGCACTAACGGCCAGCAGAAAGAAACAGGTGTGACCCAGCAGCAACCAGGAAGCATTCTGAAACAACACCACATCCCCATAATCATTCATACTACGATCAGCACACGGTGAACCCCATCAGTCCTGTTAAAATCACTGTGGGATTTTTCGGCCTCAGCCGCTTCTTCTCAAGAGTTGAGTGTACTATGGGCTGACTGGGAAGACTAGAACCACACAGTCAAGTCTCGTCCACTTTATGGGTGCGTCATTGAGGGTCTTTTTTTTTTTAATATATAATGATATTTTATACATTAGAAGTTTAAAAATGGACATTAAGATTTAGCACATGTCAACATTTCCCCTACGAACCCGTTTCACAAACCACATCCCTTTGATGAACGACAGTCAAGCATCATCGAACAATCTGGTAACAGCAATGATATCAATGTATACATATAAGACAAATATTGTTCACATTAAAAACAACCTATAACTGACAAAACATATAAGACAATATTCTAATCAATGATGGTTTTATTATGTATATCAATATTCAAGAACACGTCATGAAGACATTCTGTTTTCTACGGGGAGAACATTGGAATATAGTTGTTTCACTGAGCATTAAAAATGGACAAGTGAAAGTTTATTTGGGCATTATATTGTTCAGTTTTGAATCTCTGGTTTAGCATTCTTTGGAAAGTATGTATATTCGGAACACATTTGTCTACTTTGCATTTATATAAAATGATTTTGCAAGCATTATTATAAGATCAAATACTCTATCTGTTTTAACACATTGATCAACTACTAGGTTTCATGTGATTTTGATGTTGAAGGTATTTTCGATTTTGTGTTGATTAGTTTTCTGTTAAGTTCCAAAACTTACGGACACAGTAACAGTTCACAGAAAATGTTCAATAGAGTGTCTTGCATTATTACGCCATGTGCAATTTGTCGTACTTGCTATACCCTTTGTGTTTAACATTATATTGGTTGCAATAATCCGATGAACTATTCTGAGTTGCAACCATTTTAATTTAACATCATTTAATTTATGAATTTTTAGAAAACGTCCTTGAGGGTTTGCTCAAATCTCCTACCCAACACCGCATTTGTCTGTCTACATCCCTTGGGCTTGTTTGATGCCAGGATATATTATGACAGTAAGCGTAGAGTACAGCTCCGTCAAGCAGCCTCAGTACTAGATGCAAGTCCACAGCATCATGATAATCATCCACATCGTCATCATCATCGTAGCATTGTAAAAAGAGAGTTTTTGTTGTTAGTTTCTTTGTTTTTCTTTTTTTTTCTCATACTCCACAAAATAACAGGGGAGTTTTGCTGTTAGTTTCTTTGGTTTTTTTCTCTCTCATACAACATTACGTTCAAACATTCTAAACAAATAATTAAAACAAGACACGATAAAAGAAAAGAAAACTACTACTATCACTGTTACTTCTATCACAACTATCGTTTAAGCTGCCATCCTCACAAAGTCATGCTCGCACCCCTTAACTCTTTGACTCCCACTTAACCCTTTGATTTCCTCACCTTATCCACCAGCTTTCTACAGGAAGCTGGTGGATAGGCTGATGGAATCAAAGAGTTAAGTTTTTGTTTTGCTATCATGGTCGACAACGCAGGGTGTTAGTGGACAGGGTGCGGGGAGTCAAAGGGTTAAGCTTCCATCCTCACACGTCATGTTCCCACCCTTCATCCATCCCACCACCACACCATACCCCACACACCACCATTACCCCACACACCACCACACATTCAACCACCACCACCATACATCACATTACCCCCACCACCACCATACTACCACCACCACCATTACCACCACCATTTCCACCACCACCATTACCATCACCCCCACTACCACACTACCACACCATCACCACCATTCACATACCATCACCACCCCACCACATAACCACCACCACCACCCCACACTAACCACCACCACCACCCCACAACACATCACCACCATTAACCACCACCACCATCACCAAGCACAAACAACAACAATGGACATGTTACCACGTAGTCAGAATACTGGTCACAGAAGCTGGTGAGTGCTGTGTTATAGGCATCACTGATCTGCTCACAGCGTCCTGCTTCCCCCACCTGCAACATCACCAGTCACCACACATAATGACAGGCACGAAAATCAAGTGGGTAAGACGTAAAAATTCTGATCAGAAGGTCTGGGGTTCGATCCTGCCTGGGTGGCAGAATGATTCAGACGTTCGCCTGCCAATAACTAAACTCGAGTTCCCCGTACAGGCTTTCGACTTTTCTCCTCAGTTTGACCGAAAATCGAACTGAACGTCTAGTCCTTCGGAAGGGGGCGAAAAAACAGCCTGGCCGTGTGCCTTCCAGCTGCGCACGCTAAAGATCCCGCGGCAGTTGAAAATCGTGAAGAGCTGGGCATTGCCCGGCTACCTTGGTATAAAACATTGGAGAGATAGGTTGATTTCCAGGTCCCACCCCTTGAAGACCAATTAGATTTCTTGTCTTTCGGAAGTCTTGGTAAAAAAAATGTGAATATGAATATGAATTCGAAGCGAGGGAGAGGGAATGCGCGTTGCCCTCATAATGCTGGCCCCGGGAAATGTTGAAATTTCTGTCACCTCGCTCCCCAACGACCTCAGGGTTATGGAACTATCTAGGTAGGACTTCAGGACGTGGCCAGATATTGGGTTTATGTGCAGGCTTAAGGCTTGTGCTATGATCACTCTGGATTTTTTCCATCACATGGGACCTGTGACGTTAGTGCATATGAAATTCATTCCGAGCGCAGAGACGTCATCTTGAGAAACTGACACTGAAACTGAAACTGAAATGGATCACTGTCATTCCTTCATTTTGTATTCTGTCTAGTTTCAAAACATGGACTGTGACAACGTAGTGATGCCGAGTCCATAGTCCGTAACATTCAATTTATTTGTTTGGGTCACAGGTGACCCAATGGGCCTCTGAGGGTTAATGAGACATGATGGTCAAATAGGGTCACGAAAACCAATATTGTAGTATATATGTATTGTGTATGTGTGTATGGTCTTCGTGCTGTGTATATTATGTGTGTGCAGCCATGATTGTCTCTGCGGGCAAATCTTCGCATCTGATGTGACGCATATTGGTTCATCATTTCGGTTTGGAGTACCATGGCCTAATTTGGGCCACAGTGACCCAAATGGACCATCATACCCCATTTGGGTATTATGAAAGTTGGCCCAGTAGAATGCCATCATGAAACTTGGACATGATTGTAGGTGGACACAATGGCATGTAGCCTGACAATATAGACAGCAAACACAAAGAAAACAGGAAAAAAGCAAAAAGTAAACGAATTCTAATTTCGTGACACGACTGACGACTAAACCGTGCAGGTATTTTACCATAATATGCAGTGGGCCGGGCTTTGTAAGTTTTCTGTGCGTCAAACCTAACTCACCGTGTGAATGCTATCGGAACACGCTCCGCTAGATTGATAAAAGACTGCAGGGTGAAGCGTGCGCTTCATGACAAAAGATTATAAAGCGATACGCCTATTTCAGTGTCAGTGGCCTATTTGCTTAGTTAATCCAGAGCCATGATCATAAAGCAGCGACTGTAGATTCAACACTCGTGGGAGCCATGGACAGCAAACAAAACAAACGAGACAGTCTTGAAGGAGGCAGACACAAAAAGAACATTAATGAAGCAGATTAAGAAAAGGCAAGCCCATCAATTAACATTAGGAAGGAGTTCTTCGGTGTTATATAGAACTGATACTGTTGTATGGTTGTGCGGCGTGGACAGTCAGCACGCAAAGTCAGAGCAACATTGAGACAACTCAAATGTGGTTTCTAAGAGAAATGTTGAGAGTTCCATGGACAGCAAAGAAAACAAACGAGACAGTCTTGAACGAGGCAGACACAAAAAGAACATAAATGAAGAATACTAGGAAAAGACAAGCAACATTTATTGTTTGAGGCAAGAGAAATTAGGGCACCTAGTCACAACAGGAAAGCCGGAGAGAAAAAGAGCACCAGGAAGACCCTGGGATAAAACATTGGACGGACTTGCAGAATGGATGAAGACAGAGAGGGTGGGAGATGCACTTGCAGCAACAAAAGGTGGATTCGTAGGAAGGGCCATGATCGCCACGCCATGCGGCAGGGCACATGGTGATGATGATGATAAGGGGTCGTGGTTCTTTTGACAGAACTGTCGACTCAAGAGCTGATTCCCCGAGTTCAATCCTAGCCTGCAGCATTAACAGTTGGCCCGTTCACTGCTCATTTTAACACTTCCATTATTCCGGTGGTGTCCGCTTAATGTTTCACAGGTCGTTCCCTCCCCCTTCTCCACCTAAAGACCTCTAACATCGCATAGGGCTCTGTGCAAGCTCAGGTAATCTGCCAGATAATTGCTGACTGACTCGGATGGAGCGTATATGGAATTGTCCATAAGCGCTAAATCCCTCAAGAATAAGGTTCAGATTTTTTTCCAGCGTCGTATAATATTTGGACGATGAGTATTGGAAACGCAATATTTCCCAGACGAAGGATAGTTTTTTGCTTCAATATCCATCTCTTGATATTTATTGGTTTAAAAATTGTCTACAAGACATAAGAAATTTGCGAACTCAACTGAGAGAGAGGGAGAGAGGCAGAGAGAGAGGGAGAGAGAGAGAGAGGAGAGAGAGAGAGAGAGAGAGAGAGAGAGAGAAGAGATTGGTAGGAGGGAAGTAGGGAGAAAGAGAAAGAGACAGACAGACCGAGATGGTGAAGCATACAGATTGAGGGTGTGTGTATGTGTGTGTGTGTATGTGTGTGTGCATGTGTGTGTGTGTGTGTGTGTGTGTTGTGTGTGTGTGTGTGTGTGTGTGTGTGTGTGTGTGTGTGTGTGTGTGTGTGTGTCCTTATAGGTGTATGTATGAAAGAGAGAGAAAGAGAAAGAAAGTGTGTGTTGCTGTGAATGTATAAATGTGAAATTGTGTGTGTGTGTGTGTCTGTGTCGGTGTGTGTGTGCGTGTGTGTGTATATGAAACAGACAGAAAGAGAGATAGACAAACAACGAAAAACGAGAGAGAGAGAGAAAGAGTGTGTGTGTGTGTGTGTGTGTGTGTGTGTGTGTGTGTGTGTGTGTGTGTGTGTGTGTGCGCGCGCGCGGTGTGTGTGTGAGTGTGCTTGTGTGTGTGTGTGTGGTGTGTGTGTGTGTGTGCGTGTGTGTGTGTGTGTGCGTGTGTGTGTGTATGCATGCGTGTTTTTGAGTGCGTGTCTTTGAGGAAGAGAGAGATTGTGTGTGTGTGTGTGTGTGTGTGTGGTGTGTGTGTGTGTGTGTGTGTGTGTGTGTGTGTGTGTGTGTGCGGGCTCGTATGTGTGTGTGTGTGTGTGTGTGTGTACGGGCTCGTATTGTGTGTGTGTGTGTGTGTGCGTGCGTGTGTGTGTGTATGTGTGTGTTTAAATGTTACATTATGTGTGTGTGCGTATGTGTGTGCGTGTGTATGTGTGCATGTGTGTGCGTGTGTGTATGTGTGTGAGTGTATGAGTGTGTTTAAATGTTACATTATGTGCATGTGTGTGTTGTGTTGTGTGTGTGTGTGTGTATGTATGTGCTTAAATGTTTACATTACGTGTGTGTATGTGTGTGTGTGTGTGCGTGTGTGTGCGTGTGTATGTGTGTGTGTTTGTATGTGTGTGTTTAAATGTTACATTATGTATGTGTGTGTGTGTGTATGTTGTGTTTGTATGTGTGTGTTGTGTGTGTGTGTGTGTGCATGCGCGCGCGCGAGCGCGTGTGTGTTATGTTACGCTTGCTGATCCAGCTGATGAGGTTGTATTATGATCAGATAACGTGGCTGGTTCTTTTCATAGAGCCGTGGACTCAAGATCTGATATCTCTGTTCAATCCCAGCCCTTTCCATCATTCTGGTGGTGTTAACTTAGGGTTTCTTAGATCGCTTCTGCACCACCATCCGAACTTCAAGACCTTGATGGCGCAGAGGGTTTTGTGCGCAGGTTTTGAAAATTTGCTAGATAATTACTCACAGAGTTGGGTGGAGCGCATACTGAATTGTCCGAGCGTGATGACTCCCTCTTAAACAAATTCAAAATCCAAATTCCAAATTCCAATTACTGTGTGTTTGATTTTTGGTGAATTTAAAGTCCAAATCCCCAACTCTAAACTATGTTTGATTTTTTTTTTTGTTTTGGGGTGGGGGGGGGGGGGGTGGTGATTCTCATCATATCAGTCCAATTTTGATCGACACTCTTCTCAAACTTCAGCGGTGTAATGTAGTGTTGTGCGTTGTGGTGTGTTGTGTGATGTCTCCACCAGAGACGTGTAGTGAGATAATGTATGTGATGTCTACATGTACATAGAATTGGCAGAACTTACCCATTGCCACGTAGTGTTGGCGGCATTATCAAGCGTGGCTATGAACTCCGTGTAGTATTGATCCACTCCCTGCACATAAACAGACATATAATAATATGATGTTTTCATCTTTTAATTCTCTCCCGTCTCTGTCTCCTTGTATGTGTTCTCTTCTGTTTGTGTCTGTGTCTGCGTCTCTCTCTTTTTCTGTGTCTGTCTCTGTGTCATTGTCTCTGTCTGTATGACTGTCTGTCTGCCTGTCTGTCTGCCTGTCTGTCTCTGTCTCTGTTTCTCTCTGTTTCTCTCGTTGTCTCTGTGTCTCTGTCGTATATCTGTCTGTCTGTTTCTCTGTCTGTCTGTCTGTCTGTTCTTCTCTCTCTCTTCTTCTTCTTCTTCTTCTTCTTCTTTTCTTTTTCTTCTTCTTCTTTTTTCTCCTCTCTCTCAATCTCTTACCCCTCTCTCTGTGTCTCTGTCTGTCTTCTCTCTCTGTCTCTCTCTCTCTCTCTCTCTCTGTCTCTCCCTTCTTCTCTCTCCTCTCTCTTACTCTCTCCGCCGCCCTCTCCCTCTCTCTTCTCTCTCTCACCCTCCCCCCTTCTCTTTCTCTGTCTCTCTCTCTCTGAAATAACTGACATATGAGGGGACTATCAGGCGGA
>CM060309.1:65241533-65254033 GCA_030674185.1 Monoplex corrugatus
TCTCTGTCTTTGTCTGTCTGTCTGTCTGTCTGTCTGTCTCTCTGTAATTCTCTCTCTCTCTCTCTCTCTCACGGACCATGATTAATGACCAGTTGGAATTTCCGTGTGCGTGTGGAAGGAGATTCACCACCAAACGCGGCATGAAGATCCACAGGACAAAAATGGGCTGTTTGAAGACACATACGAACCAGCAGCAGCGCACTGCGATAGCAGGTGAGACGTTGGATGACCAAGGCCAGGAATTAAACCATAGTGCCAAGGACATCCACGCTGACGGTTCTGATGCGGATTTTGCACAAGCTCTTAACGCCAAACGTGGAAAACTCAATTTGCCGCCTGCCGGTGCAAAAGAACAATGGGAGAAATTAGATGAGGAACTTGTCCTTAAGCTGAATGCGCTAATAGGGAACAGTACGCTGGAACACAAACTTGACACATACGGAGACATCATATACTCTATCTGCAGGGACACTTATGGAGTGAAGCAGCCAAAGACAAAAACGCCTCCCCAGAAATCCAGAAGACAGCAACAGATGGAGAGCATCCGGAGGGAGAAAAGGAAGCTTAAAAAGCGAATGAAAACTGCCTCAGAATTCGAGAAGCAAGGGCTCCTGGAACTCTGGAAAGATCTGAAGGCCAAACACAATGCTCTCAGCAAAGTGGAATCAGCAAGGCGAAGAAAGAGCAAAAAGAAGAAGACTCAAGATCGTTTCTTCAAAGATCCCTTTGACTTTGCAAGAAAGCTGTTTGAACAACCCAAATCAGGGACTCTCACAGTGGGCAAGGAAACCCTAGAGCAGCATCTCAGGGAAACATATTCCGATTCTCAGCGCGAGGCACCACTTGAAATCCAAAATCTGGTTTGGCCTGCAGCGCCAGAAGGAAAATTCAATAACAAACCACCAACACTGGATGAAGTGAAGAACGTAGTAAAGAAAGCCAGGGCCAAGTCAGCACCTGGACCAAACGGAATACCATACCTGCTCTACAAGAAATGCCCAAAAGTGCTCGAGTGGCTCCACAAGATGATTCGATCAGCATGGAGGAACCAGAAGATCAGCGACCAATGGATGAGAGCTGAAGGAGTGTACATTCCGAAGGAGCAGAACTCCAGCAGCATCAATCAGTTCAGGCCAATATCACTTCTGAACGTCGAGGGGAAAATCTTCTTCTCTGTTATGGCAGCAAGATTGACAAAATACCTGACTGAAAACAAGTATCTGGATATGTCAGTCCAAAAGGGAGGCATACCAGGAATGCCTGGATGCTTGGAACATGCCACGTTGATTTGGGATGCCATCCAAAAAGCAAGAACAGAGAAGAGAGACATTGACGTAGTTTGGCTTGATCTGGCGAATGCATATGGATCAGTTCCACACGATATGATCCAGCTGGCTCTTGAAATGTATCACATCCCAGAAAACATCCGAACAATGCTGAGGAAGTATTTCCAAGGGTTCTCAATGCGGTTCTCTACCAAAGAATACACCACGGACTGGATAGACCTAGAGGTGGGCATTGCAATGGGCTGTGCAATCTCTCCCATACTGTTCGTGTTGGCAATGGAAGTCATCTTGAAAGCTGCAATGAAGAGTTCAGGTCCAGTGAATCTGGGAGATGGATACCAGATGCCTCCTCTGAAAGCTTTCATGGATGACACAACAGTCTTGTCCACGGATGAGGAAGAGACACACCAAATCATAAAGCAGCTGGATGAGCTGGTGGCCTCTTCAAGAATGAGGTTCAAACCTAAGAAATCCCGAAGTCTCTCACTGCGAAAAGGAAAAGTGGCAGATTCAGTCAAATTCATGGTAGCCAACCAAGCCATCCCCACTGTCACAGAAGAGCCAGTAAAAAGTCTCGGAAGATGGTATGATGACTCCCTGAAAGACACACAAAGGGGATGTGAAACCAAGCAAACAGCAGAAGAAGGCCTGAAGAAAATAGATAACTGCGGACTGCCAGGCAAATACAAAGTCTGGTGTCTACAGTTCATGCTGATACCAAAGCTGCTGTGGCCACTGCTAATCTATGACATTTGCACCAGCACAGTCGAAGCAATGGAAGCCAAAATCAACAAATACACAAGAAAATGGCTCGGTGTCCCACCTGGTCTCACTGATGTTGCATTCTACTGTCGTCAAGCAATGCTGAAGCTACCTCTGAAATCCATAGTGGAGGAATACAAAGTTGGAAAAAGCAAGACTGTTGAGCATGCTGGAGGAATCGGAGGACAATATCGTGAGAGCAGTTCATCCAAAGCTGAGAACTGGCAGAAAGTGGAAAGTCCAAGAGGCTGTAAACAATGCCAAGAGAAACCTCAGCATCAAAGAAATAATTGGACACACGCAAACCAACAGACAGGGACTGGGAGCAACAAAAATGCAGTGGTGGTCCAAAGCCAAAGGGAAGGAAAAAAGAGACATGATCATACAGGAGTTGAAGGAAGAAGAAGATGTCAAAAGAGTGCAGAAGGCAGTCCAGCAAGGTCAACAGGGGCAATGGACAACATGGGACAGTGCACTCCAAAGAAGTCTCAGCTGGAACGATATGTGGCACATGGCTCCTCTAAGGATAAGCTTCCTCCTCAGATCTGTATATGACCTGCTCCCCTCGAATGCAAACTTAGTGAAATGGGGGAAAGCAGACGACCCAGCATGTCCGCTCTGTCAGAAGAAACAAACAGTGGAACATGTCCTAAGCTCTTGCAAAGTAGCGCTAGCCCAAGGAAGGTATACATGGAGGCACAACCAAGTTCTGAAAGTGATCACAGATGTGGTTAGCGAAAAAACCATGACCCCAAACGCACCAATTGCTATGACAACGTTCTACAAAGCAGGAGGGAAACAGGTCTGGCCCGAAAGGGCTATGACAACCAGCACATTGCCAAAGGGTCTTCTGGATGGAGCAGTCGACTGGGAGTGTACAGCAGACCTCCCAGAGTGGAGAAATTACCCAGATGTCATCAGCAAGACAGGCATGAGACCAGACATCGCTCTCCACTCTGACTCCTCGAAACAAGTGATTCTGATAGAACTCACTGTGCCATACGAAAGCAGAATGGAAGAAGCACATATCTACAAGACCGAAAAATACGCCGGTCTTGCCAGCACCCTGAAGAAAGCAGGTCTGCGGGTCAAAATCTTCGCCATAGAGGTCGGGGCAAGAGGGTTTGTGGGCACCTCCGCTTATGATCTCATGAAACAACTCGCCATTTCTGGGAAGAAGAGGACTAGAGCCCTTAAAGCGATGGCAGAGGCAGCAGAAAGGAGCTCAAGCTGGATCTGGGCAAGGAGGAACCAAAAAAGTGAACTTCATAAGGATTAAATTCCCTACAGATGATGTGTGCCCCGTTAGCACATTGGTAAAACCGCGTACCGCAGTTCTGAAGCGCAGAATCGCCCAGGTTCGATCCCCGGCGTGGGAAAAATAAAAATAAAAATAGACAACAGCAGAAGGGCATCCAGGAGTCATGACCTGGATGTGGCCCGGCCCCCCGAGAGTGTAAGGAATTCAGGGCCGAAACACTTGTCTAAAGGGGGTTACTTCTCTGAAGACCTTCTGTTGTCTAGCTCTCCCTAGAGTTTCTTTCTACCTATATACCTTGTACGATTGGAAAATAAGAGTTTCATTCTTTTTCATTTCACCTCTGTCTCTGTGTCTCTGTCTTTGTCTGTCTGTCTGTCTGTCTGTCTGTCTCTCTGTAATTCTCTCTCTCTCTCTCTCTGTCTATCTATCTGTCTGTCTGTCTCTCTCTCTCTCTCTCTCTCTCTCTCTCTCTGTGTCTCTCTCTCTTTCTCTCTAAAAGACAGATCGTTTTGAAGCACAAGACCAGACCTTGGTGTAGTTCTGCAAGTCGTCCTGTAAGGTGGGCATGACCAGGTGATAAAGAAACGCAGAGTAGGCAGTGGACCCGTTGTCACATGACCTGTACACAAAATAAATACAATATAAAGGTGAATGTTTGTTTCATAACCCTGAGGTTGTAAGGGAAGTGTGGTGGTACACATCTGAACTTTTCTCGGGGTCCTCATTATGTCAGCTGAGCCAGTCTCTTCTGTGTGTGTGTGTGTGTGTGTGTGTGTGTGTGTGTGTGTGTGTGTGTGTGTGTGTGTGTGTGTGTGTGTGTGTGTGTGTGTGTGTGTGTGTGTGTGTGTGTGTGTTTCTCTCTCTTTTTTCTCTTTCTTTCTCTCCCTCCCTCTCTCTCTCTCTCCACCTCTCTCTCTCCCTCTCTCTCTCTCCCTCTCTTTCCCTATGTCTCCCTCCCTCTTCCTCCTGGGTGGGCTAGTTCCAGGGAGAGGTTTACATTTTTTTTATTGTCTGGATTTGTTTGTTTGTTTGTTTGATATTTGTTTGTATGCTTTTGTCTTTAATTGCCTGACTGTTTCTCTGCCTTTTCGTTTGTTCATTTGTTCGTTTGTTTGTGTGTTTGTTTTATTGTTTACTCATGTCTTTAATTGTTTGACTTTTTCTCTGCCTTTTTGTTTGTTTGTTTGTGTGTTTATTTGTTTGTTTGTTTGTTTGTTTGTTCAGACCTTGATGCGGTTTGACATCATTCTATGATAACGAGCTTTCAAGATATTGCTGAGCCTTTTGTTTACTTTCATATTTTAGACCGGAGACTTTATTCTGTCCAGTGAAAGGTCTGTCTATTTTGCCAGCTTGGTCATACCGTTAAAAGGGAGACAACTGTTCTTTCCCCTTTTGATTGATTTGGTTCAGTTTTTACGTCGACACCCACCTCAGGTGATATGGCCGACGGGGATTACCATCCCAAGTAAGTGAGGGAAGTAGGACCTATCTAATCCTATACCGACCCACCAGAACAACAATGATGTTAAGAGGGGACGGTGAGAAGGCCAGTTTTAAAGAGCGCGCCCTGGGATTCGAACCCACAACCATTAGCGTGTGAATCCGACGCTCAAACCAACTGAGCTATTGGGGCCCGTCTTCTTGGGGCTATGGCCATTTATCTAACTTAGTTGTACATGTATTACACATGATGTCATTATACTTACGTCAAAACGTCGGAGAGCCGCAGTGGGCCAATAGTCCCGTTACCTAGCAACACGTCACTGAGATAAACGCCCGGATGTCCCGGCATGGCGTCTGCATAATCTATAACCTACGCACAACGATTTACATAACTGTAAATTATTTCGCTCTGTCTCTGTCTCTCTCTATCTTTGTCTCTCTGTCTCTGTTTCTGTTTCTCTGTCTCTCTCTCTCTCTCTCTCTCTCTTTCTTTCTTTCTCTCTCCCTCCCTCTCTCTCTCTCTCTCTTTCACGCACGCACACACACACGCACACACACACGCGTACAGACACACACACACGCGCGCGTACCTTGCGTACACACACATGCAAACAAACACACACACAGAGATACACACACACACACACGCAAACACACACACAGATACACACACACACACACACACACACAAACACACACACACACACACACGTACCTTGCGTACACACACACACACACACACACACTTATAGTGAAAAGACGTTAAATTAAAGAACGAACGAACACACAATCACAAACACAAACACACATACACACACAAACACACACACACACACACAAACACACACAATCACAAACACACACACACACCACACACACACACACACACACACACACACACACACACACACACACACACACACACACACACACACACACGCAAGATACCACCCACATTATCAGCAACACTGTAGCCGCGGGCAGGTTGACACACGGCCTTCTCTAGGTTGGCCCCTGTATAGAATCCTGCTGCTGCCAGAGCCATCAGAGCGGCCGCCATGACCAGCTGACATATCAGGCTCCTGCACACAGTGGCCATGAAGACACTGACGACGATGATGATGATGAAGATGATGATGATGGTGGTGGTGGTGGTAGTGGTGATGGTATTGGTGATGGTGATGATGATGGTGATGGTGATGATGATGGTGATGATGGTGGTGGTGGTGGTGGTGATGGTGATGATGATGTGATAGTGATGGTGGCGGTGGTAGTTGCGATGGTGGTGGTGATGGTGGTGATGGTAGTGATGGTAATGGAGGTGATGGTGATGGAGGTGATGATGGTGGTGGTGGTGATGGTGATGGTGATGGTAATGGTGATGGTAATGGTGATGGTGATGTGATAATGCTGATGGTGATGGTGCTGCTGCTGTTGCTGCTGCTGCTGCTGCTGATGATGCTGATGATGGTAATGACGGTGATGACGGTGACGGTGATGATGATGATGATGATGATGATGATGATGATGACGACGATGATGCTAGTGGTGATGATGATGAGGAGGAGGAGGAGTAGGAGGAGGAATAGACCTGAAAAATGGGAGATTTGTTCGTCGTTTCAGTGGCAAGATCAGAAAACATTCTTCATGCTGATAATGACGATAATTTCTGATGTGTTGGGGTTTTTTTTTATATATATTTTATCTTTAAATTGTCTCAACGGATTCATGTTGTAAAAATTGGGTCACTCTTAATGGGAAGAGTCCAGCACTAAACATCTTCCTGCCTTGTTTTCTGTCTTCGTGTGTTGTTTTGTGTACCTATGAGAGTGATTTTGCTTTTCTAGAGAATTTTTTTTACTGGGACAAGTCTGTCCTTACCGTGGAATGCATTCCGAGCGTGCAGTGCATGCTAGCTGCGCAAGGGTACCAATATTTGTCGTCTCATCTGAAAGACTAGCTCCCATACCCTCACTCAAGGTATGAGAGAGAGATAGATAGCGAGAGACAGACAGACAGGGACAGAGTCAGAGTCAGAGTCAGAGACAGAGACAGGGAGACAGAGACAGTGAGAGAGAGAGAGAGAGAGAGAGAGAGAGAGAGATAGCGAAGGAGAGAGAAAGAGAGAGAGAGAGCGAGGAGAGAGAAAGAGAGAAAGAGAGAGAGAGAGAGAGAAAGAAAGAGAGAGAGAGAGAGAGAAAGCAAAAGAGCGATAGAAAGAGAGAGAGAAGAGCGAGAAAGAGAGAGGAGGGGGAAAAAGAAACAGCCCGACGGGGAATCGAACCCAGAAAATCCCCAATCCTAGGCAGATCCTTTGTCTATTAGGTCACACAATCCGACAACAACAACGACAATAAAATCTCCTAAACCCGAACCAACAGCACCTCCAATAACAACTACAATAAAAACTCCTAAACCCGTATTGCGCGAACCAACACCACCTCCAATAACAACAACAATAAAAACAACAACAACAACAACTCCAAAAACCACACCAACACCACCTTCAACAACAACAACAACTCCAAAAACCAAAACCAACACCACCACAACCCCTCCAACAACAACAAAAACATGCAACCCACATGGAGAATCAAACTTATGATCTCTTCACCATCAGCGTGGTGTTCTAACCAGCTGAGCTAACGGCCAAATATTATACAGTTTTCATGCAATCCCTAATTGAGGTTCCAACTGTGGACGGCGCTTACCATCCAAGCATCTTTTTGGGTCTAACGAAGTCTTCCTCGCCTGTTTTCTCCACAAGGAAGAGTCCTCTCTTGGCAGCTACCACCACAGACAGCACCGTCAGTGCCATCACAGCCACCGTCAGGACACAGAATATCACGATGAAGGCGAACCTGAAAACACCATTCGTCATCGTCATCATTATTGTCATTGTCATCGTCGTCGTCGTCGTCATCATCGTCGTTGTCGTCGTTGTCATCATCATCGTCGTCATCATCATCATCATCATCGTCGTTGTCGTCGTCATCATCGTCGTCGTCATCATCGTCGTCGTGACGTCGTCGTTATCGTCATCGTCGTCGTCGTGATTGTCGTCGTCGTCGTCATCATCATCATCATCATCATCATCATCATCATCAATATCATCATCATCATCACCACCACCACCACCACCACCATCAACAACTTCTTCTTCTTCTTCTTCATCTTCTTCATTGTTATACAAAACGATGATGGACTCTCCTATCGATTCGACGAATGATTAAGCACACAAATCCTTTATCGCCTAATATGTATGCGTCTTCAAGTGAAATACAAGACCAATACTGGAGGCGCATGTTCTGACACAGGCGTTGCACAGCAGTGAGTTCTTGCTGCCCTGGGTTGTGCTCCATCTTCTGTTGAATAGCAGCTTGTTTTGCGATGGTTCATCTCTGATTGTGTCCTACGTGCTCTGTTATCATCAGTTCACTCTGCTGTGGACAGTGTCTTTTCAGTTGGTGACGTTGATGCCACAGCTGACGTAGGCTAATGGCCTTCACAGTATACTTGTGTCGCCACTGTCATGATCGTTTTGGATCTCCTCCATCACACGATATCTGTGGCTTTTTGGTTTTGGTTCAGTTTTTACGTCGACGCCTGCCTCACAAAACATTGAACGGACTTGCAGGAGTGGCTGACGACAGAGAGAGTGGAAGATGTGCTTGCGGCAACAAGGGATAGACACATATGGAGGGCCATGATCGCCAACGCCATGTGGCAAGGCACTTGATGATGATGATGATGATGACCCACCTCAGATGATATGACCGACGGGGATAACCATCCCAGGGAAGTGGGGGAAGGTGGGACTTTTATCTAATCCTATACTGACACCACCAGAGTAACAATGACGTTAAGATGTAACAGTGAGAAGGCCAGTTTTAATATAACGTATCCCGGGATTCGAAACCACAACCATTAGCATGTGAATCCGACGCTCAAACCAACTGAGCTACTGGGGCCCGCAATACATCTGTGGCATCAGTGCATACGGCATTTATTTCGAGCGTGGAGAAGCCATCTTGAGAAACTGAAACTGAAACTGAAACTGAAACTGTGTCGTTGTAGTGTCTTCCCAGGCCTTTCCTCTGTTGACTAAATTTAATAGAATCTGATATGCCTTATAAGGCAACCTCTCTTCACTCATTTCGTTCGTTTTCGCCAGTATCGAATAAAAAATAAAAAACAAACAAAAAAACCCGCTTGAATTTATAGTTAAGGGAAATCTTGCCAACTCATCATATTTGAAATCGTTTGGTGTTCTAATGTTAAACCCTAAATATTTTTCCGTACATGAGCACCTTTGGGATGAGTTGTTTTCTGTACAAACAGTGTGTCCTATCTTACAAAGCTGGCCGGTATTTCAGCAGCAGACACTCTATACTTGCTAAGGTACGTTACTTCAGAACTTCAAGGTTAGACGCTCGATCATATTATACGCACAGCAATTTTTGTTTAAAGTGAGGATAGAACATGCAATTCTCTGGTCCGCTGACGTTCGTAGTTTCACGGATGCAGTGAAAAGCAAAATAAAAAACAAAACGAAACACGCATACATACATATTTAAAACCACATTACGCACTAGATTATAGGCAAACTCACGACATTGATGAAATCTGTGTATCGTCTATTTTGTAGATACTTGAAAGAACAATAAACTGCACAGCCCACTTCAAAGCAAAAAAGTATATAGATACACACAAGTGCGCGTGTGTGCGCATACACACAAATGCACACACACACACACACACACATACTCGCACACACACACACACACACACACACACACAAACATATACGCACACGCACACCACACACACACACACACACACACACACACACACACAAATGCACACACACACACACACACACACACACACACACACACATACTCGCACACACACACACACACACACACACACACAAACATATACGCACAGCACACCACACACACACACACACACACACACACACACACACACACCATACACACACACACACACAATATACACACACACACACATACATACACACACAACACACACACACACACACACACACACACACACACACACAACCATACTTATAGAACAACATATACACATGCCACATAAACAACGCGTACATACACACAAACACGCATACAGACACACTGCAAAACACACCCACAAGTACATCCACGCCACACAGATACACACACACACACAGACACACTTACACAAACGACAGACACACATACACACACACCCACTTACACGAACGAACAGACACACATACACACACACACACACACACATACACACACACACACACACATCACACGCGTCACACACACACACACACAGACATACACACACTACACACACTACAACACACACACACACACACAACACACACACAACACACGTCACACACAACACACACACACACACAACATGCTCACACCACTCACGTCTCTCCGCCAGGGCGTTCCGGAGATTAACCAGAAGACTGTCAATATTGTGCTTGCAATCACGTTTAGCACATTATTCCTCTCTCTCTCTCTCTCTCTCTCTCTCTTTCTCTCTCTTTCTCTCTCTCCCTCCCTCCCTCCTCCGGCTCTCTCCCTCCCTCTCTTCCTCTCTCTCTCCCTATCTCTCTCTCTCTCTCTCTTTCTGTCTGTCTGTCTGTCTGTCTCGGTCTTTCTCTCTCTGTCTCTCTTTCTCTCTATCTGTCTGTCTGTCTATCTCTATCTCTCTCTCTATTTCTCTCTTTCCCCCCCCCCCCCCCCTCTCTCTCTCCCTCTCTCTCGCTGTGTCTCTCTCTCTCTTACTCCCTTTCTGCCTTTCTGTCTGTCTGTCTGTCTCTTTTTCTCTCTCTTGCGTGCGCTTTCTTTCTCTCTCCCCTCTCTCTTTGTGTGTCTCTCTCTCCTTCCCTCCGCCCTCTCTCTCTCTCTCTTTGGTCTCATAAGGGGACGGCGGTAGCTGGGACGTATTGACTCTGTGAGTCAATAATCTAAGACTACAGTGTCTGGCATTACTCCAGGATACATGTATGTAAAAAGAATACTGAGGGGAGGGGGGGAGGGGGGGAGAAGGAAGAGTGGGTGAATGTACATGCTAGCTTGAGGGTAGGGAGCAAACCGTTCGTGTTCTAAGGAAGCTTTCAAGTCAAATTTAAATTCGTTTCGGAGTACATTGTAGAAGGAAAAGAAATTGTTTGGTTGCATACTTTCAAAAGTTACAAAATCGCACACAAAAACTCCCTGACCCCCATCCCATCACAAACACACACATACGCACATACACACACACACACACACACACACACACACACACACACACACGTACACACACACACGCACACACACACAAATACCCCTACCTCCCACAAGCTCACAAATGTGTAAACACACACACACACACATGAATACACACACAGATACGAACGAATGCAAGCACGCATGTACACACACACACACACACACACGCACACACACACATACACATACACATACACACACATGCACGCACACACACACATATTCACGCACACACCACACACACACATACACACACATACACACACACATACAGAGAGAGAGACCCATACACACACATACACACACACACATACACACACATACACATACACACATACACATACACACACATACACACATGCACGCACACACACATACACGCACACACACTCACACACACATGCACACGCACATACACACAAACAAACAAACACACACAAACACACATATCCAAACACACACATACACACAAAGACACACACACACACGTACACACAAACACACTCATACACAAACACACACACACATGTACACACACACACACACACACGTACACACACACACACACACACACACACACACACACACACACACACACACACACACACAGCCATCCACACACGCAGAGTATTTGAAAGAACAATAAACTGCACAGCCACTTCAAAGCAAAAAAGTATATATATACACACAAGTGCGCGTATGTTCTCGTCCTATTTATCAAATCGAAAACAGTCTGTTGTTGTAAACAACTCCCGTTCACACGAAACAACCCTGGATTTTGGTGTCCCGCAGGGCTCCGTACTGGGCCCTGTTCTTTTCTCACTATACACGACTCCACTTTCAAATCTTATCACTGATCATTCTATTCGTCATCAAATGTTTGCTGATGATACACAGTTAAACAACTCTGAATCCCCTTCAAATTACTCTTCACTTATTCAATCATTGCAAGACTCTGTTTCTGACATAAAAACCTGGATGGACGATAGTCGCCTCAAGCTAAACCAAGGAAAAACCGAAGCAATGCGCTTTTCTCCCAGTCCTGCTATCTCTTCTGACCTTCCCTCTAACATTCGTTTCGAAGATTCTATTGTTGATTTCTCTGAACAGTCACGCTATCTTGGATTCTTTCTTGATTCTCATCTAACTATGAAACATCAGATCATGAAAACGTGTCAGGCCGCATACATCCAACTCCGACAAATCAGTTCCATACGTCATTACCTCACATATGAAGCAACAAAAACACTTGTAACTGCTTGTATTCTGTCCAGATTAGATTATTGCAACTCCTTACTTCTCGGCTGTCCCAAGACTCTTCTCAAACCCCTTCAACAGGTTCAAAACTCTGCAGCCAAATTAATTTTCAAAGCTCGCAAATCACACCATTGCACACCTCTCTTTAAACAACTCCACTGGCTTCCGATCGAACAA
>CM060309.1:65266533-65291533 GCA_030674185.1 Monoplex corrugatus
GGTTGGTTGGTTGGTTGGCTGGTTGGTTGGTTGGTTGGTTGGTTGGCTGGTTTGGTTTGTTTGGTTGTTGGTTAGTTGGTTGGTTGGTTGTTGGTTGGTTGGTTGGTTGGTTGGTTGGTTGGTTGGTTGGTTGGTTGGCTGGTTGGATATACTTACAAGTCCACCAGCATGAGAGCAACACCCAGCCCCAGGACGACCCAGCGATACCTGGCCACCAGCTGAGCCACGTTGACCAGAAACTCGTCCTTGCCACCACGCCGACACCTTCTGAGGAGGTAGATGGGTGCCACCATCGCAATGGCAAGAGCTAGCACCCCGCCCATCGCCGTCACCACGATCACGTTCGTTTGGTAGCTCACCACCTGAACAGTAGGGCACGTTGGTCACATCGGTAAGGCACATAAGGACAGATCATCATCATCATCATCATCATCATCATCATCATCATCATCATCATCATGTGTCCTGCCGCATGGCGCTGGCGATCATGGCCCTTCCATACGGATCTATCCTTTGTCGCTGAAAGTACATCTCCCATCCTCTCTCCATCTTCATCCACTCCGCAAGTCCGTCCAATATAAGGACAGGTAAAAACAAGGGTGGAGTGGTTGGGCTTGTTGACAGGTGTATGTTTTGTTTGATCAGAAGATTGGCTGGTTGATGGGTGGGTGGGTGGGTGTGTTGCTTGGGTAGATGGTTGCAATCTCTCCCTCTTCTTCTTCTTCTTCTTCTAACACAGGCTAAAGTTCCTGCGACCATTCCCTATCTCATCATCATCATGTGCCATGCCGCATGGCATTGGCGATCATGGCCCTCCATACGAATCTATCCCTTGTCGCTGCAAGTACATCTCCCACCCTCTCTATCTTCGTCCACTCCGCAAGTCCGTCCAATATTTTCTCCCTGGGTCTAACTGGTGCCCTTTTTCCCTCCAGCTTTCCATTTGTTGTGACTAGGTGCTCTAATTTCTCTTGCCTCATAAAATGTCCTATACATGTTGCTTGTCTTTTCCCAATCTTCTTCATTAACGTTCGTGTTTGTCTCCTTCAAGACTGTCTCGTTTTTCTTTGCTGTTTATGGAACTATTAACATTTTTCTTAGAAACCACTGTACAGCTGCCTGAATTCCCTACATAAACATATGAATTCATGCAAACTTATCTACGTAGCAGAGGAAGCAGACGTTTACATGTACGACTCTTCTTTTTTTTTAACTTGTTTTTATTCATTTTAGCAGAATATAAAGACAACCACTACCATTAGCAGAGCAAAAACATTCACATAAAAGACTTCAAATTCAACACATTTGTAAGGTATCTACACCTCTTTCAAAGACTCTACATCTGTGAATATCAATATCAAAGCGTAAAATATAAAAAGAAATTAAAAAAAAACACGAAAAAAGAATCAGAACGCGTATTTAATACAACCAGACAAGACAGGAGCAAATTTTCGGCCAACCAGCCTTTGTCAAGCGTAAACGTAAGATCACAAACGAACAAACACCAAATACAAAAAAAAATTAGGAGAAAAAGACTGAAACTTCCCTGCTGCTTCGTCCAGTGTGAAAAAAAGACTAAACTGACTAAAATGACATCATATTGTGTTTGTGAGTAAATATGATGTCAGAGCGGAAGTGAGATGAATTCTGCAATTTGAATCACCATCATCCGGTAGTGGGAAGGTTTAGGCTGAAATTGAGGAAAAGGAAACAGACCAAAAGGAACATCAAACTAAACCTTGGACTCTTGAAGACATGAAATGATACGTCAAAAATTTAATGTACATGTTCAAAACAAATTCAGTGCTCTGGAAGACGTTGGTGAGAGTGAGGAACAATGGACAAAGTTGAGAAGTTCTATAAATGAAGCTTGTGAGGAAATCCCTAAGGCAAATAGAAAAGCAAAAAAGAGCTGGATGACTAATGAAATTTTGGGCCTGATGGAGAAAAGGAGGAAAGCAAAGAGAAACGAGGAGATATACAGGAAGATAAACAAAGAAATCAGGTATAGGTGCAATGAAGCTAAGGAAGCATGGCTGAACACAAAATGCAAAGAGATAGAAGACCGACACAAAATGGATCCTCAGGGTATGTACAGACGAATTGAAGAAATTGTTCACAAGAAAAATACATGCACATCAACTGGTTGCTTAAAATCAAAAGATGGCACGCTTATCATGGAAAAAGACAAGGTATTAGACAGATGGGGAGAGTACATTAAAGACATTTTTGAGGATGACAGAAACGAAGAACACATTATAAAAAAGAACTTTGAAGGATCACCCATAATGAAAGATGAAGTCAGAGCAGCACTGAAAAAGATGAAACCAGGAAAAGCCCCAGGACCAGACAACATTACTACAGAGATGATTGAAGCCCTGAAGGAATTTGGCATAGAAAAAATAACAGTCCTCCTAAATGAAATTTATGACACAGGAAAAATCCCCAAAGATATGTCAAAATCAATTTTCATTGCACTTCCAAAGAAGACAGAGGCTATAGAATACGAACTCCATCGCACAATCAGTTTGATGAGTCATGTAACAAAAATCCTGTTAAGAATAATCATGATGAGGACAAGGAATAGAATCAAAAGAGAAATAGCAGAAGAACAGTGTGGATTTGTGGAGGGGAAAGGAACTATTAATGCCATATACATCCTAAGAACTATCATAGACAGGTCAGTTGAGATGAATAAGGATTTGTATTTATGCTTTGTTGACTATACCAAGGCTTTCGATCGGGTACGACATGAAGAATTGATCAACCAATTGGAGAGACTCAATGTCGATGGAAAAGATCTACGAATAATCAGCTGCAATGAGAATAGAAAACAATATAAGCTCTTTTCAAAACATCAAAAGAGGAGTCAGACAGGGTTGTGTTTTGTCACCAGATCTGTTTTCACTATATAGCGAAAACATCATGAGAAACCTAGAAGAAGACCCTGGATTAAAGGTTCGAGGGAAAATGATAAACAACATTCGGTACGCAGATGACCCACAGGTCTGTCTGTACATATGTTGACCCGGGCGGGAGAACAGAAAATCTCCATCCACCCTCCAGGCCTACCCGGCAAACGGGAGGTACCCAGGCAAGGATCGAACCCCTGACCTTCTGATCGGAAACCCTCACTTCTTACCTGCTTGAATACCGCGGCAGTTCAAATCAGATTCAAGTACACACCAAGAGAAAGGGCCACGCATCATTAACCCTTTGACTCCCGCACCCTATTCTCCAAATACAAAAACTTAACCCTTTGACTTCCTCACCCTATCCACCAGCTTCCTGCAGGAAGCTGGTGGATAGGGTGAGGGAGTCAAAGGATTAAGCTTTTGCTTTGTTAGCATGGTTGACAATGCAGGATGCTGGTGGACTGGGTGTGGGAGTCAAAGGGTTAATTAAGCACACACGTGTATTTCTGTAGTCGGCATGCACAGTCTATAGAGAACACAAGCATTTTCTGCAAGCAGCCAGTGTGGCCTAATGGATAAGGCATCGGCCTCCTATACGCCGGTTCGGCTGTATGAATATGTGTGTGCTAGCCGGGGATTGCGGGTTCGAGTCCCGTCGGAGGTGGGTTTTTTGTTGTTGTTTTTTTTTTGGGGGGGGGGTGTTTTTTGTTTGCTTTCTTTTTATTTTGTTGTTTTTTTGTTGTTGTTGTTTTGTTTTTTTTTGGGGGGGGATTGTTTTGGGTTTTTTGTTTGTTTGTTTGTTTCTTGTTTTTCTCTCCTCAAATTGATATTGTTGCATGATGCGCTTTACATCAAGCCTCCTAATATCTGTATTTGGTGTTCGTGCGTTTATGATCTTACGTCTACACTTGGCAAAAGTCAGTTGACCGAAAATTTGCGCCTGTCTTGTCTGGTTGTATCAGATACGCATTCTGATTCTATTTTTTGAGGGTTTTTTTCTGGTTCCTGTTTGCTTGAACGCAGGCAGTCAGGAAGCTGGTGGATAGGGTGAGGAGTCAAAGGGTTAAGTTTTTGCTTTGCTAGCATGGTTGACAATGCAGAATGCTGATGAGCAGGGTACGGAAGTCAAAGGGTTAACACAGGGGTTGTGGGTTCAACCCTAAAGCAGGGCACTTTTTTTCTCAAGATCTTGACAGTGCGTAAAGGCCTTGCGTGGTGGGCTCAGACAGTCTGCTAGATAATTGCCGGCAAAGTTTGGGTGGAGCACATGTGGAATTGTTCGAGCGCGAAGAAGTCTTTTTGGAAAAGCTCCAAACTCCAAACTCCATCACCATCATCCTACAATAATTCCTACCCTTGAAAAAATAAAAACAAACGAAGAAGCACCATGGTGGGAATAGGCCTACCATGTGACGAGCCGCTGAGCATCAGACACCTTCTTATTGAATGCTTGGACTCGCACGATGCGAAACATAAACAGTGTACGGAGGACTCCTGAAAGAACTTCTTGACATGTTTCTCCGGATGCAATTTTCAAGTTTTTAAAAGAGATCAGTAGATGTCATTTGATTTGATTTTACACGTGGGAAAGATTTTTAACTTAAAATGTATTTTAGACTTGAAAGGATAATGGTGAGCTTGGTTTCTAACTGTTGCTTTTGTTTGTTTTTTGTTTGTTTGTTGTTTGTTTGTTTGTTTGTTGTTTGTTTGTTTGTTTGTTTTTTGTTTGTTTGTTTGTTTGATTTTTTGTTTGTTTGTTTGTTTTGTTTTTTGTTTGTTTTTTGTGTTTTTTGTTTGTTTGTTTGTTTTTTGTTTGTTTGTTTGTTTGTTTGTTTGTTTGTTTGTTTGTTTGTTTGTAATTAAACGTGGATGTTATTTTTAACGTGTTGTTAGCCCTGATGTGGCACCAGTGGTCAACTGGGCTATAAGCAATATAAATCTGAACTTGAAACACCATTCCCCCCCCCCCTCCCATTCGTAATCTAAAACAGCATCACGCTATTATCAAGTCTGATATGTATTACTATTAGACCGGCCGTTCCAGACAGATTTGCCAAAATAGGTATTCAGCGTTTTAGTTCTTTCTTGTTTGAATATACACGTATCTCTTGATATGTACGGGTGGCTTGTATGCATTACACGTCAGTAGAAATGAAATCTTCTCTTGTGGTGGAAAATGTCATCTTTAAGACGTTGGGTGTTTTTAATATGTCACATGGATGATGACAGGTAACAATGATGATGACAGTATTGACGATGACACGTGTATGAATACACACACACACACACACACACACACACACACACACACACACATACACACAAATGCACACAGACACACACACACACACATACACACACACACACACAAACACACACATACACACACACACATACACACACATCACACACACACGCACACATACACACACACACACACACACACACATACTCACACGCATGCACGCACAGACACTGAGATTTACCTCATTCTGGGTGTACTGGTTCTTCAGGATGCGCCGTAAGAGGTCTGTTGACACAGAAACCAGATCTTAAAACAGAAACCACACACAAACACACTCACATACACACTCACATACACACACTTACAAACACAACACTGACATCAACACAAAGATACAAACATACATTAACACACACACACACAAACACTCACAAACAAACACACTAACACACACATAAACACACTAACACACACATAAACACACTAACACGCACAAACACTCTAACACACATACGCAGATAGACACACTCATACAGAGAGCGGGGGGAGGGGGAACACAGAGAGAGACAGACAGACAGACAGACAGACAGACTCACAAACAAACAAACACACTAATGCACATAATAAACACACCAGCACACATATAAACACACTAACACGCACAAACACACTAACACGCACACGCATACAGACACATTCATACAGAGAGAGAGAGGGGGGAACACAGAGAGAGACAGACAGACAGACAGAGACAGAAAGAGAGAGAATGAGAAAGGGAGAGACAGACAGACATACAGACAGACAGAAACAGAAAGAGAGAGAGAGAAAGAAAGAGAGAGAGAGAGAGAGAGAGAGAAAGAAAAGGAGACAGACAAACTGACAGACAGAGACAGACAAAGAGAGAGACAGAGACACAGAGAGACACAGAGAGACACAGAGAGACACAGAGAGAGACACACACACACAGAGACAGAGAACGTACCATAAGGAAAGGCCTGGGTCTGGACACTATCCACAATGGCCACAGCAAACTTGACCGTGGTGTCCCAAATGTCCGACCTGGTTTCACCCACATTGCCAGTATGGTTGATGGCTGGACAGACAGACACAAACTTTTATTCACAAAGACGTCCTCTACAGAACACAACCATATTGAATAGACCATATCCTTGCACTGAACAAATATATCACGACCATTTTCAAGACCCTCGTTCATTCCAACACATGTTTCGTATGTGGTACCCATGGAATTTTGGACACCAAGGGCGTTATCTTAATCATCATGGCAGGAGATAGACATATGCACCTGGTCATTATGGAAGACATTAACACAACCCAGTTCCAACATTGAATGTTGTCTTTCTCTGAGACACCACATAACTCTTGTCTCCAAAGAATCATTTGTTATCAGATATAAGTTGTGTAAATTTCTTTCGATATTAGCTAATTAGTATATTCTGTACTGCATTGCAGCTTAAGTACTCAATTGGATAGATATTACAGTGTACTCTTCTATTCATCTTGTTCACTTGTTTGTTAAGTTCCCTATTTTCCAAATTCACACATCGTTCAGCGTGATTTATTGATATAAACAACATGACATCAGATTTCAGTATACTCCAATGGAACTGCAGATCAATCCATTCAAACCTAGTGTTGCTCCAACAGTATTTATCAAAAAATAATCATTGCGTTTTAGCACTGCAATCTCTTAATGTTGTCAAACATAAGCTTCCAAAATTGCCAAATTATTTTTATCCTCCGCTATTTCAATGTTGTAAGGCAAATAACAAGATACAGGTTGCCATATACATCCGATGTGATCTGGACTACTCGTCCTTTGTGGATTTCCCGATCCCAGCAGATACAAAAGACATCCAATAATAATAATAATATATTTTATTTATATAGCGCAAAATCTTGATAAAATCAAATCTAAGCGCTGAGCGTATACATGCATACATACCTACATACATATGAGCGTATACATGCATACATACATGCTTACATACTTACATACATAAATCTAAGCTGAGCGTATACATGCATACATACATAAATCTAAGCGTATACATACATACATACATACGTACGCACATGCATACATAATAATTACAATATTTATATAGCGCAAATCTCGACAAAATCAAATCCAAGCGCCGAAAAGACACACACGCACACACGCACACACGCACGCACGCACACACACGCACACACACACACACACACACACACACACCACACACACACACACACACACACACACACACCACACACACACACACACACACACACACACACACACACATGCATGGCCACAAATGGGGAGAAAAGAATAAAAGCAATAAAAGCAAGAATAAAACCAATGGAAAACCACAGAGAGCACATCATATACAATTATATATTAAAACAAAGTGATTCCCCTCCGAGCGGAGACAGGCTGCAGAGGGGGGTTGAGTGAGGTTAGGATTTTATGCAGAGGAGAAAAGGTGAGTTTTGAGAGCGGACTTGAAGGAGGCAAAAGTAGGTTGCTGACGGACTGAGAGAGGAAGTTTGTTCCAGGAGAGTGGACCAGAAACAGACAAGGCTCGTGGACCATAGGTATTGAGCTTAGTGCGTGGAAAGCGAAAAGTCAGAGGATCGGAGGCAGAGCGGAGGGTACGTGAGGGAACATAGATCTCAAGTAGGCTTGACAGGTAATCGGGGGCTGCGTTATTGAGGCTTTTGTAGCACATGGTGTCTAGTTTGTACTGTATGCGCTTTGATACAGGGAGCCAGTGAAGTTGTGCCAGGAGAGGAGATATGTGGTCAGCTTTTTTCTTTTTGAGTACAAGGCGTACAGCATTGTTTTGAATGCGCTGTAGGATGTGAATGGTGGAGGCAGGAAGACCAGACAGGAGTGAATTGCAATAGTCAATGCGAGACATTATGAAGGAGAGAACGAGTTTTGCAGTTGTTTTCGACAGAGAGATACTTCCTGATCAGGCTTATACGATGGAGATGATAGTAGCAAGATCTGGCTGTTTGAGAAACAAAGTTGTTCATGGACAGGGTAGAGTCAATGCAGACACCAAGGTTTTTAGCTGAATCAGAAATTGGGACTGATGTGTTACATAATGGGAGAGAAAGAGGAGGCAGCTGGGAAAGTTTCTGACGGGTGCCAATGAGGATAGCTTCTGTCTTGTCGTCATTAAGCTGAAGTCTGTTACACAGGAGCAGTTGTCAGAGTCAATACAACTGTTAATGTAAGTCTTTTATCATTGTACCTTCCTTCTGGTCCAAAAGATGATAACACAGACTGGATCAAGCATTTGGACACAAAAGGCTCAAGGTGGATAGTACTGGGTGATTTTAACGCTCATTCTCCTTTCTGGGAGAAAGAATGTCTGAAAATTACCAGCAATCGCCTAATTGAAAACATAGTAGATTCAAATCTTTACTTATTAAACGATGGTTCAGTTACACGGATACCTGATGTCTCTACTCATAGAGCAACCACAGTGGATTTGTCTCTCATCTCACCAGAGCTTGCAACAAATTGTACTTGGCTCGTAGGAGATGATAGTTTGGGTAGTGATCATCTTCCAATTGAAATTAAACTTTTGGAGAAAACAACTTTCAGAACACGCACTGACACTGAAGACAGAATCCCGAAATTCAAATACAAGAACGCCGATTGGATAACGTTTGGTAATATCCTTCAGACGCACAACACAGATTTAATAAAACATGACAATATAGATGTATTTTATTCTAATTTCATCGAAGTTGTCTTAAAGACAGCTTTCTCTTCTATTCCAGTGTGCAAGTCGGTGAAACCAGGCAAATACAGTGGAAATTCGTGGTGGACAAAAGAATGTGAACAGGCTGTTGCCTTTAAAAAAAGAAACGTTTAAAATCTGGCTGAAAAATAAAACACCTGCACATCATTTGAACATGAAGAAAGCTAAAATTCAATGTAACAGAGTAATAGCACAAGCAAAGAAGTCCTATTGGACCAGTTTCTGCAATGATGAAGTATCTGAATCAAAGGATATGTACAAAGTGTGGAAAAAAGTAAAAGAAATGAAACATGGTCATACACTGCCAAGCTACCCAGTTAAGTTTAAAGACAATTTATTTTCAAATTCCTTTGAAAAAGGTAACGCCTTTCTTAATCTTTTTTCAGACAATAGCCGATCAGTTACTTTAAAGTCAACTATTGGTCAACACAGAATAGAACAGGAGAAAAATGACATCTATGTTGATCCAATTTCTAAGGAGAATCATTATATCAATTCTCCCATTCAACTGGACGAATTCATGGAAACTTTGGCGTCTTTTTCATCCAATAAATCTTCTGTTGGTTTAGATGGTATTTCTTATCAGATGCTAATTCATTTGCCTCTTAAGTGGAAGGATTTATTACACTCATTTTTCCAAAAATTGTTGGTTGAATGGAGCTCTTCCAAAACTCTGGAAGAAGTCCGTGATAATTCCCGTCATTAAGGAAGGCAAATCAAGGTCACTCATTGACAGTTACAGACCAATAGCTTTAACTTCTCATGTTGGGAAACTGATGGAAAAGATTATTCAGAAGCGTTTGTTCCATTATTGTGAGCGAAATGATATTCCACCTCAACAGGCAGGATTTAGGAAAGGGCGATGTACAACAGATCATTTAGTGAAACTTACAAGTCAAATCAGAAAACAATTTTCTCGTAGAAAAAGCACTTTGGCTACGTTTTTTGACGTGAAGAAGGCTTACGACACTGTGTGGCATTCAAGACTGCTTTACAAATTGAAGAGCATTGGTGTAACAGGTAAAATGTATTGTAAAAATTAAAGACTTTTTATCCTGTAGATCAATGTGTGTAAGATTAGGGACTGTATACTCTTCATTTAAAGACATAGACATGGGGATCCCTCAGGGGTCAATCATAGCCCCCATCCTGTTCAGTATACTTCTTTATGATTTACCACAACATTTGTCGAAGAACACTAATGTTGTACAGTATGCAGATGATATTGCCATATGGATGAATACCACTCTTCGAAAAAATACAAACAAAAGAACAATCACCCATGTACAAAAGCTCTACCAATATGATCTTGATAACCTGAGTAATTACATGAAAGACAACGGTCTGGAGTTATCGAGTGAAAAGACTTATCTTATGCTTTTTAACAATGGTGAAAACCCTAAAACTCTCCCTACGTTATCGCTGGACAATAATTCACTTGCTTATAAGCCCACCGTTAAATTTCTAGGAGTGTACATAACACGAAAGTTGAATTGGAGACATCATATCGAATATCTAATTACAAAAGCAAACAAAAGACTTAACTTCTTAAAAATAGTCAACAGACAATCCTGGAGCCAAGACACTCAAACTATGTTACACCTTGCGATTTCTTTGGTTCGATCGAAACTGCTCTATGGACAAGAGGTATATTTTACTGCCTCGAATACACTCTTAAAAAAATTACAGAGTGTAGACAGCAAAGCTATTAAATTGGCTCTTGGTGTGCCCGTTCATACAAACACAATGAAGTCTTATAAAGAAAGTAACATATTACCGCTTACAGATCAACGTGAATTAGCGGTGACAAAGTATGTTATTAGAGCTCTGGCCGTAAAGAACTCAGTTAAGGATGAATTACTATACACCTCGGAAATTGACTATCCTCAGAAAGCTCGAAAGGTGCATACTCTTCAACCTATACGAAATTTTGCAGAAGTCCTCCTGAGCGAAAACAATATTGATGTAAATGACATTCCAGTAATGCCTCTTATTCCATCCATACCTTCCTGGGAACTTGAAAAAGCTAACTTTGACATAGACTACATAAATCTCAATAAAACAGAAGAAATAAATATTCTAGTATCAGAAGTCAAATCTCATTTAACCACATATTATCCTAATCACAAAAAAATTTTCACAGACGGGTCTGTTTTAGATACAGCTGATAGCGGAGCTGGATTCGTCATTCCTGCCTTAAAGGTACAAAAATCTTTTTACATAGATAAAGGCTTCTCTATTTTTACATCAGAATTATACGCAATATTGGTGGCTCTTAACTATATTATTAGCTTCTCATACGATATCTGCAATATACTATTGTGTGTTGATTTTAAATCAGTGTTACGTAGCTTGAAACAAACAGAAAATGTAATACGAAATGACATTATATATGAGATCAAACATTTGATACATTGTATTTCATCCAGTGGTGTTGGTATAAATTTTTGCTGGGTTCCGTCACATTGTGGACTTTATTGGAATGAAGTTTCGGACAAATTAGCAAAAGACGGTGCATCCAATAATGCAAATACCGTAACTTTCCATAACATACGATTGTCAGTTCATGAACTTGGTTCTGTGTTAGAATGTTCACTGTATACAAATTTTTCCAATACCCAAAGCCTGATACCTAACTGCCCCAGACAGCTAGCGTCCTTGATATACAAACTAAGGCTTAACTCTTGGAAAACAAAATATACACAGAATGTATGTATTTGTTCAAAAGAATTATCTGTCCACCATCTGCTCTTTGAATGTCCTATTTTACTTACGACATATAGAAATAACAATCTCGATTTTTCATGTACTGACTCTAGAGATATCCTTTACAACAAAAATAATGATATTATTTCGGTAGTCCAGCTGATTCTCAGATCCCCTGTTGACAGATTGTTATGAAGAGTTAATTAATTGTTGTCTGTTATTGATTGACACTGTTAACTTAATGTTCTGAATTCTTAATTGTTATTGTTCCCCTTCTTACATTCAAACTATCACTACCCCTTCCCATCCCCGTCCCCCACCCTTTTTTTTTCTCCCTATGTATGTGTGTGTGTGTGTGTGTGTGTGTGTGTGTGTGTGTGTGTATGTGTGTGTGTGTATGTGTGTGTGTGTGTGTGTGTGTGTGTGTGTGTGTGTGTGTGTATGTGTGTGTGTGTGTGTATGTGTGTGTATGTGTGTCTAAAATCACTATTGTGAACAGACATTAAATAAAGATTCCATTCCATACAGACACAAACAGACGCATTATTGACATTGTTGACAATATTAACGATTACTTGTACAGTATCTCCTCTTACAGGAGCCCTACATGCTTCACAAAGGCATGAGAGACAGAGGGAAGACAGTCATAAAGCAAATCATGTCAACCCTTACTGCATTGATAAAAACAGACGAACTGTAAGTCATGGAATTTTTTTTTTTTTTAAACCAATGAAAACGATTAATGCTTACATATTCGGTCCATTCCGTATGTTGATAGTAATCAGATGTGGAAAAGAATGTTCTTGGACCACACACACATACACATACACTGACACGCGCGCGCGCACTCACACACACACACACATGCACACACACACACACATGCACGCCACACACACACACACACACACGCACACGCACACACTCAGTTTCATGAATGTTCTTGAAAAAAAAATTAAATGGACTACGACAAATGGTTTGAAGGAGATAATGTTGTGCTTATTGTGCAAATCGCCAAACCTACGATTTTATAACGATCTCCTTTTTCAAAAAGGTAGATCTCTCTCTCTCTCTCTCTCTCTCTCTCTCTCTCTCTCTCTCTCTCTCTCTCTCTCTCTCTCTCTTTTTTTTTTTTTTTTTTTTTAATTTTTTATTACTGTCTTGTTGCCGACATTCAAAAATGGATTGTTGTTGTTGAGTTTGTTGTTGTTGTTAGTAATGGTGATAGTGATTTTATGTGTTTGTTGTTATCTATCTATCTATCTATCTATCTATCTATCTATGTCTCTATGTCTCTATATCTCTATCTATCTATCAATCTATCGATCTTTCAATCGATCGATCGATCGATCTATCCATTTATTATGTTTTTCTTTCTTTCTTTCTTTCTTTCTTTCTTTATTATTCATTTATTCGTCCATTCATTTATTCATTCATTTATAGGGGGAGATGAGTAACATATCGTTTAGTTCTGTTTAGTTAAAACAAAACAGATTATGACGAGGCAGACAGACAGACAGACAGACAGACAAGCATACAGACAGAGACAAAGCGTGATGATTTGCACAGGACGACAAACAAGGAGAAAGAGAGAGGGATCATAAATCTTTCTATTTCAACCCTTAAGTCGAGATGAATCGTACATGTAAAAGCCAGTACAGCGAGCTGGTCGGTTGTTTTGACAAAGCTGTAGACTTACCATATAATATCTCCAGTTTAATCCCAGCCCACAACATCAAAAACTGGCCTATTCGCTGTTCTTGTGTATAATTTCTTTCTATTTCAACCCTTAGGTCAAGATGAATTGTACAAGCCAGTACAGCTAGCTCGTCGGTTGTTTTGACGAAGCTGTGGAATCAACATATAGGCCTAGTATCTCGAGTCTAATCTCAGCTCACAACACCAAAAACTGGCCTATTCACTGTCCTTAGTCATATTTGCATCATTCTGGTTGTGCCAGCTTAGTGTTTCATAGCTACCCCCCCCCCCCCACACCTCCTCCCCATATCAAGATCTTGCCAGAGCATAGGGTTTTGCGTAGCCTCAAGGAATCTGCCAAATAATTGCAGGTAGATTTGGGTGGAGCGCATATGGAATTGTCCTGGTGCTATCGATCCCTCTAGAACAAAATCCCAAATTCCATACTGCTGGACAAAATCTGCAGTCTGAGGGGTTGCATGCTACAATGTTACTCATGGACGGCAGTCCACTCTACAATTATTTACAATAATAATAGTTCTTATGCTAAGGAATATGCAGTAATGAATAATGATGGTGATAATGACAACAACGACAATATGAAGAACAACAACAAAAACAACAAGAAGAATAACGACAATGATAACAATGATAATAACAATCATCATTATAGTGATAATGATAATAATAAGAAGAAGAAGAAGAATGTATCAAGATAACTGTCATTACTATTACCATTATAGTCATAATATTAATAATTATTAGAATTATAATGATAATGAGGATTCATGTATTGCAACATATAGGAAAACAAATCCTATATACTTTGCACTTCACAGAAAATGTTATGCAAATCAACAATATATCAATCATATAGGTGTGATCTGACAAAAGAGCAAGGAAAGTTTTAAAAAAATGTGTGTATAGATATATGTATATATTGTATATATATATGTGTGTGTGTATGTATATGTGTGTGTGTATGTATATATATAGAGAGAGAGAGAGAGAGAGAAAGACAGACAGACAGAGAGACAGAGAGAGAGAGAGAGAGAGAGAGAGAGATCAATACCTGTGCATATGAATGTTGTTTTGTTTACTCTCTAGAAAGAAAGTTTTTATAGAGTTTGCAGTTCGGATTTCTTCAAGAGAGATTCATCACAAGTTCCATATGCGCTCCATCCAAATTTGCTAGTATTTATCTGGCATACTCGTTGAGCCTGCACCAAACCCTATATACTGGTTAGGTTGAATACTGGGGAGAAAAATAGGAACTATGAAACATGGACACCACCAGAATGATGATGGTAGTATGTTGATTATAGAACCGAACCCTCATTCAAAATAATGGCAAAGCCTCCATTCCGATATATATATGTATACATGTATATATAAATATACATATATATGCATTACATATTATGCATATACATATCGAGATAGCTAGCTAGCTAGCTAGATAAATAGATAGATAGATAGATAGATAGATAGATATACACAGAGATATATGGGATTATAAGCATTATAATCATAATACCAATAATCGTAAGAATGATAACAATAATGAAAAATCGTATAGAGCAACATGTCAGGAAACAAATTCTATGTGCTTTGTACTTTACAGAAAATGTTATGTATAAAAACATGTCTACAATATATAATTATGTATCTATATCTATATATATATGCATACACATATATGTATATATATAAACATATACATAGATGTTTGTATGTATGTTTGCATGTATGTATGTATGTATGTATGTGTGTGTGTATGTATGTATGTATGTATGTGTGTGTATGTATGTATGTATGTATGTATGTACGCATGTACGCATGTATGCATGTATGTATGTATGTATATGTATGTATATATATGTATGTGTGTATGTGTGTATGTATGTATGCATGTATGTATGTATGTATGTCTGCATGCATGCATGCATGTATGTATGTATGTATGCATGCATGCATGCATGTATGCATGTATGTATGTATGTATGTATGTATGTATGTGTGTATGTATGCATGTATGTACGTATGTGTACTATGTATATATGTATGTGTGTATGTATGCATGTGTGTATGTATGTATGTATGTATGTATGTATGTATGTATGTGTGTATGTATGTGTGTATGTATGTGTGTATGTACGTATGTGTACGTATGTATATATGTATGTGTGTATGTATGTTACTTCTGTGCCCGGATCGGATTGATCAGTCACCTCCGGACACACTGACTCAAAAGCAACTTCATGAAGCCGTGGTCATTGTCGACGACGACAGATGAACACCATGTATGTATGTGTACGTATGCATATATGTATGTGTGTATGTATGTATGTATGCATGTATGTATGTATGTATGTATGTATGTATGTATGTATGTATGTATATATGTATGTATGTATGCATGTATGTATGTATGTATGTATACATGTATGTTTGCTTGTATCTATGTATGCATGTATGCATGTATGTATGTATGTATGCATGTGTGTATGTATGTATGTATGTATGCATGTGTGTATGTATGTATGTATGTATTTGTGTATGTATACATGCATGCATGCATGTATGCATATATGTATGTATGTATGCAGTATGTATGTATGTATGTATGCATGTATGTATGTATGTATACGTATGTATAGAAGACACTTCCTTCAACCTGTCTGTTTTGAACAAATTCAGGTGAGCAGAGAACAAGCCAACTTTGTATCTTTCCATATTCTTGGGTGGGGATTAAACTCGAGACATGAAATCTTGAATCAATTCACAATATCGAAAAAAAACAGTACTCACGAGTAGGAAACAAACCCCAGTCCACCGTCCCATTGGTCTGACGGATGTGGCCGAGCTCAGGGCTCTCGTAATATATGTAAGACTCGAGCGTGTACACGCTCACAAACACACTAACAAACACCAGCAGTGAAACACACAGACGTAATTGACCCATCGTCGAAATCAAAACAAGTCCACACTTGGTCAATATTTACGCCCGCTTTTGAGAAGAAGAGACGATCAAAACTGGATTTCTTCGCCCATGGTTGTTATTACAGTTTGTGTGATAGTGACGGTGACAACAAGTTGTCGATTTGTGGAGCAAGAAGAAACCAGCCTGGCCTGCTTCTACGAAACAGGAACTAAACAGCCACAGAGTGGGTGGGTGGGTGGGTGGATCAGAGACTCACTCAGTGATTGATCTTCTCGATCGAGCCGATCGCGCACCCGTCTCGTCTTGTCATGCTTGACTGGATCAGAACCCGGATTCTTTCGGTCCTGAAAGTTAATAGTAGACCCATTATCGGCAAAGCCCTCTCCCCACACATACCCATACTCTCCCTCCCGCCCTCCCCTCTCCCCTCCCCCCCACACACATGTTCCCTCTCCCCTCACCCTGTCATCCATTTCTTTCTTTTCTTCCACTCCTTGACTCGCTAACTTACGTAGCAAAAGGCAGATGTGGCCAAGTGTGAATGAGGAATAGTGGGGGTGATTTTTTTCAAGCCTGAAGTCGGTAAACAGTGTGTTGTTCGTGCGGTCCTGGTATTGTGGTGCAAAGACTTTTACAGTAATAAAAAAAACCGCCTAGGGTAGTTCCTGGTGAGGAGCTGAGGGAAGCGTGGTGTTGACTGTAGAGGAGGAGATACGGGTATGGTATGGGGTGGGGTTGAAGAAAAGGAGTCAGTACAATGAAGAATGTCGATCTGGGTCGAAGAGAGTGAGTTAGCTAGTGATTTAGTGAGTTAGAGGTTTCCGTGAGGAGCACGCACTCAACGCATGTTAAAGATCCCATGGCAACGAAGAAATTGTCGCTGGCAAAATCATGTTTTAAAAAAAATATTCCGCGCTGTCAGAAGAAGAGACTGAATAAATTACTTTATGTATATCATTCTATTGTAAACAAGAAACGATATAAATATAATGATATAAATACGACAGAATACAAGCTATACAGTGCGATACAATACAATACAATGTAGAATAGCACGTCTACAAACACTTACCTCACTACAGTGGTTTTTACAAAGGACTATTGACTGGGTTGGAATTCCGTCAGACCTGTCAAAATCATTGTGGAATTTTTCAGACCCCGCGAGCTTCTACCGAGAACTGAGCGTGCTACGGGGTCAGAGTAACTAACGACTGGGACTACACTGTCGAGTCTCATCCACTTAACGGATGTGTCATTCAAGATACCAATTTACCCTTTGACTCCCGCACCCTATCCACCAGCTGCAAAAACTTAACGCTTTGAATCCCTCACCTTATTGACTCAAGATTTCATGTCTCGAGTTTAATCTCACCTAGGAACACAGGAAGCTGGTGGAAAGGGTTACGGAGTCAAAGCGTTAAGTTTTTGCTTTGCTGGCGTGGTTGACAGTGCAGGATGCTAATGTGGGAGTCAAATGGTTAAACTGACCGCAGGTGCCTATCTCTCAAGCCTAGTGGACGCCAGGATTTATTTTTTGCTGGTAAGTGTACGGTACAAGCCTTACCAAGCAGTGTTGTTGTTTGTCTATTGTCTATTGCGAAGCAGTGCAGACATGATAAGTCTTCTCTTCTCTCCTGGTGTTATTGTCAGATATCGTGCCACTAGAGGGGGAAAAGAGCACCAGGTAGAACCAGGGAGAAAATACTCGACGGACTTGCTGAGTGAATGAAGACGGAGAGGGTGGGAAAAGTACCTGCAGCGACAAAGGATAGATTCGTACGGAGGGCTATGATCACCATCGGTATCTGGCAGGGCACCTCTTATGATGATGATGTGATGATGATGATGATGATGATGACGACGACGACGACGACGACGACGATGATGATGGTGGTGGCGGCGGTGGTGGTGGTGATGATGACGACGACGTCGACGACGACGACGATGATGATGATGATGATCATGATGATGATGATGATCGTGCCACTAAAGAGACATGAAACTTACAGCTGTGTGTTTATGAAACTGCCGAGATTTGAAACATAGTTCCTATTTGGTATCACTCCTGTGGGTTACGAACAGTTTTGTGCTGGTATAGAAAACGAAACAAGTTCAGTGATGGATTGTGGCTTGTTTTCAACGTGGCTGTTGTAATTCATGTTCCAGGTACTGAAGGTCAACGTAACAACACAACGTGGCCTGTTGAGTGAAAGGAAGACAACAGTCTACGGCCATGACTTACTCTTAATCAGAAAAAAAAAACACGAATCAGAACGTGCATTTAATACAACCAGACAAGACAGGCGCAAATTTTTGGCCAAATAGCCTTTGTCAAACGTAAATCTGAGCTCACAATCGAACGAACACCAAATGCAAAAATTACGAGAAAAAGACTGACATTTCCCTGCTGCTTCGTCAGTTTTAGTCTTTTGCTCCTAATTTTTGTATTCGGTGTTTCTTCGTTTGTGATCTTACGTTTACGCTTTAAAATTTGTTCCTGCCTTTTCTGGTTATATTAAATGCGCGTTCTGATTCTATTTTCGTGTTTGTCTGGTTCCTGTTTGCCTGAACGCGGGCGGCCGTACTTGTTCTGGGTTGCTTTGAATCATTCCCACCCTGGGACAGTATTGTGTAGCTCATGTTGACAACACCAGAGACATGAAGGAATACCGGTAACATTCTCTGTGACACACCATCTATAACTAACCTCGATTTATTGGTGACCCACCGCCCTCTCTAAGGGACATCGCTGGGAGCTTGGTTCAAAACGGACTGCACATATTGTGACTGTAATGCTGCACTCACACGATGCCATGATCCACTCGGTCGAGTCAAACAGATTGAAACCACCATCTGATGCTTTTCCGTAGATAGTTAGACTTGGTCAGAAGCCAGGAAGTTGTCTTTCCTACCTGCCTGCCATATAAGGTAATCACGTGAGCTCCCTCCATCTCTTAATGAGTGTCATTATTTTAACATTTTTTTCATACTATCACTGAGTGAACATACCTAGATCAAAAGATCGAAGCAAAAGTATCAAGACCGAATTTCATGGTCGTTCACTAGGCTAAGTCTGTTGCAATGCTATTCATTGAGGGATTCTTTGAATGATGAACTACATGCAGATCGCGAGAGAAAGCAATAACAACAACATCTGAGAAAAACATTGCAGATAATACCGTTGTCTATCTCCCAACCACCGAGCAGGAGACTTTTCCATTTCTTGTCTTGGTCAACACGACTCTGGTGAAAAGTATTGTGTGTGTTTTCCTCATTTCGGTACAGTTAGGGCATGTGCCCGTCATAAGCCATTCATTTTCCAGTTTGATGCTGAGGTCACATGATAGAATACGCGATTCTCATTGGTTTTATTTGTTTGTTTAATCAGTCGAACGAAAATAGTGCATGCAGCAAAATTCTTAAACAAGTTGTGTGTAGTTGAACAGAGATCCGTTTGTCCAAACTCTGATTCCAAATGACTAAACATTCGTTTTTCGTTTTCATGTCCTGAACTGCATTATGTGAGATGCCCTTAAGACGTGCCACTTGTGCGAAGGCTGGACATTTACATCCATTTAGTAAAACTGTGGGAAATTATGGCCACAAACAGGTCTGAATGGAGGCAAACTATTCGCAAGGGAACAGAAGCTTATGAAAATGAAAGACGATGCAGCCAAGTGGAAAAGCGTGCAGTAATATAGGCCAGAACCAACTCTTGCAGAGCGTTCCAATGAATGTCCAGTATGCGTCTGCCTGTGTGCATCTGACTTTGGCCTGAGATCCCACATGAGGGTACACAAATAAAGTGCTAGGATGGACTTTATCGACCACGATAGTCGACCATATATGTATATGGTAGGGGTATAGGGTTTTCATCAGTGAGACTAATCGTAAACCACGGCTGCATTTTCCCAGCCATTCTGACACCCTTTAGTTGGTACCTTTCTGTCAGCCAGCATCGCTTGGAAGTGGTATTTTTAGCCAGGCAGGTTTGACCAAAATCCATCTCTGAAGCGCGTCTTGTGCTACAGCAATACTGACAAAGAAGGAATCTGAGTGCGGTTTTCTGTATGTTTTGTGAATTTGTGTAATGATCGAGAATTTTTTCATCACTTTACCTGGATGCATTCAGTGCTGTGAATACTCATTGTTCTGAAGAAGTGATCATTCCTTTGATGCATCACCTTGTCTTTGAGTTTTAGTAGAAATTACTAATGTGATGATTGACTCATATCTCCAGGTGGTTGTTGTTTGTTCAGTATGAAGTGAGATTATTTTCGTAGTAGTGGCGTAAGTATAGTGCAAGTTACAATCTTCACACGTTTTTGTCCATTTTGGCATGGTCAGATTCGTGATCTTCAGTGCTTTAAACTTTCTCAAATTTCTAAAAATCGCAGTTCGTTCTCTGTTTTCACTCTTTTCTGGAGGCTTGAATTTGGCTAAAATCAGGTGTTAGCTGTTGCCCAGCCGAAGCACGCCACCGGCTGTGGGTGAACTAGGCCATGTGCATGGGCGCGCTGCACTTGTGTGTGTGTGTGTGTGTGTGTGTGTGTGTGTGCGCGCGCGCGCGCGCGCGCGTGTGTGTGTGTGTGCATGTGTGTATGTGTGTGTGTATGTGTGTGTGCGTGTGTGTGTGTGTGTGTGTGCGTGTCTGTGTGTGTGTGTGTGCATGTGTGTATGTGTGTGTGTGCGTGTGTGTGTGTGCGTGTGTGTGTGTGCGTGTCTGTGTGTGTGTGTATGTGTGTGTGCGTGTCTGTGTGTGTGTGTATGTGTGTGTGCGTGTGTGTGTGTGTGCGTGTCTGTGTGTGTGCGTGTCTGTGTGTGTGTGTGTGTGTGTGTGTGTTCGCGCAAAGAACGCATCTCTCTCTCTCCTCTCTCTCTCTCTCTCTCTCTCTCTCTCTCTCTCTCTCTCTCTCTCTCTCTCCCCTCCCACTATTGCATGCATTGTGTGTGTGTGTGTGTGTGTGTGTGTGTGTGTGTGTGTGTGTGTGTGTGTGTGTGTGTGTGTGTGTGTTGTGTGGTGTGTGTGTGTGACTGCTGCGTTCTTTCAAGATTTTTAGAGGGACTGAATGTAGAAAATGATTGAGATCAGCAGCAAGTACTGGAACCTAGGTCAATCTGTAGGTCTAAACGAATACTTCCATGCGCGCCTGTGCTGAAAGGGGTGTGGAGAGAGGAAGGGAAGGGGAAAGGTGCACGCTATTGATAACCAGCAGGACAGAACCAAAAAGTGCGCCAACTGAAGGGGAAAAGTGCACGCTATTGATAAACAGCAGGGCAGAAAGATCTTAGATGTCATTGGGGGGCCAACTAAAGAATCTCGGATTTGTGCGCCGTGTACACAGTATCCTCCATAATGTGTGGTTTTTTGGAGTGTGGAACATTTTCTGATCAATACCTGTGTGTATACACTTGTTTTGTGAGTGATAACTTGCTTGTGGATTGTGTGACTGTGTGTCTGTGCTTGTACATGCATGCAGATGTGTGTGTGTGTGTGTGTGTGTGTGTGTGTGTGTGTGTTTTCAAGATGCACGGTGGCCGGTACATGCACATCATATAACACTACAGTATGTACATGTAATGTAAGAGAGACAGAGACCAAGAGAGAGTGTGTGTGTGTTTTCAAGCATGTATTTTCAAAATGCATGGTACATGCACATCATATAAATGTACATGGTAGAAAGAAACTCTAGGGAGAGCTAGACAACAGAAGGTCTTCAGAGAAGTAACCCCCTTTAGACAAGTGTTTCGGCCATGAATTCCTTACACTCTCGGGGGGCCGGGCCACATCCAGGTCATGACTCCTGGATGCCCTTCTGCTGTTGTCTATTTTTTTTTTTTTTTCCCCACGCCGGGGATCGAACCTGGGCGATTCTGCGCTTCAGAACTGCGGTACGCGGTTTTACCAATGTGCTAACGGGGCACACATCATCTGTAGGGAATTTAATCCTTATGAAGTTCACTTTTTTCGTTCCTCCTTGCCCAGATCCAGCTTGAGCTCCTTTCTGCTGCCTCTGCCATCGCTTTAAGGGCTCTAGTCCTCTTCTTCCCAGAAATGGCGAGTTGTTTCATGAGATCATAAGCGGAGGTGCCCACAAACCCTCTTGCCCCGACCTCTATGGCGAAGATTTTGACCCGCAGACCTGCTTTCTTCAGGGTACATGTAATGTAAGAGAGAGAGAGAGAGAGAGAGTTTTCAAGCATGTATTCTCAAAATGCATGTCACATGCACCACATCATAATTATAACAGTATGTAAAGCAAGAGAAAGAGAGAGAGTGAGTGTGTGTGTGTGTGTGTGTGTGTGTGTGTGTGTGTGTGTGTGTGCGTGTGTGTGTGTTAAATGCATGTTACATGCATACCATATTATGTGAATCAGATATGTGTGTGTGTGTGCGTGTGTGTGTGTGATATGCGTGTTTTGATTTGATATTCTCTCTCTCTCTCTGTCTGTCTCTCTGTGCATGCGTGTGTGTTCAAATGCATGTTAAATCCAGGCCATATTATATGTATAAATCAACTCTGTGTTTGTGTGCGTGTGTGTGTGTGTGTGTGTGTGTGTGTGTGTGTGTGTGTGTGTGTGTGTGTGTGTGTGTGAGTGCGTGTGCGTGTGCGCAAACGCGCAGAACTGCACGCGCGCGCCCCTGCTTCGTTCACATACATTTTGTGAGTGGCCTCGCTATACGGCAGCGGGACGGGTGAAAAGGGTGTGGGGAGTGGAAGGGAAGGGGAAAGATGCGCGCTATTTATAGCCGGCAGGGCAGAACCAGAACTACGGCCAACCCAAGTATCACGGATTTGTGCGCCGTGAAACACGCTGGGACGATAATACAAAACAAGATCAAGAACAAGAATGCTCTTGATACGTAAGGATCAACACATGGACAACCAAGTTCACTCCACTTAGGTGTCCCTGTAGGAAGGATTTCATCTTCTTCCAGCATTGTCTTTTTGATTGCCTGACCTTAAGCAACCATTTTCAGCCTCTAAGAACTCTCTTCACAGGGCAAACAACCCCTCTTTAGCTGCTTCAACTAACTAATCAAGACAGCTCCCGTGGATGGGCACCTCTAGTCCTGGCAGCCAATCTTTCTCACTCGCCATCAGTTGGACCATATCTCTAAGGACTCCCAGCCACCTCCAGACTCATCCTCATCTCTAACTTCTTGAAGCCCCTCCTAATCTTAAGACATGGAAACTACAAGACATCGCTCTCCTTTAATTATATGACACGGTTCATCCTCAAGACAGTCCCTAACCTTGAACACGCTAGAACGTTAATACAAAACAAGAACAAGAACAAGTCAGTGAGAGAATGTTAAGGGTTGTTGGTCTCTTTTTGTATGTCTCTGAGAACGTGCGACGAGGGACTGTTTGTTGTTCATGACCAGCCGAGACATGTATGCGGTTGTGCTTGACTAGCCGTGTACCCGGACATGTACGAGACGAATACAATGAACCATAACGGCGCCTGTAACTTATATGCCAGAAAAATAATGTGAGCTTGGCCTTTATATACAGTAGATTAACCATACAATTTCAACCAGAATCACACACACACATGCACGCACGCACGCACGCACGCATAAACACACGTACACGCACGCACGCACGCACTCGCGCGCGCGCACACACACGCACGTTCACACACACACACACACACACACACACACACACACGCACGCACGCACGCACGCATACACACACTCACATACATACACACGCAACATTCAGAATGTGTAATTCACATAACAAAAGAAGACAGTCGCAAATTTTCGGCCAACTAGCCTTTGTTAGGTGTACACGAAAGACGATGGAGTTGAAATAAACAAAATTTAGGAGAACACAAGTAATGCTTCCTTGGTGTTTCATTGAGCAAGAGAAAATGACTGATGGCACGGTTTTCAGTACAAGACGGTGACGGTTTGCACAGTATCTTCGATACAAACAGTAGTTTGCAAAATAAACAAACGAATAGATAAATTAAAAAATAAATAGACAAATTAAAAAAATAAATAAATAAATAAAAGCCTTGACACACTGTGATAAATTCACTGGTCTATTTATAGTTATACACATATCTCAGCGACTCAGACATGTGGATGGGACATATGCGTTTTATGTGTCTCTCTGGGGATGATAATAATGCAAATGTATATATATACACGAGGCTCACATTTGTCCCATACATGTGGATTAATGATGGGACCTAAATGGGATTTATTAAAACAACATCTGGGATCTGTCCCACGCATACTGCATAAGGGTCCCATTATGATATTATACAACACATTTAGCTCACTCGGTGTGTAAATGTATACAAGGGACTCGCATTTGTCTCTTACGTGTGGATTAACGATGGGACCTAAGTGGGATTTATTCAAGAAAATATCTGGGATCTGTCCCACATATATTGCATATGGATCCATGATATTAAAGAGCACGGTTAGCTCACTCAGTAGGGCATCAGACTCTAAATCTGAGGGTCAAGGATACGATTTTCCTAATTGGGCGAATTTTTGAGAGGCCCGTGGCGAGTTTCATAGGTGTAGCAAAGTGAGACAAAGCTAGCTTAACCTTTTGACTCCTGCACCCTGTCCACCAGAATCCTGCATTGTCAGCCACGCCAGCAGAGCAAAAATGTTACCCTATGACTCCCTTACCCTATCCACCAGCTTCCTGCAGGAAGTTAGCCACTGATATGACGCAGA
>CM060309.1:65304033-65314033 GCA_030674185.1 Monoplex corrugatus
ATGGTGGAGGCAGGAAGACCAGACAGGAGTGAATTGCAATAGTCAATGCGAGACATTATGAAGGAGAGAACGAGTTTTGCAGTTGTTTCGACAGAGAGATACTTCCTGATCAGCTTTATACGATGGAGATGATAGTAGCAAGATCTGGCAGTTTGAGAAACAAAGTTGTTCATGGAGAGGGTAGAGTCAATGCAGACACCAAGGTTTTTAGCTGAATCAGAAATTGGGACTGATGTGTTACATAATGGGAGAGAAAGAGGAGGCAGCTGAGAAAGTTTCTGACGGGTGCCAATGAGGATAGCTTCTGTTTTGTCGTCAATAAGCTGAAGTCTATTGTGTGTCATCCAGTTCTTAATGTCCGAGTAACACTCAGTGGTGCGAGTCAACAGGCGCTGTATATTATCAGGTGAGTCACTGTCTTGAAGTTGGGTGTCATCAGCATAGAAGTGGTGTTTTATAGAATGGGAGTTGGTGATGGTGGACAGGGGGGAGGTGTAAAGAGTGAAAAGAACAGGGCCAAGGACAGATCCTTGTGGAACAACACAGGTCAGGTATGCAGGTTGAGAGTAAGTGCCATTGATGAGAACGGTTTGTTTTCTGTTTGATAGGTATGAAGTGAACCAAGACAGAGCAATGTCAGAGATGCCAAAAGTATGATGAAGTCTAGAAAGGAGAATACCATGATCAATGGTATCAAAGGCTGCAGACAGATCAAGGAGTGTGAGGAGAGAGACTTTGCCAGTATCAGTTGCAAGGAGGAGATTATTGAGAATGTGTAGTAGGGCAGTTTCAGTGCTATGGCACTGGCGGTAGGCTGACTGGAAAGGATTGAGGAGATTGTTGGCAGACAGGTGAGAGTTCAGCTGGTTGAGGACGACTTTTTCAAGGAGTTTTGACAAGAAAGAGAGATTAGAGATAGGCCGGTAATTTTTCAGTTCATTTGGATCTAAATTGTGTTTCTTGAGGAGAGGGTGAACAATAGCAGACTTGAAAGAATCTGGGACAGTTCCAGTTTGAAGAGAAGTGTTGATGATGTCAGTGATGAATGGGAGGAGAGTAGGGAGACAGTCGGCGTAGACAGAACCTGGAAGAGGATCCAGTTCGCAGGTTTTGAACGACATGGATCTGATTGTGTTGAGAATTTCTTCTTGTGAGACTGGGGTAAAAGTAGTAAGAGGTGTGCCAGAGAAGGAAGGGTCAGGTGGGCATGGTTGACAGGGTGTCCTGTCAAGCCTGTCACGAAGAGTTTGTATTTTGGTGGTGAAATAGTTGGAGAATACAGATGGGAGTTCTTCATTTGTATGTTTTGTTGGGAGAGGTAAATCTTTTCGTGTGCCAAGGAGATGATTCATGGTTGTAAAGAGTTCTTTTGAAGAAGAGGCATTCAGGATTTTGGTTTGGAAATAGCTTGTTTTTGCTGATGCAATGAGGGTGGATACTTTTGTTTTAGAGGCTTGGAAAAGTTGCCTGTGTACAGTGAGTTTGGATTTGCGCCAGCGGCGCTCTGCTCTGCGGCGGGCACGTTTTGCACAGGCGATCTCATGAGTGAGCCAGGGGGTAGGGGGGCGGTCAGATAAAAGACGGGTTGTGGCTGGAGCATGAGTGTCCAGAAGATGGTGGAGAGTAGTATAGAATTCATCGGCAAGGTTATGTGACTTTTCAGAAAGGAGACGGGAGGCATCAGATGAAAATGTGGAGAGGTCGATAGATTTGAGATTGCGTCGAGTCACTGTGCGCATGGTACGGGAAGGAGGAGAAATGTCGAGAGAACAGAGAATTGCAGAGTGGTCAGATGGAAGGGCTGAAGTTAGACGGGTAGAAAGAACTAAGCAGTTGTCAGTAGCGGAATTGTGATGATCACGAGAAATGATCCAGTCAAGAATGTGACCTTTTTGATGGGTTGGTTCAGAAATGTGTTGAGTCATATTATGATTGGACAGAGAGTTGATGATATGTCTTGTGTCATAACGGTGAGTGTTGTCATAGTGGACATTGATATCACCTAGAATGATGAGATTTCCAGGTAAGAGGCAGTAGTGATCAAGCAATTGGTCAAAGTCAGAGAGAAACATGGATGTGGTGAGTTTGTTGGCAGAGCTAGGTGGGGGTCGATAGACACAGGAGAAGGTGATGGGGTGAGGGGTGGATTGGAAGGATACTTCAACGTGCTCGAAAGAAGGATGGGAGAAAGGCAGAGACTGCGAGAAAGATAGGCGGGAATGGAGTGAGTCGTTGTAGAGGATGGCGATACCGCCACCTCGGGATGAGCGATGGAAAGAAGCAAGCCTGTAACCACTCGGAGTGAGGCTAGCAAGTATAGGTTCGTGACCAAGGGGGTTAAGCCATGTCTCCGTGATAAAAGCAATGTCAACATGCTCATCTGCGACAAAGTCAGCAATAACATCGGCTTTGTCACCAGTGCATGCCGACTGAGCATTAAAAAGGCATAGTTTCAGCCTATCACAGTCATATGGTGGCGGCTGAGGTGGCGACGAAGGCGGCACCAACGGGACAGAAGGCGAGAGCGGCACCGGCGGGACAGAAGGCGAAGGCGGCACCATCAGGACAGAAGGCGAAGGCGAAGACGGCAGAGGAGGAGACAAAGCTTGCAGCAGCGAGGTCAAGGGCAGGGGCAGTGGAGGAGAAGAAGAAGCAGGAGACGAAAAGTGGCGTCGGGTAGGAGGCAGGTTGTGCCAAAGACGGTGGAGACGTCCACCACGACAGGATCGCGCAGTGCGGGGCTTCATTCATGCAGCTTGGAGTTTGTTCAAGAAGAATTCATCGCATTCGGACATTTCCATATGCACTCCACCCAAATCTGCCAGCTATCCTGATGTTTGCACAAAACCCTATGCACTGGCAAGGTCTTGATACGGAGAGGGAAAAGACAGGACCTACAAAACATTGATAAGCTGATACAGCTAGAGTGATGGACGATGATAAAACTGAAATGATTTTCACAACGCCTGAAAGATTTTTGTCCACTGACTCTGTGTTTCTAAACTGACTGAGCTAGCTAACAAGGCCTCTGTGTCTCTAAACTAACTGAGCTAGCTAACAGGGCCTCTGTGTCTCTACACTGACTGAGCTAGCTAACAGGGCCTCTGTGTCTCCACACTGACTGAGCAAGCTAACAGGGCCTCTTTGTCTCTACACTGACTGAGTTAGCTAACAGGGCCTCTGTGTCTCTAAACTGAGCTAGCTAACAGGGCCTCTGTGTCTCTACACTGACTGAGCTAGCTAACAGGGCCTCTGTGTCTCCACACTGACTGAGCTAGCTAACAGGGCCTCTGTGTCTCCACACTGACTGAGCAAGCTAACAGGGCCTCTGTGTCTCCACACTGACTGAGCTAGCTAACAGGGCCTCTGTGTCTCCACACTGACTGAGCTAGCTAACAGGGCCTCTGTGTCTCCACACTGACTGAGCTAGTTAACAGGGCCTCTGTGTGTCTCTACACTGACTGAGCTAGCTAACAGGCCTGTGTGTCTAAACTAACTGAGCTAGTTAACAGGCCTGTGTGTCTCTAAACTGACTGAGCTAGCTAACAGGCCTGTGTGTCTCTAAACTAACTGAGCTAGCTAACAGGCCTGTGTGTCTCTAAACTGACTGAGCTAGCTAACAGGCCTGTGTGTCTCTACACTGACTGAGCTAGCTAACAGGCTTGTGTGTCTCTAAACTTACTGAGCTAGCTAACAGGCTTGTGTGTCTCTAAACTTACTGAGCTAGCTAACAGGGCCTGTGTGTCTCTACACTGACTAAAGCTAGCTAACAGGGCCTCTGTGTCTCTAAACTAACTGAGCTAGCTAACAGGGCCTCTGTGTCTCTACACTGACTAAAGCTAGCTAACAGGGCCTCTGTGTCTCTAAACTAACTGAGCTAGCTAACAGGGCCTCTGTGTCTCTACACTGACTGAGCTAGTTAACAGGGCCTCTGTGTCTCTAAACTAACTGAGCTAGTTAACAGGGCCTCTGTGTCTCTAAACTAACTGAGCTAGCTAACAGGGCATCTGTGTCTCTACACTGACTAAAGCTAGCTAACAGGGCCTCTGTGTCTCTAAACTAACTGAGCTAGCTAACAGGGCCTCTGTGTCTCTACACTGACTAAAGCTAGCTAACAGGGCCTCTGTGTCTCTAAACTAACTGAGCTAGTTAACAGGGTCTGTGTGTCTCTACACTGACTGAGCTAGCTAACAGGGCTTGTGTGTCTCTAAACTGACTGAGCTAGCTAACAGGCTTGTGTGTCTCTAAACTTACTGAGCTAGCTAACAGGCTTGTGTGTCTCTAAACTGACTGAGCTAGCTAACAGGCTTGTGTGTCTCTAAACTTACTGAGCTAGCTAACAGGCTTGTGTGTCTCTAAACTTACTGAGCTAGCTAACAGGCTTGTGTGTCTCTAAACTGACTGAGCTAGCTAACAGGCTTGTGTGTCTCTAAACTTACTGAGCTAGCTGACAGGCTTGTGTGTCTCTAAACTTACTGAGCTAGCTAACAAAGCCCGTGTGTCTCTACGCTGATTGAGCTAGCTAACAGACTTGTGTGTCTCTACGCTGATTGAGCTAGCTAACAGACTTGTGTGTCTCTAAACTAACTGAGCTAGCTAACAGGCTAGTGTGTCTCTAAACTAACTGAGCTAGCTAACAGGGCTTGTGTGTCTCTAAACTAACTGAGCTAGCTAACAGGGCCTCTGTGTCTCTAAACTTACTGAGCTAGCTAACAGGGCTTGTGTGTCTCTAAACTAACTGAGCTAGCTAACAGGGCTTGTGTGTCTCTAAACGTACTGAGCTAGCTATCAGGCTTGTGTGTCTCTAAACTAACTGAGCTATCTAACAGGGCCTCTGTGTCTCTACACTAACTGAGCTGGCTAACAGGGCCTCTGTGTCTCTAAACTAACTGAGCTAGCTAACAGGGCTTGTGTGTCTCTAAACTAACTGAGCTAGCTAACAGGGCCTCTGTGTCTCTATACTGACTGAGCTAGCTAACAGGGCCTCTGTGTCTCTATACTGACTGAGCTAGCTAACAAAGCCTTTGTGTCTCTAAACTAACTGAGCTAGCTAACAGGGCTTGTGTGTCTCTAAATTGACTGAGCTAGCTAACAGGGCTAGTGTGTCTCTAAACTATCTGAGCTAGCTAACAGGGCTTGTGTGTCTTTAAACTGACTGAGCTAGCTAACAGGGCTTGTGTGTCTCTAAACTAACTGAGCTAGCTAACATGGCCTGTGTGTCTCTACACTGACTGAGCTAGCTAACAGGGCCTCTGTGCCTCTACACTGATTGAGCTAGCTAACAGGGCCTCTGTGTCTCTAAACTGACTGAGCTAACTAACAGGGCCTCTGTGTTTCTAAACTTACTGAGCTAGCTAACAAAGCCCGTGTGTCTCTAAACTAACTGAGCTAGCTAACAGGGCTTGTGTGTCTCTAAACTGACTGAGCTAGCTAACATGGCTTGTGTGTCTCTAAACTAACTGAGCTAGCTAACAGGGCCTCTGTGTCTCTAAACTGACTGAGTTAGCTAACATGGCCTGTGTGTCTCTACACTGACTGAGCTAGCTAACAAGGCCTCTGTGTCTCCACACTGACTGAGCAAGCTAACAGGGCATCTGTGTCTCTACACTGACTGAGCTAGCTAACAGGGCCTCTGTGTCTCTACACTGACTGAGCTAGCTAACAGGGCCTCTGTGTCTCTACACTGACTGAGCTAGCTAACAGGGCCTGTGTGTCTCTATACTGACTGAGCTAGCTAACAGGGCCTCTGTGTCTCTTAACTGACTGAGCTAGCTAACAGGGTCTCTTTGTCTCTTAACTGACTGAACTAGCTAACAGGGCCTATGTGTCTCTTAACTGACTGAGCTAGCTAACAGGGCCTCTTTGTCTCTTAACTGACTGAGCAAGCTAACAGGGCTTGTGTGTCTCTACACTGACTGAGAAAGCTAACAGGGCCTGTGTGTCTCTTAACTGACTGAGCTAGCTAACAGGGCCTGTGTGTCTCTAAACTTACTGAGCTAGCTAACAGGCTTGTGTGTCTCTAAACTTACTGAGCTAGCTAACAGGGCCTGTGTGTCTCTACACTGACTAAAGCTAGCTAACAGGGCCTCTGTGTCTCTAAACTAACTGAGCTAGCTAACAGGGCCTCTGTGTCTCTACACTGACTAAAGCTAGCTAACAGGGCCTCTGTGTCTCTAAACTAACTGAGCTAGCTAACAGGGCCTCTGTGTCTCTACACTGACTGAGCTAGTTAACAGGGCCTCTGTGTCTCTAAACTAACTGAGCTAGTTAACAGGGCCTCTGTGTCTCTAAACTAACTGAGCTAGCTAACAGGGCATCTGTGTCTCTACACTGACTAAAGCTAGCTAACAGGGCCTCTGTGTCTCTAAACTAACTGAGCTAGCTAACAGGGCCTCTGTGTCTCTACACTGACTAAAGCTAGCTAACAGGGCCTCTGTGTCTCTAAACTAACTGAGCTAGTTAACAGGGTCTGTGTGTCTCTACACTGACTGAGCTAGCTAACAGGGCTTGTGTGTCTCTAAACTGACTGAGCTAGCTAACAGGCTTGTGTGTCTCTAAACTTACTGAGCTAGCTAACAGGCTTGTGTGTCTCTAAACTGACTGAGCTAGCTAACAGGCTTGTGTGTCTCTAAACTTACTGAGCTAGCTAACAGGCTTGTGTGTCTCTAAACTTACTGAGCTAGCTAACAGCTTGTGTGTCTCTAAACTGACTGAGCTAGCTAACAGGCTTGTGTGTCTCTAAACTTACTGAGCTAGCTGACAGGCTTGTGTGTCTCTAAACTTACTGAGCTAGCTAACAAAGCCCGTGTGTCTCTACGCTGATTGAGCTAGCTAACAGACTTGTGTGTCTCTACGCTGATTGAGCTAGCTAACAGACTTGTGTGTCTCTAAACTAACTGAGCTAGCTAACAGGCTAGTGTGTCTCTAAACTAACTGAGCTAGCTAACAGGGCTTGTGTGTCTCTAAACTAACTGAGCTAGCTAACAGGGCCTCTGTGTCTCTAAACTTACTGAGCTAGCTAACAGGGCTTGTGTGTCTCTAAACTAACTGAGCTAGCTAACAGGGCTTGTGTGTCTCTAAACGTACTGAGCTAGCTATCAGGCTTGTGTGTCTCTAAACTAACTGAGCTATCTAACAGGGCCTCTGTGTCTCTACACTAACTGAGCTGGCTAACAGGGCCTCTGTGTCTCTAAACTAACTGAGCTAGCTAACAGGGCTTGTGTGTCTCTAAACTAACTGAGCTAGCTAACAGGGCCTCTGTGTCTCTATACTGACTGAGCTAGCTAACAGGGCCTCTGTGTCTCTATACTGACTGAGCTAGCTAACAAAGCCTTTGTGTCTCTAAACTAACTGAGCTAGCTAACAGGGCTTGTGTGTCTCTAAATTGACTGAGCTAGCTAACAGGGCTAGTGTGTCTCTAAACTATCTGAGCTAGCTAACAGGGCTTGTGTGTCTTTAAACTGACTGAGCTAGCTAACAGGGCTTGTGTGTCTCTAAACTAACTGAGCTAGCTAACATGGCCTGTGTGTCTCTACACTGACTGAGCTAGCTAACAGGGCCTCTGTGCCTCTACACTGATTGAGCTAGCTAACAGGGCCTCTGTGTCTCTAAACTGACTGAGCTAACTAACAGGGCCTCTGTGTTTCTAAACTTACTGAGCTAGCTAACAAAGCCCGTGTGTCTCTAAACTAACTGAGCTAGCTAACAGGGCTTGTGTGTCTCTAAACTGACTGAGCTAGCTAACATGGCTTGTGTGTCTCTAAACTAACTGAGCTAGCTAACAGGGCCTCTGTGTCTCTAAACTGACTGAGTTAGCTAACATGGCCTGTGTGTCTCTACACTGACTGAGCTAGCTAACAAGGCCTCTGTGTCTCCACACTGACTGAGCAAGCTAACAGGGCATCTGTGTCTCTACACTGACTGAGCTAGCTAACAGGGCCTCTGTGTCTCTACACTGACTGAGCTAGCTAACAGGGCCTCTGTGTCTCTACACTGACTGAGCTAGCTAACAGGGCCTGTGTGTCTCTATACTGACTGAGCTAGCTAACAGGGCCTCTGTGTCTCTTAACTGACTGAGCTAGCTAACAGGGTCTCTTTGTCTCTTAACTGACTGAACTAGCTAACAGGGCCTATGTGTCTCTTAACTGACTGAGCTAGCTAACAGGGCCTCTTTGTCTCTTAACTGACTGAGCAAGCTAACAGGCTTGTGTGTCTCTACACTGACTGAGAAAGCTAACAGGGCCTGTGTGTCTCTTAACTGACTGAGCTAGCTAACAGGGCCTGTGTGTCTCTTAACTGACTGAGCAAGCTAACAGGGCTTGTGTGTCTCTAAAGTAACTGAGCTAACTAACAAGGCTTCTGTGTGTCACTACACTCACTGAGCAAGCTAACAGGGCCTATGTGTCTCTAAACTGACTGAGCTAGTTAACAGGGCCTATGTGTCTCTAAACTGACTGAGCAAGCTAACAGGGCCTCTGTGCCTCTAAACTGACTGAGTTAGCTAACAGGGCCATTGTGTCACTAACTGAGCTAGCTAACAGGGCCTGTGTGTCTCTAACTGAGCTAGCTAACAGGGCCTGTGTGTCTCTAAACTGACTGAGATAGCTAACAAGGTTTGTGTGTCTCTAAAGTGACTGAGCTAGCTAACAAGGCTTGTGTGTCTCTAAACTGACTGAGCTAGCTAACAGGGCTTGTGTGTCTCTAAGCTAACTGAGCAAGCTAACAGGGCTTGTGTGTCTCTAAACTAACTGAGCTAGCTAACAGGGCCTGTGTGTCTCTAAACTGACTGAGATAGCTAACAAGGCTTGTGTGTCTCTAAAGTGACTGAGCTAGCTAACAAGGCTTGTGTGTCTCTAAACTGACTGAGCTAGCTAACAGGGCTTGTATGTCTCTAAGCTAACTGAGCAAGCTAACAGGGCTTGTGTGTCTGTAAACTAACTGAGCTAGCTAACAGGGCCTGTGTGTCTGTAAACTAACTGAGCTAGCTATCAAGGCCTCTGTGTTTCTAAACTAACTGAGCTGGCTAACAGGGCTTGTGTGTCTGTAAACTAACTGAGCTAGCTAACAGGGCCTGTGTGTCTGTAAACTAACTGAGCTAGCTATCAAGGCCTCTGTGTTTCTAAACTAACTGAGCTAGCTAACAGGGCCTGTGTGTCTGTAAACTAACTGAGCTAGCTAACAGGGCCTGTGTGTCTGTAAACTAACTGAGCTAGCTATCAAGGCCTCTGTGTTTCTAAACTAACTGAGCTAGCTAACAGGGCCTGTGTGTCTGTAAACTAACTGAGCTAGCTAACAGGGCCTGTGTGTCTGTAAACTAACTGAGCTAGCTATCAAGGCCTCTGTGTTTCTAAACTAACTGAGCTAGCTAACAGGGCTTGTGTATCTCTAAAGTAACTGAGCTAACTAACAAGGCTTCTGTGTGTCTCTAAACTAACTGAGCTAGCTAACTAGAAAACTACTTCTTCCAGTTCTTGCATGATCAGGTCACCTCTGGTGATGAATGTGACCAATTTTCTTTTTCTTTTTTTCAGCTCCAGCTGCTTGGCATGAAATTTGATAGATGGCCAGTAACTTTCCTCCTGCATTTCCTGGTGCGACAAGACAAGACAAGACAAGACAAGACAAGACGAAAGGGGACCCCCAATACCTGATAATGAAATCCCTGTTGGGGCGTTTTACCTGGTCCTGTTCCATTCAGGAGGGACCTGAATGGGGCGAGTGTTACTCTCGTATGATTGTAGATGAGATCTAGGAGTCCATTTTTGTTTTCTCATCCATTAAAAGAGCCAACCAGACTGAAAGAAATCATTGTAGATCGATTTGAAGATCAAACCAACCCCTCCCACACCCGCACTACCTATAAAAAAAAAACTAAACGAATAAATAAACAAACAAAAAACAACGGGACGCCTGCCCGAAGTCCAACCAACAACTCCTCATAAACAACTTGGCGCTCGATGTAAGTTTAACCCTTTGACTCCGGCACCTTGTCCACCAACTG
>CM060309.1:65319033-65321533 GCA_030674185.1 Monoplex corrugatus
CCGTCCAAGAAGTGTAAGTAACTCATAAACAACAGAACCCCGTGACATGCTGGTCACGACAAACAGCTGACAAGGGACGCATGTAGACTAATCATATGGAAATCTAGCTGTTCGACGTGACACGAGGTTTGTAGGGGATGTTCTAAAGGACAACCATCTGCCTTGTTCCTTCCAGGGGAGAGAGAGAGAGAAAGAGAGAGAGACAGAGAGAGAGAGAGAGAGAGAAGGCGGGAGAGACAGACAGACAGATAGAGAGAAACAGAGACAGAAGCAGAGAGCCAGAGGAAGAAAGAGAAACTAAAACAGAGAAGAGAGAAACAGAGAGACAGAGAGAGACAGAGAGAGACAGATAATGAGAGAGAGAGAGAATGAGAAACAGAGAAAGAAATGGAGTTAGGGAGAGAGGGAGAATGAGAGACAGATGGACCAACAGACAGACAGAGAAGAGAGAAACAGAGAGACAGAGAGAGACAGATAATGAGAGAGAGAGAGAATGAGAAACAGAGAAAGAAATGGAGTTAGGGAGAGAGGGAGAATGAGAGACAGATGGACCAACAGACAGACAGAGCCAGAAAGACTGAGAAGAGAGAGAGAGAGAGAGAGAGAGAGAGAATGAGAGAGAGACAAAGAGATGGAGGAAGGAAGAGAGAGAGAGAGAATGAGAGACAGACAGACAGACAGACAGACAGACAAAGAACGAGACAGAGAGACTAAGAAAGAAAGAGAAAAGGGGGGGGAGGGAGGGAGAGAGAGATAGAGAGGCAGACAGACAGAGACAGGAAGACAGAGACAGATTAAACTAGTGTGAAAGATAATGGCACTTTATTCTCCAAGCGTAGAATTTATCAGCTGAAAGCTTTTTTTTCACACTTGCTGTTACATACATGCTGAGTATTTCCATGTTCCATAAGCCAGCCACTGGCGTGACTTGCAGGATGTTTAACGTGCATATTTGATATACTGCATGCATATGCACACGAAGCAAGTTAGTGTGAGTGTGTGCGTGCGAGCGCGCGTGCGCGTGTTTGTGTGTGTCCGTCTGTATATGTATGTATTTATGCATGTGCATATGTATATATACATATATATATATATATACATATATATATATATACATATACCGGTATATGTATGCATGTACATATATACGCACATATGTATATCTATATACATACATATGTATGATATATATATCACCTTATCTCTCACTTCTCTTTCTCTCGCCGGGATCGGCGGTAGGAGCCACGCTCGACGTCACAATTCTTCTCCAGGTCATACGATTCACGATCGAGACATCTGTGGGATCCTCCTGGATCCTCAGACCACAGACTTCAGCGATGTTGTTGAACTTTGTATCACCGACATACGAATCTGGATGCTCGAAAACAAGCTAAAACTAAATGACGAGAAAACTGAAGCTGTCCTCTGTTCTTCCTCTTTTAAGTCTCTGCCGTCTACCACTCCTACATCTCTTACCGTTGGATCAACAGATATTCCCTTTTCCTCTACCGCACGAAATCTTGGCTTCCACTTCAGCAAAGACATGAGTATCTCAACACATGTACAGACAGTCTGCCGCAAAGCATACATTGACCTTAGACGCATTAGTTATATTCGCCACTTACTTTCAGAAGACGCTACCAAAACATTTCTTTCTGCCTTTGTTCTCTCCAAATTAGACTACTGTAACTCCCTCTTTTCTGGCTGTCCTCAAAATCAATTAGACAAACTTCAAAAAGTACAAAACTCTGCCGCTAAACTTGTCTCTCGTTCCCGCAAGCATGATCATGTCACACCTATTCTCAAATCCCTTCACTGGTTGCCTGTTCAAGCTCGCATTGACTATAAGCTTGCCTCACTATGCCACTCTTTTTTCTCTGATCTCTCTCCTCGCTACCTGGCTGATCTTCTCTCTGTGTACACTCCTTCTAGAAATCTCCGCTCCATTGCTGATACCAGAATGCTCCGTGTTCCACGCGTGCGCACAAAAACATTTGGACATCGCTCTTTCTCCTTCGCAGCCCCCACTATCTGGAACTCTCTTCCCTTTGAAATCCGACACCTAAAATCGACTTCTTCTTTCAAAACAGCTCTAAAAACTCACCTCTTTCAAAAATATTATCAGTAAGTTCAACCTCATTTCCCCCCAGCCTAATAGTAGAAAAGGTGTGTTAGTGTGTGTGTATGTTATAGTAGGTAGGTGGGGGGTGGGGGTGGGTGATTATAGAGCCCAATGTGCCTCACAGTACTTTGGGGTATAGCCGTGGGGGTTGTGGGGTGCATTTGGACTTGCGTGAGAATCCGTGTATGATTGTAGCGTATGTAGTATTTTTATGGATTTATTCTATTACTTGTATTGTGTATTTAGTGTATGTACGTGAGGTCCGAGAGATTGAAATATTGTGAGTGAATGATTGTAAAGCGTCATAAGCTCCGCAATAGGCAGAGATGTGCGCTTATAAATGGTCTCTTATTATTATTATTATTATTATTATTATTA
>CM060309.1:65334033-65339033 GCA_030674185.1 Monoplex corrugatus
TAAAAAGATTTTGACAATTTTATTTCGTTTTTAATCATTTTATCTTGCATAACAACTTTTTGTGATTATTTTGTATCTTGACATGTTTAAATTTGCACAACTGGTTCTGTCTTCAGACTTGAACAGTTGATATCAGTCTGTTGTACACAGTTTATCATCTTTAGACTCAAACTGTTGATAACAAGTGTTGTTCGGACTCTAATTAATAAATATTGTTGATAACACAACACTCTGTTGTATGCAGTTCATTATTCAGGTCTATGGGCAAGACTTATCAAGAAAGGGAAGAGTATATATAATGTAGCTACCTTCTAGGACTAGGCCTTGAAGGTTTGTTTTTGTTTGTTTTTGTGTTGTTGTTGTTGGTTGTTGTTGTTTTTTTGGGGGGATAGGGGTTCGGTCATTGGTGTGTGTGTGTGTGTGTGTGTGTGTGTGTGTGTGTGTGTGTGTGTGTGTGTGTGTGTGTGTGTGTGTGTGTGTGAGTGTGTGTTTAGTTTGTTTGGTTGTTTGGTTGCTTGCTTCCTTGCTTTGGTTTTGTGTGTTGTTTTGTGTATTGTGTTATGCTGTGCTATTGTTTGATTGTATGTTTGTGTTTTTTGTTTGTGTTTTGCACTTTGTTTGTGTTTTTGTTTGTGTTTTGCACTGTAGTCTACAGCCCAGGCAGACATAAAGAACTTTTATCTGCTCTTATAAAATGGAAGGGAATCTTAGTTCTCCTTTGTCTTTACTTTTTCCTTTTCTTACTACATATTAGACAGGATATGCATTATTCCAATCTTTAGTGTTTATTCTGTTGGCCCAATAGTTGTAGTATGATTCTAATCCTTAGTGTTAATTAGACATACCAAAGTTAGTCCATTTATCATGGCAGTTTATTAGACTTATCTATACTGGCCCAACAGTTCTTTCTAATAATGACATAATGACTGTCCATCTATAATCTACACTGGCACTTTGATATGTTCCTGATGATCAGTACAGTGTGTGTATGTTTGCAGACTGGAAGGAATTGACCCAAGGGTCTTTCTCATTACACAAGATGCCTGGGGGTCATTTCTACCTGAAAGATGCTTACAACTATCTGAGAATCCTGGAATTCATTCGGAAAGATTTCCCACAGGTGTTTGGTTGCTAATGAGAATCAGACATGTTGTTCAATATACAATCGTAATACCACAATGTCATTATAAATACACACAGCATTTGTCATCATATTTGTGAACACTTTTCAACAAATGAGATTACACGTGTCTTCACCACATATGATTTTTTGCTGAAATTATACCGTTTTTTTAAACTGCACCTGTCTTTGTCAGCTGCTGATGGTTTGTTTAGGGATACACATACTGATTACTCCTTTCTGCACCAGTGACTGTCAGAAAAGAACAACAACATGAAGACTGGATGTACAGTCAATCATGTATCATTTGTTGTTTTCTTTACTCATTTATTGGCCTACACTTTGTATTAAGTACTGGTGTGGAAAAGACATATATCAAGTCATTTCTTTGTTTTGTTATCCAATGGTTTTGTGTCTCACTGGTTCATGTCAACAATTTTTCACAATAAAGTTTGCTAAAATGTGATGTTTGTTTTTGTTTATAATGTGACTATGAAGTAACACAAAATGGTTTCGGGCATAACTGAAGGCTGCAATCTGACTACATATTCAGCACTTAATGTTAACATTGTTTTCGTACAATTACATCAACATGTACAGTCTTATTATGCAAAGCTGTGACCGTTAGAGTTTGACTAATCTAAGGTATAAGAATAATCTTGTTTTCTGACTCAACAAATCAATTTGATCAAACCTTTATCATTCATTTGGATTTCTGATTCATTCATGACTTCTATTTTGGCCAGATATATGGTCAAACGTTTGGCAGACCAACTACAAAAGTGCCAGAACACACACACACACACACACACACACACACACACACACACACACACACACACACACACATACATACACACACACACACACACTTGATTTCTTTTGGAATGTACTTGCTTGTTTCACACATTATAATCATTTCAAAACACACACACGCACACACACACACACACACACACACACACACACAACACACACACACACACACACAGAGTCACACACACACATGCACACACAGTTAATAATTTATACCAAAATATTGATACGAATACAATTCACAAAACATGTAGAAAACTTTCAGTTTATCATTATGTCATAATAGATATCCAATACTCTGACTCTCTTTTACTTTGACCCATTGAGGGTGAGAATGCATTCATAATTTTGGGAGTGTGCACGTGCATGCATGCAGTCATGTGTGACTTCCTTACCCTCTATACTATGTGTATAGATCAACATGTGCATACCCATATCACTCATTCCCTCCATCATATGTCTATGCAATTTAACACTTAACACCCTGAGAACCATCAGGTGCATCACTATAACACATCAAACTGAACTGCATACTTTTCAGAAATTATGTTTTCCTGTCTGAATTAAAATCATAACTCTAACACTCACACATTCTATCTTACAAGGACACTGTGCTTTGAAATCTTTACAAACAGAACAAGCCACATTAACAATGCACCGGATACAGTCATGAGATTATACCAGGCTTTGAAATGTTAAATCTAACAGAACAAACCCCAAATAAATCAAACAACTGCTAACCAGGCATATATAGTCTCTGTGTGTGTGTGTGTGTGTGTGTGTGTGTGTGTGTGTGTGTGTGTGTGTGTTGTGTGTGTGTGTGTGTGTGTGTGGTGTGCGTATGCGCATGCATGCGTGGTGCGTGGGTGCATGTGTGTGAGTTGTCTTTCTAAAAGATTTCTTTTTGTTTCAGTTTGTATTTTAGATTTCAGACCAAACAGTTTATTCTGTAAAGTAAAAGGTAAATCTCTCTTTCTTTTTTTTTCCCCCTTTCTTTTTTTTTGTTTTTTTGTTTTTGTCTCCTTGTTGTTTGGGATTATTTTTGCAAGGGAGACAACCTTTTTTTCTCCTTTTTTGGGAGTTATGAAAATCTATTAACATTTGCCTTGTAATGTAGTTGATCCCTGGTACTCACTCCTATTATGAAAAATAATTTAACAAAGTCAAGCGTGTTAAGCAGACAGCCTACACAGTAGAACAATAGCAACTGCTTTCTGGCTGTTCTCCCTCCACACTGCCAAGTGATAAAATCTGGTTAAAAATTAATCATTCCATCATGATTAATAAAGTAATAATAATAATAATAAAACCAACCATGGCAGAACAATGAAAACAAATGTCACCCCCCCCCCCCAAAAAAAACAAAAAAAAAAAACAAAAAACAACTTTCATTGAGCACAGCTCTTTGTGACAAAGAGAGCATATTCAGCTAACTTTGAAAACTATTGTCTCCATGCTAGTATACTTTCACAGTTTCACACATTGTAAAAATCATGAAATTTCAATTCTTTTGTTTTCTTTTCAAGGGTTTTTTTTTTTTTCTTTCTAATATTGCCTTTTTCATGCATTTTCTTGGGTGCTGTTTGTCTTTTTCATGTGTTTTTCTCAGGTGCTACAAAATCCAGTGTGTAAGAGATTAATTCTAACTGATCTTACAACAGTTTTTTTTTAATTTGGGCTCTTGTAACCCAAACCTAGCTTCTATGTATCTAAGTTTGCTTTCTCAACTAAAAAGAAACACAAATCTATAATAAATTTGATTTTTAAAAAGCTATATATAAGAATCTAATGCATCCTTAACGATGATATTTTACCTACTGCAGAGGCAATTAATTTTTTTTTTTTCACAAAATACAACATCCCCTTCCCCAACACAAACAAAACATTCACACTCATGCAAAAAAATCAATATCCTTTAAATAGGTCTGCATCCTGTCCCAGTTCTTTCAGTTCTTGTGCCTTCACTTCCTCCATGGCTTCCTTCTGCATTTTCTCCATCTTCTCCAGAGTGACGGACTTGAGAGGCAGCAGTTTGGGTTTACACAACACCACTGTCGGCATGTCTTCTTGATACACCAGACCCTGTTTGGGCAACACTTCTTGAAGTGGAACTTTCTCTTCAGACATATTTCACCTTTCTAACACCAAATGAACTTGATGGCTTTCAAAGACTTAAAAAAGAATTCTTTACTTGGATGACTTCCTAACCTTGCGATGCTATCAGGAAAAGGATTAGCAGTTTCCAGTGATAGGGATTTGATGTGTCTGAAAATAATGGAACAGTCTGTGCCAGTCAAAGGTAATATAACTATAAAACTGAACTAAAGCTAGGTCTGCTGTCTGCACAGTGTTTAACAGTTCCACCAATCCTTGATTTCTGTTCCAATCAGAAGAATCACCTAATGCTCACCGAAGAATGTGAATCTGAAAAATAAAAATAAAAATAAATGTACAATCTATCATTTCAGTTGATAAAATTTACACAATGAAGATTGTATTCATGATGCTTATGGTTATACTGAGCAAAACTTTTGCAGACGCACATCTGTGTAAGAATTTACTGGAGTGGGATCAGCAAAGACAAAATGTACCATTACACAAGTAGGCCACATCACAGTCTGACTATACTAGATAATAATAATAATAATAATATATTTTATTTATATAGCGCAAAATCTTGATAAAATCAAATCTAAGCGCTGAGCGTATACATGCATACATACCTACATACATATGAGCGTATACATGCATACATACATGCATACATACTTACATACATAAATCTAAGCTGAGCGTATACATGCATACATACATACATACATAAATCTAAGCGTATACATACATACATACATACATACATACATACATACATACATACATACGTACGCACATGCATACATAATAATTACAATATTTATATAGCGCAAAATCTCGACAAAATCAAATCCAAGCGCCGAAAAGACACACATGCACGCACGCACGCACGCGCGCGCGCGCGCGCACACACACACACACACACACACACACACACACACCACACACACACACACACACACACACACAC
>CM060309.1:65346533-65354033 GCA_030674185.1 Monoplex corrugatus
TCTGGGGAATCAAAGAAATTGTGAGAGAGCTGCTGAGAGCAGGAGCAAGTAAGTAGCCAGGATAATGTTGGTGTGTTCCATCCTTTCTATATTGCTGTACTTTTTATTTTACTTCTAGAGGTCTTGTTGGAGTAGTGACTGGCTGGAGCTCCTTCCTACTCATCTGTGATGGGTGCAATCGAGTTGATTTTCAGTAGGTAAAACATCAGACTTCCAACTGCCAATCAGGAAGTCTAGGTTTTTATTCTATTTGGATACCTCCCAACTGTCGGTGCCATTACCTGTGACAACAGCTGCCGCAATCAGTGTCTTTCTTTCTCCACCTTGTCCAGTCCTCACAGGTTCTCATTGCTTTGCTAGCATAATCCCAGTTATCTTCATAATGCTCTCCATGCATGACGCTGTTGGTCTTCCTCTCTGTCTTCGGACCCAATTTTTCCATGGAGTACAGTTTTTATCTGTTGACACTTACTGTGTCTAATTGTATGCCCCAGGTATGCTAGTTTTCTCTTGTGGGTTACAGATAACAGTTGTGGAGTTGTATTCTGCTCATCTAGAATAATTTGTTGGTTGGCTTTTCAGTCCAGCAGATTTGCAGTCAGCATCTGTAGAACAGCATTTCAGCTGAATTGATTTGCATTTTATCAGCTGTCTTCCATGTCCAACCTTCACGTCCGTATACCATTACTGGCCATACGTGAAATCCCCTTCATATGCGCATGGAACGTCCAACATGCACTTTAAAGATCCGGTAAACCAGTCATGTCAGTGTCCAATGGCTTATGAAAAATGAAAACTCCCAGCATGTACACTCACTACAGGCAGAGTATGCGTATTGTGTAGCAACATACAGCTTGCATAGTGTGAGCAGAATAATGTGCATACACATACCAAGAAAAAACACACCTATCACTCACTCACATACAATTTGGTTTAGGGGGTAATGGAACTACTTTTTTTCTTCTTTTTTTCATCATTCTTGTTTAATCTTTATTTGCAACAGGTCCCATTCGGAATAAGCATTTGACCATAAGACTTTTTGCACACATTCTTTTTGCATGACTTTCATGCATTTTATCAATATAATTTTCACCCACATTTGATCATTCTAAAATATGTGTTAATATACAATTCATATCATCCAATATCTCCATAATTCATTGCATTTGATTTCTTTCTCCAACAACTAGAAAATTTCAAGTGCAGACAAGTGTTGGTGTGTGTGTGTGGGGAGGGGGGGTTGTTTTGTTTTGCTTTTGTTTTTGATTTGACAACACTCATTTAGACCCAAGATTTTTTAAATCTGTGGAACAGCTGGTTGCAGTTTAGCATCAGTTAACTTTCTAGTATTTCAAATGAAGAGTTTCAAGTCTGTAGAAAGAAAGAGAATGTGTGTGGGTATCTACATTTGTTTTTGAGTGTATTGGTGTCGAATTGATTACCACTAGTTTCTTACATGCTTAGAATGGATTATTTCATGTAAACTTTAATCATATGAGACGAAGTGGGAGTTTGAATAATATCTGAAATGTTGGTGGTGTTTTTATGGTTTATGACAGACCCCGGAATATACATAACATCTTATGTGTTGGTGATGTCTTTTGGTTTATGATCCAGGAGTTTACTTAACATCAATGAGTTGATGATGTTTTATGGTTTATGACAGACACTGGGTTTATGTAATAACTTAAGGGTTGGTGATGCTTAAAGGTAAATGACAGACCTTAGAGTGTATATGACATCTCAATTGTTGGTACTGTTTTATGGTTTTATGACCGACCTCAGATTATACACAACATCATAAGTATTGGTGATATTTTATGGTTTAGTAAAGACCCCGAGGTTATATAACATCAGAAGTGTTGGTGATGTTTTATGATTTATGATAGACCCCAGGGTTTACATAACATCTAAGTGCGGGTGATGTTTTATGGTTCTTGACAGAACTTAGAATATACATGTCATCTTAAGTGTTGGTGATGTTTTGTGGTTTATGACAGTACTTAGAATATACATGTCATCTTAAATGTTTGGTTAATGACAAACCTTAGAATATACATATCATCTTAAGTGTCGGTGATGTTTTGTGCTTTATGACAGGCCTTGGAATATACATATCATCTTAAGTGTTGGTGATGTTTTATGATTTATAACAGATGTCAGACTATAAATAACATCTTAAGTGTTGGGGGTGTTTTATGATTTATAACAAAACTCAGGCTATACACAACATCTTAAGTATTGGTGATGTTTTATGGTTTATGATAGACCCAGGTGTTACATAACATATGAAGTGTTGGTGATGTTTTATGGTTTTGATAGACCCCAATAAACAGAACAGAGGATCCTTGTGGACACCACTCCATGCTGCCGCCTTCCAGGAACATGGACCTGTGAGTGACTCACTTTGTTTGCTTGGTGCTGTGCTTTGTTTTTTACGGTGCATTTTTCATGCTCTCTTACTCCTTACTTCTTTCTTGCAAAAACATATGTACTATACTGTAGACGATTCCTATTGAAACAAGGATTTTCCTCTTCACTAAAACCTCTTTATTTTTGCTCCTTAAATTGCGTAGCTGATTTATAGAGTTCTGATGTATTGATGTAACAGTAATACTTATGAACGTGTGTATGTGTGTGCATGTGTGTGTGTGTGTGTGTGGTGTGGTGTGTGTGTGTGTTGTGTGTGTGTGTGTTGGGGGAGAGAGAGCGACGAGAGACAGAGAGAGAGAGAGAGAGAGAGAGAGATGGACTAATGCAACATATGATAGGATAATTTATCAATAAATTGTGAGAAAGAGAGAGAGAGAGACAGAGAGAGATCTATGGACTAATCAATGCAACATATGATAAGATGATTTATTAATAAACTGTGTGTGTTTGTTTGTGTGTGTGTGTGTGTTGTGTGGAGAGAGAGAGAGAGAGACGAGAGAGAGAGAGAGATCTATGGACTAATGCAACATATGATACGATAATTTATTAATAAACTGTGAGAAGAGAGACGAAAAAGACACAGACAGACAGACAGACAGACAGAGAGAGATTTATGGACTAATGCAACATATGATACCATGATTTATTAATAAATTGTGAGAAAGAGACACAGAGAGATCTATGGGCTAATGCAACATATGATACGATAATTTATTAATGAATTGTGTGTGTTGTGTGTGTTTGTTGTGTGTGTGTGTGTGTGTGTGTGTGTGTGTGTGGTGTGTGTGTGTTTGTGTGACCAGGTTGTCATGGTATTACTGGAGAATGATGCGCAACCAGAACTTCCAGATTCAGAGGGCAGGTGAGAAACTTATGTATTGTGTGTAGTGTAGTGTGCTTAGTACTTGTTTGCTCACCACACTGCATTCCAAAGATGCCCCTAAATGGTGTTAGTGGTTAGCGCACCAGGCTGTCAACTGGAAGGTTGTGGGTTTGAATCTCCATCAGCCTTTCAAAAATTGTTGTGGCAATTTCCGGCTCCAACTTGCTCCTATCCAGAATTTAGCGTGTGATTGACTCATTGGGAAGATTGGGACCACAGGGTTGAGTCTCATTCACTTCATGACACATCACTGAGGGTGTTGCTCAAACTGGCTGACCAACATGGCAGGTGTCTGTATCTCTCAGGCTTGGTTGATGGTTGATAGCAGGATATATTATGATAGTAAGCATAGAGTACAGCCCTGTCACAAAGTCTCAGTTCTAGATGGAACTCCATAGCATCTTGATTATCATTCTCAATTAACATTGCATTATAAAAACTGTTCCATTTTCTGTGACCATTAAGGTGGCGTAGAAAATGGGGGGGAAATGGTGAGACACAAAAGAGATCTCCCTAAGTTTGATTGTCCTATTATAAAAAAAATTTAAAAAAGTAGACAGCTGAAGCAAGGACACTGTGACCAAGCAAAACCACTAAAGTGATACAAGAATTCTCTGAAGATCAACCCCATCAGCTATGGCATCAGTGCTGAGACGACGTCGTCCACAACAGAATAAGCTGGTGGCAGCAGTGCATACAGGGCACATTACATTTGAACACTGCAGAACAGTTGTTGTCCAACAGAAGAGGGATATGGTGGAAGCAGAACCCAAGGCCACAAGACTCCTTCTCATGCAGTGATTGCAGAAGAACAAGTGGCCACAGGATTGTTCTTGTATCCCACATGAAGACCCACACCAGGCAATAGGGATCAGTATGCCTGCCCATCCATGGGGACTGACAGTAGAGTGAGACTATACTTAAATAGTACTGCGATCTGTTTTTGAGCTCTTTTGTTGCTTTGTTTTTGTGGTGTTTGATGTTTGAAATATGCACTGCTTTCTCTACGGAGAATATATACATAGATTTATATATATACATATATTGAGATATATATTGAGATATGTATATATATTGAGATATATATATTGAGAGCTATATAAATTGGATATTTATAATATATATATAATATAATATTATAATATATATATATATATATATAATTAATATATGGGTTATAGATGATATGGATACAGATATGGATATAGATATAGATATGGATATAGGATACAGATATAGATAACAGATTATGGATATAGTGATATGAATATGGATAATAGATATATGATATGGATATAGATTGGTATATGTATAATAGAATATAGATATAGTTATGGATATAGATATGGATTATGATAGATATAGATGTGGATTGGATATAGATATAGATTGTAGTGTAGATATAGATAGTATATACAATATGCGTATGTGTATGTATGCACACATTTTAGTTTATTCATGAAAGTGCTTGCATATTTGTTGAAGTTTACTTTTTGGCTTGGGATTGAGTACAGGCTTTCGTAACAGGAAAATTCTAAAGTCTTAAACCATGTTGCATTGATATCCTATGCTTATTTCCCCAGAACTCCAAAAGACTTTGCTTCAGCCTCAGACAAGATATGGCCCCTGTTCGCTGCCATGCAGTTAGAGAGAACACCTAGAGCTGAGCTCATCAACAAACACATCATAAGAAAGGTCAGTCTTTAAAGACTAGTCGTATCTGTAGCTAACTGCTGTGTTTGAGATGTATGTTGCTGACTACACAGCTGAGTATTTGTTTGTTTGTTTGTATTTGTTTGTTTGTATGTTTGTTTGTTCGTTTGTTTATTGTGTGTATTTGTTTGTTTGTTTAATAAATAAAAATTGAGTTGAATGAGTTTGTATCGAAACCCTTGATGGTCCCAGAGTAGTGGATGTGTGTATGCGCATTTGTGTGTTTATGCGTGTGTGCGTGTGTGTGTATGTGTGTGTATTGTGTGTGTGTGTGTGTGTGTGTGTGTGTGTGTGTGTGTGTGTGTGTTGTGTGTGTGTGTGCGTGCATGTATAGTGCTTAGGTGTGTGTTTAGGCTTTCATGCGTGAATGGATGTACACATAAGTTAGCCTATGAGTGTGTGTGCATTCTTGCTGGTGTTGTCAGGCATGCTAGTACCTGCTTTTTCTTTTCATAAAAACTTACTGAATACATGGGACCGAGTGTGACCAGGCTCTGACTGCCTCATACTGCCTTATCGTAATCATTGTTTCGTCGAGTCTGGAAGAAATTACTTTCTCAGTACCTGTCTGTTGACACTGCCTTTATTGTCTTTATATTGTTGCAGGGGTCAGCGGCACAGTCTGCAGCCAATCAGCCAGGACATGGCATTAAGATGGTAAGCTGTGAACTGTTTTATCATGAAGTTTAGTTGGCTTGTGTCATGAGTCAGCGAGTGTAGCCAAATGGTTGATGATTATGATGAAACGAGCAGTTTCTGTTGACATATGCCGAAATGAATAGTTACTGTTGAACTATAAAAACGTCATGTCCAATTAGTACACAAATGTGCACCCTAGGTGTGTTAATAGTAAGCATCAGGAACACAATACGGTTATGATTAGGGATCTCACAAGGATGTTGTGTTAAATATGAGGAAACGTGTATCATTATTCTGCTGTGAAGATTTATGCAACATACATGTTTGATTGTATTAACCAGTAAAGTTGTATATGAAAATTCAGTGATGAAATTAATCTCAGCTACATAACTTTTCTGGTTACTGTCACAATGTTATTATGAATGGATGGGCCCTTGAAATAAAAGACCTCTTGCTGACATAAAAATCCAACTCGAACTGATTTATCTCCCTTGCTGCATGTCGTTCAGAAGTTCGGGATCTCACCAAATAGCTAACTCACTTGTCACTTTCCCAACCCCGTCTGAAGTAGATGTTAGAAGTTTCCAGGAAGCCTCTGTTGGTTGTTTAGATGACAGCCTCAGTAAGAATGTGGCTTTGAGTCCAGGTGGTGTCTGAATTTTATCTTTTAATGGCATCATTTCATGGCATATTGTCAGAAGTTTTCTACAAGCACTCTGCATCCTCTCCCTCCCTCCTATGCTGTGTTCTTGGTTGTAGACAATCAAAATTTGTGGGGAAAAAATGGACGTCGATTTTACATCCAATGAATTATTAAATAGCTGAACTGCCTATCTACCCCAAACTCTTTATATTCATTGTGTACATGTGCAAGCTGTCTATGCATAAAGGAGTGGTCCATTGTTCCTTGGGCTTGATCTTACAGGTGGAGATTTGAACAGTAATGAATTCTTATTTTTGTTTGTTTGTATCATTGTGATCGTTTCTTTCTTCTTCAGCTGACCTAGTGCATGATGGTTTGGTGATTTGTAATCTTTCTTTAACATAATGAGCAGTTGAAGTCACTTTTTACAGTACTGTTTTTCATTTCAATTTCCAATGATATAAGTACATGTAACAGTTTCTGTCAGTCTACCTTTAAACAGAAAATAATCACATCGTTGAAAAAAAATCCAGATCTCCTCAGATATGACTCTTTCCGATAAATTTATCAGTCCGTATCCAGAAAGCCTTACTCGTACTTTCCTAAGCCTGTCTCAGGGCTGTGTTGTATTTTACTGAACAGGCAGACTATTCCGGCCCAGAATCAGGCGACCAAAGTGACCGCTATATGCAAGCAGCCATGATGGGTGATGTACTGGCTGATGATCCTGACCAGCAAGCTCTCAAAGACAGAGGGGGAGAACAGCCTCAGCTCTCTCTGTGGAAGTGAGAACAAACAGACGGAAACTTCAGATATGCCATGATTTCTGCAAGGTGTTTGAAAAAAGACTTGGTTTTGTCCTGGTTTCTGGAAGGTGTTGGAAACAAACTTTGCAGTCCGAATTTCTGGGAAAAGATGTGTGTTGTTGGGTGTGTCTGGATTGCTGCACATGGTGGGGACTGTTTTTTGGTGGGGGGGTTTTCCAGGTCAGTCAGATCTGAATAAACAATATTTCTGTCAGATATATAGACAGAACTTTTTTTTGTTCGGCTGTTGTTATTTTGTGTAGTTCTTGTGTTTTGAAAAAAGTAGTAAAAGTGTGTGTGTTGTAGTCAGGATTAAGGTGTTTGTAGTTTGTTTTGATGGTTTTTGTAGATTTACATGAAAGGCATCTTGAAAATGAAAGGAC
>CM060309.1:65359033-65369033 GCA_030674185.1 Monoplex corrugatus
TGTGTCTGCCTCCATCAAAGACTGTCTCGTTTGTTTTCTTTGCTGTCCATGGAACTCTCAACATTCTTCTTAGAAACCACATCTCGGCTGCCTCAATCTTGTTCTGGCTTTGCTTGTTGACTGGCCACGCCTCACAACCATACAACAGTATTGGTTCTATATAACATTAAAGAACTCTCTTCCTGATGTTAATTGATAGGCATTTGTTGGTAAGAATGCTTGTCATCTTCTTGAATGCTGTTTTGGCGTGGCCAATTCTGCTGGCTATTTCTGATGTGCATCTGCCGTCTGATGAAATGATCGTTCCCAGGTATTTAAAGTTATCAACCCGTCTCAAGGTCGTGCCGTTTGCTGTTATTTTGCATGAGGGGACTTCATGTTTTTTACTGATCACCATGACTTTAGTCTTCCTGCTGTTTAGTTCCAACCCCTTACCTTTGCTTTTTATTTCTAGTATATTCACAAGGTTTTGTAGGTCCCTTTCATTTTCTGCAATTAGCACGGTGTCATCTGCGTATCGAGTGCTGTTTATCATTTTTCCTCCAACCTTTGGGTCTTCTTCTAGATTTCTCATGATGTTTTCGCTGTAAAGTGAAAACAGATCTGGTGACAAAACACAACTCTGTCTGACTCCTCTTTTGATGTTTTGGAAAGAGCTTATATCGTTTTCTATTCTCATTGCAGCTGTTTGTTCCCAGTACATATCATATTTCTGATTATTTGTAGATCTTTTCCATCAACATTGAGTCTCTCCAGTTGGTTGATCAATTCTTCATGTCTTACCAGATCGAAAGCCAAGGTATAATCAACAAAGCATAAATACAAATCTTTATTCATCTCGATTGACCTCTCTATAATCGTTCTTAGGATGTATGTGGCATTAGGATGTATTGGTATTTCTTTTGATTCTTTTCCTTTCCTTATCATGATTATTCTTAATACGATTTTTTGTTACATGACTCATCAAACTGATTGTGTGATGGAGTTCGCATTCTATAGCCTCTGTCTTCTTTGGAAGTGCAGTGAAAATTGATTTTGACATATCTTTGGGGATTTTTCCAGTGTCGTAAATTTCATTTAGGAGGACTGTTATTTTTCTATACCCAATTCCTCCAGGGCTTCAATTATCTCTGTAGTAATGTTGTCTGGTCCTGGGCTTTTCCTGGTTTCATCTTTTTCAGTGCTGCTCTAACTTCATCTTCCATTATGGTGGTCCTTCAAAGTTCTTTTTTATGTGTTCTTCGTCTCTGTCATCCTCAAAAAGGTCTTTAATGTACTCCCCCATCTGTCTAATATTTTGTCTTTTTCCATGATAAGCGTACCATCTTTCGATTTTAAGCAACCAGTTGATGTGCATGTATTTTTCCTGTGAACAATTTTCTTCAATTCGTCTGTACATATCCTGAGGATCCTTTTTGTGTCGGTCTTCTATTTCCTTGCATTTTGTTTCCAGCCAAGCTTCCTTAGCTTCATTGCACCTATTCCTGATTTCTTTGTTTATCTTCCTGTATATCTACTCGTTTCTCTTTGCCTTCCTCCTTTCCTCCATCAAGCCCAAAATTTCTTTTCTCATCCAGCTCTTTTTTGCTTTTCTATCTGCCTCAGGGATTTCTTCACAAGCTTCATTTATCGAATTTCTCAACTTTGTCCATTGTTCCTCATTGTCACCAACGTCTTCCAGAGCACTGAATTTGTTTTGAACATGTATATTAAATTTTTTACGTATCACTTCATCTTGTCTTTAAGAGTCCAAAATTTAGTTTGATGTTGCTCTTGGTTTGTTTCCTTTTCCTTAATTTCAGCCCAAATCTTCCCACTACAGGATTGTGGTCACTGTTGCAGTCTGCGCCTGGTAGTGTTTTTGCTGACAGTAGAGAATTTCTAAAGCCATCAGTGTCATCAGCAAATAGTAAATTTGTCAGTGACTTAATAGAATAATAAGAAAAATCAAGTTGACTTAAAGTAATCAGCAGCTTCAAATACATGGGTGCCATTGTCACTAATGAAGGATTCAACCAGAAATAACGGCCTGCACAAAAGATTGGATTGTCGATAAAGTTTTTGTTCTTGGGACTGATTTTACTTGGAAAATGGACTTACAGTTTTTTTTAACCTGTTAATGATGGGTGTGATAGTAAGGTTAGTAAACATCAGACTTCCAATGAGAAAGTCTGGGGTGTTAATGGTTAACGCAACGAATTATCAACTGGAAGGTTGTGGGTTCGAATCCCCATCAGTCCCTTCAGACACCATTGATGGATTTTTCGGCTCTAACCGGCTCCTACCCAGAATTGGGTGTGCTATGGGATCATTGGAAAGACTAGGACCACACAGTCGAGTCTCATCCACTTCACGGATGCGTCATGGAAGATGTTCAAATCTTCTGACCAGCACTGCCGATGTCTGTATTTCTCGGGCCTGGTTGACGCCTGGATATATTATGATAGTAAGCGTAGAGTACAGCCCTGCCACGCAGTCTTAATCCTAGATGGAACTCTATAGCATCGTGATTATCATCCTCATCGACACCATCATCATCATGGCATTGTAAAAACTGTGCCAGCTTCTATGGCCATTAATGAGATGTAAAAAATGGGACCAAAAAAAAGAAAAAAGAAAGTTTGAGGTTTGATCCTGCCTAGGCACAGCTCGCTTGATGTGTAAAGGGTGGAGATTTTTTCGATCTCCCAGTCAACAATGTGTGCAGACCTGTTAGTGCCTGAACACCCTTCTTGTGTATCTGCACAGAATATCAAGAATCGTATACACGCGAAAGATCCTTTAAGCCATATAAGCATAAAGTAGCTTATAAAAACATGAAAACACCCAACATGCACGCCAACTGGAGACGAACTATGCGGACTATGCAGTGACATTTTACCTGCACAATATGGGCAAAACTGCCTGTGTGGATACAAGTCTGTGAAATGTCGGAAAGCTAAAAAAAAAAAAAAAAAACAAAGAAAAGAAGATATGATGATCTGTTAATATCATATGTACAAGCGCAAGCGTGCACACATAATTTTAGTTACGAAATAAAAGTACTGCAGTTCGATGACACAAATAAAAACTTAGATACAGACTCGAAAACCAGCATGACTTCAAATTAGTTCTTGCGTGGAACTAATTTACGCAAAGTCAACTACGAAGCCTACCAGGCTTAGAGTCTAATTTACACGTAATTGTTCAGACTGCTGTGCACGGCAGAAAATCGGATTTGTCTACAACGTCTCATATCCGCATGATAGTCCGTTAATAGATGTATACATGCACACGCCTTCATACGTAAGGTTAAATCACAAAATAAAATAGCTCATACTGTAGTTTGATGTCACAAAATAAAACCTTAGGTGCAGAATCGAAAATCATCCCCGTCGGCCATTTCATCTGGGGTGGGTGCCGACGTAGAAACTAAACCAAATCAATAAAAAAAAAAAGTTTTTAAAAGCAGCATATCAAAATTAGTATTGCATAATCATGCAAACTCAACTACGAAGCCTACCAGGCGTAGAGTCTAATCTATACGTAATTGTACAGACTGCTGTGCACAGAAAACCCCGCCTCAAATATGTCTGGAACGTCTCATGTGCATACGTAGTTTCATTTTTCACGCAACCATTTTCATTTACTGTTGTCGTGTCTGCCCCCTCCCTCTCCCACCCACTACATTCCTCTTCATGTATATTGTTTGAAATTAAGGCCTGCTGTAAGCACTACCGCTCTCTAGTCTGTTGATTTTTAGTAGGCTTAATAATCTCCTTACATCACGCTGTATTGGCAGACGGAAAGTCTGGTTTGTTCTACAGTGCCGACCATCAGCGCTAATACAGGTTTATGTCGGTATTTCAAGACCTGGTATCCGAACCGGTTATAAATGGTTTCGATGTTTTGTGTGTGTGTGTGGTTGTGTGTGTGTGGTGTGTGTGTGTGGTAGTGTGTGTGTGTGTGTGTGTGTATATGTGCGTGTGTGTGTGTGTGGTGTATGTGCGTGTGTGTGTGTGTGTGTGTTTGTGTAAGCGTAGTGTTCGCCTTGGTATGGCTTCAGTGGTCGATTATGCTATAAAAGTAATATTGATGAGTGTATGTGTGTTTGTGTGTGTGTGCACGCGCGAAGTGTTCGCTTCGGTATGGCTTCAGTGGTCGATTGTGCTTTAAAAATAACACGTGTGTGTGTGTGTGTGTGTGTGTGTGTGTGTGTGTGTGTGTGTGTGTGTGTGTGTGTCCTGTGTGTGTCCTGATAAGACATTGATGTGATACATGTGGCAAAATCTAATTGCATCATTATGCAGAATTCCTCAAGTTTGTGGGGGTAGATTGGGCATATGCAGAAAAGAACAGGTACCTTACTACAGACTCGCATACGCATTCATTTAAACACAAAATACAGACTGACAATATCAGCTGAAAATTTTATTGAAAAAAGGTTATACAGTAAAAATCGCTTAATTTCGAAGTTGTATAACTTCAAATTCTGCTTCTCTTTAAACATTCCTTACACCCTGACCAAAGATCATGTTCAGTCTGGAACTAAAGGGTGGGTAACTTAAATTCAGTTAACTTCAAATGTCAGATAACTTCAAGTAATTCATGAGTCCCCAGTGAGCTTTATGGCTGCTTAACTTCATATAAAAAAAAACTTGTATGAAAATAAAGCCGCGAGAATACTGACAAAGCATGCAGCACACAATTTTATTCTGTTTAATGACAACAGTAGGCTACTAGATTTTGCTAATGCTTGAAAAAAGGAGAGATAATCTACCAATGATAATGAGGAATGCCTGTCTATCTGTGTGAATGTATGCATGTATGATTATATTGTACATAATATGTATAAATGCATGTTTCAGAGAAAAAATCTACCATCAAAAATTTAATATTTGTGAACAGTTCTTTACCAAATTTGGATTCAAAAGCTCTTCCTGAGAGCATTTTGCAGTGGCAAATCCACGGATGTGGACCAGAAAGATCCAAAATGAAGGGAAAAATCTATTAGAAGATATACCGACTTCATATGGATGAATTCTGCCTAAATTTCGTAGAAATATCCTTGTGTTTCACTTAGACAGCTTAAAGGTCAAAATCAAGCTATGTGAAACATATCAGCAATGTTCTTTAGTCGTTTATTGGCGGATTTTGACCAAATTTGGAACGTGTATAAAAGTGGCCCCGGTTGCATAAAATTCAATTGAATATGATCGAATATGTTGACTGCAATAGTTAATGCAAACATGATCGAGTACTTACCTATAATGTATCGATTCAAGAACTTATGAAACGAGGACACGTAGTCTAGTGGATAAATATAGGCCTTTTAATCAGGTCTTTGGTTAGATCTGCCTAGAAATCTCCGCCTCCTGGGTAAAAGGGTAGGGATATGTCTGATTTCCTGAGTCTACATGTGTGCATATCTGACAGTGACTAAACTCCCTTTATGTGTATACGAAAACAGAATATAAAACATTCTAAAGATCCTGTATGTCATGCTTGAGGCTGGCTTTTGGAAACGAGAACACACCCAACATGCACGCCTATCAAGAATGCAGATTGTCCAACAGCATCGTAGATTGTGGTCAGCTACAGCCCGCCGAACAGATTGTGTTCTCCGCGCTCCACTTAAAAGTCTGATTACATGTCATGCGCAGTAAGTCCAACTGAGTTTACAGAATAGTGCTATACAAAAAAATATTTCATCTAAACACCGTACAAAATGACATAAAAGCGCTCAAAAGGGGAAATTGTAAAAAAGGACATAAAAGAACTCAAAAGAAGGAAGATAAATCGTAAGGCTTGATCATCTTGTTAAATCTGCCAACACCAGTGTAGTCTATGTCTATTCTTTTTTTTCTTTTTTTTTTTTAATATATTCTTGTTCATGCGTGTTTGCTTTCGAACTTTGAGTAACACAACACAAACATATGTGCACTTATGTACATACAGACGTGTACACACATGCACAGGGGGTCTCTTTATTTACTTTCCTTGCAATATGTTACATACAATATTTTATTTATTTATTCATTTATTTATCTATTTACTCTAAGGATGAAATTTCAGTGACATTCAAGTTAGATAACATCCATTTCTGGCGCAGACCGCGTAAACACACTTTAAGTTAAGCACTGTGTCAGATAATTTCAATTTTGGATAAATTCAAATCTTGTTGTTTTTTTTCCCTTGAACCATTTCAAATCAAGCGGTTTTCACCGTATAACAATAACATGTAAACAATACTGACGAATAAAGCAAAGCATGGACATTTTCCTTGAAGCAGCAATCAAGAAGAGTCCAACATTTTCAACCCAACATCAAGCTGTTATGTAAAACGTTATGTGCCTTGTTAAAATTTTAATCAGAATGAAAAACCGTATATATGGAAAGGAACTAAACAAAGAATCATCTTGAATTACGAGATAATCATTTTGCTGGTCGTCTGAACAAACTGATTTAATTGAAGTGAAATTCAGAATCACGTCACCACGTCTGTACATAGACAATCTGGTACGCTCCAAATGTTTAATAATGCTACTTATACTGAAGCAAACTCGAGCACAGTTATTTCTAAGCAGGCGCCTATTGCTGCACTTTACTGTCCGTAACGTTTGCTACTACATACTCGTACTTTCATGTATGCAAACATGACTGTAATATTTTCCACTGTTACAATAGTTCAGGGATTTCTTTCTTCGAGTTACCATTTAGTCAGGTTTTATTCCAATTTAAAAGACGACATAGTCTTCGGGGTAACATTCAAGCTCTGCATGCGTCTTGTTTTTCACAGATAACCAGCAGCACTAACAATCATACCAGTTATATTTCTGTCTTGGATTATTCATATAATCACTTTTGCAAACAAACAATAGCTTAACTCAGGCACCAAAATGGTATGGTTTGACTGATTTACTGAAAAATCTCATGAAAAAATAACGCCTGAAAAAGAAAGCAGAAACATAACAAAATAGTCAGTGAGTGATAACTTTGGTTTCTAAGTCGAAACATAATCAAACCGAGACCTTGAATTAATTTATATAAAAGAATGCCCGTGGTATTGTAGAGCACACTTGAAATTTACAAAAATGACAATGACCTGTCTGAACTGAGTGACTGAACGTTCAACAAACAGACAACAAAGCGACGATTATGACAGAATTAACTACACTTTCATGAAGTGTAATGATTCATCGTAACGAACACTTCGATTATTCAAAAACAAAATAATTTTCCGACGGTTACTTAAATATAATTGCTCGTAAACATTTTCCTTTGTTGTCTTGTGTCACCATTTATATTTTACAATGTCAGTGTTTCTGTTTCAACATAACATTAATAACAAAAGTTATTCCTAGGATGGTTTGGACACGATCTTTTTTGTTAAATGCAGCATGCATATGCTTATAGGTTTGGGTCGCGATACGAAAAATTACGGCATGTCAATGCTTATGGTGAACTGCCTATGAAACACTAATGAAAAAATATATTCCACCCACCCCCCACCCGCCTCTCTCACATTTTATGAGACTGAAGGAAACCAAGAAAATTTAATGAACGTATAAGCAATGACAGGTAACAAAGGTATACGCAACTATAAAATAAAACGTAAGAAACCAGAAAACAGCGCCAATGTATAATAAAAGTTTAATCATCAAAAAATGCAGCAGTTCAATTAAGATGCAAAAAATGGAATGTACGTCCACAACATTTCGACACAGTAAACAGTATGTGTTTCTGCTGGGAACTTTGTGTACATTTTTAGCAAGTTTAATAAAAAATGAAGAAGAAAAGTTACACTGCGTTTTTTTTTTTCTCACTTGTACCTACGTACAAGCTTTCACAAACTCATCCCAGCTGATCTTGTTGTCACCATTCTTGTCAGCCTCTTTCAAGATGCAAGTGATGTCATCAGGAGTAAACTTTTGCCCAGACTCTTCCAGCAAACCCTTGAGTTCATCTCTGTCCAAAAAGCCATCGCCGCTTTTGTCCTTGGCTTCAAACAGTTCGCTCAGTTTCTGCACACTGCAAAACACAGCGATCAGTACTTGAAATTCTTTAGCAATGGATTCATTGCACTGAGACAGTTCTCTGTAAACTTGTAATAATAATAATAAACAATAATAACAATTAGCACTGAGACAGTTCTCTGTAAACTTGTAATAATAGTGATAAATAATAAGAATAATTACAGTATTTATATGGCGCCAAGTCTTGACAATTCAAATCAAAGCGCACTCATTCACCAGACATACGCATGCAGTCAAAGAAGACTGCCTTACAACACACAAAAAAGACATACGCAAACTAAGGGGAAAGATGTAGCCGTAGAATTCACTGTTGGAAAAAGACATGGTCTTTAAATTGGATTTAAAAGCAGTAAAGGTAGGTGTTAAGCAAAGAGAGAGTGGAAGTCCATTCTAGGCAGATGGTCCCGAGGCAGCAAAGGAACGCTGGCCAACAGTTGACAGTTAAAATCTGGGAACCTGAAGGGAAAGAACATCTGAGCGCAAGGTGCAAGCCGGCGTACAAACACTGATGTTGTGTGTGTGTTGTGTGTGTGTGTGTGTGTGTGTGTGTGGTGTGTGTGTGCTGTGCGTGAGTGTGTGTGTGTGTGTGTGTAGTGTGTGTGTGTGTGTCATGTGTGTGTGTGTGTGTGTGTGTGTGTGTGTGTGTGTGTGTGTGTGTGTGTGTGTGTATTTCTACCAGGGTATAGAAACAGTAGACATTTGTAATCGAGAGGAAGGCTCATTTTATGATACTACTGAAGGGCACAGTACTTTGGTGGGTAAATATTGAACATCCAATAAGAAAGTCCTGGGTTTAATCCGCCTGGACATCTCTGCCTGGTGGAGATTTTTCCGATTTCCCAGGTCAACATGTGTGCTGACCAGCCTTAACTCCGTGTGTATGCAGAACATTGTCATTAGAGATCCTGTAAGTCATGTCAGTGGCAGGGTTATGGAAACATGAAAACACCTGGATGCACGCCCAACAAAGATGCAGACTATACAACTACATACTTTGGAACGTGGTCAGCTCATCGCCTATCACCCCGAGTCTTCTGTGCTCTATTAAATAAAAAAATTCTGATTAAGTGTACAACACAGTGATCAAAGCTTTGAAGAAAAGCACTATTACAAGAACGATCCACACTAATTTCAATATAATAATAGAATAATAATAATGATAATAATAATAATGATAACAATAATAATAAATAGTAATAATAATAATAATAATAACAAGAATAATAATAATAATTACAATTTTGGGCTTCGTGTGGCATTACCTACTAAGAGTGTGGGCGTGTGCATGTGTGTGTGCGTGTGTGTGTGTGTGTGTGTGTGTGTGTGTGTGTGTGTGATGCGCTGTGTGTGTGTGTGTGAGTGCGTGTGTGTGTGTGTGTGTGTGTGTGTGTGTGTGTGTGTGTGTGTGTGTGTGTGTGTGTGTGTGCGTGCGTGCGTGTGTGCGAGTGTGCATGTGTGTGTGTGTGTGCGCGCGTGCATGTGTGTGTGTGTGCGCGCGTGCATGTGTGTGTGTGTGAAAGAAGAATGGTGTGTTATCTGTTGAGATAAAAAACATAATTAGCCAAGAACTCTAGATCTATGCCATGAATGGCATGTATGTATGTGTGTATGTATGTATGTGTGTGTGTGTGTGTGTGTGTGTGTGTGTGTGTGTGTGTGTGTGAGTGTGTGTGTGAGTGTGTGTGTGTGTGTGAGTGTGTGTGTGTGTGTGTGTGTGTGTGTGTGTGTGTGTGTGTGTGTGTGTGTGTGTGTGTGTGTGTGTGTGTGTGTGTGTGTGTGTGTGTGTGTTGTATCAAGTTTCACTTCAGGTGTTGAACTACAGCTCTTGTTAAGACTCTTAAATCAATCTGGAATTTCTCAATCGATCACTGTAATTCTACACGCGTTTCTAGTGCTTCACTGATGATATGTTTATTTTATTTACCGCCACGCTAAGTTATGCATATTTTCAAAATATCATTACAACTTTAACGACATCAGTTTAA
>CM060309.1:65374033-65386533 GCA_030674185.1 Monoplex corrugatus
TTGTTAGCTGCTCTCCTGAGATATTTCATCTTGCAGACTATTAATTTCCTTTTGAGCTATTTTGTCTGGTACTAGTATATGAGAGTTCGGATGAAGATGGCACTGGTTTGTTTTCTTTCGGTGCTCAAGGGGACGCTTGGATGCCACAAAAGAGGTGCTAGTTGGCAGCTAACAGCGTCTGCTTTCTAGCAGCGTGTTTCAGTTTCTCTAAAGTTAATTTCCATTTTAAGTAAAAATGCTACCCAGATATTTGAATTCTGATGTTTATTTCAACCGAGTTCCATCTATCTTTATGTCCAGCTTTCTCGTTGTGCTGCCACCTGTCACTGCCTCTGTCTTGCCAATGCAAATTCTCATGCCGTATTTCTTGCCAATGCTAATCCTTATGCCGTATTTCTTGCCAATGCTAATCCTCATGCCGTATTTCTTGCTGCATACATTCAGTTTGTCTTGACGATCTTTTGAGTTGGGTTTTGTTATGGTTCATCATGGCCTAATCATCAGTAAATAACTCGTTTAGCGCTTCTGGATCTGGACCTGCTCCTCTGGTGATGCGGTCCATATAAACGATGAAAAGCAACTAGACAATAAGCCAGATAATACAAAGTGACGAGTAGTTATTCAATATTCAACATATGAAAAGGCCCCCTTGTTGAAAGAGCAGGGGGCATATGCCTATGACTGGTTGAATTTGAGTTTATTCAGGAGGGATACATGTGTTGTCACAGTTAGCATATGCTCCACCCAAATCAACCAGTGATAATCTGGTACTGAGACTTTTAAGCTTGTGCAAACCATATGCGCTGGTAAGGTCTTGAAAGATGGAATGACGGCATAAGAAAGACGAAGCTGACACCACCATAATGTCGTAGTGCAAAGACCATTATGGCGAACTTTCCAAATTATATCTTGCTGGTTGGGACTAAACTCGAGGTATCAGATCTTCATGTTAAGTGTTACAGCTTGTAAAGATGCTGTCAACAGAGTCATACAACCTATGAAAACTAGTTAGAATAGAAATTACGGATATATGACATTCAAGACTGACCAGGCCAGACAAGCTATAGTGCCAAATAGATATAAAAAAAAAACTTAAAAAAATAGCAAAAAACTGGACTAGGCATTTCATCACGGAACGGCTAAACAATTCTGTTTTTGGTCATTCCCACACCGTGTACGTAACCATTAAAATTGCTTATATCTATTATGACACTACGACAGTCATAAGTCCTTGGTTTCTTACATTTGTCTATAATCTGTTGCCGAACATCTGACAAATCCCTGCTCCCCTTTTGTTATTGTAATGTTGTTGCTTGTTTCGGGTCAAAATAACAAAAGCAAATGAAAAAAGGAGGGAAAAGAAAATGGTTAATCCATTTTATTATTTTCATTCACGACTTCCACTGGGTTGGACCTGTAGTTTGAATCTATTAAAGATCCATAAATATCTGGCGCCTTACAAATGTCATTATTAGTATTATAAACAGGTGGAATATCTTTACCAACGCACTTTTACTCTCTCTCTCTCTCTCTCTCTCTCTCTCTCTCTCTCTCTCTCTCTCTCTCTCTCTCTCGGTAGACAGGATAAACTGAGTACGGACCTAGAATAAGAAAATTACTCAACACAAGAGTTGCGACATACGTCACATATAGGGGGGGGGGGGGAGGAGAAGAAGAACAATTGCACAACGTGCCCCGGCTAATGGCGCAATGTCAGTGTGTGCACGCGCTCGTGTTATCTGCTCTTTATGTTGCAATGTGTATGCACGGGGTGTGTGTGTGTGTGGTGTGTGTGTGTGTGTGTGTGTGTGTGTGTGTGTGTGTGTGTGTGTGTGTGTGTGTGTGTGTGTGTGTGTGTGTGTGTGTGTGTGTGTGTGTGTTGTGAGCTGAGAACGACATCCGCGTCCTACGCAAACTTAAACCCTGCTCAGAGACTTGTACGTGCTCTCTCTCTTTCTCTGTCTCTGTCTCTGTCTCTGTCTCTGTCTCTCTCTCTCGTTCTCTCTTGTATCGCATTAACGTTACATTTTCGTCTAGGAGGGATTAAAAGAAATCGAAAAATATAACAACTTGTTTTTCTCTTCCTCTCTCTTCGGATCGTCCTATGGATCCTGTGTGTGTGTGTGTGTGTGTGTGTGTGTGTGTGTGTGTGTGTGTGTGTGTGTGTGTGTGTGTGTGTGTGTGTGTGTGTGTGTGTGTGTGTGTTTGTGTATGCACGTGCGTAAGTGGTTGTGTGTGTGTGTGAGTGTGCGCGCCTGTGTATATGCTTCTGTGTCTGTAAGTCTTAAGGCGCATTCTTCTTTTAGATATCAACATGTCTTTCTGATAATTATAATCCTCTTTAGCTTTTATCAGAGCAAGGAATGTAAAATGATTGTGTTAACAATGTTCTTAAATGAACATAACATCATCATCATCATGTGCCCTGTTGCATGGCTCAGGGCTTAAAACAGGAGGAGGAAAAAAACACTGAAACTAGGGGTCCGGGGTCATAACTTGCGCGCCGTAGCTATGAACGCTTGCAATCCGATCACGGATGCCTTGCTCCTTTCGTTTTTGTTTGTTTGTTTTTTGTTTTGGGTTTTTTTTTTAGACAAACCGAAATCGCGGAATTCCGCCCAGACGCGGAACGTTTTAAGCCCTGATGGCTCTGGCGATCATGGCCCTCCATACCATCTCTCTGTTGTCGCCCCAAGTACATTTCCCACCCTTTCTACCTTCATCCACTCCACAAATCCGTCCAATATTTTTTTCCCTTGGTCTATCTGGTGCTCTGTTCCCTCCATCTTTCCTGCTGTTACTAGGTGCTCTAATTTCTCTTGCCTCATAAAATGACATAAATGTTGCTTGTCTTTTCCTGATCTTCTTCACTGGTCTTCTTTTTGTGTTTGCCTCTGTCTCGTTATTTTCTTTGCTGTCCATGAAACTCTTAACATACATCTAAGAAACAACATTTCAGCTACTTTAACCTTGCTCTGACTTTGCATGTTGATTATTCACGTTTCGCATCCGTACAACAGTATCGATTTGATGTAACACTCAAGAACTCTCTTCCAGATGCTAACTGACAGGCTTTTCATTTTCTTCAATACTGTTTCAACTTGGACAATTCTGCCGGATATTTCTGATGTACATCTGCCGTCCCAGAAAGTTAAGATTGTTTAACATTTTTCCTCCAACGTTTATCCCATGCCAGGACATTCTTCTAGGTTTCTCATGATGGTTTCGCTGTAAACTGAAAACAAATCTGGTCACAGAACACATCCCTGCCTAACCCCTCTTCTGACAATTTGGAAAGAGCTTAGATCATGTTCTACTCTCAGCGCTAATATTTGATCCCAATACACAATCCTTATTCTTAGATCTTTTCCGTCAACACTGAACCTTTCTAGTTAACTGTTCAATTCTTCGTGTTTCATCCGATCAAAGACCTTAGTATAATGAACAAAAGGTAAATATAAATCCTTAGTTAACTCCACATATCTTTCTATGAGAGTTCTTCAAGATATACATGGCATTAATAGTTCCTTTCCCTTCAACAAGTCCACATGATTCTTCTGCTATTTCACTTTTGATTCTGTTCCTTGTTCTAATCATGACTGTTTGTAATAGAATCTTTGTCACATAGCTTACCAAGCTGATTGTACGATGGAGTTCGCATGCTAGAGCTTCTGCCTTCTTTGAAAGTGCAATGAAAATTGATTTTGACATACATCTTCAGGGATTGTTCTGGTGTCATAAATTTCATTTAGAAGGACTGTTTCTTTTTCAATACCAAATTCATTTAGAGCCTTAATCACCTCTATAGTAATATTGTGTGGTCCTGAAGCTTTTCCCGGTCTCATCTTTTTCAATGCTGCCCTAACTTCGTCTTGGTGGTCCTTCAACGTTCTGTCTTATGATGTGTTCCTTCATTCTGTCATCATCAAAAAGATCTTTGATGTACTCTCCCCATCTATTTAACATTTTGTCTTTTTCTATATTAATCGTACCATCTTTAGATTTTAAGCAACCAGTTGATGTGCATGTCCTTTTCCTGAGGGCAATTTCTTCAATGTTTTTATCATAAACATTGGGTCTGTTTTGCGTCGATCTCCTATTTCTTTGTATTTTGTTTATAACCAGGCTTCCTCATCTTCATTGCACCTATTCCTGATTTCCTTATCTATCCTTCTGTATTCATCCTCTTTTCCTCTTGCCCTCCTCCGTTCTTTCATCAAGCCTAAAATTTCTTTTGTCATCCAGTTCTTCTTCGCTTTTCTTTCAAGTCTAGGGGTTTCTTCACAAGCTTCATTTATTGAACATTTCATACGTGCAAACAGTCCAGTATATTAAAATACAGACCGCTGACCAACATCTCCTTTTTACATTTAACTTTTTACAGTAAACAGTTCTGCCAGTAATTGACTTTTTATTGCTAGTTTTATTTTACAGCCAAAGACTGCATATTTTGAAGTAAAACACATCTTTCACAACAGCATTGGTATTTGTTTCGATTAGTAAATAATTCCACACCAATGCAGTTTCATTCTCTGAGACAGATCAAGAGTATGTTAGCACTGCTTATGAATAAAAACAAGGAGGACAGTTTGAAAACATATGAATTCAAAAGAAAAAGAAAAGAAATTATTTGTTGGACGAATCTGACGGGATATGGTAAAATGGTAGAAAAGATAGATGCAAGTGAGCAGAGATAGGCGTGAGAGGGTGAGAACAGACAGAGAAGAAGAAAAAGAAGGAGAAGAAGAGAAACAAGGAGAGACAGACACAGATAGATAGACAGACAGGCACACAGGGAGGGAGAGAGAGACAGACACAGACAGACAGACAGAGACAGGGACAGAGAGAGAGACAGACAACAGAGACAGAGAGACAGACACTGAGACAGAGAGAGAGACACAGTGAGAGAGACAGACAGACAGACAGCCAGACACAGACAGACAGACAGAGACAGACAGAGACAGAGACAGGGACAGAGAGAGAGGCAGGCACAGAGACAGAGACAGAGACTGACGCACAGAGAGTTGTGAATGCGTGCTTGCGTGTAACGAAGACGGGGGTGACACGGTCCGTCACACAGTCGAGCTTGTTTACGCCTCGAACAAATGGTCAATTTAACTTGAGCATGTGTGCAATGTTTTAGCTCGGATACCTGTATGCACACTGTTCTGGCCTACACATTGCTGGTAAAATAATGCTGCTGATTTAGGTGGGAGGAAAGAGAAAAAACTGCACATCTACAAGCAATTCTTAAAAACAGGTGAATGGACTGGCAATGCAGACAAAGAGGGGGGGGGGGGGGGGGGGGAGATGGGGAAAGCAGCAGCAAAGAAATAAACAGAAAAGAGTAAATTTCTAGTACAGAATTTCCCAAAATAAGTGTGAATGACACTGAAAAAGACCCAGCATCCCCCACAAGGGAGGTGGCATGGTTTGATAGAGCTGTACATTATCTGTGCAGAAGTTTGCATAATGTGCCCTAGCATGCACAACCGAGCCATTTGACAATATTGGCCACTTCAGTAAACAAACTAAACCTACGTAACAGTGCACAGAAAAGCAGAGCGAGCTCTACATCAGCCTCACTGACTCTGAGACTGAGAACGCTTCTGACAGCATACATAAGGGCAGCCTACGGAGTATTATGCTCCGTCTTCTTTGCATATCGGATTCCACAACAGCCTTCCATCAGCCACGTCTTCGGGAACGACAGTCTGATGGTAAAGACACTTATCTTCCCAATGGAAGGTCTGGGCTCGAACCTATCTATGTACTGCCCAGTGGGGGTAAAGATGAAGATTCTTTCGATCCAGGTCAATATATGTGTAGACTTTCTAGTGCCTGAACCCCATTTGTTCTGTTACGCAAGTAGAGCATCCAATACGTAAATTACAAGTCCTGTGAGTCATGTCAGTGTTCGGTAGCTTGTGAATACATAGAATCATCTTGCATCGCATGCACGCTCCTAAACATGGAGAGTAACTCAACTGTCTTAATGGCGGGAGCGGAAAACGTAAAAGAAAAAGAAAAAGAAATAAAATAAAGTTTTAAAAAACCGCGTAAATGCCCACTTGCATTTATATTCGAGTACACGTACCAGCGGCAGCACATAAAAGAAAAAAAATTAAGACTAATAAGAGCGTACACAATTTGAAACTGAAGACAGAAGTAAGACACAGATATCTGCACAGCTCTTCAACACAGCCAGTAGACTGGGTGATGCATGAGACAGACGACTGTAGACCAGTCAAAAAGCATGAAGAGCACCGTCAGACATGACGCAAACATTGCTTTATCAAAAGGTGTGTCTCAGCAAGGCTAAACAACTTCCGATAGGCCTATGGTAACAATACAAAGCTGAAGTTGTGCCAAAGCTATACCTTTTCCGCCCTACTTTACAACTTGGAATAAGAATGACACAGAACGATCTCACCAAGCTGTCAACCTGTCATGCAAGCAACCTCAAAAGAGCCATGCAAATCTCCTGGCCCTGGTGAACACCATCTCCAACCAACAACTATACTAATTGCCTGATGCAATCAGTCAAGAAAGTATGGACACCATCATCATACAAAATTTTTGTTTGTTTGTTTTTGTTTGTTTTTTAAGGGGCATTGCACTCAGGGAGGTTACCTTTGCGCTCATCCCCTTTTTTTTTTCCTTTGTTCCATTTTCTGCACCACCTTGATGGCCACAGACGCTGGAAAAGTTGGGGTTTTTTACAATGCAATAATGATGTCGATGAGGATGATAATCATGATGCTATGGAGTTCCATCTAGGATTGTGACAGGGCTATATTCTATGCTTACTACCTTATTATATCCTGGCGTCAACCAGGCCCGAGAGATACACAGACCTGCGGTGCTGGTCAGAAGATTTGAGCAATACCTTCAGTGACAAGTCCCTGAACGGGGAAGTGAATGAGACTCAACTGTGTGGTCCCAGTCTTCCCAATAAGCCCATAGCACGCCCAACTCTGCTTTGGGGCCTCATAAAACTGAAAAATTCCAAAATGATTTTTGAAGGGACTAATGGGGATTCGAACCCACAACCTTCCGGTCAGCAGTCCGTTGCGTTGACCACTACACCACGGCAACTTCATCATACAAAAATAGCACAGATGGGTTGAGCACGACATCCAGAGATGGACCGAACGCATCATATGATCATTCAAAGCCAGCAGCCTGAGCAGGCTACCAGAATAAAGGTGAAAGAGAAGAGCGCATGGCGACGAACGATGAAGATCTCATGGCCATGATACCGTATACAATAATACATGCTGAACCAGAGCAGAGAGGGGAGGCGAATCTACGTTGCTGCCCTACATGCCATTGGCGTAAATAGGCAGTACTATTATTTTTGTAGTTAGTAAACCTACAACACATGTAGATCCGTCCGCTGCCTGTACAAATCGATGTCCGATGAAATGAACACTAACTACCACTGATCTCATGTGCACGATAAATTAAATGCATAGGCCTATGATGATATGTGTACTAATCCATTGCTTGATAAGTTAATGCATCATTAAGCAATTTTTCTTTATCTAGATCTGCTAGAACTATTATTACTAAGATTTTTTGTAATAAATCTACTAGTTGTAGACTTATGTCAAGTTATGATTATCCACTAATCCAGCAGGCTCACTTGATCATTGATTAAAACTTTCATCCTGACCACCGACCATTCGAGGCATAACATGTTCAAAGGTTAAAAAAAATAGTAATAAAGTAGGCTCATTCATGTCCGTAAAAACTCTGTGTGTGTGTGTGTGTGTGTGTGTGGTGTGTCACTGTGCTGTATGAACTATGATCAGTATATCAGTATGTCATGTGTATGTTTCTGTGTGCGAACTTACTGCGATTTGTTGGTCCGTCATGCAGGAACCGAGTTCCTTGAACAAATCCCGGAGTTCTACGATGCTCAGGCTGCCATCGCCATTTTTGTCCGCTTTTTTGAAGCAGGTTTTATATACATCGGTATCGGGACCTCCTTTACCCTTCGCGGCCATTTTCGACTTTTTTTTCCAGTTGGTCTGTCGGTTCGCAATTTCTCCCGCTGGCTGGTTGTCGTCTGCGATTTTACCGCGACAGGTTGTCGTCCGCTACCTTTCCGCGCATGCGTGTTCGTCATAAGCGTGTTTACTTCTCAACGGCAGAGAATTACCGTGCTTAAAACCTACCTCTTTCAATTTACATACTGTTTCTAAAGCTTTGTTTTGATGTGTTGGTGTATCGTATATGAAATGTTATAGGCAAGTCGGAAAACCATGACATTTCTTTGAAAAAAAAATGCAGGCTCAAAACAACACGTATCATATTCAAAATTCAAGATTCAAATTACATTTACCATTCATCTCTAAATTAGAAATTAAGTCTAATCGCTGCCAGTCACAATTATGAAGTTTCCTGTTAATAACATGAACGAAAAAAAAAAAAAAAAAGGGCGAGCGAACAAATACTTGATTGAACAGACAACTTGTAAAACGGTAACAAGAAAGCATGAAAATAATCAAAACTGATCCCTGGTTAGAATAAAACGATATAAACACAAGCACAAGTAAACACAAGAAATAAATAATGTAACGACAGAAGCAACTCATAAAACTTTGACATCACCAGAAAAAAAAGGTACGTAAGAGTAGTCAAGTATTGCATACACACACACACAACACACACAACACACACACACACACACACACACACACACACACACACACACACACACACACACCACACACACACACTCACACACGCACACACACACGCACACACACACACATCACACGCACGCGCGCGCGCGCGAGCGCTCACACACACACACATACACATACACACACACGCGCGCACATACACACACACATGATTACAACAATGAAAATAGCACACGCACACACACACACACACACACATACACGCATACACACACACACACACACACACACGCCCGCGCGCGCCCCGACACACACACTCACACGTACACAAGAAAAGAAAATCAAACACCTACTTTACAGATATACATCAAAGGAAAAGAAGAAAAAAAGGGGGGGGGGGGGAAGAGGAGGGTGATATTTCAGGTAATAATGTGATAAATGTAGATGAACCATAATACATGCAACATTAGAAAGGATGTAAAACTGAATTATGATAAAATACCGACTTCCATATCTCCACTCATCAAGTGCTTAACAAAAACAAAAGAGATACAAGGGGGCACATAAAACAAATACATGTCAACCCCAAACAATTCTACAAAGGGGAAAGGTGCTGACAACTATGCGAGTTGGTGGCAGGGCGGGCTGCCCGAAAGAGAGATGAAGACCAGAATGGGGCGAGAGAGGGGTCTTCCATTCTCTTTCGGTCCAGAGGCTGGGCTGGACCTGGTTGGTGCACGTTGTGTGGCTACGTCCAGGGGGTTGTCATCTTTCGACTTTGCCATCGGTTTGTAAGAAAGGTATCTGATAACTGGGTCCGAGTGGGTTTTGCAACGCAAGGACAGCCCCCCCCCCCCCCCTTGAAAAATGACTCTCAATTGGCGTCGGGAGCTTGGGAGCTGAGTGTCCCGAGAGTGGCGAGGCATTGGTGCTCTGGGGCCCATCCGCACCCTCATGGTGTTTTTTGTTAACAATTTCAGATGCTTCAGGAAGTATTTAGAAACTACTAGAAATTCCAAGCCTTTCCAGACTTCTGGCTTTGTTGAAAAGCGGTCCATCATATTCGGTCAATCCCATGAATGTTCCATCAGATATGCCAGTAATTATCTAACAGACTCCCTGATCCTGTTAGAAACCCTCTTTGCTCGCAAGATCTTGTGATGGGCAAGATGGGGGTGGCGGTAGGAAATAGCACCTATGAAACGTTGGCAATGAACAGTTAGTTTTCAAGCCGCAGGCCGGGACTTCGTTGAATATATCATAGCTTGAGTTCTATGTTCATGGATTTATGAAAAGAGCTAGCCTCCTAAAAATAGTGGCGAAGAACACAGCTTGTCAGAATGTTTTTAGAACTACCCGAATGAAACAGTCATTTCTGGACATATCTGGTAGCAAGAGACTCTGGGGACAGCTGGACAGCAGAAGGTCCCAGAGGAGAAACCCCCGTCAAGCAAATGTTTTGGCCCTTAATTTAACTCCTGACACCCTAAGGGGGCCGGGCCTCGCATCCACGTCATGATTCCTGGATGTCCCTCTGCTGTCGCCACTTAAAAAAAAAAATTTTAAAAAAAGAAGAAAAAAAAAAAGGGGGGGGGGGGGGCATCCAGGAGTCATTTCTGGAAATATCTGAAAATTATGGGCTTATTGACAACGCCTCATTTGCCAGCTTTCCTCTTGACAGACACAAGGCGTCTTTAATGTAATAAAAACAAGATTGTTTTTTCTCTCTTGAAGAACGGATTTCCCAAACAGCTACGATGGCATATGTTCAATTTACGTCCTATCATAAAAGTTGAGTTCAAACTTTCTTTTTCCAAGTTGCAATTCTCGTGTAACCCTATGTTCCTGCATGAAGCTGGTGGATAGGGTGATGGAGTCAAAGGGTTAAGTTTTTGCAGTTGGCGGATAGGGTGTGAGAGTCAAAGGATTAATTCTGAATACGACAGTTCGCTTTTAAAAGCTCCATTCAAACATTTGTAGTATTTTTTGTTGCAGGCGAAGTCGACGGTTTTTCGCTCATTGTGGAACTGTTTATCATCACAATCTTACTTTGATACTATTTTAACTTTAAGTTATCTTCTTTGGGGAGAGGGGAATTTTAATCCATTTGACTTAACAGAGAAACTATCGCTTTATATTTACTGATACAGAGGTCCGTGAGCACAGTTATACTATGAGCGCGCCATGCTTGTATGTGCAAGAGACGGTGGTTGTGGTGGTGATGGTGGTGGTAGGGGTTTATGGTTGTGGTGGTGTGTGATGGTTGTGGTGTGTGGTGGGTGGTGTGTGTGAGTGTGTGTGTGCGTGTGTGTGGTGTGTGTGTGTATGATGTGTGTGTGTGTGTGTGTGTGTGTGAGTGTGGTGTGTGTGTGTGAGTGTGTGTGAGTGTGTGTTGTGTGGTGTGTGTGTGTAGTGTGTGTGTGTGTGTGTGTGTGTGTGTGTGTGTGTGTGTGTGTGTGTGGTGTGTGTGTGTGTGTGTGTGTGTGTGTGTGTGTGTGTGTGTGAAACTGGAAACTGGATACCTGGTGACATATCAGCATGATAAATGAACGTAGGACATTTTGATCGTTCTTCTTTTTGTATATGTAAAAGGTGGACTACTGTTTTATTCATTTGACACAAATTCCTTACTTTTACAAGTCATTTTTAATCATTTTTATAGTTTGTTTTAAATCATCGACAGACTAGACTTTAATTAATCATCAAAATAGTAATGAAAGATAAAGGCGCGAGAGCAGAAAACATACGTCACTGAAAACAATAAATGAAGATGAAATAACCACGTCAGTGGCCTATGACTGCTTTCTCGGTCTTCAGTATGGTGAATGAAAATTAAAATAACCACCTCAGTGGCCTGTAATTTCTTAGTGGATCATGAAGATAGTCGAGGTATTATTTCTAAGCGCAGCATGCACATTAGCATAGTCTGTAGGTCGATATTACTTCGCGGCAGTAAATGTACGTAACTTAACACTATTTGTCAGATCTGCTTACCGACCAGGAGGAAAGGAACAGAGACAGACAAGCAAAGAGAGCGAGGAAGGATTACAGCGAGCAAGCTAGAATGAAATGTCGTTCGCTTGGGTGGTTCAAAAGGAATGTGGTTTGGCAAGATGGGGGAGACGGGTTCACAAAAATATCAAGCCGTACAAAAAATCTTCCTTTTTGTGATAGGCAACATTCATTTCCTCTGGTCTGACGACTTAATTCAAAATTGGGCAATGTCGATTTATGCTATTATTGATGATGACGATGGTCACGATGACGATGATGACAACAACAACAACGACGACGACGATGACGAAGATGATGATGATTATGATGGACTCTTTCATCGATCCAACGGATGGGTACGAGCGTAAACCAGGCGTGGGGTCTTGGTCCGGGCCTTCGTGTGGGATAGGAGACCAGTCTTGATGCACATGTACTCCCATAGGAACGGCACGGGAAGGAATTCCAAGGCCCTGGCTTACAGTTCCGCTTGCCCCTCTTCTGTTGAATAACAGTTGCTCTACGCTGTTCATATCTGACTCTGCCATGCTTGCACCGTTCTCGCCAGTATGTTCTGCTGTGGACGCTGTCTTTCCAGTTGGTGATATTGATGTCGCAGCTCCCCTGTTGGGTGCCGGGGGCTCTTTCCGTATAAATAGTATCCCCACCTTCTGGAAATTCTGCATTAGAAATTTCCTCTTTTCTGACACTTTCTTTGTTCCTTTCTTCCTCATTTGCTTTCCGTAATTTCTTCCAATCAATTTTTGCCTTGCTGTTCCATTCACCTGCATGTGTTCGATAAAGTCTTACGTACTTTTCCTTAGGATTGATAATTGGGTACATAATAATAATAAT
>CM060309.1:65391533-65394033 GCA_030674185.1 Monoplex corrugatus
AACCTGTCAATAATTTTCTCACAATAGTTAGGCCTACAGGATTATAAGGGGTGAGAGTGGGGGTGGGAAGCTTAACCATTTCTCTTTATTTCTCTCTCTTTCACACACACACACACACACACACACACCAAACAAGAAGAACAAGAATAAGAACGACAACAGCAACAATAACAACAACACCAAACTAACTGAATGATAAGTTGTTCAAAAGTAAACGTTTGAAACTAGTTGGTACAAAATTTAACGCTCGCATTCATGCGAGACGGGCGGCGTTAAGATGACATAAATTTGGAATGCCTGAAGTGTCGGTTACATTGCTGTGAAGACCTTGACCTTGACCTCGCCCGCCAATGCGACAATTTGAACTTTTCATTTCCTCAGCCAACCCACCATTTTCACTACCCTTGTAGCCAGGTTTGGGAGAGTACGGTGGCAAATTCCGTCCGTACTGAATGATTCATACCGCCCTTTATTTCTCTTTTTCTTCGTGTTCTTCACACTCTGCTTTGTGTGTCTGATTTTTTCTTCTCTTCTTCTTACGTTGGTAGTGAATTTGGCGGGGATGGGGGTGGGGGAGGAACAAAACAAAACGGAAACTACAATTCAAACTTCAAACTGAGGACTATAATTAATTAATTCAATCTCTTTCTCTCCCTACCTGCCTCTCTGTATCTGTCTCTGTCTCTCCTCTGTTTGTCTATATCTGTCTCTGTCTGTCTGTCTCTGTCTGTCTGTCTGTCTGTCTCTCGATCTTTTCCTCGCCCTGTCTCTGTGGCTATGTATATGTAGCGTGCGTGCGTGTTGAGAGAGAAGGGGAGAGAGAGAGAGAGAGAGAGAGAGAGAGAGAGAGAGAGAGAGAGAGAGAGAGAGAGAGAGAGATAACCATGTAGACGTCGAACACACAAACAAAAACAAACAAACAAAAAGCAAACAAACAAACAAAAAAGCAAACGTCATTGTCATTCTTACCCCAAGACTAAATCAAAAATGATTTTGGAGTTTGGAGTGCTCATGTCCCAAATTACAGAGTAAAGTAAGACCATAATACATGTTGGCATTATATTGCATGGTACCATGGTTTGTTAGAAGGCGCCTCAAGCCTGGTATGTTTTATTTTAGTTCTCTAGGTTTACTGTGCAGGAAAGCTGGAGGGAAAGAGAACAACCAGGTAGACCCAGGGAGAAAATATTGGACGGATTTGCAGGGTGGCTGAGGACAGAGAGGGTGGGAGATGTACATGCAGCGACAGGGGGATAGATTCGTGTGGAGGGCCATGATCGCCAACGCCATGCGGCGGGACACACGATGATGATGGTGAGGTTTACTGTAGGGGTTACCCCGCTCTAAGCTCATGACCAAAAGTCTTATCCTGTGAGCAAAAGGGGGTAGGGCTTTAGGCTGTCCTTATCCACCTGATGATTGATTGATTGATTTGGTTTAGTGTTTACGTCAACACCCACCTCAGGTGATGCGGCCGACGGGGATAACCATCCCAGGGAAGTGGGGGAAGGGGGACTTATCTAATCCTATACTGACACCACCAGAACATCAATGATGTTAAAATGGGACAGCGAGAAGGCCAGAAACGCACCCCGGGATTCGAACCCACAACCATTAGCATGTGAATCCGACGTTCAACCAGGTGAGGTATTTTATGCCCGCATCCACCTGATAACTCCGCCATACGATATGTAAGGTATTTCCTAGGTGTGGCACGGCCTTGACAGGTGCCACTCCGTCGCATCCTGATAGATACCATGACCTGGCCAATCAGTGCAGGACTGCTTATCATGCAGACAAGTCTAGACGGCTTATGTCGCAGCTAGCTAACCTCCACATCCGAATGCCATCCGCTTCCCGCCACCCCCGACCCGCTCGGTTGTGGGTGACCACCCCACTACCAAGCTGAAGTTAGATATCTGACTTGACATGCGGCTATCTGGAGCTGCCTACACCAACGACGGAAATAGACTCTGATTGGCTGCGTCTTTTCTGATTTGTTCGTCTGCTATTACCACTATGTGTAACCACATACAGGATAGCTCTACTGAGGTTGTTTTGTAGCGAATTGAGGAGCGCATGTCAATGTATTTTAAGATCTTTTTGAATTTTTTTAATTTTATTTGAGCCGTTGATGCCATTATATTGCAGAGCTGGATCAAATGTAAGAAGGGGTAGCGGCGTCTTCCCAAGAGCCAATCAGAGCTGGTGTAGGCAGCTCCAAATAGTCACTTTTTCTTACTTGTAGCGCGAATCCAATGAAAATGCCTACATCTAGGGGCAGCAACTCTTCAACCAGCAAAAACGTTGTTAAGTGCCAAGTTATCCCCCTTATCATAAAAAAATCTTGTCTTCTTTGATAACGGTGCACTGCTATTCCAGTAACAGCTCGTGTCATTGTACCTTGTGTTTGTGATTTCATACTTCTTTACGGTGTTTGTCATTGAAAGTTTCTGCTGTCTTCAACACGTCCACCCTTTGTCTCTCTTCTACAATGAAA
>CM060309.1:65399033-65414033 GCA_030674185.1 Monoplex corrugatus
TACGTGACAGCCTATCTATGATAACATCGATATGTCGTTAAAAGACGTAAAAATATATAAGCACGTCGCATGTGATCTAAAGGTAACCAGGGACAAAACAACACAGCAGAAAGCAGGAACACAAACCGTTACCACAGTTAACCCACCTTTCTGGCACCATTGGCATCGTAAACATAATACCATTTGGGGTAGGAGCCTTTCAAATGCCCTTCAGGCCCGAAGCAGTGGAACCGTGAACGTCCCAGACGATCTGTGGAAGGCATGAGTTTGACTCCAATATTTTTTAGACATTTGCCTATGGCCACGTCTTCTGATCCGCCATCGGGTTTACACAGAGTGTCATTAACAAGTCCTTTGGTGACCATGCGGCGTACTGATTCTTTGCTAAGCACATAACCCGCCCCTCCGCTGGCGTAGTATCTGCCCACATTCGGATTGAAAATATGGCCGAAGTAGATGGGGTCTTCGCTGTTGTAAGACGACAACAGATAACGTAGGTTCTCCATGATGACGTAAGTGTCGTCGTCAGCTTTCATGAACCAATCAGCGTCGTTGAGATGATGTTCATAAATGTAACGGAACGCTTGCATGGTTTTGGCGGTCAGATGTTCACGACCCTCTGACACGTTCAGACCAACAGTGGGAAAGGTGCTGTTCCACTTGGAGCTCATGAACAGAAGCTTGTTGGCACGTTTGGCCCACGTGTTGCGCACGTGGATCGCTTTCGTATCCAGGTTCTGTGGCCCTGTCATAACCCACACCAGCACACGGACTTGCTTGGCCATTGCCTTGGCAACTGTGTCATCATCTGAAAGCAAAACAAAATACGAATGTTTGAGTTTTGTTTTTTCTCGAATATATGTATATCAAGTGGTCAGTTTACATCAGAATCGTGCAAATAAATTGTGTTATCATCTGCTTGCATATCATTTTATCCAGAAAGGATTGCCACAACATCAACACCATTGTCCCTATTCTCATCATCATGGCATTATAAAACATTATAAAAAATGTTCCATATTCTGTGGTCCTTTGTGCCCTAACGCTATGGTGGTCTCAGTTTCTGTGGGTTTGGAGGCGTGTTGGAGAGCTGGAATGATTTGTGTGCGAGTAGTGAGACTGGAGTGATGCAGATCTCACCTGTCTCACCTGTCAGCGTCACCGGGTTCAGTGTTGGCCGCTGCACACTTAGACACCACCACCTCCCTACAGGCCGCTCTATCTTGATTTTGTGGACAATTTCTTGAATATTTCAGCCACTGATGTTCGTTACGTTCTCGATGTAAGAGATTGGAGGTCTGACACATGACCAATGTATTTTATTCTTCTCTTGGTGATGTCTGCAAGTAGTTTTCTGGTGGTATCAAGTTCTTCCAGGACACTTTCATTGTTCTTCTATCTGTCCATTAGACACGAAGTAGTCTCTGATAAAACCACATCTCTTATGCCTCAGTTCTTCTGCAATCGGTTTTTTTTTCTCTCTAAGAGTCTAGGTTTCGCAGCCATAAATCATGACTGGCCAGATCAAACATTTTAAAAGTCTAACTTTCATGCCATTTAGTATACCTCTGTCTTTCAAGATTTTGTTGAATGGACCGTTTTTTGTTTTGCCATTCCAATTCTTACTTTGATGCCTTTGGAGCAAGTTGCATCATCAGTTTTTGCAGAACCAAGATATTAGAAATCCTGCACATTTTCTCAAGGAATTATGTTAATTAAGATGCCATGGTTGTTTTTAGTGTCTTTGCCTTTGATATGTAGCTCTTTTGTTTTCTTGGTGTTCAAGTTTAGGCCAGCTTTTTGTGCCCACTGCATCTACCCTGTGATGCAAATGATGAGGCATAAAAAAAGACGGGGGAGAAAAAGCCCCACGATTTTACTGGTGCTCACTGTTTGTTCGATCAAACCCAGCAGTCAGTCTGCACGTGAACATCAATCCTACGTGTCAGGGTGACTGGCATAATAAGTGGATTTTAGTATCTAAAGCCCTTTGCAGCACTCTGTGCATGATGGGTGGTTGAGGGCCTCCGCAACAAGATAGACAAAGCGTGGCACAGATCGAGTTGCCCTTTTGTCTGTTTATACGTTTCTGGCTAAGAGAAAATCATCATTTATGGCACACAGGTCTTCCGTCCATGGCTTTATCTGTCTTACATTGTTGTAATGCTGTACTTTATTTTTGTTTGCAGCGCACGTGCACACACACACACACACACACACACACACACACACACACACACACACACACACACACACACACACACACACATATATATATATATATATATATACACATATACACGCAAGCACACACATGCACTCACTCACTCACACACACACATACACACCCACATACAATCACGCACACACATACACACACACACGCACATACACACACAAACACACACACACACAAAGAGAGAGAGAGAGAAAGAGAAAGTGAAACAAAGAGAGAGAGAGAGGGAGAGAGAGAGAAAGAGAGAGAAAGAGAGAAAAGAGAGAGAGAGAGGGAGAGAAAGAAAGAGAGAGAGAGAGAGACAGAGAGAGAAAGAGAGAGAAAGAGAGAGGGAGAGAGAGAAGGAGAGAAAGAAAGAGAGAGACAGAGAGCACTAACATGTACCAAAAACGGCAGTGATAGAAGAAAATTAATGGGATCGAGTTTAGGAAAGGCAAGCAGCCAGTTTCACGTTACGGCAGTCGTACGATGTACCACTCTGTCAGTTGAACAACCGGTTTTTCTGTTGTAGTTGTTGTTTTTCTTTCAAACTTATTTTGAATTCATTTTCTTGACAAAACACAAATAAGTTGTCGTTGGTTTTTGTTGTTGTTGCTTTTTTAGACTCGCTTTCCTACACACACATATCAAACGTCTCCCGCAGCTGCGCAGTGGACTCCTTGCCTGACACTGAGGCGGCAGATGTTACATAAAATCCCATGTGTCGCGCTGTTACATATACATACATGCACTACGTGTTACTGGTGCTGAGTTTTTTTGTTTTTTTTTTTGTTTAAGCTGTATCATATTGAAACGATCATTGCTCTGAATTGGACCATTCACGCTATACTATGATGACGATCATCATGATGATGATTGATGACGATGATGACAATGATGATTGATGATGATTGATGATGACTGATGATGGTTGATGATGACGACGACAACGATGATTGATGATGATGATGATGGTGATGATGATTGATGATGATTGATGATGGTTGATGATGACGACGACAACGATGATGATGATGATCGATGATGGTTGATGATTGATGATAATGACCATGACGACGACGACGACGACGATGATGATGATTGATGATGATGATGATGACGGAGACGACGACGACGACGATGATGCTGACAACGATGATGATGACGACGATGATGATGGTGCTGCTGCTGATGCTGATGAATTCATCGCGTTCGAACAATTCCAGATGCGCTTCATCCTGATCTGCCATTGTTATCGAGCAGACTCCTTAAGCCAACACAAAAAAATATACACTATAGCATGCAAGGTCTTGAAATGCCATTAGAAAGGTGGGTGGGGTGGAATGGCCAGGGAGAAAAATGAGACCTATGACACAATAAGCTGCTAAGCTGAAAGCACTGGAACATTGAGATGGCCTGCAAACAGACAATGTTAATGTTGCAGGCTTGAATCGAACTCGAGACATTCGGTCTTAGGTTCATGGCCCCATCAACAGAGCCAAATAGTCTGCATTAAGAAAAAAGCAGGACAAAACAAAACAAGACAAACGAGAGAGAGAGAGAGAGAGAGAGAGAGAGAGAGAGAGAGAGAGAGAGACAGACAGACAGACAGACAGACAGACAGAGACAGAAACAGACAGAAACAGAGAGACGAAGAGAGGGGGTAGAGAGAGAGGGAAGAGAGAGGGAGGGGGGAAGAGAGAGAGATAAAAAAAAGAGAGAGACAAAGAGAGAGAGAAAGAGAGAGACAGAGAGAAACAAAGAGAGAGACACGCATACAAAGACAAAGAGAGAGACAGAGACACTGAGAAGAGAGACAGAGTGAGAGAGGGAAGAGAGACAGGGAGAAGGGGGAAGAGAGAGAGAGGGGGGAGGGGGAAAGAGAGAGAGAGAGGGGGGAGAGGGAAGAGAGAGAGACAGACAAACAGACAGACAGACAGAAAGACAGGCAGAGAGAGAGACAGACAGCGAGAGAAAGAGAGAGAGAAGACAGACAGACAGAGACAGAGACAGAAAGAGAGGGACAGAGACAGAGAAAGACAGAGACGGAGAGAGAGACAGAGAGACAGACAGACACAGATAGACAGACAGACAAACAGAGACAGAGACAGACAGAAAGACAGACAGAGACACAGAGAGACAGAGAGAGGAAAATCGCAACCCATAATTACGAGACCAAATACACATACTGGAAAATTCACTGCAGAACATGACTGCTATTTCACGCTAACAGTCATGCTCAGTTGTTCTCTACACTGACTATACAGAATAACATACAATGATCGAACGTACCTTTCTTTCTTCCATTGGCTGATAACAGTTATTGGTCTTATCATTTCCCCTCTAGCGTACTATTTAAAACAATATTACTATCATTCTTTCTTGCTTTTATTACAGGAATTCCTTAGGGCGGCAGATGTATTGAGACACTATTAGATATTCCAGTAGAATGGATCGGTAAAGTAAAGGCAAACACCACAGGCCACTAGTAGGTATCGCATTTTGAAAAGTAATGGTCAGTCGCCATTGTCCAGTACTAAAACCTTTCGCAGTTGGGCACAGAAACGGATTAAAGCTGTAATGGGGGCAAGAGGAAATAAATAGACATTAGACTGGATGGATCAATACCCTAGACCGTGAAGTGACCGCACCAAAGACCAGAAGCAAATATCAAGAAATAACGCCATTGTTCTCCACGTTGGGGAGTTGGACAGATTTTAAGGGGTGACACTTAGCAGTAAAAGTCACCGTCCGAAACAGACTTATGAAAATGGCCTGTTAATTGGCCGAAGGTAATGTTAGATGTAACCACCACAATGTCAGGATTAAACTTCGAATCACACGTTCAAACTTGAAGTCAGGCTTTAGAGACGCGGTCAGCTAATCACAGGGGTCCTATTGATGGTCAGGGAGGAAAAGCGTCCTGACCTGAATCTCCCTATATAAAGGGATAGTCAGTCAGCCCCGGGGTCGCTCTTTTGGGGAACCAGCTTCCAAGCTACCTTACAGGTACGTGACCCACGTTTTTATCTTATATTTCTGTTAGGTAGGCATTATAGGGCCAGACGTTAGGATAATGTGTGTGGGTGTGAGTGAGGTTAATGTATCAGAATAAATCAAAGAAAAGACATGATCTTATGTTGTGGACTTCTGTGAGACTATTAGTCATGAAGTCTGAGAGGTTTCTTTCTTCTCGTCTGAACTCTGTGTGTATTATATCTTGGATTGCTGAGTCGATGTAGGTTGGCAAAGAAGCGGAGCAAATGATGTCAGACTCAGAGCATTGTTACAGTTAGGAAGATCAGCAGTACCTTTATATGGAACTTTACTTGAGTAAGTAACTGGATAAAATCCTTAAAGGACTCACACTTGGTGCAGACCTTAATCAATCTAGATTTTGCATTTACTTCATTTCACTAAAGGTCAAGAGTTCCATCCATTGACCCTGTGACACTTTCATGATTGATACGTGGATCCTGTCTCCGTGTGTGTGTGTGTGTGTGTGTGTGTGTGTGTGTGTGTGTGTGTGTGTGTGTGTGTCTGTGTGTGTGTGTGTCGTGCGTGCGTGCGTGTGTGTGTGTGTCGTGCGTGCGTGCGTGTGTGTGTCCGCATGTCCGTGCGAGCGTGCGTGTGTGTGTGTCGGTGTGTGTGTGTGTGTATGTGTGTGTGTGTGTGTGTGTGTGTGTGTGTGTGTGTGTGTGTGTGTGTGTGTGTGTGTGTGTGTGAGGTGTGTGTGTGTGTGTGTGTGCGTGTGTGTATTCGAGGGATGTAAAATAGTGGGAAACTGTCTTGGACTCTTTGTAATCTGAATTACATTATGAGCATTTTGTATGATTTGATGTGGCAGGCCCGTTGTATGTATTATCTTGTCATTATATGTTTATTGGTTGCGTGTATCTACACCTTAAGGTTCAGAAAGGACTGTATAAATATCCATCATTATTATAACTATTATACAATCATGATAATAATAATAATGATAATAATAATAATATATAATAATCATAACAATAATAATAATAACAACAACATGAAAATAATACTTATTATAATCATACTGATACTAACAATAATTACAGTGATTATTGTTATTATACTGTCATTATTATTATCTTTTTATCATCATCAGCAGCATTATCATTACTAGTAGTAGTAGTAGTAGTAGTAGCAGTAGTACCAGTACTAGTAGCAGTAATTGTAGTGGTAGTACCAGTAGTAGTAGTAGTAGCAATAGCAGCAGTAGTAATAGTAGTAATAGTTTTATCATCATCATCATCATCATCATCATCATCATCATCATCTTACTTACTTTACTTTACTTTTTCCTTCCGCTTGTACCGGTGGGCGTCGCGGGGAGATACAGTCGTCTGTCAGCAGCAAGGCGGGTGGCCTGGAGAAGGGACATCTCGTGAGCTCTGAGGGTGTCTGCCACGGAGTCGCTCCATCGTCGTCTTGGTCTTCCTCTGGCTGTCCAGCCAGAGTATCTGGTGTTGTATGCCCGAAGAGCTGGATGGCTTAGGGGCATACGTGTGAGGTGTCCGAACCACTTGATCCTCGTATGTTCGATGTGTTGTAGGATTGGTGTTGCTCCTACCATGTCTCGTATCACCTCATTTCTGATCTTGTCCCGCCTTGTCTTGTTTACTGCTTTCCTCAGGCATTTCATTTCACAGGTGACCAGTTTTCTCTCGAGGACTTTAGTTAGGGACCATGTCTGGCACTGGTATGTCAGCGTTGGTAGAAAAATGGCGTTGATGAGTTTCGCCTTAGTGCTGGTGGGAATGCTGGGGTGTTTCAGGAGAGGGGCAAGTTGGTAGCTGACTGCGTTGGCTTTCTGGCATCTGGTCTCGATTTCTCTGTCTAGTTTGCCATTTTCAGTGAAGATGCCAGGTATTTAAATTCACTGGCTTGCTTCAACTGGGTTCCGTTGATGTTGATGTCCAGTTTGTTTGGTCTCTTACTGACAGTCATGACCTCGGTCTTGCTGACGCTGATCTTCATGCCGTATGTCTCGCAGCTTTCATTGAGCTGGTGTGTGTGCTCCTGTAGCTGTATCTTGTCATTGTTCACCATTGCCTGGTCGTCCGCAAACATGAGTTCATTGAGTGCCTCAGGGTCTGGGTTTGCCTCCTTCGTAATCTGATCCATATAGATGACGAAGAGAAGAGGGGAGAGATTACAGCCCTGCCTTACTCCCGATGTCACTGGGAACCAGTCAGATGTTCCACTGGCGGTGCGGACTGCACTCCTGCTGTTGGCGTAGATGGCCCGAATGTTGTCTAGCAGCTGGCCCTTGATGTCGTACTGCTCGAGGACCTTCCATAGCTTGTCTCTGTTAACTCGATCAAAGGCCTTTTCTTGATCAACGAATACAAGATGGAGATCTCGGTCATATTCGATCGCCCTCTCGCACAGTTGTCGGAGTGCGAAGATTGCATCGGTGCACCCTCTTCCTTTTCTGAAGCCAAATTGGGCGTCACTGAGGAGATGTTCTGTTTTCGCTCGAGTGCGCTGATCCAGGATCTTTGCGTACATTTTCCCTACATGGCTGAGTAGTGATATGCCTCTGTAGGTACTGCAGTCTTTCTTGCTGCCCTTCTTCTTCCATATTGGCACCACTATTGCATTTTGCCTGTCTTCTGGTACTTTTCTCTCCTCCCAAGCTTTCTGAAAGATGGTGGTGAGCCACTGAATTCCGGTTTCACCGCACACATGGATGGCTTCAGTTGTTATGCCGTCGACTCCAGCTGCCTTGCCTTTAGGACTGGTCTTCACTGCTTTTTTTACTTCACTCTCTAGGATGGTAGGTTCTGAGTGGTCTGGGGGCTGGGGGTGAACCGGGACTGTGTGTCTTGTGCCCGTACTCCTGATGGGTTTAGTAGGTCTTTGAAATAGTTTTCCCATCTCTTCACTATTTTCTCCTCTTCATGCAATATTTCTCCTTTTGCATCGTTGATGATAGTGGTCGGATCGAAAGGTTCATCTCGCACTCTCATCGCTTTCACACTCTTGTAAAATTCTCTTGGGGAAGCTTTGCATGTTTCACAGAGTTTTTCACCATACTGGGTCCATGACTTTTCCTTTGCTGTTCTCACAACTTTCTTGCTGTGTCTTCTTGCAAGTCTGTACTTGATGTAGTCCTCTTCATCCTTTGACTAGACCCAGATCTTGTATAGTTTCTTGTTTTTCCTGATAGCCCCCTTCACTTCTTTGTTCCACCAAGCTGTTGCCTTTCTGTTTCTTCCTCCTGTCTTCTTGGTGCCACAGGCTTCTTTTATAGTGTCCAGGAGGACTGTCTTGAAGGTGTCCCAAGCTTCCTCTACGTTTAGTAATGAAGGGTCACTACAGTCCAATTTTTCACTGACGGTGCACCTGATCTGAGTCTGCACCTCTTTGTCTTGAAGCTTGTGCACGTTGAGTCTTTCCGGCTGTTTCTTCTTTTTGGTGAACTTCCTCTTCTTCTGAGTGACCAACGTCGTGATGATTGGCCTGTGGTCTGTGTCCAGGCCTGCGTTGGGGATGGCTCTTGAGTCTCTGATGTTGTTCCGCATTCTAGATCTTGCTAGTGTGAAGTCGATTTGAGATGAGACGTCGAAATCGTTCCATTTGTACCAGGTGTAGATCTGAGTGGCTCTGTGCTGGAAGAAGGTGTTGGTGATAATAAGATCCTGCTCTGCACACAGTTCCAATACATGGTTGCCGTTGTAGTTGCATGGTGTTCTGTGGTCACTGTGTGGACCAAGGTGTTTTGTCCATGATGTTCATCTCTCTCCGACTCTGCCATTGAAATCTTCCATGACGTACAGGTCTTCTTGGTCTGGGATGCTGTTGATGGTGTCCGAGAGTTTTTCAAAGAAGGAGTCCTTATCCTCATCTGAGTAGGAGTCATTACATGGTACATACACTTGAATGTAGTTGTTGATCTTGTTGTCCTCTCTAATTATTATTATTATTATTATTATGAACATTTAGTACGCCTAATCAAATTAATGCCCTAGGCGTTTACAATGGCAAAACATATAACCAGAATCACAAGCACACACACCCACAGAAGCACCCACACACACACAAACACACACACACACACACAAACACACACACAGCATGACATGCAAATACAATGACACATTGACACTAAGACACTATAATGTCACCATTACATTACATGGGGGGAAGGGGGCAGAGATTACCAGTTTTGGGAAACAGGTAAGTTTTGAGGGAGCGTTTGAATGTGGACAGAGAGGGTGAGTATCTAAGAGAGCGAGGTAACTGATTCCAGATGGTTGAAGCTTGATAGGAAAAAGAACGCTGCCCAAACCTTTTAGTGCGGACTATGGGGATACTATAGAGACGGGTATCAGATGAGGACCGCAAAGCTCTAATGCCGATCTTCAAGAGTCTCTCTGAAATGAACTCCGTACTCACTAGGTCTTTTGCCTTGTCGTGGTGTAGGATGAAACCCACGCCATGTGCTGCTCTCTGTTCCTTGCTTACACCGCTCCAAATGAGAACATAGTTGGCGTCTAGTTCCTTTGTTCCTGTTCCTTTCTTTCTGGTGTCTGCAATGCCCAGTATGGAGATCTTGCGCTGGGTCATGAACTCTACTATCTCTGGCTCTTTGTTCGTCAAACCGCAAATGTTCCAGGTCCCAACCTTTTCATTTTTCTTTAATCGTTTCCGTTTTCATCATCAATATTATTAATAATGATAATAATTATAATAATATTATTATTGTTGTTATTTTTATTTTTATATTATTATTATTAAAGAAAATGGAAAGCACTGTTACCAACAAATGCCTCTCAATAAACATCAGGAAGAGTGTTCCTCGGAGTTATATTGAACCAATACTGTTGTACTAGAGTTCCATAGACAACAGAGAAAACAAACGAGACAGTCTTGAAAGAGGCAAACACACACACACAAAAAAGAAAATTTTTAGAGAAAATCAGGAAAAGAAAAGCAACATTTAAAAGACAAGCAACATTTTCATGACATTTTATGAGACAAGAGAAATCTGAGCGCGTCAACAGAAGCTGGAGGAAAAAAGAGCGCCAGGTAGATCCAGGGAGAGATTATTAGCTTAGCAGAGTGGATGAGGACAAAAAGGTGGGAGATATACTTGCAGCGACAAAAGATAGATTCGTAGAGATGGCTGTGATCGCCAACGCCATGTGGCATGACGCATGATACCGATGGAATAGTTCCCATGCTTCCTTACTTTGATTTTGTTGTTAAAAACTAAATAATGGTCACTTTTTCTTACTTCAATTTATGAGTGAAAACTAAAATAAAGATAGTTTCTCACTTTCATTTATGAGGGAAAACTATATAAAGGTAGCTATTTATGGCCTTGATTCCATTATTGATAAGGAAACGATGGTCGTTCTTTCTTATTTTGATTTTAAGTTATTACTGAAAATTAAACAGTAGTGTTTGGTTCTTACTTAAATTTACTATTAAAGACTAAACAACACTTGTCTTTCATTTTGATTTAATTAATTATTGAAAACTAAATGATGGTATGTGCACGCATGTGTGAATGTGCGTGCGTATGTGTGTGCGTGTGCGTGTGCGTGTGCGTGTGCGCGTGCGTGCGCGTGCGCGTGCGTGTGCGCGTGCGCGTGCACGTGCGTGCGTGCGTGTGTATGTTATTCAACTTACATTTAAAATGATGCATGTTTACTTAAAGCTTGAAAACAACACTGAATCAACCTCGTAGTGAAAGACAAACTTCCACAAAAGCAAGCAAAGAAACAAATAAGACTAAACACACACACACACACACACACACACACACACACACACACACACACACACACACACACACACACACACACACACACACACACACACACACACAGACACACACACACACACACACACACACACACACACAAACACACACACACCTGAGCCACTGCTGGCCCGATTATAAACAGCACAATCGAACAAACATAAAATTAATGTGTATCATATTACGGGTAATGTATCCGGTCAGTGAAGATAAGAGTTACACATTTCAACCAGCTATTTTTGTTTTCACTGTTCTATCATTTTGTATGATCAGCACATGCTCTGTCTGTCTGTCTTTGTCTGTCTCTGTCTCTCTCTCTGTCTGTCTCTTTCTCACTCACACATATTCACACTGTCTGTCTCTCTCTGTCTCTGTCTGTCTGTCTGTCTCTCTCTCTTTCCCATTCGGAAATTCATTTCACCCGCTGCACCGGAGTTAGATAACCTCTCTTGGCATGGATATAATTTAAGTGTGTGTGTGTGTGTGTGTGTGTGTGTGTGTGTGTTTGTTTGTTTGTTTGTGTGTGTTTGTGTGTGTGTGTGTGTGTGTGTGTGTGTGTGTGTAAGTGTGTGTGCGTGCGTGCGTGCGTGCGTGCGTGCGTGGTGTGTGTGTGTGTGTGTGTGTGTGTGTGTGGTTGTGTGTGTGTGTGTGTTTTCTTCTGATTTTTCTTTTCAGATGCTTGCATGAATGTTGTTTTTGCCCACGCAGTGTTGGTGGTATTTTATTACAGCCTGCATACTGCGTCTTCAGTAGGTGTGCAAGCTGAATGTTTTCATGTTTCATCATCATCATCATGTGCCCTGCCGCATGGCGTTGGCGATCATGGCCCTTCATATGCATCTATCCCTTGTCGCCGCAAGCACATCTTCCACCCCCTGTCCTCAGCCACCCTGTAAGTCCGTCCAATATTTTCTCCCTGGGTCTACCTGGTGCTCTCTTTCCCTCCAGCTTTCCCGTTGTGACCAAGTGCTCTAACTTCCCTTTCCTCATAAAATGACCTATGCATGTTGCCTGCCTTTTCCTAATCTTCCTTATGAATGATCTTCTTGTGCCTGCATCCATCAGGACTGTCTCGTTTGTTTTCTTTGCTGTCCATGGAACTCTCAACATTCTTCTTAGAAACCACATCTCGGCTGCCTCAATCTTGTTCTGGCTTTACTTGTTGACTGTCCACACCTCACAACTGTATAACATTATCGGTTCTATATAACATTCCAGAATCCTCTCTTCCTGATGTTAATTGACAGGCATTTGTTGGTAAGAATGCTTTTCATCTTCTTGACTGCTGTTTTGGCTTGGCCGATTCTGCTGGCTATTTCTGACGTGCATCTGCCGTCTGGCGAGATGATCGTTCCCAGATATCTAAACTTATCAACCTGTCTCAAGGTACTGCCGTTTGCTGTTATTTTGCATGAGGGGGTTTCATGTTTTTTACTGATCACCATGACTTCATGTTTCTACAACTATAAACCGCTGGACACTGACATGACTTACAGAATCTTTAACGTGTATACCCCACGTTTTGTATACACATACACACAAGTCAGTATTGAACGGGAAAGGACCTTCGCAGCCGATGAAGACACAGGAGGGTGGGAGAAGTACAAGCAGCGACAAAAAGACAGAGTCATAAGGAGGACCATGATCGACAACGCCATGCGGCAGGGCATATGATGATGATAATGATGATGATAATGATGATGATGATGATGATGATGATGATGATGATGATGTGATGATGATGATGATGATGATGACACACATGTAGACTTAGGCACTAACAGGTCTGCGCACATGTCGACCTGGAGATGGAAAATTCAGTATCATTTACCCATCAACCAAGAGGTACCCTGACCTGACCTGTCTCTGCAGACTCCCCCATACCACGTCGCGAGACAAGATCCCAGACACGGAAGTCCTGGAACGAGCTTGCACACTCAGCGTACACACCCTCTTGCACAAAGCCCAAGTAAGATGGGCTGGACATGTGGTGGTGAGAATGTCTAAAAATCGACTACCAAAACAACATGTGTGGAGAGCTGAGCCAGGGGAAGCGCTCAGTTGGTGGCCAAAAGAAACGTTTTAAAGGTTGCCTCAAAGTATCCATCAACGACCTGGTCATCGACCCAGTGCCTGGGAGACGCTTGCACTAGATCGGCCGAACTGGCGAGGCAGCAGAGAGAAGACGTACAGCAGAGGCTTGAAGAAAACCAGAAGCGCGCAAGGCGCGAGCAGTCTCCAATTCTACAGTTGTACCAACCACGTTTGCTCTGCGTGTGTGCGAATCTTCCTGGCCCGGACTGGCCTCACCAGCCACCTCCGGACCCACAATTGCGAATCTCCCAGTCAAAATTGAAGTTGTGGTCTTCTTCGACGACGAAGGACGAACAACAACAACATCTCTTACTCACTGACTACCGCGTCCATCGTCCATTGGTCTAAAAGACGTGGATTTATAGTTCCAGGGTTCGTTCCCTGTTGAGGCCTCAACTTTTCTCCTTAGTTTGACTGGAAAATCAACTGAATGTCTAGTCCTTCGGAAAGGGGACAAAGAACGAGTCGGACCCGTGTGTCTGCGCATGCTAAAGATCCCAAGGCAGTTGGAAATGGAGAAGAACAGGGCATTCACCAGGTTGCTGTGAAAATATTGGAAAGATAGATTGATTTCCCAGGTACTACCCCTTGAACTAGTTGAAGAATTAGCTTTCTAGCCTTTCTGAAATCTTGGTAAAAAAATGAGAGAAAAAAAAAACATTGAGTGGCGCTGCTCTGCGGCGACGCACTCTTAAAGGGAGAGTAGCCCGAGTTTCACATGGTAAATCCACTGTCACAAAAAACAACAACAACAACAACAACAACAACAAAAATATTAATATGAACATGAATATGGATATGAATATGAACAAAATATCTATGTGCATTCTGGGTTAGATATTGTAATTATTATGTATGCATGTGCGTACGTATGTATGTATGTATGTATACGCTTAGATTTATGTATGTATGTATGTATGTATGCATGTATACGCTCAGCTTAGATTTATGTATGTAAGTATGTAAGCATGTATGTATGCATGTATACGCTCATATCTATGTAGGTATGTATGCATGTATACGCTCAGCGCTTAGATTTGATTTTATCAAGATTTTGCGCTATATAAATAAAATATATTATTATTGTTATTATAGATTAAAAGTGAAATTATCGCAAGGATGTCCAAAAATGTGTACCGTTTATGCACATAGCAGTACCGATTACACATAACAGCATGTGCAGGTCTACATAGTGTACCTAACAATATCACTGTGCACATTGCACGTGATGTATTGCCAAAAGAGTTACGAATGGCACGTGCACAGTTATTTAGTTTTCAATAATAATTATCAAAGTAAGAAAGAGCAACAAAAAATAAACTCACAAAAAAATAGGGGGTATTCAACTCGTCGGACCTGCAGTCTGGGATACCACCAGTGTCTTTGGATACCACAGAAGATGGGCATCCATACATTCAGCTAGATCAAGCCACCAAAATACAAGGTTGAGCAACACTCCGCAAAATACAGAGACATCACCTATAAACAATAAACTAAGCAGACACCAATCGAAGGTAAAAGAAAGTGTTTGGAAGCAAAATGTAAGGTAAAAATAGTCTACCAAGTTCATGGCAATTGACAATGCCTTACACAAAACACACACACACACACACACACACACACACACACACACACACACACACACACACACACACACACACACAACACACACACACACACACACACACACACAAACAAACACACCACACACACATACACACACACACAAACACACACACCACACACACATACACACACACTCTCTCTCTCTCTGTCTCTGCCTCTCTCTCTCTCTCTCCCTCCCTCCCTCCCTCTCTCTCTCTCTCTCCTTCCCCCCTCTCTCTCTAACGGAGATTAAACGTCAAATACATGGTCGTGATGATGGCAGCTGACA
>CM060309.1:65419033-65431533 GCA_030674185.1 Monoplex corrugatus
CACAAAGAGAAAGACAGAGAGACAGAGAGACAGAAGAGAGAAAGAGAAGAGAGAGAGAGAGAGAGAGAGAGAGAGAGAGAGAGAGAGAGAGAGAGAGAGAGAAAGACCCATACAAACGTTTATCATACCAAAACAAGTAGCAACAAACTACTTCAGCACACCACGGAAAGAAAGACAGAGAGAATGAGAGAGAATGAGAGAGAGAGAAAGAGAGAGACCTAGAGACAGACAGACAGAAAGACAGACAGAGACTGAGAGAGGACAGAGACAGACAGAGACACAAGAGAAGAGAGAGACAGACGAGAGACAGAGGAGACAGAGAGTAGACAGACGACAGACAGAGACAGAGAGAAGACAGAGACAACAGGGTGGAGGGGGTGGGGACGGCTCTATTCCCTCCCCACCACTAACTTGTAAATCTCATACTCACCATGATGCGACTCTAGGTCCTCAAACTTGACCACCTCGGCCTTTGCTCTAGCCACGGTGTCATCGTGGATCCCCATCACCAAGGGGTCATGACCTGAGAGGTCATGGGGTCGCTTCACGCCCCGAACGAAGAACGTGATGGTGGTTGTCGATCTGGGTGTGTTGTTGGTAGGGGGTCAGTTTACTGAAGGAGGTGACCAACATGGACGCAGTGATGCCGATCGAAAACCCCAGGATAAAGTGTAAGCTGCTACGTTTGAGGCGACCGATGGCCATGGCTCCTTCTTTGTCACACTTCTGACACTGTCCGAAAAATTCTTTCTCTGTTTTCTACTACTGTATTGAAATCAAGCTTCCTTCACTTTTCTACTAGTGTCCCCATACACTTCTCTTCACTTTTCTGCAAAGTGTCTCAAAAAATTTCTCTCACTTTTCTCCCAGTGTCCCGAAAACTTCCTCTCACTTTTCTTCGAGTTTCCCCAAAACTTCTCTTCACTTTTGTGCCATGTCTCAGAAACTTCCGTTCACTTTTCTACCATGTCTCAGAAACTTCCGTTCACTTTTCTACCATGTCTCAGAAACTTCCGTTCACTTTTCTACCATGTCTCAGAAACTTCCGTTCACTTTTGTTCCGTGTCTCAGAAACTTCCGTTCACTTTTCTCACAGTGTCCCAAAAACTTCCCCTCACTTTTCTTCAAGTGTCCCCAAAACTTCTCTTCATTTTTCGACCAGTTTCTCGAAAACTTCCATTCACTTGTCTACCAGTGTCTGGAAAACTTCCATTCACTTTTCTACTATTGTCTAAAAAACGTCCTGACACTGTTTTACCAATGTCTAAACAACTTTCCTTCAGTTTTCTACCGGTGATTCAAAACCTTCCATTTGCACTTCTACCAATGTCTCCAAAATTTTCCGACTTTTTCCTATCGCTGATTAGTGATGAATTTACTCTTGTGTGTGAGTTTCTATATCGTGTGATATTCCAGTGACACTCCTACCCTTAAAGACTTAAAGACTTTTGTCACATTTCTGTCGATGTCTCAAGTCTCTCTGTCTCTTTTCTACAGATATATGAAGACTTCCTATTTCATTTTCTACCAACGTCTGAAAGCTTCCTATCTCAATTCTACCAACACTTAAAAACTTCCTGTCTCAATTCTATCAACGTTAAAAATTTTCCTGTCTCAGTTCTACCAATGTCTGAAAATTTAATATCTCAATTTTACCAGAGACTGAAAACTTCCTGCCTCAAATCTACCAACGTCTGAAAATTTCCTGCCTCAAATCTACCAACGTCTGAAAACTTCCTGCCTCAAATCTGCCAAAGTCTGAAAACCATTTCTTTCGATTCTGCCAACGTCGGAAAACTTCCTGCCTCAAATCTACCAACGTCTGAAAACCATTTCCCTCAATACTACCAACGTCGGAAAACCTCCTGTCTCAATTCTACGCACGTCTGAAGACTTCTTGTCTCAATTTTATCGAGGTCTGAAAATTTCCTGTCTCAGGTCATTCACAGTCATGTTTCGGTTCTACCACGTGGCTCTTCTGAATCACTGCCTAGTAAAAATAAAGATACCTTCCCGCCTCTGATACGTAAGAAGATAAGCTTCCAATCAGCTAGCAGTTTCAGTCTGGTGTGTGTCAATGACCCTTTTACACCTCTGTCTTAGACAAAGTCTTCTGTTTGATTCTGACTGTCTGTGTACAGCGTTCCAATGACATTTCTTCCCCTGACAGAGAATACTTCTTGTTACAAGTCCACCACCGCCTCAGACTTGCTCAGACTTTTCTATGACCGTTTGTAGGTGTGCTTTTTTTAAAACACTTTTCCACCGCTGTCTGAAAACAGGTTGCTCGTTGGGTGTGAGTTTATAAAAACAGTGCTTCAGTGACTCTTCCAATTCTTTCCAGTGTCAGAGAAAACTTTATATTACTTTATCATCACCACCACTATCAGAACGTAGTCGATCCCCTTGTCAGCTGTGAGCGTCACTTCGGAGAGTCTGAATTGTATCTCTACCGCTGTGCGGAGATAGCCATCCAGTAAGTTGTCGGTTACTATGCTGGCTATCTCAGTGGCACTCACTGCCTGAAGATAAAATTTCTTCGTGTGTGTTTGAATATCGAGTGCTTGAATGACACTTATATCATCGTCTGGGGACAGACAGACACGCGGTTGGATATTGATTTCCACATGGAGCGACCGTTTTATTTAGTTATCCGTCTTCTTGGGTACTTCCGTGTCCGTCAATAACGATACGTTCAGCAGGCTTGTTTATATACACTTCACTTAAATTTGTCATTAATGACCTAGCAGAGTTCCTCAGCTTTAATAATCCCTTCTAAGCGCAAGAGATATCGAGATGCAAGGATTCGAGGCAAAATGCCACTATATCAAGCACAACACCGCCAAAATGTCGACTGGCAGGAAAAATATTAACAGTCGAGCTGTGAGCTGGGATCTCACGCTATATCACGATTATAAGCAGACGACTCTGCCTATTGAGTCCGCTGATTCGTTAGAACAGAGACACTTGTCAGGTCTTAGCCCGTGGCTGGACACTCCCCACATTGACTGGATACATATCTTTTTTGTTTTTCCCTACCTTAGATCTTACACAAAGTCATCAACCACGAAAGCAACCATAGCAGTCCATAAACTGGTACTTAGCTAACAATTGTCGAAGGATTATCTTTCTCGGACATAGATTTAAAGGGAACAGAACAGTCTTGAAGCCAATAGACACAAACCTTTGTCTCCTTTGTTTCAGTCGTCTCCTCCTTTGCTATAATCGTCTCTTTTTTTTAGTCGTCTTCTCCTTTGTTTATTTCAATATCTCCTTTGTTCGATTCGGTCGTCTCCTCCTTTGTTTCAGTCGCCTCGTAAATTGTACGTCTCTAATTTATCTTGCTACTTGTTTCCATTTTCAAGTTTTGTCACCTACATGAACAAATGAAATACAAACAAATCAATCAATCAATAAGTCAATCAACGACAACTAAAATTCATCAGATGATTGGTCAAAGCAATGATCAATCAATAAATGTATATTTACACCAACGTGATCGACCACCACCAACAAAACAACAACAACAACAACCAAACAGCAACAATAAAACAACAACAACAACAATAACTCCAGTCTAATTCACTGTATCGATCGCCTATGTGTCTTACAGTACCAAGGCCCAGCCTGTATGTAACGTGTTGCCCAGTATCTAAATAACTAGAAATAGACAAGACCACCGTCTAATCTAAACAGCAAGTAATCATATTTCGCCCTGTGAGCTAAAAGCCATTTTTTTCTGTCAGTTTCAGTTTCAGTTTCTCAAGATGACGTCTCTGCGCTCGGAACGAATTCCATATGCACTTAACGTCACAGGTGCCAGTGTATGGTGACCGTGGCACATGCCTTAAGCCTGCAATTAATTAAACCCATGAGCTGGCCAGGTCTTGAGGCCCTACCTAGACTATGTTTTACCTAGTCTATGTTTTATACTGGTGTTTTATTAGCCTACCACTGGAATAATCTTGGTTATATGTAAATGACACATTTATGTGTATCTTACCTTCAAAAAAGGAACATATATATGAAGTAAATAAATAAATCATTAAAGGTCTGAATCACAACGCATCTGGCTATTCTGTATAAACTCGTCTCACATGACAGACCCCACCCCCATAGTTAATGCCCAAATGCTCAGCCGTCTATCAACTAGGTGAAGCCAATATTTTCTTAATCATAGGTAGGTAAGTAAGTAAGTTAGTAAGTAGGTAAGCAAGCAAGTAAGCTGGCAAGTAAGCAAGCAACCAAGTAAGTGAGTGAGTGAATAAGAAATAAATAAGTAGGTGTCTAAATAAATACAAAATAAAGGGGTATGTAGATAAATAAACAAATAAGAGATGAAAATAACAAATAACAGTAAATACATGCATATATCCACATGCCCGCACACAGACATATACACATACATTTATATATACACACCCATATCGACACAGCATGATGGCCGACAACAACAGCTACAGCAACAGCGACAACAACATCAACAACACCAGCTTAAAAACAAGTCGATGCTAGTCTACGTATCATCAGACTTCAGACTTCAGAAATCTTTATCATTCAAGGATAGTAGCATTAGATCCCATCGGACCTGTCTTACAGCTAGTTTTACCACTCTACAGACACAACGTTAAAGCAAGGCAAGATTACGTCTCATTCCAAATTTACTGTTAAAATCGCATGACTAATACCAGTGTCAATGTCATGAGCCATCTCCTAAAACGTTATTCGCTTGTTTTCATTAAACTATTTTTTTTCTAACGTTTTGAGAATTTTTCTCGCCAGTAGCCTCCGTGACTATGTTTGTCTTTGACGTCATTTCCTCTATATTTAAAGAACGACGCTCAAATAGAAACTACAGTCTGTGACAGTTTGAGTCCCACAGTACACATCGAAGTGTTTTTTGTTTTTTTGTTGTTGTTTTTTTCAAATGTATCTGCACGAGAATTCCTTTATAATATTCAATTTATTGTCAGCGTGCTGTTTTTCTTAATGCTAAACGTAGCCATATATGCTTAGAATGACTGTCCTCGACATGACATCATAGCAAATAACGTCACAACATTTGCACGTAATTTTGTAATAAGATCACGGAGTACTTGGGCCAAATGTGTGTGTGTGTGTTCGTTCGTTCTTTAATTTAACGTCTATTCATTATGAGTGATATTAGACGGGGGAAAAGAATAGAGGATAAGATGTGGGCGAGTTGGTTTGGGGGGCAGAGGGGAGACAGAGTAAAAGACATAAGTAAGTGGGTAAATAGAAAAATGGAACAAAATCTTAACACTAACAATTAACATTAACAATGTGAAGGGAAAATTTAACGCTGAAGAACAAACTTCATAAACTTAAAGCAATACATTAATTAACAGGACTGTGAACCAATGATTCAGAAATTTTAACTGACAAAGATTGATCTGAAGTTACTTCTTTAAAAATGAGTTTCAGTATAGTTTTCTTGTGTAAACAATTTTTGGTATAAAAGAACGTAGTATTTTGCAGTAAAATAAACAGTGGAACAGTGTGAATTCTTCTCCGCAAATACACTTGATATTTTTTCAACGCGTTTAGCTGAATACGAAAATGAACAGCCACAATCGATCTCGAATGATATATGGAAGAATACTGCAATTTTTTACATACATTTTGAAATGAAAGTTTTATCATTTGTTGTGTCATAAACTTTTCATTGAAATGTTCATGAAAATGAATCCATGAGGCTGATTCTAGCAAGCTGCAAGCTTCTTTTACGGAAGTTTTAATACGTAATTCTATAGTATTATCAGTGTTGTGTGCACCTTGCTTAGCTGCTCTGTCTACTACTTCGTTGCCCTGAAGACCAACGTGAGAAGGCACCCAGTATAAACTGATATCTGTACCTTTCGTTCTTAAACGATGTATAAGATGATTTGCCTCAGTAATTAAGTCAGGTCTTGTGTCTGTAGCAAAAGACTGTAAGGCATATAATACAGATTTTGAATCAACAAAGAGAACTACTTTGAAAAATACAGGTTTAAGGTCTACTAAATAATGCAACGCTTGTATAATAGCGACTAATTCCGCTGTAAATATAGATATATTTGACCCAATGAAAAATGACTTTTGAATTTTAAATTTTGGAACATAAAACGCTGCTCCAGCAGATTTATTTTCTAAGACTGACCCATCGGTAAAAATATGGAGGTGGGTACGGTATTTTTCATCGACGTGTTCTCTTGCTGTGCATATCGAAATGTTAATGTTTTCATATTTCTTAGCATCTGTATAATCAATATCAAAAGTGGCTTTAAGCATTTCCCATGTAGGGATAGATGTTGTGGATGGTGTCTCAGCTATTTCATCCAATTTAATATTAGACTGTTTGACTAAGTCAGATACGTAAGTTGCAACAGTCATTTGTGATGAAATGTTGTTTGTTTGTTTTGGAAAGTCAACATCAGATCTTAGTTTAATTTCCTTGCTCACAAAATTGTCCGTTTGTGAAGTAGTTCTGACTGCAAACTTTGCTGTCGCTAGCTCACGATAGTTGTTCAGAGACAGAATTCCAGCAACTTTATACGTTTCTTGATTTGAAGCATGGGCTGGTATACCAAGTGCAATTTTAAGACTTTTGCAGTCTAAGCTTTGGATCTTCTTTAGTAAATATTTGGGTGCACTGAAGAACACTTCTTGTGCATAGGATAATTTAGATCTTACACGTGCTGTTGATAGATGAAGTATGTTTGTATCCATTCCCCAGGGTAATCAGCTTATCATCTTTAGAAAATTTAAGGCTTTTCTTGCTTTTGTTAAAATATAATCAAAATGGACATTCCAGTTTAATTTCGATGTTATAACGACTCCCAGAAATTTTACAACATGTTTGTAATGGATCACTTCACCAAGCAGTCCGAAAGTAGGCAAGTTATTTAAAGTACCACCAGGATTAAATAGCATCATGTTAGTTTTTTCTGCTGACAACGACAGACCATTTTCTAACATGTAGTTTCCAAGACTATCAAGATCGGATTGATACAACTTCATGATGTAATTCTGTGCTCTCTGGGGAGTTGTCTTTTTTAAAGTAATATTCATCCAGATGCATATATCATCAGCGCACTGTACCAAAACAACACGATTTGTGAGTACATTAGGAAGATCATGTATAAGGATATTAAATAAAATAGGTGCTGTCACAGAACCTTGAGGAATTCCCATATCAAGACATCGTGAAGTAGAATAACTTGTTCCAACTCTTGCCTGAATTGTTCTATTGGCGAAATAGGACTTAATATAATTATACATATTGCCAGATAGACCAATAGATTTAAGCTTGTACAATAAACATGTATGCCAAACTTGATCATAAGCTTTTTTCACATCAAAAAAAGTTGCTAAAAGGCTTTTTCTACGGGCAAATTGTTGTTTTATCTGAGTTGTAAGTTTAACCAGGTGCTCAACTGTGGATCTCCCTTTTCTGAAACCTGCCTGATTTACAGGGATAACGTTATTTTTATCACAGTAATGTTTAAGTCTGTTTAAGACCAATCTTTTCATTAGTTTGCTCGTATGGGACGTCAAAGTAATAGGTCTGTAACTGTTTTTATTGTTTTTTGGCTTTCCTGTTTTTAATATAAGTATAACAATAGACTTTTGCCATATCTGTGGTACTGTTCCACTCACCCAGCATTTCTGAAAAATTTTGTGTAAGAAAATAATATAATTTTCTGGAAGATGCTTAATGATTTCAGTTGAAACTGCATCGACGCCTACCGAGCTCCTTTTGTTGTGTAGAGACAAGATAGTGTGTTTTTTAGCTCTTCTAAGGTGATCGGAGAATTAAACCAGCGATCATTCTTAGGTTTTGGATCAGTGAAGATAGGGAGATAGGATTAGGAGACAACCCGTCTACTTTACTATTTTCAGCAAAGAGTTCTACAAAAATTTCAACTTTGTCCATGCTGGAAGGAAATTTGTGACATGTATCAATCATTATTGGACACCTAGGTAAATTGGCTCCATTTTTCTTTGGTTCATTTTTGTCCAGACTTTATGGACATCCTTAAAATCTGAAATTTCTTTAGTACAGTATGATGCCCAGTAATCTTTCTTTGCTTCAGCAATGATTTTATTACACTGGGTGTTAGCTTTTCTCATTTCCATGTGATCGTCCGGTTTTCTGCTTTTGATGTAGATTTTGAATTTATCTTTTTTATACTGAACTGCTTTCTCACATGCCTCTGTCCACCAAACATTACCCAAACGATTAAACGATTATTGGACTTAAAGGTTTTGAGTTTCGGGATGGAGAGGTCTGCAGCAGCTAGAACTGACTCCTGGAACTTAGAAAACATAACGTCTACATTTTCACTTTCATAATGCTTATATTCTTGTTTAACAAGAGCAGTCTGAAACAAGGACCAATCAGCGCGCACGTAATTATATTTTGGTATAAGCCAGGAGTGCTGTCTTTCATCCTGATGTTGTCATTAGTTATTGTTATGATGATAGGTAAGTGATCACTTCCGAAAGTATCTCTGTGAGTGTCCCAGGTACAGCATGGTACTAATTCTGATGATATTAGTGACAGATCGATTGCTGTTGCCCGGTATTTGGAAACATCAGGAATTCTAGTGACACTCCCATCATTCAAAAGGTAAAGCGCACTGTCAACTATATTTTCTACTAATCGATTGCTTGTAACAGTACAACAATCTTTTTCCCAAAACGGGGAGTGGGAATTAAAGTCTCCACCTATTAGCCATCTACCGTGCTGCAGATCCGGAATCGTACGCAGCCATTCTGTGTTGTGGTCATTTGGACCTGTTGGCATGTAGACTGACAAAACGTTCAGGATGAAAGAATTACTGAATTGTACTGTGGCAGCACAAGCGTGTAAGTCTTCAGTTGATGTTAAAACTGGGGAATTAAATATGTGATACTGCAACTCTTTAAGTATATATATCGCAGTGGCTACCTTCTTCCCGGAATTTCCCAAGGCATATATTGGAGGATAATGATAATTTTGGAAATTGGGAAGTTTGGTTGGGATAACATTAAATGACTGCAAGATTAAAACTTCACACTGATTTGATGAGAGAAAATGTTCCAGGTATGTGGAATTGGTGGAAATAGATCTACAATTCCACTGCAAAAATTTGATTTGTGATTGTCGGCGCAATTTCATTGTTGGCTAATCTCTTATGTTAAATTAATGGTTATTTGTTTGATAATTAAGAATACTTTGGTTTTCTGTGTACGAGAAAAAATGGCCAGAAAGAAAACATTAACTCCTTAGACTACTAATGAAAGGTAGGGGGGGGGGGGGGAGGAGGATGTAGTTAAAACTATGGGAAAAAGTCCTTCTCAATAGAGAAAATAGGTAGATTAAGAACAGAAACAAATAACAAATAAATAAAACAATGGTACACACGCCGTCAAATGTACGGAGATTATAGACTGAATGCGTCCTGATAGTCTGACAAAGTAAATCCTAGCGTTTATATACTTTCAACAAGGGAATTATCAGAGATAATGAGGAAAAAGTCCTGTGACGAGAAACGTTGATAACTGTAGATCTACTAAAACATATATGGCAGCCACCACGGTTCGTAGTTGTCAAAATGGTTGAACCTTCCTCAGGGGAATCTAGAGATCGTGATCGTGTTGTTCTCCTAGGGGTCTCCCAAAATAGATCCCGAAGGTGTCTTCCAAGGTTCCCCGCTATCATGCTGCTTCCTCTGGCAGTGGGGTGTATATTGTGAAGAAACTGCTGGTTAGTACGAAGGTTTTCATGGGAGACAAAAGATATGCTTTTGATGTCAACAAGCTCAGCAGATAAGAAAGCGTTGAACAAATTCCGCTGAACCTCCAGACGTGCAATGTCGAACAGGGGCGATCTTGCTGATGACTAGCCTATCTTTGAGTTTGGGTATTTTTGTGCCACACACTTGATGCAAGTAGTGAGATGTTGAGTTGTTGCTGAGATATCTTTATTTAGTTCGTGGATACCACAATGGAAAACGATACAGTCAGCAGGATTGTCAAATTTAGATAGAGTCTTGTCTAAAAGGCCTTTTATGTCATGAATGTTACTCACAGCACACGAGTCTCCTTCAAAACCGTAAGATCGTCCCAGTCTTCTAGCGTTGACATCTCTCAACACCGAATCGTGGACAGTCAGAACATACGGAAGGTCGTGGTTCTTTTTACGTTGTTCTGATATCTGCGGAGGGTGTGACGTGGCGTGTTTGAGCTGTGAGGTGACGTCTTTATCTTTTTTCTTTCCCGTCTCTGGATTTCTTTTCGGTCGCTATTTTCGCTCGCTTTGAGTTATTGCTGCTACATTTTGTTTTGTCTGATTTTTGTGGCTGTTGGTCGTCCTGCCTGCGTGTGTGTTTTCGTTTAAGAACGTCTGCGTACGTGGGATTTGTGTCATGGAGATCTGTCTGTGTCTGACTGTTACTGGTGATCTTGATGGTGGCGGTTGCCTCAGATGGCTTCGCGGGTGCGTGGTAGGTCTGTGACTGTGGCAGAGGTCCTTAAAATAAAAACAGGGAGACAGCAGTTGCGGGGTTGTCAGCTTTTATTATCTTCAGACGATAACATGGACTTTCTAATGAAGGCTGATGTTACGAATGATCTTGACCTCCTTGGCGTTTCCCCAGCAATTATCATGAACATGAACAGCATCCGGTAATCTTGTAGAATAGAATACGAAAATAATTGGAGCTAATTTCACGCACTTATACGGGTGTTTTCGGTTCTGCTCGATGTAAAGAGACGTAAGACACCCTTACCTACTCACTTTGACCAGTCCTTCCCCACAAACATGCACAAAATATCCCTGAATGACTCGCGACCACAGCTCCAGCAGTCACCTGCACGCCATTTTGGTTGCTGATCACATGGGCACAACGTCATCACTAGTGGGGAGTTGTCTATAAATATGGCGTGCAGGTGACTGCTGGAGCTGTGGTCGCCAGTCATTCAGGGATATTTAGTGCATGTTTGTGGGGAAGGACTGGTCAAAGTGAGTAGGTAAGGGTGTCTTACGTCTCTTTACATCCAGCAGAACCGAAAACACCCGTATAAGTGCGTGAAATTAGCTCCAATTATTTTCGTATTCTATTCTACAAGATTACCCAGCATCCAATTTTCACAATTGATTGGTTCGCTCTAATTTGCTGAGCGTTAAATATATATATATATATATATATAATATATATATATATATATATTATATATATATTATATATATATATATATATATATCTAATGACGAAATTTGATACTTACTTCTTACCCAAGCGTAATGTTATCCATGATCGTGCTATGTTTAACTCAAGAGCCCAGCATGAAAGAGAATCTATTGAAGAGTTTGTTAGGGCGTTGAACATGGGTGCGTGGTGGTCTGTGACTGTGGCAGGGAGACAGCAGTTGCGGGGTTGCCACTTTTATTATCTCCGTTCGCTGTTGTCCTTGACGACCCCCCCCCCCCTCCAAAAGGGACGTAAGTATCAAAGAGTTAAAGAGTTACAGATTCTTAGATCAGCATCCAAACAGTTGCTGTCGACCGGGCCTCGATCTGCGCAAGCACAGACCTTTCTAAGGAATTAACTTGCTGACGCAGATCTAGTACGATGTTTTTGAGGTCAACAATCGTACTCACGAGTTCCGCAGAGCTGAGTACAGGTGTGGTGTGAGTTGTCCCACTCTGCGTGCCCGTGGTAACCGCGGTCGAAGCGCCAGTTGTGGGGACAGTCTTCTTCTTCTTCTTCTTTCTTAGAACATCCACCATCATCGTTTTGATGGTTCTGATGTGTATAGAAACTGGGGGTTTCCGCTGGCTAGGACGCTGGTATGTAGAACTGGCAGTGGGGGGCTTTGGGGTGGGGTGGGGTGGTGGCGGTAGAGGATGGGGGAGGGGGGGTTGGCTGGTCAGATTCGGGACTTGAAGCACTCCACCGAGGGGTCAGACTGTTCCAGTCCCTGACAGTCCTCGGGAAAAATGAGTATTTCCTGTAGTTCGTTTTACAGGCAGGGAGGAGATACGTCTCCCTGTGTGACTGTCTTGTCTCTGCCTTTTCGGTCATTTCTCCCTCGTTGCTGGGCGTTGGCCTCTCCGGGTCGGCCGTTCCCGCTGACGTAACTTCTTGCTTCTGTTGAGCAAGGTGGACTCTTCTCGTCCTGGTCATATTGGACTATTTCACAATATCTCTGACTGCTGAAATTTTACAAGTTAGGAGTCTCTGCCATCTTGAATCCGCGCGCGCGCGCGCGCGTGCACGTGTGTGTGTATATATAAAGATTCATAGTACTGTGACGATTGATTTACAAGTTATTAGAATATCATTTTCATTTATTAAATCATCCCGATATATCTTTCTGGCTGGGGTGACGCCGAGATATGTTATGAAAGTAAAGGTAAAGAATCAATTAATTCGACACAGAAAGAAATGCATGATCTATGACCCAGTACTCCGATTCGTCCACACGTATCCAAATCCACGTTGAAATTATTT
>CM060309.1:65436533-65444033 GCA_030674185.1 Monoplex corrugatus
CAATATAAGATACAAAACCTATAGGCTAATATAGGACCTCAGGGTCTGGCCAGCTCATGGGTTTATGTGAGGCTTGCGGTTTGTGCCATGATCATTTTTGGATCGTCTCCATCACATGGCATCAGCGCCATTAGTGCATATGGAATTCGTTCAGAGCGCGGAACCGTCATCTTGAGAAACTGAAACTGAAACGTAGAGGAGTGACATGGTAGAGACCTTAACCTTCCTCAGGGACAGCACCATAAGGGTGGTTGGTGTCCATGGGCTAGGTAGGACTTACACACACACACCACACACACACACACACACACACACACACACACACACACACACACACACACACACACAACACACACACACACACACACACACACACACACACACAACACACACACACACACACACACACACCACACACAACACACACACACACACACACACACACACACACACACACACACACCCACACACACACACACACACACACACACACACACACCACACCACACACACACACACACACACACACACACACACACACACACACACACCAAAACACACACACACACAAACACACACACAAGGATTCCTACGCCAAGATGGCGGCTTAGTAACTGAACATTTTCAGAGAGGAATCAACTGGGCTGAAAATGACACGCTCGAAACGTTGTCTCACTAAAGAGAAAGCCAAGAACACCACCACCTAGAAAGACACCACCAAAACTGAGACGTCATCCACTTCCAACACTCCAGATGATGACAATCTTTCCGAAAAGAAGAAATCCGTTCCGACAGGTTTACCGTCCACGAGTCAGTCACCAGCTCCGCAACCACAACCAGTAACATTATGTGGCTGTCACTGTCAAGAGGCGGTAAGAGAAATGGACATTTTGAAAAATTACAATCCACTAAATGTCTCTACAAATCAACAGCCTCACAGACATGCTTCGATCTGACAGAAAACTTCTACTCATCATCATCCTCATCATCAGGTGCCCTGCCACATGGCGTTGGCGATCATGGACTTCCATTTGTCTCTATCTCTCGTTGCCCCTAGCATCTCCCCCACTCTCCTCATCCCCAGCCACTCTGCAAGTCCGTCCAGCATTTTCTCCCTGGGTCTACCTGGTGCTCTCTTTCCCTCCAGCCTTCCCGTTGTGACCAGGTGCTCCAAATCCCCCTTCCTCATAAAATGGCCGATAAATGTTGCCTGTCTTTTCCTAATCTTCCTCATGAGTGATCTACTTGTGTCTGCCTCCATCAAGACTGTCTCGTTTGTTTTCTTTGCTGTCCATGGAACTCTCAACATTCTTCTTAGAAACCACATCTCGGCTGCCTCAATCTTGCTCTAGCTGTTATACGGATGTAAGGTGTGGACAGTCAGCAAGCAAAGCCAGAGCACACTTCTTACCCTTAACCTTATCACTGAAATAGATGCAATGCCACAAGATAGTTTACCCAAGTTTAACTAAAAATACGCAGATTGGGCCAGCTTTAAAGCTTTCCTACTAAAATCAAGAACAAATCTATCTGAAACAATGACCTTAAACGATATGTACGCAGATTTCTGTAATTCACTCTTAAGGGCTGCAAAAATTTCAATTCCAGAACTTAAAGCATCAAAAACAGGAAAACATCATGGAAACGTCTGGTGGAATAAAGATTGTGAAAAAGCGGTCGACGAAAAGAAAAAAAAATACAAACAATGTATAGCAAATAGGTCACCTGAAAATCAAACGGCAATGAAAATGCCAATTTAAACTGTAACAGAGTCATAGAACAAGCTAAAGAACAATATTGGACATCTTTTTGTACATATGAAGTAAGTGATCATAAATAAATGCAAAAGATTTGGGAAAAACTGAAAACAATAATAAATGGGATCAAGTTGCCATTAATTCCAGTAAAGCTAAAAACAACCCTATACCTAGCTCACAGGAAAAAGCAGAAGCTTTTGCAGACATGTTTGCTGAGGTCTGACGAGTAGAAGGACTTCCTGCCTCTAGCAGAAATTATAGGGTACAGAAAGTAAAGACCGACGCATATAAGGATCCTGTCCCAGATAATACGCACTATGTAAATACACCATCCTGTCCCAGATAATACGCACTACGTAAATGCACCATCCTGTCCCAGATAATACGCACTACGTAAATGCACCAATCACGCTCCAAGAATTAAAAGATGCCATTAAAACAATTCAAAAAAAAAAAAAAAAAAAGACATAAGTAGAATGCGATGCAATTTCCAATGAGATGTTGAAAAATTTACCAGAAAAAATTTTAATCTTGCTACACAGTATGTTTCAAAAATGCTGGAACAGCGCAAACTGCCTAACAATTGGAAATAATCAATAGTGGTTCCTGTACTAAAACCAGGTAAATGTAATACTGACTTGAAAAACTATAGGCCAATTGCAATAACATCGCAAGTATGTAAACTAATGGAGAAAATAATTTCAAAGAGATTGATGCACTACTGTGAAAAGAATAAAATATTACCAGTGAATCAGGCAGGATTTAGAAAAGGCAAGTCACCAGTGGAACTCCTAACAAAGCTAACCACTATCATCAAACAACAAGTTGCCAGACGTCAATGCGTTTTAGCTACATTTTTGATATCACTAAAGCATACGACCAAGTATGGCACTCCCAATTATTACTCAAATTGAAAAGTATTGGGCTGACAGGTCACATTTTTGATTATATCAAATGTTTCTTAGAAAAACGAGAATTTCAAACGAGGATTGAAAATGTGTATTCCACAAAACGACTTTTTCAAATGGATATCCCACAGGGATCCGTTATTGCTCCCCTTCTCTTCATGATATTATTGCATGACTTACCCAGTAAAATGTCTAAACATGTGGTTTTAACTCAATATGCTGACGATTTATGCACGTGGATACAGGTAAATATGAAAAGAAAAACACCTTTGTGCTGTCTTAATTATACGCATAATGCTATCAATTAGAGCTTGATAAAATAGCACGATATATGGTAGAAAATGGACTGCATCTTTCTGTGGAAAAAAACAAAGATGGTTTTGTTTAACAGTGTAGTTAACCCTGCAAATATTCCCACGTTCACACTGGGAGATACTCTTCTTCAGTATAGCGAGTCGATTAAATTCGTAGTTTTCCTTACAGCGAAATTATCTTGGAATCTGCATATTGAATACTTATTAACAAAAGCTCAAAAAAGTTTAAATTTCTTGAAAATAGTTCGCAAACAGACATGGGGACAAGATACATCAACACTTGTTCATCTTTGTAAATCGCTTATTAGATCTAAATTAACCTATGCCCAAGAAATCTTCTTCAGCGCACCGAAACACCTACTAAGAAAACTGCAGAGCTTAGATTGTAAAGGTTTCAAACTTGCGCTGGGTCTTCCAATGCATGCCTCTTGTCTTCGCACGTATACAATGCAATCAAATTGTTGCCGCTTGATGAACAAGGGAAAGTCGCTTCTACTAAATTTCTGTTAAGAAACACCACCATAGAAAACAGCATCGAAACAGAGACAAAAGTACGATCAGACATCGACTTTCCAAAAAGAGCTTAAATCAATATCCTCCAAGGTCACACTTGCAACATATACATCTGACGTTATGAAAGGCTCTGGAAATGATCTCGAAGCAGATCCTGTAACTTTGAGACCTTCCTTTTCACCAGTACCCAGTTGGGAACTCAAAGAGCACGATTTGACATACATCACACTGATTTCAAAAAAGAAGATAATATCAACTTGTTGACAAGTCAAGTTAAATGTCATATAGAAGATTTTTATTCCGATCACTTGAAAGTTTACACTGATGGATCAATAATTGAAAGACAAGCAGGCTCAGCGTTTTTAATACCTGCACTCAAAATTGAGAAAGCTTTCTATATAGGACTTAATAAATCTGTTTTACCGCTGAACTCTTTGCAATCTTAATGGCTTTAAATTATGTGACAAATCTTCCTAGGACAATTCCCCATATACTTTTTTGCATTGATTTAAAATCTGTACTTCAAGCTCTTGAATTATCAAAATTACAAACAAGATCTGAAATGGTATTGGAAATTACTCACTTCATTCATAGTTTATCCTTAAGAGGCATTGGTATTACTTTCTGCTGGATACCATCTCATAGTTCTTTTCATTATAATGATATAGTTGATAGGGCTTCCAAACGGGGGGCAAAGAGCTCACCAGATTCAAATAATATACAGCTTTCCCTCTCATTGCATGAGTGTTATACCTTAGTGGACACCTACGTATGGAAGCAGTTTCAAGATAAACAGAAAAAAAATGAAACATGTTACATGAACTTTGAAATTATCAAAACTGCCAGCAGAAGTATACAGTCCCTTATGTACAGATGGAAACTTGATGCCTTCAAAACAAAATACACCAGGAATGTAGTGTGTCTGTATGGAAAGAAGATAACACATAGTCATATTCTTTCAAGCGTTCCGGAAAAACGACATATTCCTATACTATCTACGAAGACAGTTTCTGACATATTTGCCTCACCATCCTTAACAAATGAATTTTTTGTTAGCTGTCAAAAAGTCCTACAGCGAATTATCTTTAACACGCCGTTATTTCACATGTTCAATGTTATGGTTAGCTAATTTTACTGTTTCAATCGTTGATTATGATAAGGTCATTTGTTAATTTTTTCTTCTCGTCTTCGGCATAGTTGTTTTCTGGTTCATTTCTTTTTCCTGAAGAATAAACATTTCCAAGTATCCTCTTCACTCCTCATGTATCCTCGCTTTTGTTGTTGTTGTTGTTGTCTAAAATCACTTTAGTGAATAGACATTAAATGAAAGACCACACACACACACACACACACACACACACACACACACACACACACACCACACACACACACGCACGCACGCACGCACGCACGCACGCACACACACACACACACACACACAACACACACACCGCATATACATGTACATACTGTCTACGACCCGAGGACAACCTTTATGTGTTGTCTATATGAAATGACGGTGCATATCCTTGTCCACTGTTGGTGATGGAAACAAACTCTTTTTTTCAAAATAATTCTTCATAGCTTCGTATGAAATGTCTGTGCCATGCTGGTTTCGTTTTCTTTTGTTTTGTTTCTTACTCTCTCTCTCTCTCTCTCTCTCTCTCTCTCTCTCTCTCTCTCTCTCTCTCTCTTCTCTCTCTCTCTCTCTCTCTGAACTTACACAGGGTCATAAACATAGTCACAGTTAGGCGAACTCCAGATTCAGTTTCAGTTTCAGTTTCTCAAGATGACGTTTTCCGCGCTCGGAACGAATTCCTTATGCACTAACGTCACAGGTGCCACGTGTATGGTGATCATGGCACAAGCCTTAAGCCTGCGCATAAACCCATGAGCTGGCCAGGTCCAAATGCCCTACCTAGACTTATGTTTTACCTAGTCCATATTTTATACTGGTATTTTATCAGCTTCCAATGGAATGATCTTGGTTACATGTAAATGACATGTGTATGTGTGTATCTTACCTTCAAAAAAGGAACAAATATATAAAAAGCAAATGAATAAGTAAATACAGGTCTGAATCGCAACACAACTAGTTGTTCTGTATAAACTCGTCTCACATAAAGAAATGTGTCCTCCTCCTGGATTCGAACCCGCGCATGCAAGTTGGTCAGACGTCTCAAGACCTAGTCAGCTTTGTGATGGATGTCCTTACCACTCATCTATTGGACACTGAACTCCCCAGAATGGCTGACTCAGTCTCGCTCTCGAAGCACACCCGAAACCATGCACATTTCAGACAGCAGCTCAACAACCTCTATGCCGAATCAGATCAAACAGTACACAGGCTAAACACTACGATTTCATACTAACGGTACAATAGAAAAGATTCACACATGCTTACCTCTTTCCATCTCGTCCTCACGCTTAAGAATGAGCAAAAAAAAAAAGCCTGACGCTTAAAGAAGAAAACTGACGGCAAGACTTGTCACCAGACGCAAGCAGCGTAAAGTGTCCAATATGGACACATGCTATTACACGTGTTTTGTCGCTTCTGCCGAAGCGAAGGTGAAGCAAGATGAGGGACGTGGCTTCGTGGTTGTGGATGTGACAGATGGTGGAATGAGTGGGAGAGAGAGAGAGAGAGGGAGAGAGAGAGAGGGATGGCGAGAGAGACAGAGAGAGGGGGGAGGGAGATAGAGAGGGAAAGAGGGGAAGAGGGAGAGAGAGAGAGAGAGAGAGAGGGTGAGACAGAGACAGAGACAGAGACAGTGAATTTGTGGGCATGTGTGCCTGTATATACGTGTGTGAGTGAGAGAGAGAGAGAGAGAGAGAGAGAGAGAGAGGTGTGTGTGTGTGTGCGTGTGTGTGTGTGTGTGTGTGTGTGTGTGTGTGTGTGTGTGTGTGTGTGTGTGTGTGTGTGTGTGTATGTGTGTGTGGTGTACGTCTGTCTGTCTGTCTATCTGTGTATGTGTCTGTGAGAACTGCGTGTTGCTGACACGTGTATGTAGATATGTATCTGTGTGTTTGAATATGCATATGTGTTATGCGTGTGTGTATGCGCGTGTGTAGAGATATACACACGCGTCTGTGCGAATATGTGTGTGTGTGTTGTGCGTGCGTGACGGATGCGAGTTTGCTCTTTTGTGTATGTATGTATGTATGTTGTATGTATGTATGTATGTATGTATTGTATGTATGTATGTATGTATGTATGTATGTATGTATGTATGCATGTATGTTATGTATGTATGTTTGTATGAATGTATATATGTATGTATGTATGTATATATATATGTATGTATGTATGTATATTTATATGCGTTCATGCATGCATGTATTTATACAAGTATGTATATATGTATGTATGTATGTATGTATGTATGTATGTATGTATGTATGTATGTATGTATGTATGTGTGTATGTATGTGTGTGTGCTTTTTAAGCGAAAATTGGCAGGTTTATAACTTGACAGCAGCGCCTGTCATCAGAGCTGCGTCTGCTGTTTACCACTTTCGGTCAAAGGGTAACAGCTGCTGTGCTGATAGTATCAGGTTTCGCAGTGAAACATGTCGGGTTGGCTGATGTTGAGTTGACCAGTTTGGTTGATGCTGAGTTGACCAGTTCGGGTTGATGCTGGGTTGGCCAGTTCAGGTTGATGCTGGGTTGACCAGTTCAGGTTGATGCTGGGTTGGCCAGTTCAGGTTGATGCTGGGTTGACCAGTTTGGCTGATGCTGGGTTGACCAGTTTGGTTGATGCTGGGTTGACTTGCTTGATGCTGAGTTGACCAGTTTTGTTGATGCTGAGTTGACCACTTTGGTTGATGCTGAGTTGACCAGTCTGGTTGATGCTGGGTTGACCAGTCTGGTTGATGCTGGGTTGACCAGTTTGGTTGATGCTGGGTTGACCAAAGCATTTAAGTCACGACACTGTCAATACATTATGCGTATAAATTATGTGTATGTATGTAGTGCTTCAATACATTATGTGTGCTGTTCTGTTCTCT
>CM060309.1:65446533-65461533 GCA_030674185.1 Monoplex corrugatus
GGAAAAGAGTATTAACATTTTGGTTTGGCGTTTTAGATATGTGTCTAAAAAGTTTTAATAAAACTTTGCTTTTTCGCTTACGTTTTGCCTGCAAACTAAAATTTGCGTTGACATTTTCGTTTTGCCTGAAAAGTTTCACTAAAATTTGCGTTACCATGGCCCTTTGGCTTGAAATTTTTTCACTAAAATGTGCTTGAAGCTGTTATTTTGCCCGTAAAGGTTCACTAAGATTTGGCTTAACAGTGTCGTTTTGCCTACAAAGTTTTACTAAAACTTGCTTTAAACTTGTCGTTTTGCTTGCAAAGTTTTATTGACATTTTCTTTAAAATTATCATTTTGCCTGCAAAGTTTTACTAATATTTTTACTTTAAGGTTGTTGTTTCGCCTTTAACATAAACATTCAAACGTCATTTAAATGTTTTAATTTTTTTAACTTAACATTATATTCAAATCTTACTAGGACGTTTCAGTTTTGCTTCTCTTGGACGATTCATTAAAATGCCCTTAAACGCTATTTCGTCCGTTTCAAATGCATGGCTTATTCCCAATATATATACATATATCTAAAATTAGTTATTTATTTATCTATCTATCTATTTATCTATTATTTATTTATTTATCTATTCACTATTGTTTTATTGATTTATTTGTCTATTTATTCGTTTGTTTGTCTACTTATTCATTTATCAATGTATTTATTTACTCATTTATTTTCCTATTCATTCACTCATTTAGTTTTTCTATTTATATTTTTATCTCTTTATTTTAGCGTCCCATCTTTCTTCGAATGTGCACGTGGTTGTGGTTTTGCCCACACTGTGCAGGCGGTATGTTGCTGCACAGTCTGCATACTTCATCTTCAGTGGCTGTGCATGCTGGGTGTTTTCATGTTTACATAAGCCACTGGACACAAACATGACTTAAACATATTTTTTTGACGTGCATATATGATATTATGCATGCGTATACATACTGTTGTATGGATGCGAGGCGTGGACAGTCAACAAACAAAGCCAGAACAAGATTGAGGCAGCAGAGATGTGGTTTCTAAAAAGAATGTTGAGGGTTCCATGGACAGCAAAGAAAACAAACGAGACAGTCTTGATGGAAGCAGACACAAGTCGATCACTCTTAAAGAAGATTAGGATCAGACAGGCAACATTTATAGGCCATTTTATGAGGAAGGGGGATTTGGAACACCTGGTCACGGCGGGAAAGCTGGAGGGAGAGAGAGCACCGGGTAGACCCAGGGAGAAAATGCTGGACGGACTTGCAGAATGGCAGGGGACGGGGAGGGTGGGGGAGATGCTAGGGGCAACGAGAGATAGAGGCAGATGGAAGTCCATGATCGCCAACGCCAATCGGCAGGGCACCTGATGATGATGATGATGATACACACGAGGAGAGGGACGGGGGAGGAAGAGATTAGGCACCGGCAAATCTGCATACATGTTGACCTGGAAGATCAAGAAAACAAACAAATAAACAAACAAACAAACAAACAAACAAACAAACAAACAAAAAACAAACACACAAACACACAAACAAACAAACAAACAAAAAACCCAAAATCTCCACCCTTTACCTACAAAGAGGAGTTTAGGTGGATCGAATTCAGGATCTTCTGACAGGCAGTCCGAAGTTTACCCACTTGACTACCACTCCCGTCTGTTGTCATTGAATAAGAATAAAGATTCCAGAGGAATTAAATACGAATAAAGATTCCAGACGAATTGAATACGAATAAAGATTCCAGAGCAACTGAAGACCAATAAGGATTCCAGAGGAATTGAAGACGAATATAGGTTTTAGAGGAATTGAATACGAATAAAGATTCCAGAGAAACTGAGTACGAATTATGATACCAGGGGAATTGAATATAAATAAAATTCCAGAGAAACTGAATATGAATAAAGATTCCAGAGGAATCGAATACGAATAAAGATTCCAGAGGAATTGAATACGAATAAAGATTCCAGTGGAATCGAATACGAATAAATACTCCATAGGAATTGAATACGAATAAGATTCCAGACGATTTGAATACGAATACGGATTCCAGTGGAATCGAATACGAATTAACACTCCGGAGGAACTGAATACGAATAAAGATTCCAAAGGAATTGAATGTGAACAAGATTCTCATGAATTGAATACGAATAAACATTCCGGAGGAATTGAATACGAATAAAGATTCCCATGAATTGAATACGAATATAGGTTCTAGAGGAATTGAATACGAATAAAGATTCCAGAGGAACTGAATACGAATAATGATACCAGAGGAACTGAATACGAATAATGATACCAGAGGAACTGAATGCAAATAAGATTCCAGAGAAACTGAATACGAATAAAGATTCCAGTGGAATTGAATACGTATAAAGATTCCAGAGGAATTGAATACGAATGAAGATTCCAGAGAAATTGAATACGAACAAAGAATCCAGAGGAAAACCAGTGGCTGTGGTGTTGTGTTTAGCGCAACCGACTACCGACTGGAAGATTGTGGATTCAAATCCCCATCCGTCCTAGCAAAATCATTGTCATATTTTTCAGAGCCAACCGGCTCCTACTTAACAGAGCTGAGTGTACTATGGGTTCATTGGGAAGACAGAGACCACATAGTCCAGTCTTATCTACTTTGCCGATGCGACGTTGAAGCTGAAGGTCAAATCTATTGCGTCGCTGAGGCTGCAGGTCAAATATATTGCGTCATTGAGGCTGTAGCTCAAATCTCTTGCGTCACTGAGGCTGTCGGTCAAAACCATGGCGTCGTTAGGGCTGCAGGTCAAATCTCTTGAGCAAATGCGCAGACCAGCACTGTATCTGCCTATCTGATTTGATGCCAGGATATGTGTGTGTGTGTGTGTGTGTGTGTGTGTGTGTGTGTGTGTGTGTGTGTGTGGTGTGTGTGTGTGTGTGTGTGTGTGTGTGTGTTGTGTGTGTGTGTGTGTGTGTGTGTGTGTGTGCATGTGTCTAGATACTTCTTGTAAATGAGAAAATGAGCCTGGAATACAGCCCTGTCGCGCGTCTCATTCCAAAATACACGACGAACTCCACAGCATGATTACCATCCCCCGTCGTCATCATTATCATCATCATCATCATCAGAGCGTTATAAAAACGTGTCCCTGATTCTGCAGCCATTGATGTGGCATAAGAAATGTGAGAACAAACAACAATAACAACATGGATAATAATAACAATGATGATGATGATAATGATAATAATGATGATGATAATAATAATAATAAAATAATAATAATAATAATAATAGTAATAATGATGATGATGATGATGATGATAATAATAATAATAATAATAAATAATAATAATAATAATAATAATAATATAATAATAATTAAAAGAAGAAGGGGAAGAATAAATAAATAAATAAACAAATAAATGAATAAATAGATAAATAAACAAATAAGTAAATAAATTTTAAAAAAGTAAATGAATGAATAAATACATGAATAAATGAAAGAATGAATGAATGAATAAATAAATGAAAGAATGAATGAATGAATGAATGAATGAATAAACAAACAAACAAACAAACAAGCAAATAATCAAACAAATCAATAACTAAATCCAAGAAAAAAGGAGAGCGACAGAATGCCTTGCTCATCTTTCTTTAATGAGTGGAAGGATGTATGTTGTCACACCTATGATAGCTGAGTAGCGTAGGAATGTCGTGATTTGTAATAGTAGTAGACGACAAAGGATTTAACAAAAAGAAACACTGATTGGTTTTGCTAGTGTCACTGTTTGGTGCTGATTAGTTTGAACGACACAAGATATACGGAGAAAATGACTGTCGTAAGTGCGTACGCCTGTATACAAGCGGACACATATACGCACGTGTGCGTGCAAAAAAGCAGACATCACCCACAAATTCTGCTTCTCCTCCTACAAACTTCGTGAAGAGTCATTGGGATGCCGCATTAAAGAACTGCTCATCTGGCTCCTCCAGCTCTGTCGGTTGTGTGCCAGATCCTGGGTTTCTGCAAATGGTTTCTCTGTCCATTCCGTAATGATGTCAGTTAATTTTTGTTGTTGTCTTTCTTGTTGTTGTTGTTTATTTGTTTTTGTTTTTTTCTGCCTGTCACTCCCGTCTGCCTTCTTCAACAATTCTCTGGGGGATTGGTTTAGCATGGCCATTGGATATTGTTACATTGCCATAACAATTTCTCTTCTTAACTGATATCACAAATTTTAATATAGTCCAGTGTGCTGCTTGATGGTTTGGTGCACTTGATCATTGGAGATATGAGCTGGCCAGGTCCTGAGGCCCTACCTAGACTATGTTTTATCTAGTCTATATCTTATACTGGTATTTTATTAGCCTGCCATTGGAACCACCAGAACGATAAGCACTGTCAAAAGAACCAACTGAACCAGCCTGTGTATAAGAGAACGTGATAGTTCAATTCATGCATCCACGATGTTATCAGAAGAACTGATCGCTGGAACTGGATACCGTTCAAGATTTTTTTTTTTGGCTTTTATGTTTCGTTACTTTGCTTGTTTACACGACAGCTAATACTTTCAAATGACGACTTATACTGTGCACAATAGATGTGTCTCCTCTGTCTGTCTGTCTATCTTTCTGTCTTTCTGTCTGTCTGTCTGTCTCTCTCTCTCTGTGTCTCTGTCTCACTCTCTCTCTCTGTGCTCTCTCTCAATCTTTCTCTCTCTCTGTGTGCTCTCTCTCTCTCTGTCTCTCTCTGTCTCTGTGTCTCAGTCTCTCTGTTTCTCTCTCTCTGTCTCTTTCTGTGTCCTTTCTCTGTCTCTCTCTGTATCTGTGTCTCTCTGTCTGTCTGTCTCTCTCCCTCTCTGTGCTCTCTCTCTCTCAATCTTTTGTCTCTCGGCTCTCTCTGTCTCTCTCTCTCTCTCTGCCCCCCTCTCTCTCAGTCTCAATCTCTCTCTCTTTATCTCTCTCTCTCTCTGTCTCTCCCTCTCTCTCTCAATCTCTGTCTTTCTCCGTCTCTCTCTGTCTCTCTGTCACTGTCTCTCCTCTGTCTCTCCTCTGTCTCTCTCTCTTTCCCTCTCTCTCTCTTCTTGAATTACAAAGTGATTTCAGAGAATAGCTGATCAAAACGTGCAGCTCATTTGTTCTTGTTATGACGTTTTGTAACATTTTTTATAATTGTGGCTTGTATGTCTTCTGTTTTGTTTTATGGTGTGCTTACATAAGCAGACCCACATCCATCTATCCATAAAACACCCACACACGTAAAGGCATATCCATAAACATGATAAACATCCACATATACACACGCCACACACACACACACACACACACACACACACAACACGCGCGCACGCACGCACACACACACACACACACACACACACACACACACACACACCGTAAAACAAACCTCTCACTCGTTCACACCTGTTCTCAGCTCCACCTCAAGCACACGACACATAGATGACAATTTTCCTTGGTCCTTCCTTCACATTGCACTGTATACACACACACACACACACACACACACACACACACACACACACAACACACACACACACACACATCATACACACGCACATACACAAACACACACACACGCGCGCACGTACGCACGCATGTACACGCACACACACACTCACACACACATACACACACACGCACACGCACATACACACACGCACATACACACACAACACACAAACACACACAAATTACACACACACACACACACATACACATACACACACACGCACATACACGCACACACACACACGCACACACACACACACACACACACACACACACACACACACACACACACACGTTAGTCTTCACGGCAACAACATAGTTGACAGAGCAGCTAAATCCGGTGCACTCCATTCTGAAAATTCCATAGAATTACATGTTAACACCTTTGTAAAAGAAGCTTACAAGTCGCTGGATTTAGCATCATGGATTCGATTTCATGAACATTTAAATGAAAAATTTGTGTCTCAATAAAGAATCAAACATTCAGTTCAAAATATCTGTAAAAAATTGCAGTATTCCTCGTTATAGCATTTGATATTAATTGTTACCACATATTTTCGTATTCAACTGAACGGTTTGAAAACAAAATATTGTAAAAAAAAAGTTTTGTGTATTTGCGATGAACAATTCACATTGTATCACTGTTTTACTGCAGAAAGCTTCGTTCCTTTTTACCAAAGATGTTTACACAAGGAAACTGTCTTGAAATGCATTTTAAAGAAGTGATATCAGATCAAGTTCTGTTGGTTAAAATTTCAGAATCATTTGGTTCACAGTCCTGTTTATGCGTTACTTTGAGGTTATTATGATTATTATTATTTTTTGTTTTGTTTTTGTTTTTATGATGATTTTTATTTTACATTATTGATGTTAGCGTTGTTCTAATTTCATTTCTCTGTTTATCCGCATCCTTTTTCTCAAGTTCTTGCCGCTTCCTTTTAGTTTTTTTTTCGTCTCTTACTCTGTTCCCTATTAGCGCATTCAGCTTAAGGACAAGTTCCTCATCTAATTTCTCCCATTGTTCTTTTGCACCGGCAGGCGGCAAATTGAGTTTTTCACGTTTGGCGTTAAGAGCTTGTGCAAAATCCGCATCAGAACCATCAGCGTGGATGTCCTTGGCACTATGGTTTAAATCCTGGCCTTGGTCATCCAACGTCTCACCTGCTATCGCAGTGCGCTGCTGCTGGTTCGTATGAGTCTTCAAACAGCCCATTTTTGTCCTGTGGATCTTCATGCCGCGTTTGGTGGTGAATCTCCTTCCACACGCATACGGAAATTCCATCTGGTCATTAATCATGATCCGTTGTGCGTTTCCAGTCGTGATGGAGTCAGTGCCGATGGATTCATCATTCTCTCCCCCTTTCGGTGAATCCTGGGAGCATCTTTCATTTATAGAAATCGTGGCACAATATCATACTAAAATGCTGGGAAAGTGGTCGCTTACCTGACATTTGGAAGACTTCGATTGTGTTACCAATACCAAAACCTAATAAACCCCTTTCAGATCCAGGTAGTTACAGACCTATCTCGCTTACATTCCATGTTTCAAAACTAATGGAAAAAATTATAGTGAATAGACTGAGTTACTTTTGTGAGAAAAATAATATAATACCTATCAATCAATCTGGATTTCGAAAAGGTAGATCAACATCAGACCATTTAGTTAAGTTAACAACTCAAATAAAAAATCAGTTTGCTAAAAGGAAAAATGTCTTAGCTACCTTCTTTGATCTTAAAAAAGCATACGATCAAGTCTGGCATGCGAGACTTTTGTTGAAATTTAAACATATTGGTCTCAACATTAATCTTTATAATTTTATCAAAACATTTATAAGTGACCGAAGTATAGTCGCTAAAATAGGTAATACATACTCTGAAAAACGATCTGTAAACATGGGAATTCCTCAGGGTTCCGTAATATCTCCTCTATTATTTAATATTTTGATCTATGACCTACCAACTCAAGTCTCAAACATTGTATATGTTGCTCAGTACGCTGATGATATAGCGATCTGGATGAATGTTTCGTTAAAAAGGAAGACTTCCTTGAGAGAAATAAAATACATTAAAAAGGTCTATCAACATGAAATTAATAATATTTCCACTTACTTGACAGTTAACGGTCTGGAAATATCCAATGAAAAGACACACATGATGCTTTTTAATAATGGTCTCAGTCCGAAAGAAGTACCGTTGTTTAAAATTGGTGATGAGGAACTGAAATATACTACTCACGTGAAATTTCTGGGGGTACAATTGACTTCTAGTTTACAGTGGAAAGAACATATTGATGCCTTGTTATGTAAAGCTACGAAAAGCTATAATTTAATAAGAATTATTAGTAAACAGTCCTGGGGACAGGACACTAAAACGTTGTTACATCTTGTCACAGCTTTAGTCAGATCTAAGTTGGCTTATGATCAAGAGGTCTATTTTTCAGCTCCAAAATGCTATTTGAAAAAACTTCAAAGCTTAGATAGTAAAGCTATTAAATGTGCTCTTGGGGTACCGGTGTATACAAAAACACAAGAAGTATATAAAACAACCGGCATCCTTCCCTTGGAAGATTGGAGGAAGTTATCAACTGCTAAATATATAGTTAGAGCAAATGCAGTAGCTAATTATGCCAGTACGGAACTTAAAATTCGGTCTGACATCCATTTCCCCAAGAGAGCAAGAACAATAAAGTCACAAGAAACAATATCCACTTACACAAATGAGCTCTTCAAACTTTCTCACGTATTACCTAACAAAGTTTCACATAAAATGATATGTTGTCCTCTACCCCCCTGGGAACTGTCCAATGCTATTTTTGATATCAACTACACTGATACTGACCTGACAAAAGATATTAATCCACACTTGTTAGCAATTGATGTTCTGTCACATCTACACAAAAAAATATTCACATTACTTAAAAATCTTTACAGATGGCTCTGTTCTAGATGATGGTAAAGCAGGCGCTGGCTTTCTAATTCCTAAATTCAAAGTAGAAAAGGCTTACTCTTTAGGACAGGGACATTTAATCTTCACTTCTGAATTAGTTGCCATCCTAATGTCACTGAAATATATAGTAGATCTACCCATAAACTTTGTTTAGTATCCTATTATGTGTAGATTCGAAATCTGCATTACAATCCTTAAAATGTTGCGAACATAAAGTAAATAGTTCGTTAATATTTGAGATAAAATTTCTAATTCATTGTTTAATAACAAATAATACACAGGTTACTTTTTGTTGGATCCCATCACATTGTGGTATCCTTTTTAACGATCGGGTCGACAGAATAGCAAAAAATGCAGCAATGAATAGGGCTGGCAGTACTAAACTTGATTTACCACTCTCTGAACATGAAATGAATGCTATATTAGAAAACAAAGTAAAAGCGCAATGTGACCTTCGCCCCTTCTCGGTAAATTACCAGGATTTTACAAGACAAGACATAACTTTAGCTTACAGATTAACTCTCAATTCACTTCGAACTAAATTTAGTAAAACCATCAAATGTATCCGTGGTGATTTTATAACAGTTGATCACATTTTGTGTTGTCAGCGAATGCGACCTTATTTCCCTGCGTCATTTACAAACTTAAAACAGAAACATACTGATTTCACTCTGTATTTACACATTGCTAGACGTTTACTGCACAGTCCTGTAGGTCGTTTCCTTTGATTCAGCCCAATTGTTTTATACCTGTAACTCCCACACAGCCCCGAGAAATCCGATGAAGCCTGACTGATATAATGTTCTGATTGTTTTTCTTTTGTTCGTTAATTTGTTTGATGTTACATTAATTGTTACCTTAATTGATACAATGCCTTCATGATTACATAGATTCATTCATTCCTTACGCACCTTTTTTTTTTTTTTTTTTTTCCCGTCTAAAAGCACATATGTGAATAGACGTTAAAAGAAATAACGAACGAACGAACACACACACACACACACACACACTCACGCCCCTCCTATATCACATCTACATTTAACCCGACAAACAAAAGCAGCAGAGCCAAAATGAAAGGGAGAGACTGTCGACTTCATTCCTCATGAGCAGTAAAAGCATCAGCCATTAGCCTTTGCACACAACGCTTATAGAAGCACAGAGACCAGAAACAAAGCGTAACAGCTGGAAGCTGGTTTAACGGTTCATTTTATAGGTAGGTTTCTGTGGAAATCGTAGCAGCAGCTGAGACACTCACAGAGTAGATGCTCTACACAACAACATACGCTGGTATCGATTCAATACAACCTGAAATCAGTGTTTTTGTATAAAAGTGGCAAATATGGAGAAGAAATCTATTTTGGTAGTAGGTGGATAGATCGTGTGGGGTTGTGGAGGTATAAGAAGGGTGAAAACACACCCCCGAAATGTTTAAACTTAAAAACACTCTATTACCCAAGAAAGGCAGTATAATAAGGTCTCACTGGACGTGTCTTACAGATAGTTTACACACATGTAACATAAACATACTTTCAAAAAAAAGTAATAGAAGGAATGAAAACAAACAAAGGAAACTATAACGTTGTGATGAAATCAGATGTATTACCAAGAAACTCTAGGGGAGAGCCGGACAGCAGAAGGTCCTCAGAGGAGGAACCCCCGTCAAGCAAGTGTTTGGGCCCGTAACTCCTGACACTTAAAGGGGACCGGGCCACATCCAGGTCGTGACTACTGGATGCTTCTCTGCTGTCATCATTTTTCTTTTTTGATAGAAGTTATACATACATGTATATAGATAGATATACATATATACATGTGTGTGTACGATACAGAGAGAGAACTACAATAGCTGTTATTGGTTATTATTAATAGTTGTTGTTGTTGTTGTTGTCGTTGTTGTTGTTGTTGTTGTTGTTCAGGGTTGACATCAGTGTGCTTTACGTGTGTCTGTCATGCTTCTGTCGCAGGTGCCATGTGTATGGTGATCATGGCACAAGCCTTAAAGCCTGCACATAAACCCATGAACTGGCCAGGTCCTGAGGCCCTAGAAGAATCAACAGTCCCTACTCCACCACCACCCCTCAGCAAAAAAATCCATCCTAGCCTACGTAGCGAACGATTAGTCACAGAGTAATGAAAAGAACAAAACAAACATAGGGCACAGAAGGAAATATTCTTCGTAAAAGAATACCCGTACAGACGAGCAAAAGGAAACTTAGTCATGAAGAGAAAACTGTCGCCGAATACCTGGGCAAACCTGTTTAAAGGAAACAAAACAGACATAGCGTCCTCAGTAGAATAGTAACCATCATACAGAAACAAAGACGTACATATTTCGAGGATTACGAGCTTGTCAGAGTGGAAAGCGAGAACTCTATATCTCCTTCGACCAGCTCTTGATTCAATATGATGAAATGAAACGAATCTGTATTTTCCAAACGGTGTAGACACAATCATCTATGCCAATTCACATACCTTCCATGGCTAATCTATGTAAATCAAATTTCAAACAGTATAGACACAACCACGTAGGCCTATTTACATATCTGCCATTGCTAATCTATTTAAATAAAACAAATGAAAGTAAGGAAGAAAGGTACCCGCAACGGATTTTCAAAATTTAAAGAAAACAAATAAAGAACAATAACACAAGAGAAAAAATGTATAATGTTAAGAAATTTCACTATTAACACGTAAAAGTAAATACGCATAAATTATTTGAGCGTGTGCTTGCGTGTGTGTGTGTGTATGTGTGTGTGTGTGTGTTGGTGTGTGTGTGTGTGTGTGTGTGTGTGTGTGTGTGTGTGTGTGTGTGTGTGTTTTGTGTGTGTGTGTGTGCGTGTCAGAGAGAGAAAGAGAGAGAGAGACAGACAGACAGACAGACAGACAGAGTGTGTGTGAGAGAGAGAGAGGGGAGAGAGAGAGAGACTGACAGACAGACAGACAGACAGACACAGACACAGACACAGAGACACAGACAGAGAGAGAGAGAGTGTGTGTGTATGTGTGTATGTGTGTGTGTGACAGACAAACAGAAACAGAGAGACAGACAGAGACAGAGATACAGAGAGAGACACACACACACAGAGTGTGTGTACGTGTGTGTGTGTGTGTGTGTGTTCGTTCGTTCGTTGCTTGATTTAACGTCTTTTCACTATAAGTGATATTAGACGGTGTGTGTGTGTGTGTGTGTGTGTGTGTGTGTGTGTGTGTGTGTGTGTGTGTGTGTGTGTGTGTGTGTGTGTGAGAGAGAGAGAGACAGACAGACAGACAGACAGAGAGATAGAGAGACAGAGAGATAGAGAGACAGAGAGAGAGAGAAACAGAGAGAGTGTGGATCTGTGTGTGTGTGACAGACAGACGGACAGACCGAAAGATGGTGAGGAAAACAGACCTTTTGCCATTTGGCTCCAGCTGTCGCCATCAATTGCCAACAGTATGCCATGTTTGCAATAATAGACAGAGGAGTGATTATTGGCAATGACATAACATCACTCAGTCAGCCGTGGGAATCGAAAGCTTGGCGGAAAAAACAGTGGTTGTCAACTGTACTTATCAGATCCAGTGACATGATTTATGTGTTGGAGCGTCAGGTCAAAATAAGTATATATACAGTCTTCAGTCTTTCATATTGTTTCTTTTTTTAATCGCTTGAATGCATGTTCGTTTGTATGTTTGGTTGTATGCTTGGTTGGTTGGTTGTTTTAATTTCTTGATTTCCTGTATTCAAAAAAAGCTATAATGCACAAAAGGAAAGAAAGTAAAATATCATCATCATCATCATCATCATATGCCCTGCCGCATGGCGTTGACGATCATGGTCCTCCATATGGACCTATCCCTTGTCTCTGCAAATACATCTCCCACTCTCTCTGTCCCCAGCCACCCTGCAAGTCCGTCCAATATTTTCTCCCTGGGTCTACTTGGTGCTGTCTTTCTCTCCAGCTTTCCTGTTGTGACCTGGTGCTCTAATTCCCCTTTCCTCATAAAATGTCCTATAAATGTTGCTTGTCTTTTCCTAACTTTCTTTATCAAAGATCTTCTTGCGTCTGCCTCCATCAAAACTGTCGCGTTTGTTTTCTTTGCTGTCCATGGAACTCTCAGGATTCTTCTAAAAATCCACATTTCGGCTGCCTCAATCTTGTTCTGGCTTTGCGTCTTGACTGTCCACGCCTTAAAACCGTATAACATTATCGGTTGTATATAACATTCAAGAACTCTCTTCCTGATGTTAATTGACAGACATTTGTTGGTAAGAATGCTTTTCATCTTCTTGAATGCTAATTTGGCTTGGCTGATTCTGCTGGCTATTTGTGATGTGCATCTGCCGTTTGGTAAGATGACCGTTCCCAGATATTTAACCTTATCAACCTGTCTCAAAGTTATGCCTTTTGCTGTTGTTTTCCATGAGGGTATTTCGTGGTTTTTACTGATTACCGTGACTTCAGTCTTCTTGCTGTTTAGCTCCAATTCTTTATTTTTGCTTTCTATTTCTAGTATATTCTCAAGGTTTTGTAGGTCCCTTTCATTTTCTGCAATTAGCACGGTGTCATGTGCGTAACGAATGTTGTTTATCGTTTTTCCTCCAACCTTTATCCTAGGGTATTTTTCCAGATTTCCCATGATGGCTTCGCCGTTAAATGAAAAAAATCTGGTGACAGAACACAACCCTGCCTGACCCCTCTTTTGATATCTTGGAAAAAGCTTATATTGTTTTCTATTCTCATTGCTGCTGTTTGTTTCCGATACATATTTCTGATTATTCGTAGATCTTTTCCATAAATATTAAGTCTTTCTGGTCGTTTGATCAATTCTTCATATCTTACCCGATCAAAAGCCTTGGTATAATCAACAAAGCATAAACATAAATCCTTATTCGATTGACATCTCTATGATAGTTCTTAGGATGTACATAGCTATTAATAGTTCCTTTCCATTCCACAAATCCACACTGTTCTTCGGCTATTTTTCTTTTGATTCTGTTCCTTGTCCTCATCATGATTATTCTTAATAGGAGTTTTGTTACATGACGTGACTCATCAAGCTGATTATACGATGGAGTTCGCATTCTATAGCCCGTTTTCTTTGGAAGTGCAAGAAAATTGATTTTGACATATCATTGGGGATTTTTCCAGTGTCATAAATTTCATTTAGGAGGACTGCTATTTTTTCAATACCAAATTCCTCCAGGGCTTCAATCATCTCTGTAGTAATGTTGTCTGGTCCTGAGGCTTTTCCTGGTTTCATCTTTTTCAGTTCTGCTCTAACTTCATCTTTCTTTATGGGTGGTCCTTCAACGTTCTCTCTTATAATGTGTTCTTCGTTTCTGTCATCTTCAAAAAGGGCTTTAATGCACTCTCCCCATCTATCTAATGTTTTGTCTTTTTCCATGATAAGCGTACCGTCATTCGATTTTAAGCAACCAGATGATGTACGGGCAATTTCTTCAGTTCTTCTGTACATAACCTGAGGATCCGTTTTGTGTCGGTCTTCCATTTCTTTGCACTTTGTTTACAGCCAAGCTTCCTTAGCTTCATTGCACCTATTTCTGATTTCTTCTCTTTTTTTATCTTTCTGTATCTGTCCTCTTTTCCCTTTGCCTTCCTCCGTTCCTCCATCAAGCTTAGAATTCTTTTTGTCTTCCAGTTCTTTTTTGCTTTTCTATTTACTCTAGGTATTCCTTCACAAGCTTCATTTATCGAGTTTCTCAACTTTGTCCATTGTTCCTCGCTGTCACCAACGTCTTCCAGGGCACTGAGTCTGTTTTGAACATTTACGTTAAATTTTTCACGGGTCGCTTCATCTGTCTTTCAGAGTCCAAGATTCAGTTTGATGTTACTTTTTGTCTGTTTTCTTTTTTCTTAGTTTGAGCCTAAATCTTCCCACTACGGTATTGTGGTCACTATTGCAGTCTGCGCCTGATAGTGTTTTTACTGTCAGCAAAGAATTTCTAAATCTTTTATTGATTAAGATGTAGTCAATTTGATTTTTGGTATTATCTCCTGGACTCATCCATGTCCATTTTCTTCTGTTAGGCTGCTCAAACCAGGTGTTTCCTACTATGAACTCATTCATCTGTGCCCATTCCACAAGTTTCACCTTTTATGTACCAAGGCCATGAGGTTCAACTATATTCTTCACCCTCTCCTGTCCCACTCTTGCATTAAAATCTCCCACTGTTATTGTAACCTGTGATTTGCATTGAGTCTTGGCCATCTCTAATTCTTCATAGAATTTACTGTAGAAGGATTAAATTGTATCTAGAGGAGCGAAATTGTATGTAGAAGGGTTAAATTGTATGTAACATTGCACTGTGTGTAGAAGGGTTAAATTTTATATAAAAGGGTAAAATTATATGTAGAAGGGTTAAATTGTATGTAGAAAGGTTAAATTGTATGCATAAGGGTTAAATTGTATAGAGAAGGGTAAATTGTATATAGCATTGAACTGAGTGTAGAAGGGTTAAAATTTATGTAAAGGGTTAAATTTTATGTAGAAAGTTTAAAGTTTATGTAGAAGGGTTCAACTGTATGTAGAAGGGTTAA
>CM060309.1:65469033-65471533 GCA_030674185.1 Monoplex corrugatus
AAAACCTCTTTCTCTCGATATTTCATTACGGTTTTATTGCTCTCTAGTGCTCTTTTATTCTTGTTTTCTGTTTCTCTTTCTTCTTCTTTTTATACTCGCTCTCGTTTTTTTCTATCTATCTGGTGGCCTGTCTGCCTGACAGCCTGTCTGTCTGTCTGTCTGTCTGTCTCCCTCCCTCGCTCCCTCCTTCCATCCCATCCTCCCTCTCTCCCTCTCTCTCCCTCTCTCTCTCTCTCTCCCTAGTGCCAAGAATTAAGAATGAACTATTAAGACAGATCCACCAGGATATCATGTTACACGTACTATCCTTGAGTTATTCAATGTTTTCCAATGTTTTAGTTTCTCTTTTACCTAATTTTCAAGCCTCGTTCTGTGCAGAAATTTGTGCCAGTGTGTTTGTTTGTTTGTTTGTTTGCTTGTTCCCCTTCTGGCCTTTAATCCTCTGACTCCCGCGACCCTGTCCACCAGCATCCTGCATTGTCAACCATGCTAGCAAAGCAAAAACTTCAACCAAAACTAAAGCCAAAGAAGCGAACACAAAAAACTAAACATAAATTATGAATAGAATAGACTTTTCTTTTCCTTTCTCTATCTCTCTATCGCTCTCTCTGTCTCGAGAGGGAGGGAGAGAGAGAGAGGGAGAAGAGAGAGAGAGAGAGAGAGAGGAGAGAGAGAGAGAGAGAGAGGAGCGAAAGGGAGACAGAGAGAAGAGTATGTTAGTCTTTCAGAGAATAAATAAAACACACTATTCGTTTTTATTTGCAGATACAATCTGATGCCGGATTTTACTATAATATATGAATAAGAAGACGTCAGAATCGGCTGTCAGTATTTCATTCATTAACTATCGGTTTTGTCAGCAGTCTCTCAAAGCAAAGAGGCTACAATTTTTGACAAGCATGTCACGCGGCGCAGACACCACTGAATTCTAAACAGAGAGATTTATAATACGTCTAAGAAACAGAACCGAGCTCTGTCTCCGTTCTTTTCAATCACCAGTTGTACGTCACTTTGGTATCTGATTATAGGCTTGTCCGTTGATTGGCACCCTAAGGTGTTATCATTCTATCATGTCTCAAGCTCCAAACATATCATCTACCCACCTTCGTGGAATAGGATTCGCTTAGACACACGTATTAGAGTATTCTCATGGTAAGATAAGTAATGGTTCTTTTTTTTAGATAATAATGTCTTCGCCGCTTAATGCCTTCATTGTGGTCGTGTAGTAGGCTTGACTGAAAATTCAAAGGCCGTAATTTGCCCATCCATGGTTCCAGATGGCGACATAGATGCCACTGATACTTAGTTCACAGGGCTTTTCCAGTCTGAACAGAGAATCCGACGATAGCATCGATATCTCACAATGCAACCAAAATGTTTTAAGGCTTCTTTGAGCAACATTCTTATAGCCAGTCGTCACATACTCTAAGACTGGTAGGACTTATATTTAAACTCAACAAAACAGAACAGAACAGAACCAGTCTGAACATGGCGAACGGGAGTGGTGAAGGTGAAGGAAGAAGGCGGTAATTCAAAAGCCATTTCTGTACGACAATCAGCGTGTTTAACGTTTCGGAGGCGTAGCGATTGGAGACTTTCATGGCGTTTTCTGTAAATAACGTGGCGTTTCATCTGTCATAGAATGTGCCGGAGAGAAGGCAGCAAGTTACCCAAAATGGCGACGACTAAAACGAAAATTGTGGCGACTATGACCAGTACTTTTCTATCAGAGAACTCCGTGCGGGAGGGGGGGGGGGGAACACAGCGCATTGCAGCTGGGTTTCTGTCAACTGCCATCTTTGAAACATATCGAGACAAGAACAGTTTCGTTTTATTTTTCGAAACAATCTTCTCTAGCTCAACGGTCACCGAAACGGGGAAATTTGTTGGTCCAGGATGCTGTTTTTGTCCTAAATCCAATTATTGTGTTTGCCTGTTGTCTTTTGTATTCCATGACAGAGGTCTGTTGGCCGAAAATTTTTGCCTGTCTTGTTTCGTTAATTATGCATTCTTTCCATTTTCGCACGTGTCCAGCTTTCTTTCTTTCTTTCTTTTTTCTTTTTTTTTTTCGGGCTCACTGCATTCAGGGAGGTTACCTTTGTGCTCACCTTTTTTTTTTCGTCCTACTTTCTACGCCACCATAATGACCACAGAAGCCGGAACAGTTTTTGCAATGCGAGTATGATGATGTCGATGAGGATGATAACCATGATGCTATGGAGTTCCATCTAGGATTTAGACTGCGTGACAGGGTTGTACTCTACGCTTACTATCATAATATATTCTGGCGTTAACCAGGCCCGCGAGATACAGACACCTGCGGTGCTGGTCAGAAGATTTAAGCAATACCCTCAATGACGCGTCCGTGAAGCGGATGAGACTCGACTGTGGTGTGGTCCCACTCTTCCCAATGAGCCCTTAACACGCCCAACTCTGGGCACGAGCCGATTAGAGCCAAAAAAAATCCCACATTGATTTTTCTTTCTTTTCTTTTCTTTTT
>CM060309.1:65476533-65481533 GCA_030674185.1 Monoplex corrugatus
GGGAGAAAAGTCGAGGCCTCTACTGCGAGAGAACCGTAGAACCTCGAGTTTTAATTACTGGCAGGCGAACGTCTTAACCATTCTGCCACTCTTTTCCAAAAAACAGGTATAGTAGCAGATATAACTTTTGGCGCAGTGGTAGCGTGTTTTCTTTTTGAATCCAAGAGACCGTGTTCGAATCCTGTGCGTTTTTTAATAACCTATTTCACAGAATGCATTGACTGCAGAATTATTCGAAACTGTATTTTCTCTTGTTTTTTTTGTTTTTTTTTCAATAATTCACATTCATGAATATTTCAGATTTTTTACTTGATAAAATTACAGGAATGATAGAGCTATTTGGTTCAATTTTGTAAAATTCTGTATTTTAAGTATATATGTATTCGTGCAGTTTCTTGTTTTTTAACTTCTTTGTACTCTTTGCTTTGTTGTTGATTTTTTTCCTTCTCTTTTTTACTGTGCATATTTCGCTCTTTTCTTGTTTCAGGTTTTCTCTCTTCCTCACTCCATACTCACTCTCTCCCCCCACCCCCTCTTTTCTCCTTATTCTTCATCCATTCAAATGTTTGTTGGATTTTCTGCAAAAGTTTGGCAAACAGCTCAGGTTACGTAGTTATGTGGTTATGGGTGTTTAGTTGCGTATGTTAATCTGTGTGTGTTCAGTGCATGCATTTGTAATTGCATTCATCTTCACATGTGTATACGTGCATGTGTGTGTGTGTGTGTGTGCGTGCGTGCGTGCGTGCGTGCGTGCGTGCGTGTGTGTGTTTGTATGTGTGTGTGTGCACGGGTGCACTTTTATATGGTGAGATGATAAGAAATACAACTGTTGGTTATTTATAATACTATTACTTTTTGCTGGCATTTTTCAGATCCACGTTGCAGTTCAGTATGCATAAGGCCATTATCCTACAGTGAATTGTGACACCAGATAAAAATGACATTAGAAGTTTGCATTTACGATGCAGTGCTAGAAATAATGGTAAAACATCCTCCCCGGGGCAATCTGTTCACAAGCAGTGCAAGTTATGAGTACAGTAACAAAACATAAAACATGGTCTGAAACGGAAGATGAACCAAGACTCAGAAGAAGACCATTGTTATTCCCTTCGTTCAAAAGTTCGAAATTCAACTTTCAAATTGACTTTGTGGAGTACTAGATAAACCTGAGGGGAAAAAAGAAAACAAAAGTTATGTTTGTGCGTATTTCATGTTCTAAAAGACAGACCAGAAGACATTTCGGGCTGAGGCATTTACAGAAGCCATCAACTACTTCACTGAAAATAATGAACAAATCACAACCTCAGGTCTTTGCAGAAAATGGGAGAGTTCTCAAATGGACGCACACCTTACTCGAAAAAAAAACCCAGCAACATGAAATTGAAACGAAAAGGTCATTTGGGTGAGGACATCATCATTGCCTCATGAAGCAACTGCTGAAAAGATCGTTCAGCGTTTTTCAAATTCATCAATACAAAGTTAGTAAGAAGGAAACACTGGAAATCAGTAGGAAAGCTGCAGAACTTCTTCTCTCGGGTATCAGAACATGTTGAAGAACCCAGAGAGGAGCATCCAACCCGTGCAGACGTGGGAGAATTGTCCAAAAATATTAACTGTTATTGTTGTGTGGTCATGTCTTGGGTTTTGTTATCTCCCCATCTTGCCATTCAGCTTGTGAACAAGGTAAAAGGACTGGATCCGAAGGGGGGTCATGCTTTGGGAAATGGCTGGAGGTGATTGTCCGATCAGTGGTGAGGTATTGTTGCTCTTGGTCCCATCCAGCTCCCTCGGATGTTTCTTGTTAACTTTGACCTGCATCTTGGTTGCTAGATTTAAGGAATCAGGCCTGTTGACTGCAGGGAAAGACCTGGTGACAACTCATTAAGACGGCAAACTTGGGATCCCTTTGGGGGCATGTCAGACCTAACTGAAAAGCAAAACAAGGTGTGTCTGGAGCATCAGGTCTGGCCGCTTATGCGATCGTACGAACACTTCCTCTCTCTGTCTTGGTCTGCAGCTGTGCTGCACCTGACTGGTGCATGTTGTATGGCTATGTCCCGGGGTTTGTCATATCCCCCCCACCCACCCCCCATTCGGCTTGTAAACAAGGTAACTGATGATTGGGTCCGAATGGGCCATGCAGCACATGGCCAGGCGCTTCATTTGGCGAAATGGCTACTACATGCGAGTTGGAAGGTGATTGTCCGGTCACTGATGAGGCATCGTTGATCTAGGTCCCATCTAGCACCTTCAGGGTTTTCTTGTTAAAGTTGACCTGTAGCTCGGCTGTTGGCTTCAGAGAATCAGGCCTACAGGGAAGGTCCTGGTGAAAGCTCGGAAAACTTGGGATCCCTTCGAGGTCCCGTCCAGCACCCTCAGGTGTTTCTTGTTAACTTTGTTAACTCTGAAGAAAAAAAGAAGATATCAAGAAGGAAAAACTCAAAATCAATCTGACACCCGCAAAACGTCTTTACTCATATATAGAACATACTGAGACATCCAAAGAAGAAAATACATCCAGTGCAGCCGTGGGAGACTTGTCCAGAAATGTGGATTTTCTACCATCTTCACTTCTACTATTTCTAGAAACTTCGTTGAATGGAAAAAGAATGCTGAAATCAAAATAGCTTTAGCGGGTTAATCCCCAATGAATCAACCATGCACAAATGTACTACCTACCCCAGATTTCCACCTGAAAGTGATCAGTTGTAAGACAGTCTGACAGTCTGCAACTCCAAACAGTGTACATGTCCACATCACGGACTTGAACATTCCGTTGCATATGGTGGTTGCAAAGGCTTGACATGCACAAACTGTCCATTACTTCCTGAGAGGGACAATAAGAACCCGCCTGAATTGCCTTAGTGCTTGAAATCCTTGACGTACACCTACAAAATTGTTTAAACATTGCAAAGCGTTGGTGTATGTATAGCGCAAACACATTCTGTGCAGTCTTTCCTACATTTGGCATCCAATCATCTTTATTCTAATGTATTTGGTCACAGAAGCTTTCCAGCTTTCAAACGAGGTGCAACATGACTATGTTCTGATGTGTTTTGAGGAGAAAAAAAGGTAATATTGATGATGTCATATCGCTAAAAATGGAATTTCGCTTTATGTATTCTTTTTGAAATGTTGGACGCTGAACCTGTCCCACGTATATGTCAGTACTGTTTGTTACTTTTGTTTTTCTTCCCCTGTATTTGTGTTCTTGTCGTTCCTCTTCTAGGCTACACATACAAATAAACAGCTCCTCACATGTGGACACATTGACAGAACTCCAGCATGTGTTAATGTAGGCATATCACACAAATTGCTGAGGTCATTCTACATTTATAAGTGTACGTACACACATCTCTCTCTCTCTCTCTTTCTCCTCTCTCTCTCTCTCTCTTTATCTCTCTCTCTCTCTCTCTGTGTCTGCCTGCCTGTCTGTCTGTCTGTCTGTCTGTCTCTCTTTCTGTCTGTCTGTCTCCCTTTCTCTCTTTCTTTGTCTCTCTTCTCTTGTCTTCTCTTGTCTTCTTCTCTCTCTCTCTCTCTCTCTCTCTCTCTCTCTCTCTCTCTCTCTCTCTCTCTCTAACTCTTTCTCTTTCTCTTCCTCTTTCTGTTTTCAAATATTACTGTTTATTGTAATATGTCTTCGTTTATCAGTTCTTATCATTGGCAGGGACATTCTTGAACATTTCTTTTTTTGTTAACCACACATACCCATTGCGCTGAAACAGATTATCATAAGTGGTAAATTATACACAGCCTGTACAGATATCGAAAGAGCTTGTAATTTTTGTCTCTGGAAAACTTCTGTGACATGTTCTTTCTCAGAAAAAAATAGTACCAGAGACAAACAGTTTAGACGTATAAATTGTATGATAATTTTAAAAAAAAGACAATAATGATGACATTAATAAGGCGCCAATCATGATATTAACATAAAACCAAAGCGTGCACTTATATCATTCATAAAAGCATCCACTCGCAATGACAAAATCTGAAAGATACAAAACACACACACAGACCGAGAGGGGGAGAACAGGAGGGGGAGCAGGACAAAAGGGTGGTCACACAGAATGGGAAATCACTTATGGACAAAAAAAAAAGGTACGTCTTCAAGTTAGACTTGATGGAAGACAGAATATCCGACTGTCGAACAGATATTGGAAGTTCGTTCCAGTTGTATGGACCAGACACAGAAATGAGCGGCGACAGACTGTGGAACATCTGTGTCGAGGAATTAATAACCCATTTGGAGTTATTGGAGTTATTTCAAGAGGGATTCGCGGCACTTGTACAGCTCCATTTGCGCTCCATCCAAATCCGCCGGCAATTATCTGACAAATTTTCTGAGCCTGCACAAAAACCCTATGTGCTGGCAAGCTCTTGAAACGGGGAAAGGAGAGGGAGGGAGGAGGGAGGGGGCAGGGACCTTTCAAACACTAAACTGACACCACCAGAACGATGGAAACATTAAGATGGACAGCGAGCAGGCCAGTTTTTAATGCTGCGGCTGGGATTGAACTCAAGATATCATATCTTCGGTCCGTGTTTCTTCCAACCAGCCCGGAATTAGTAATCGAGTAGTGTCAGAAGCAGAAGAGAAAGGTCGGGCAAGGGTCGACTACTGATGGTGGTCATAAAGATGAATAAGTGCCGTACCATTGACTCCCTCGTTGCATGTTGTTTGGCCTGCACTGTGCAGGGGTATGTTATTGCACAGTCTGCATACTCTTGTTTTTGGTGGGCGTGCATGTTTCCATAAGCTAGCCGCTGACGTGACTGACGTGATCTTTTAAGGCGTATATTTACGTTTACCCTCTGCCACTAACTGCACCCTGTCATTTTGCTTGCTACATTTGTTAACTTGCTTAATAATAGTTTGGGCAATCAGTGCCTTTCACCTTTCCTTCTCACAGATTCAACCCATGCCTCAATTTGGAGCCACAGAACAATAACAACAACAACGACGACGACAACAACAACAGCAGCAGCATACAAACAATAAC
>CM060309.1:65486533-65521533 GCA_030674185.1 Monoplex corrugatus
CATGTGAACAAAGTATACCTCGATTAACATACACAAACTTGCCGAATGGATCGAAATTTCTTGGTGCGTCTATTCTGGCCGTTCAAATTTTCAGTGTCACGCGTTATAACGTGTTGTAAGACCGCCGTCGAAACTTTGAGCGTGTTGTTCTTACATGGGTTTTGGGTTAGAGATTCCAAAATGGTGTCATTTTGTACTCTGGAAACGATTGTTAATCATTATTTGAGTGAAAAGTATTGAGCGTATTCTTATCTGTTTTTTAATTGCGATTGTTACCGTCGCGAAAATGTGTTGTAATGTTTGACGTCCGACACCCAGCCCAAAATTTTCTTTCTCATTTCAACGATATCACAAAAATCGATGTTATTCACTTCCAGTACACACGTGGGTTAACGTTGGTTTGTGGTCACGTGCATTTCGTAGGAGTTTTGCTGCTGATGAGGAACTGTCTGCATCTGAAGGTATGTTGTAATACTCTTCCTTGTTTTGACGTGTGAAACTTTTTGACGACCGACACCACACCATGCAGTATTTTTTACAAATATCGACAAAGCAGGTTTTGTCATTCATTTGATTTTGGTCAGCTTCATACAGTAAGCCGATGGAAATCGTATTCTGACGACAGAACAAAGCATCTTAGCTTACATCAAAATAGAGAAATGGTTTTCTTGCTTTCTTACAACAAAGGCATTTGTGGTGATTTTGCCGTTTGATAATACATTTTTGTTGTAATTTGTAATTTTTTGTGTCTGCAGGAAGGATTATTTCTTGATGGCCAGAACTGGTGTGCACCATCAGACAACCTCAATGCAAAGCATGTGATCTATGTTGCAGTGCTGACATCTGCACCCCGTGCAACACCAGAGGATGCTTTCAGGAATGAATGCATGGCAGTGGTTGGGAATGCTGTCTACACAGGTTTGTGGCAGTTTTTTGCTGCCTCCGTTGCCCTGAACAGGCCTGTGCAGTCAGTATTTCCATCACTTGGATGGCCAGTATACCAGAAGCACTGCAACAGGATCATCCGTGTGCCTGGCTGCACAAACAACAAGAAGCTGACAGTGATGTGGTCTTTGTCCAGGGACGACATGGTTGCGGAACATTGGACCCCGAAACATTTTGTTCCCTTGGTCATCCTCAGGAAGCCATGTCAGTTTCCTGTTATAGGAAACACCTATATGCTTAGGTGGTCAGGTGTTGAATATCCCTGTCAGATGCTGGAGACGGATGGACTGCTAGGAGTAGTCTGTGTGCACTTCGGGGACATCTCGATGTGTTCCAGGTTCGACGCGTCCCAGGTTTGATACATCCCAGGTTCGATACGTCCCATGTTCGATACGTCACAGGTTCGACGCGCCTCAGGTTCGATACGTCCCACACCAACACCCACACCTCACCCCCTCCCCACCCACCCACACACTACCCTCACCCATACCCCCACCACCCACACCCCCAACCCACACGACCCACAACCCCCCATACCCAAACCACACCACCCACACCCCACACCAATAACACCCCACCCACACCACCCAGCCCCCCGCATCCACCAACCCCACACCACACCCGCACCCCCCACACTGACACCACCCACACCTCCACCACGCACACCCCCACATTCACCACCCACATTCACAGCACCCCACCCCCACCCACAAGCACACCCACACCTCCAGCACCACCCACACCCCACCCACAAGTGTGGGTGTAGTGGAGGTGTGTGGATGGTGTGAGTGCGGGGTGTGTGGGTGGGGGGTGTTTGGTGAGGTGGTGTGAGTGTGGGGGTGGTGTGGTGGAGGTGTGGGTGTGGGATGGGTGGGTGTGGGGCATATCAAACCTGGGACGTATGGAACCTGGGACGCGTCGAACCTGGGACGTATCGAACCTGGGACGTATCGAGCCTTACTCGTGCACTTCATGTCAAAAGCCAGAAATGGCCTTTGGTGCTGGAGTGTAGCAGACTACATGTACTCTTGGAAGCCACACACTTCTCTTGTGAGGGAAGTCACACTTAAGTTAATGGACAAGATGTCCACGCAAAGGTGCCAGCTGTTCAAAGTTTGTTAGCATGGTTGGCTTCAGACCTTTACTGATGACGATGAGCCACCTCTAACCCATGCTGTTGGCACGGGTTACAATGACTCAATGGTCTTAGTGGATTAATGTTTAGTTCAGATTGGTCCATAAGTTAATGTTTGCATCATTTTTTGTTTGTGTCAGTCTGGTGATGTTGAACCAAGACCCATGTTGTGATTTGGTGTAATATTGATGTGCAACACTTTTTTGAAAATCATCCTTTTCTTCAAATATATTTCTTCTTTTTTTTTAATACTTAAATACAAATCATCCTTTTCTTCAAATATATTTCTTCTTTTTTTAATACTTTAATACAGCTTGTCTTGTTTTGTGTGTGTTGAATGTGCAGATGTGTTTTATTAGAAGAAAAAGTGTGATTGGGCCTGGTGGCAAATTGCTAAAAATCTGTCTGGTGTTGCACGTCAAACATTACCACAATACATGTCCATAAATTATGTTCAGGGTGTGAAAATCAGAAAGAGATGATAGCATTACATTTAGGCATGCTACATGGACACAAAAACAGTATCGTGGGTCTGCAGCATTAAAAAAAGAATATGTTATGAGCATTTGTGTTGTAATGTTTGACGTGTGACACTTTAGACATCCCAACATTTAAACTGAGATATTTCCAAAACAGAGCTTTTGATTATCTTTTGCTTTTGCAGAATCATGCTTGGTACTGAAAGGTATCAGACAGTACCAAAGAGAACTTTAAAGCAGGCTTTATTTTTCAACCCCTTGTCCTAAATCGGGGTCCCACCTTTTGGCACTTAGTCATATACATATATACATGTATTGTGTGTGTGTGTGTGTGTGTGTGTGTGTGTGTGTGTGTGTGTGTGTGTGTGTGTGTGTGTGTGTGTGTGTGTGTGTGTGGCTGTTTGAGTGTGTGCGTGTTTGCAAACTTGTGTGTGTGTGTGTGTGTGTGTGTGTGTGTGTGTGTGTGCGTATATATATATATATATATATATATATATATATATACATACATACATATATATATATATATATATATATATATGTATATATATATATGTATATCGGATTATTCATATTGTTACATATTGTCTGCCAACCTCAGCGACCGTGTCAACCTTCGACGTGGACAAGGCAGAACCCTGACTCTGAAAGCTGATGTCACGAATGATCGGGACCACCTCAACGTTTCCCCAGCAATTGTCATAAACATGAACAGCATCCAGTTTTCACAGCTGATTGTTTCGTTTTAATTTGCTGAACGTTAAATATAATATATATATCGCATTATTCAGACACACGGGGGCACACACACAAACACACACACACACTCACACACAGTACACACACACACACACACACACACACACACACACACACACACACATATATATATATATATATATATATATATATATATATAAATAGACAGACATACACACACACACACACACACACACACACACACGTTTGCAAACACGCACACACTCAAACAGCCACACACACACACACACACACGCACACACACACACACACACACACACACACACACACACACACCACACACACACACACACACACACAAGACAGGCGCATTATTCAGAATTAATGGACTATTGCGCTGGCCTTCTAACAAGTCATACATCATCAGGCGAAACTGAAGGCAGCCAATATCAATGAGAGGTTTATACCACAAGCTGTTGTTCTTGTCGTTATCCCAGATACGTAAATATACTCTGTTTGTTTGTGTGTCACTGTTTGTCTGTCTGTCTGTCTGCCTGCCTGTGTGTTTCTGTCTGTGGGTGCCCGTTGATTTGTTTGTTTGTTTGTTTGTTTGTTAGTTTGTTTGTTTGGTTGGTTGGTTGTTTGGTTGGTTCAACAACGTATAACTCTCTCCCGGTATCCTAAAGACAAGGCAGTTGTCTGCTTATTTTCAGAACACGTCAAAAAGATATCTCTTTCAGAAATGTCTTTTTTAAAAATGACATAGTTTGATGCTTGTGGCTTTTCTTTGTCCAGTCATATTGTGTGTGTTCATGTGTGTGTGTGTGTGTGTGTGTGTGTGTGTTGTGTGTGTGTGTGTGTGTGTGTGTGTGTGTGTGTGTGTGTGTGTGTGTGTGTGTGTGTGTGTGTGTGTGTTTTGTGTGTTTTGTATGTTTGTGTGTGTGTCTGTGTGTTCGTTTCGTTCGTTCCTTGATTTAACGTCTTTTCACTATAAGTGATATCAGACGGATAAAAATGGCATGGAGGATGATTTTGGGGGGGGGGGGGGGGGAGGGAGGAGGGGAAAGAAGGGAACAGAGTAAGAGACGGAAAAAAAATTAAAAGGAACCGGCAAGGTCTTTAGAAAAATGATATGGATGATCAGAGAAATGAAACTAGAACAACGCTAACATCAAATGTAAAAGAAAAATAGTCATAAAAAGCAAAACAAAACAAAATAAGATAATGATAATTAAAATAATAACCTTAAAGTAACGCATTAACAGGACTGTGAACCAATGATTCTGAAATTTTAACTAACAGAACTTGATCTGATATCACTTCTTTAAAATGCTTTTCAAGATAATTTCCTTGTGTAAAACATCTTTGGTAAAAAATAACGAAGCTTTCTGCAGTAAAACAAACAATGATACAATGTGAATTGTTCACCACAAATACATAAAATGTTTTTACAATATTTTGTTTTCAAAGCGTTCAGTTGAATACGAAAATATGTGGTAACAATTAATCTCAAATGATATATCGAAGAATACTGCATTTTTTTACAGATATTTTGAACTGAAAGTTTGATTCTTTTTTGAGGCACAAATTTTTCATTTAAATGTTCATGAAATCGAATCCATGATGCTAATTCTAGCGAGTTGTAAGCTTCTTTTACCGAGGTGTTAACATGTAATTCTATGGAATTTTCAAAACGGAGTGCACCGGATTTAGCTGCTCTGTCAACTACGTTGTTGCCGTGAAGACGAACGTGAGAAGGCACCCAGCATAAACTGATTTCCGAGCCATTTATCTTTAATTAAACAGTGTATTAGATGATTTGCCTCAATTATTAAATCAGGTCTTGTGTCTGTATCAAAAGACTGTAAGGCATATAATACAGATTTTGAATCAACAAACAGAACTACTTTGAAAGGCACAGGCCGAAGGCTTATTAAATAATGCAACGCTTGAACAACAGCGACCAATTCTGCTGTATATATAGATACATTTGCCCCAATGAAAAAAGACTTTTTAATGTTAAATTTTGGAACATAAAACGCTGCTCCAGCGCTCTGATTTGCTAAGACTGACCCATCAGTAAAAATGTGGAGGTGGGTACAGTACTTTTCATCGATGTGTTCACAAGCTGTGGATAGCGTAATGTTGACATTATCATCTTTTTTAACGTCTGCATAATCCAGATCAAACGTGGCCTTTAGCATTTCCCATGTAGGGATAGGCGTTAACATTGGTTTTTCGGCTATTTCATCCATAGTTATGCTGGATTGTTTGATCAGGTCAGATATGTAAGTTGCGGTTGTAATTTGTGATGAAATGTTTTTTGCTCGTTTTGGAAAGTCAATATCAGACCTGATTTTAATTTCTTTGCTCACAAAATTATTCGCTTGTGAAGTAGTGTCTGTGTGTGTGTGTGTGTGTGTGTGTTGCGTGTGTGTGTGAGTGTGTGTGAGTGTGTGTGTGTGTGTGTGTGTGTGTGTGTGTGTGCATGTGTGTGTCTTTTATGTGTGTTGTGTGTGTGTGTGTGTGTGTGTGTGTGTGTGTGTGTGTGTGTGTGTGTGTGTGTGTGTGTGTGTGTGTGTGTGTGGTGTTGTGTTGTGTTGTGTTGTGTGTGTACGTGTGTGTACGTGTGAGTGTGTAAGTGTGTGTGCTTGTGTGTATGTGTGTGTTGTGTGTGTGTGTGCGTGTGTGTGTGAGTGTGTGTGTACGTGTGTGTGTACGTGAGCCCCCATGTGTGCGTACATGTATTTGCTTGAGTGTGTGTGTGTGTGTGTATGTGTGTGCGTGTGTGTATTTATTTAAGAGAATAGCGATACAGACACAATGTGTACACTGACTGCTGGTAAAGTGACAGCTGCCCACACGAAACGCACAAAATACACCCATTATCGATACGAACACATAGCGGGTGGCGGTGAAGTATATAATATGCGGCAAGCAAACTCGATAAAGACAATACCCCACCACGTCAGCCCAGCCAGCCGCACAGCGCAGCAAAACACTGTGTCAGTGTGGCGGTTTGTTTGCTGAGAGAAACCTTCATGACGGTTATTCGTTACATTGGTAGGTAGGTACCTCAGTCTTGTTCGATTTTACCGACTTGATACAGCAAACCCATCACTGTGTTCTTCTCATCTTATCTTGTTCTGTGGCTTTCGGTCGCATTGTGCTTCGTTTTCTGTTACGGAGTCTGCTCAGTGTGTATCATGAGAGTGGTGGTTTGAATTTTCCGTCGATTGTTTTCACTAACATTGTTAGGGTAAAGGCTGAACATTGGCGATTTTTTTCTTTTTCCTTTTTTTTTTTTCCTTTTTTTTTTTTTTTATAAAGTACTCTTGTTATTTCTTTATCTAACTACAGATTTTGCTGTACTTATTTCATTGTGTCGGGGGTGGGGGGTTGAGCATGGGAGGGATGGAGAGATTGTTGTTACAATTTGTTCTTGCTTTTTGAAAAAAAATATCTTGCGATGGCTTAACTTTTCTGATTTTGTTTTTGTTGTATTGTTTGTATGTATGCGTTCGTATGTTTGACAGGGTTGTGGGGGTGGTATGTTTGTTGTATTTTGTATTGTGTCTTTTTTGTTGTTGTTGATGTTGTTGTCGTTTATACTTGTTTTTGAACGAACTGTTATCAGCGCTACATAACGTACAAAGGAAAAGAAAATGACTGCCAGGGACAACCTTGCCAAGCAGAGTAAATGCGGGTACATTCAGTGTGGCAACCGTCATAGAGGAAAGTCAGTCGCTAGACAAGGTTACAGTTCTATTGCTCTGTTAACAAAGCCCTGTTAGCGAATATTTCTATACAATATTTTTACAATATTTTATTTGTATAGCGCAAAATCTTGATAAAATCAAATCTAAGCGCTAAAACAGACACACACGCACGCACGCACACACACGCACGCACGCACGCACGCACGCACACACACACACACACACACACACACACACACACATACGCACACGCACACGGCTATAAATGGGGAGAAAGGATAAAAGCAATGGAAAATTATAGAGAGCATATTATATACAATTATATAATTTCTCATATCTTTATGCACAAGTCTCTATACCTGTAAATGAAAACTTGTCCCCCTGGAAGGGCGCAGAAGGTAAAGCAGACAGGCAGAGATGGCGGAGGGTGGAGATTGTCCCCGCCCTCACAATGATGGCCCTGAGAGAGGTTGAGGTCGCTTGTAGCTTGTTCTTCGAGGACGGCTGAAGTTGTGGGAAACACTGTCTGTGTCTTTTGTTACATGTACAACATAATGGGCCAGACGTGCCTGCTGGGATGTCGTGAAGTCATGCAATGCTGTAGTCACAGGTAATGAGTTGATGGCGACAACACAGGAGCATCCAGGAGTCGTGACGTGGATGTGGCCCGGTCCCTTCAGAGTGTCAGGAGTTACGGGCCCAAACACTTGCTTGACGAGGGTTTCTCCTCTGAGGACCTTCTGCTGTCCCGCTCTCCCCAGACTTACTTACGACTGCTACTTCAGTGCCGTGGTCACAGGAACATGGGGTGATGGCGACAGCAGAGGGGCATCCAGGAGTCATGACCTGAATGCAGCCCAGACCCCTTAGAGCGTTAGGAGTTACGGGCCGAAACACTTGCTTGACGGGGGTTTCTCCTCTGAGGACCTTTTGCTGTCTGGCTCTCCCCATACCAGAGTTTCTTACTCACACCTCTCACCTCACCTCTCTCCCTCGCCGGGATCGGCGGTAGGAGCCATGCTCGACGTCACAAGTTTTCTCCAGGTAACATGACTGACACATCTGTGGGCGACCTCCTGGATCCCCAGACCAGAGACATCAGCGATGTTGTTGAAGTGGGAGGTGTGCGGTCGTCCCTTTCTTCTCCTCGCTTCAACCTTCCGCTGCAGGACCGTTGATATCAGATCTGTTTTGGTGTTTCTGATCGCATGGCCTAGTTGTAGTCCTTAGGGGCTGTCTGACATAATCAGAATCAGCAGTTCCTTTGGATACATCTAATGGTCATAAATCACCGGATTCTCGACTACCGGCGGGCACCTTGGCCTTCGCTTCAGACTCGCCATCCGAAGAATGGGATTCGAAGGTGACACTGTCCTCATCTCCATCACCGGCAGTCCTTTTTGCAGGGGGTCTAGCACCTAAGGTATCTAGTATGCCTCTCATCCTTTCGCCTTGCAGTACAGAGTCGGATATAACGGCTATACCGGGTAGAAGCATGTCCGCAGTTTTGTCTACTACAGCTTTAACAGCAACACCGGCTAAATCCTTAAAGAACTTGCCAGTTCCACCAGGCTCTTCTACAGTAGCTCTCTCTCCCATTTTCTCGCCTACCGGGTACCATCCAGCACCCGAGGATTTGTACTCGTAAGGGGTCTTACCGTCTTCGTTAGCTCTCTCGAAGAAAATCTTACTCGGTCAGTTTATTTATGGCGAGAGAGACTACCAGAGAGATTGAATTACGGCTTGATAGAAACTTTGAAGAATGGGCTAGCTTTTTCCAAAAAGTACGAGTCACGTATGCGGACCTTCAAATCGGCAAAGGTGCTCGTACTCATGAACGGGCCACCGGATGAGAGCAAGTTGAGCCAAAATTACCGGGGAGATAGGAGCTTGACATGTTTATCGTTTCTTCTCCGGTTAAATAACCCTCTAATTCGTCCACTAAGGCCTCGGGCAAAAATAAACTGACCGATGCCAGGGACTGTCATCCTTCTTAGTGACCATAGTACTCCTAAAGCCACACTCTCTCATTGCGGTCGGGATATGGGTGCATCTGCTAGGAGTAAAAGTAAGCTAGGATACATTGTCGACAGTTATAAAGCAATGGATATGTTCTCTCCCGTAAATCATATATTTACAATGAACATCATTAGCAAAAGTTTGAAGTACCTCTTCATCCTGATCGGTGAAGTTGTTGACGGTGAAACAGTTCTACATTGGTATTTGATCATAAGTGCTGCAATTGGAGTTTCACCGTTCGAACACGGAGACGTTTCCAACATTGTGTGTAAGTCATTGGTGAAAACGGTAGAAATGGTGATTTATGACCATTAGATGTATCCAAAGGAACTGCTGATTCTGATTATGTCAGACAGCCCCTAAGGACTACAACTAGTGGTCCCCTGGAGGAGACCTGTAAAAACTTGAACTCTGTCGATTCAGCTTTGTAAAATCTACCGGTTAAACTTTTCATCCTCTGGATAACGCTACTAGAACCCCCACCGCAGCGGGCCAAGATTGCTATCGGATTAAAATTACCGGGGAGATAGGAGCTCGGATTAAAATTACCGGGGAACTATCAGAACACGCCACTTCAGAGCCACGTATTGCATCGTGGGTAATACTGCGCTTTCGCTTTTGAGAGCCACGTTGGCAGTGCTCTTCACTTGGCGTGAGTAGGTCGAGGAGAGAGGATTAAAATTCATAATGTCTCAACAGAGTGCTAGTGCTTCGACTTGTGGATTTGTGTTTATCCTACAAGGCAAGAAACTGAGAGGAAAACCCGTAGATATTAATATGGGTGCATCTGCTAGGAGTAAAAGTAAGCTAGGATACATTGTCGACAGTTATAAAGACGTGGCGGAAAACATGAATATCCCGACCGCAATGAGAGAGTGTGGCTTTAGGAGTACTATGGTCACTAAGAAGGATGACAGTCCCTGGCATCGGTCAGTTTATTTTTGCCCGATACATAGTCAGTTCAAGACCGGACCCTTAGGCTTCTTAGAGAAGAGTCATATCAATATACAGGGTAGGTTCGTGACCGAAACTCATTGGCAGCATCGTAACTGGTGGTGGCAACATTATGGAGTTGAACTCAATTAGCTCTATCCCTCTTAAATAGATTCCTAGCGAAACGACGAGTAGCCCCAGAATTAAACAGAGCCCCAAACCTCCGAGCGTTTCTTCTCCGGTTAAATAACCCTCTAATTCGTCCACTAAGGCCTCGCCGATACCTCCATCTTCCTCCACCTCTTCTAAAACATCTTTTAGGATACCGAGAATACCGTCTTCGACGACTGAAACGTTTACTACGCCTCCATCTTCTAACACTTCCCCTCCACCCATAACGAACACGTCTAGACATGTCGATATCCAAACTAACAAATGGCGGGAATCGATCAAATCAGTCCTATTTATAGACTTTGGCCCGTTCTTTACCTTCCAAACCCCTGGAAGCTCGGGCCAGGCCAATCTATGCGTTATTCTTACTATTTTATCTCACTTTTGGCCCGGCCAAGCGGGCCATAAGTACCGGAAACTCGATCGAAAAAATGGGAGAGAGAGCTACTGTAGTCTACTACAGCTTTAACAGCAACACCGGGAATAACCGGCATACTGGCTCTGAAGTGGCGTGTTTGTAGAATCCTTTGTGTAATCATATGTAGGTCATATCTTGATAGATGTTATGAAAATGTACAGTCGAACGAGACCTGTAAAAACTTGAACTCTGAGGAGGACTGTCACTCCAAAAAGTACGAGTCACGTATGCGGACCTTCAAATCGGCAAAGGTGCTCGTACTCATGAAAATATAAAGTACTGCTCGAAAGAGGACACGCAACCGTTCGAACACGACTAAGGGGGAAACCGGTAAAGAACGGGCCATTTCACACTGTGAACACTTGCTCTCATCCGGTCGAATCACGAACCTACCCTGTATATTGATATGATTGAAAGAGGACACGCACCCGTTCGAACACGGAGACGTTTCCAACACTGTGAACACTTGCTCTCATCCGGTCGAATCACGAACCTACCCTGTATATTGATATGACTCTTCTCTAAGAAGCCTAAGGGTCCGGTCTTGAACTGACTATGTCTCCTCATTTGCATATTTTTTCGATCGAGTTTCCGGTACTTATTATGGCCCGCTTGGCCGGGCCAAAAGTGAGATAAAATAGTAAGAATAACGCATAGATTGGCCTGGCCCGAGCTTCCAGGGGTTTGATGAATGGGCTAGCTTTATTAACTAGTACCGGCTAAATCCTTAAAGAACTTGCCAGTTCCACCAGGCTCTTCTACAGTAGCTCTCTCTCCCATTTTCTCGCCTACCGGGTACCATCCAGCACCCGAGGATTTGTACTCGTAAGGGGTCTTACCGTCTTCGTTAGCTCTCTCGAAGAAAATCTTACCCGGATGGTCTTGACCGTCACTAGGGAACCCGTACTTGATACCGTAGTACTCGTCAGGACCTCCGACAAACACCTTCGTATCGGCGTTTATACCTCTAGCGTTCTGTTCAACTCCATAATGTTGCCACCACCAGTTACGACCGCAATGAGAGAGTGTGGCTTTAGGAGTACTATGGTCACTAAGAAGGATGACAGTCCCTGGCATCGGTCAGTTTATTTTTGCCTGGTATGTCTCTGGGCCTCTCCCTGACCTTCCCATCATGATCCAGAAAACCCAATCTTGTGTAGCTGACCTGAAGGATTGGATGACTGAAAACAAACTGAAATTAAATGAAGAGAAATCCGAATTGATCTTGATCACCCCACCCAAACTCCAAAATCACCCCTCTCTTCCAACCTCTGTCACACTTGTTGACTCATCTATCCCTCTCTCCCATTTTGCCCGTAACCTTGGTGTAACTCTTGATCAAACCCTGTCCTTCCGCCAGCATGTGAGCAACGTCTGTCGGACTTGTTTTCTTGAACTCCGCCGAATTGCTTCTATCCGCCACCTCCTCTCAGAAGACACGACAAAGGCTCTTGTCTGTGCATTTGTTCTATCCCGTCTCGATTACTGTAATGCTCTTTTTTCTGGTTCCCCCTCTCATCTCATTAACAAACTTCAGAAAGTTCAAAATCATGCTGCCCGTCTCATCTTCCGCTCTTCAAAATTTAACCATGTTACGCCATTGCTCTGTTCTCTTCACTGGCTCCCTGTTCAGCAAAGAATATCCTACAAGATTGCCTGCCTCTGCTTCAAATCTATTGAGTCTTCCTGTCCTGAGTATCTCACCCATCTGTTACATCTCTACACGCCATCTCGAGCTTTGCGGTCCTCATCTGATACCCGTCTCTATAGTATCCCCATAGTCCGCACTAAAAGGTTTGGGCAGCGTTCTTTTTCCTATCAAGCTTCAACCATCTGGAATCAGTTACCTCGCTCTCTTAGATACTCACCCTCTCTGTCCACATTCAAACGCTCCCTCAAAACTTACCTGTTTCCCAAAACTGGTAATCTCTGCCCCCTTCCCCCCATGTAATGTAATGGTGACATTATAGTGTCTTAGTGTCAATGTGTCATTGTATTTGCATGTCATGCTGTGTGTGTGTTTGTGTGTGTGTGTGTGTGTTTGTGTGTGTGTGGGTGCTTCTGTGGGTGTGTGTGCTTGTGATTCTGGTTATATGTTTTGCCATTGTAAACGCCTAGGGCATTAATTTGATTAGGCGTACTAAATGTTCATAATAATAATAATAATAATGGCCTACATATTTCAGCTTTCTTTTGTTGATCTCTGTTAGCAGTTGGCCTTGACATTCAGTTCCTTTAACACGCTATCGTTTGTTCTTCCGTCTGTCCGTTTGACTCTGAGAAGTCGTCTATAGAGCCACATTTCTGCTGCATTAGTTTCATTTTCTTTGTCTTTTCTTAGTGTCCAGGCTTCGCGACCGCACGTTAAAACAGGCCAAATCAAAAGTTTCAGATCCAAAACAAGTGTGACTGCCCGCGTTCAAGCAAACAGGAACCAGAAAAAAAACACGAAAAAAGAATAAGAACGCGTATTTAATACAAGACAAGACAGGTGCAAATTTTCGGCCAACTGGCCTTTGTCAAGCGTAAGATCACAAACAAACAAACACCAGGTAATTATTCCTTTTCTCACACTGGAAGGAGCAGCAAGTAAGTTTCAGTCTTTTTCTACTAATTTTTGTACCTGGTGATTTTTTTTTTTTTTGGTGATCTTACGCTTGACAAAGGCCAGTTGGCCGAAAATTTGCGCCTGTCTTGTCTTGTTGTATTAAATACGCGTTCTCATTCTTTTTTCGTGTTTTCTCTGATTCCAAAAGTATCAGGATTCTTAATTTTAATAAATCTTTGGGAAGCCCTTTGTCTTTCCATACGTTAATTAAAGGACATAACTCTTGAGAATTATCTCCCATGTAGTACTTCTCAAATCTAACACAGTTTGCGCTACCCATTCAGCTAGCATAGAAGCAGATGCAAAGTACAAAAACATTAAGCTCAGAGGAGTATTCTGAGCTTACTTTTTGTACTTTGTATCTGCGTCTATGCTAGCTGAATGGGTAGCGCAAACTGTGTATTCTGAGCTTACTGTTTTTGTACTTTGCATCTGCTTCTATGCTAGCTGAATGGGTAGCGCAAACTGTGTTAGATTTGAGAAGTGCTACATGGGAGATAATTCTCAAGAGTTATGTCCTTTGATTAATATTATAAAAATTCTCCCTGTTTCCCTCTTATTCCTTTGGTATTTCCATACGTTGTTTAACTGGATCATTCTTTGTTTTGTCATGCCGATTCTTGTTTTCACATCTTTGGTGCAGGAGCCGTCATGGAGGGGGGAGGGGGGAATGGAGGATGAGAGGTGGGCGAGTTGCATTGTGGGGAGAGGGGAGACAGAGTAAAAGACATAAATAAATGGGTAAATAGAAAAATGGAGCAAGATCTTAACACTAACAAAAAGACATAAATAAATAAATGGATAAATAGAAAAATGGAACAAGATCTTAACACTAACAATTAACATTAACAATGTGAAGGAAAATTTTAACGCTAAAATACTAACTTCATAAACTTAAAGCAATACATTAACAGGACTGTGAACCAATGATTCTGAAATTTTAACTGATAAAAACTGATCAGAAGTTACTTCTTTAAAATGAGTTTCAGAACAGTTTTCTTGTGTAAATATTTTTGGTAAAAAAGAACGTAGTATTTTGCAGTAAAATAAACTGTGAAACAGTGTGAATTGTTCTCCGCAAATACACTTGATATTTTTACAATATTTTGTTTTCAACGCGTTTAGCTGAATACGAAAATGAACAGCAACAATCGATCTCGAATGATATATGGAAGAATACTGCAATTTTTTACATACATTTTGTAATGAAAGTTTTATCATTTGTTGTGTCACAAACTTTTCATTGAAATGTTCATGAAATCGAATCCATGAAGCTGATTCTAGCAAGTTGCAAGCTTCTTTTACGGAAGTTTTAATACGTAATTCTATAGTATTATCAGTGTTGTGTGCACCTTGTTTAGCTGCTCTGTCTACTACTTCGTTGCCATGAAGACCAACGTGAGAAGGCACCCAGCATAAACTGATATCTATACCTTTTGTCCTTAAACAATGTATAAGATGATTTGCCTCAGTAATTAAGTCAGGTCTTGTGTCTGTATTAAAAGATTGTAAGGCATATAATACAGATTTTCAATCAACAAAGAGAACCACTTTAAAAAAGACAGGTTTAAGGTCTACTAAATAATGCAACGCTTGTGTAATAGCGACTAATTCCGCTGTAAATATAGATATATTTGGCCCAAGGAAAAATGACTTTTGTATTTTAAATTTTGGAACATAATACGCTGCTCCAGCAGATTTATTTTCTAAGACTGACCCATCGGTAAAAATATAGAGGTGGGTACGGTATTTTTCATGGACGTGTTCTCTTGCTGTGCATATCGAAATGTTAATGTTTTCATATTTCTTAGCATCTGTATAATCAATATCAAAAGTGGCTTTAAGCATTTCCCATGTAGGGATAGGCGTTGTGGATGGTGTCTCAGCTATTTCATCCAAACTTATGTTAGACTGTTTGACTAAGTCAGATGCGTAAGTTGCAACAATCATTTGTGATGAAATGTTGCTTGCTCGTTTTGGAAAGTCAACATCAGATCTTAGTTTAATTTCCTTGCTCACAAAATTGTCCGTTTCTGAAGAAGTTCTGATTGCAAACTTTGCTGTCGCTAGCTCACGATAGCTGTTCAGAGACAGAATTCCAGCAACTTTGTACGTTTCCAGATTTGAAGCATGGGCTGGTACACTTAGTGCAATTTTAAGACTTTTGCAGTCTAAACTTTGAATCTTCTTTAGTAAATATTTGGGTGCACTGAAGAACACTTCTTGTGCATAAGATAATTTAGATCTTACAAGTGCTGTTGATAGATGGAGAAGTATGTTTGTATTCATTCCCCAGGGTAATCTACTTATAATCTTTAAAAAATTTAAGGCTTTTCTTGCTTTTGTTAAAATATAATCAAAATGGGCATTCCAGTTTAATTTCGATGTTATAAAGACTCCCAGAAAGTTTACAACCTGTTTGTAATGGATCGCTTCACCATGCAGCCTGAAAGTAGGCAAGTTATTTAAAGTACCACCAGGATTAAAGAGCATCATGTTAGTTTTTTCTGCTGACAACGTCAGACCATTTTCTAACATGTAGTTTCCAAGACTATCTAGATCAGATTGATACAACTTCCTGATGTAATTCTGCGCTCTCTGGGGAGTTGTCTTTTTTAAAGTAATATTCATCCAGATGCATATATCATCAGCGTACTGTACCAAAACAACACGATTTGAGAGTACTTTAGGAAGATCATATATAAGGATATTAAATAAAATAGGTGCTATCACTGAACCTTGAGGAATTCCCATGTCAAGAGATCGTGAAGAAGAATAACTTGTTCCCACTCTTGCTTGAATTGTTCTATTGGCTAGATAGGACTTAATATAATTATACATATTGCCAGATAGACCAATAGATTTCAGCTTGTACAATAAACGTTTATGCCAAACTTGATCATAAGCTTTTTTCACATCAAAAAATGTTGCTAAAAGACTTTTTCTACGGGCAAATTGTTGTTTTATCTGATTTGTAAGTTTAACCAGGTGCTCAACTGTGGATCTCCTTTTTCTGAAACCTGCCTGGTTTACCGGAATAACGTTATTTCTATCACAGTAATGTATAAGTCTGTTTAGGATCAATCTTTCCATTAGTTTGCTCGTATGGGACGTCAAAGCAATAGGTCTGTAACTGTTTTTATTGTTTTTAGGCTTTCCTGCTTTTAATATGGGTATAACAACAGACTTTTGCCATACCTGTGGTACAGTTCCACTCACCCAGCACTTCTGAAAAATTTTATGTAAGAAAATAATATAATTTTCTGGAAGATGCTTAATCATTTCATTTGAAACTGCATCGACACCTACCGAACTCCTTTTGTTGTGTAGAGACAAGATAGTGTTTTTTTTAGCTTTTCTAAGGTGATCGGAGAATTAAACCAGCGGTCATTCTGAGGTAATGGATCTATGAAGATAGGGTTGTTAGCTGCCGTTTCTCTGTAGTGTTTGCTGTTAGGAGACAACCCGTCTACTTTACTATTTTCAGCAAAGAGTTCTACAAAAGTTTCAGCTTTGTCCATGTCAGAAGGAAATTTGTTACATGTATCAATCATTATTGGACACGTGGGTAAATTGGCCCCGTTTTTCATTTGATTCATTTTTGTCCAGACTTTATGGAAATCCTTAAAATCAGAAATTTCCTTGGTGCAGTATGATGCCCAATAATCTTTCTTTGCTTCATCAATGATTTTATTACACTGGATGTTAGCTTTTTTCATTTCCATGTGATCGTCGGGTTTTCTGCTTTTGATGTAGATTTTGAATTTATCTTTTTTATACTGAACTGCTTTCTCACATTCCTCTGTCCACCAAACATTACCCAAACGATTATTGGACTTATAAGTTTTGAGTTTCGGGATGGAGAGGTCCGCAGCAGCTAGAACTGACTCCTGGAACTTAGAAAACATAACGTCTACATTTTCACTTTCATAATGCTTATATTCTTGATTAGCAAGAGCAGTCCGAAACAAGGACCACTCAGCGCGCACGTAATTATATTTTGGTATGATGTCAGGAGTGCTGTCTTTCATCCTGATGTTGTCATAAGTTATTGTTATGATGATAGGTAAGTGATCACTTCCCAAAGTATCTTTGTGAGTGTCCCAGGTACAGCATGGTACTAATTCTGGTGATATTAGTGCCAGATCGATGGCTGTTGCCCGGTGTTTGGAAACATCAGGAATTCTAGTGACACTCCCATCATTCAAAAGGTAAAGCGCACTGTCAACTATATTTTCTACTAATCGATTGCTTGTAACAGTACAACAATCTTTTTCCCAAAACGGGGAGTGGGAATTAAAGTCTCCACCTATTAGCCATCTACCGTGCTGCAGATCCGGAATCGTATGCAGCCATTCTGTGTTGTGGTCATTTGGACCTGCTGGCAGGTAAACTGACAAAACGTTCAGGATGAAAGAATTACTTAATTGTACTGTGGCCGCACATGCGTGTAAGTCTTCAGTTGATGTAAAAACTGGGGAATTAAATATGTGATACTGCAACTCTTTAAGTATATATATCGCAGTGGCTACCTTCTTCCCAGGATTTCCCAAGTCATATGTCGGAGGATAATAATAATTTTGGAAATTGGGAAGTTTGGTTGGGATAACATTAAGCGACTGCAAAATTAAAACTTCACACTGATTTGATGCGAGAAAATGTTCCAGGTATGCGGAATTGGTGGAAATAGATCTACAATTCCACTGTAAAAATTTGATTTGTGATTGTTGGCGCAATTTCATTGTTGGCTAGTCTCTTATGTTAAATTATTGGTTATTTGTTTGATAATCACGAAGACTTTGGTTTTCTATGTACGATAAAAATGGCCAGAAAGAAACCATTAATTACTTAGGCTACTATTGAAAGGTAGAACAAAAATGTAAGTAAAACTATGGGGAAAAGTCCTTCTAATAGAGATAAGAGGTGATTAAGAACAGAAACAAATTACAAATAAATGAAACAATGGTATACACGCCGTCAAATGTACGGAGATTATAGTCTGACTGAGTCCTTATAGTCTGACGAATTGTCAGAGATGATGTGGAAAAAGTCCTGTGACAGGAATCGTTGATAACTGTAGATCTACTAAAACATATCATATGGCAGCCACCACGGTTCGCAGTTAGCAAAATGGTGGAACCGTCCTAGGGGGAATCTGGAGGAGTGTAGCCGTGAAGAACGTGATCGTGTTGTTCTCTTAGGGGTCTCCCAAAACAAATCTCGAACGTGTCGTCCAAGGTTCCCCGCTATCACGCTGCTTCCTCTGGCAGTGGGGTGTATATTGTCGTATAGAAAGTGCTGGTTAGTACGGAGGTTTTCATGTGAAACAAAAGAAATGTTTTTTATGTCAACAAGCTCAGCGGACAAGAAAGCGTTGAACAAATTCCGCTGAACCTCCGTATGTGCATGTCGGACAGGGGCGATCTTGCTGATAACTATCTTTGATGTTGGGTATGTTTGTGCTGCATGTTTTATGCAAGAAGCGAGATGTTGAGTAGTTGCTGCGATGTCTTTGTTATTTAGTTCGTGGACACCACAATGAAAAACGATACAGTCAGCAGGATTGTCAAATTTAGATAGTGCCTTGTCTAAAGAGCCTTTTATGTCAGGAATGTTATTCACAGCACACGAGTCTCCTTCAAAACCGTAAGATTGTCCCAGTCGTCTTGAATTGACACCTGTCAGCACCGAATCGTGGATAGTCAAAACGTAGGGAAGGTCGTGATTCTTCTTACATTGTTCTGGTATCTTCTTAGTGTGTGACGTTGAATGTTTCGGCTGTGAAGTGACGTCTTTAGCTTTTTTGATGTCATGTTGTTCTTTCTCGCCTTTGGCTTTCTTCTCGGTCGCTATTTTCGCTCGCTTTGATTTATTGCTGCTACTTGTTGTTTTGTCTGATTTTGGGGGCTGTTGGTCGTCCTGTCTGCGTGTTGGTTTCTGTTTGAGAACGTCTGCGTACGTGGGATTTGTTTCATGGAGATCTGTCTGTGTCTGACTTACTGGTGATCTTGGTGGTGGTGGTTGCTGTCGACCGGTCCGAGATCTGCGCAAGCAAAGTCCTTTCTAGAGAATTTACTTGCTTGCGCAGATCCAGTACGATGTTTTTGAGTTCGACAATCGTACTCACCAGTTCCGCAGAGCTGAGTAGGCCTACAGGCGTGGTGTGTGTTGTCCCATTCTGCGTACCAGTGAGAACCGCGGTCGAAGCGCCATTTGTACGGACAGTCTCAGCCTTTTCGGTATCATCTCCCTCGTCGCTAGTCGTTTGGATCTCCTGATCGGCCATTCTCACTGTCGTATCTTCTTGCTTCTGCTGAGCAAGGCGGCTTCTTCTTGTCCTGGTCATTTTGGACTGATCCACGATGTCTCTGACTGCCGGAATTTTACCAGTTAGCAATCTCCGCCATCTTGAATGTGTGTGTGTCCTTGTGTGTGTGTGTGTGTGCGTGTGTGTGTGTGTGCGCGCGCGATTGCGTGTGTGTGTATGTGTGTGTGTGTGTGCGCGCGTGCGCGTGTGTGTATGTGTGCGTGTGTGTGTATGTGTGCGCGCATGCGTGTGTGTGTATGTCTGTGTGCGTGTGTGTGTGTGCGCGTGTGTGTATGTGTGTACGTCTGTGTGTGCGTGTGTGTGTGTGTGTGCGCACGCGTGTGTGTGTATGTGTGTGTGTATGTGTGAGTGTGTTGTGTGTGGTGTGTGTTTGTGTGTGTGTGCGCGCGCGCGCGCGCGTGTGAGTGTGTGTGTTTATGTGTGTTTGTGTGTGTGTGTGTGTGGTGTGTGTATGTGTGTGTATGTGTGAGTGTGTGTGGTTTGTTGTGTGTGTGTGTGTATGTGTGAATGTGCGTGCATGTGAGTGTAGAAAGTGAACTAGAACACAAGAATCGATAGATCTACAGATGGTGTGCCGAGAGGGGCAGGCTCATTACCATTTGGCACATACGACTAACACCAGTAACAGCAACGGAAATTAAAGGATAGTGGTGCAACGTGCATCTGCTATACAACACTCAGCTCCATTCTCTGCAAAGAAGAAGAAGAAGAAGAAGAAGAAGAAGAAGAAGAAGAAGAAGAAGAAGAAAGAAGAAGAAGAAAAATGAAGAAGAAGAAGAAGAAAAAGAAGAAGAAGAAGAAGAGGAAGAAGAAGAAGAAGGAGAAGAGAGAAGAAGAAGAAGAAAACAAAAACATGACGATGAAGACGTGTTTGGTTTGCACCGAAGACAATTGATCAGATACGCACCACGGCGCAGCTGCCATTATTTTGTCGTCTGCCTGCTGCCGGGACACAAGCTTGGGTTCTCTCCCTTTTAGTTAGGTCCTTATATTCGTCTGTGGAACATGAAGTGCGTACTATTATAACTTTTGTTCTGGTCACAAAAAAAAAGTTCTGTATGGTAATTGATGAAGTGAAACTGTAGCGTGATTTTTGCTCTTTGAAAACACACACTTTGTGCAAGTTAGGGAAAACTCAGTCTCCATAATACGGATGATAGATGATTACTTTTTCACATTTTAAACAAATAGATTTTTTTTTAAAAGCGTGCAGTGAATTATTGTGAGAAGTGTGTACTTTATTTCTGAACAAAGTATACTAGATAAACATCTAAACACAGAGTGACGTTTTCTTTCTGTGATGTATCAACTCTTCGCCTTGAGACCAAGAGAGCTGGTCCTCACATCTCAAGAAAGAAGACTGTGTTTTGTATGGATGTCAACAAGGCGTTGTCACTGAACCATGCGAAAAGCGGGCCAGTCCAGGCCTGAATTATTAAACTTCAGCTGAGCACCACCTTCCGCAAACAGCACGCATTTATCTGAAGGAAAACAAACGAACAAAGGCTGGATGGAGAGTTGTTAGATGTAACAAAATGATGCCACAGTACTGATAACACCGCCCATGTATCGTCATCAACTCAGTTCAACAATTATTTATAATCATATTAACTAATGTTGTACTGATAAACTCGTCATCTTAACAGAAACAGCGACGACAAATCCTCAACCAACTCAGTTAATAACGTCATTTTCGACGTAATCCCACGTCGCTGTAGCTTGAACCTCGCACTAACGTTACATGATCCACTTCATGATACGTTGCCATGTCCATGCAATAAACATGATTCTTGACCTGTGATTAGCACATTATGCTCATGTCATTGTAGTTATGACCTTCCCTTTTCTTAAATCACCATCGTCAGCGTACATTATGATGCCATTGTGGGTGTGACCTTCTCTGATCTTATGCTGTCACTATATACGCTTCTCTGACCTCACACGTCATCAGTTTTACGTCACTGCTTCTGTGAACAGCCCGCACACTTGTGACCGTCATAATAATCTTAATGACCAGCCCGCACACTTGTGGCTGTCATAATAATCTTAGGGACCAGCCTGCACACTTGTGACTGTCACAATAACCTTAGTGACCAACCCACACACTTGTGACTTTCACAACAATCTTAGGGACCAGGCCACACACACTTGTGACTGTCACAATAACCTTAGTGACCAACCCACACACTTGTGACTGTCACAATAATATTAGGGACCAGCCCACACACTTGTGACTGTCACAACAGTCTTGTCTTAAAGTAGCTGTCATCTGCCCCAACCTCACTTTATCTTCGTCACCACATTTTTTTAAAATGTCATTATAACTGTGATCTCCCCGACTTCGATGAAACAAAAAGCTGATTGAAATATTCAGTGAACAGTGAATAATTCAAAATTCACATTGGAAGACGTGAATATGAATGCATGAAGTTTACCCCAAAGAAGAATAACCACTTAAAAACATTTGTGCCAAACTCAGAACGAGAGAGGAAAAATAACTGCTGAAAACAGTGTGCCAAAGTCAAAACGGGAGAGAAAAAAATAACTGCTAAAAACATTTGTACCAAACTCAGGACGAGAGAGAAAAAAATAACTGCTAAAAACATTTGTACCAAACTCAGATCGAGAAAGAAAAAAATAACTGCTAGAAAACAGTGTACCAAACTCAGGACGAGAGAGAAAAATAACTGCTGAAAATGTGTGCCAAATACAAAACTAGAGAGAAAAATAACTGCTAGAAAACAGTATACCAAACTCAAAACGAGAGAGGTAAAATAACAGCTAAAAAAAACAAAAAACAAAAAACAAAAAAAACAACGAAACATTGTACCAAACTCGAAACAAGAGAGAAAAACAATTGGCAGAAACATTAATTCCAGCTCAAAACGAACAGGTATGGCACGAACCAAAATGAACTTCATCCTGGGCCTCTGTACGGGCCTTGCGGTGTACAAGGTCTTCATCACCATCAGCCAGAACGAGCGCCACTTTGAGAGATCCACTTCTGATGTCAGTGACTTCATGGACCACTTCTATCAGGCCGATGGGCAGGATCCCCATCATCTTCACGATCTCTCGCTGCACGAGATGCTGGAAGGCATCCACGGTGAGGCAGTGCCGAAAGGAAACGCCAGAGAGGTCAAATTTGAAGATCTGCACGCCCATCATGGTGAGTCAGCCGTTGTTGTTGTGTTGTTTGTGGAGGAGAGAAAGAGGGAGTGAGGGATTGTCCTAGAGCAGCGGTTATCAACAGGATGCAACAATCTCTTTATTATTGTTGTCGTCATCATCATCATCATCATCATCATCATAATTATTATTATTATCATTATCATTATTATTACTATCATTACTGTTATTATTATTATGATTATTATTATTGTTGTTGTTATCATCATCATCATTATCATTATCATCATCATCACTATCTATTATTATTATTGTTATTATTATCATCATTATTGTTGTTGTTATTGTCACTATTATTATTATTTTTACTATTGTTATCATTATTATTATTATTATTGTTGTTGTTGTTGTTGTCATTGTTGCTGTTACTGTTATTATTATTATAAATCATTCTCATATAACGCTAGTCTCCAAATTTATTTGGACTCACTGCGCAGTACACATTTCACAAGTGTAATATAGCATCATCATCATCATCATCATCATCATCATCAATCATCAATCATCAATCATCATCAATCAATCATCAATCATCATCATCAATCATCATCAATCATCATCATCAATCATCAATCATCATCACCATCATCAGTCATCAGTCATCAGTCATCATCATCATCATCATTCATCAATCATCATCATCATCATCATCAATCATCATCAATCATCATCATCATCATCAATCATCATCAGCATCATCATCATCAATCATCAATCATCATCATCTCATCATCATCATCATCATCATCATCATCATCATCTTCACAAAAGCCATTATGTGCCATGCTGCGTGGTGTTGGTGATCATGGCCCTCCATACGAATCTGTCTTTTGTCACTGCAAGAATATCTCCTACCTTTTCCGTCCCCATCCACTCTCCCATTATTACTGTAATTTCTTGTGATTTACATTGGGCCTTGGCCATCTCTGATACTTCGTAGAAGTTGTCGATGTCTTCCTGAGTACTTGTCGATGTTGGTGCATACACCTGAATGATGTTGATATCAAATGGTCTGCCTCCCAATTTGACCAGCAAGACTCTATCGGACACAGCCCAGTATCCCTTAACTGCTTTTGATTTGTCCCTGTCCATTACAATGCCTACTCCTCTTTCATGTGAGTTTCTACCAGAGTATATCACTGTGTATTCTCCTGATGTTATCATGTCTGCCCCCTTCCATCTCACTTCCCCTAGTCCTAAAATATTAATTCTAAGCCTTTCCATCTCCATTTTGATGTTGTCTAATTTACCTTTTTGGAACAAAGTTCTTATATTCCATGTTGCTATTTTAGTATTTTTGAGTATGAGTTTGGTCGCAGTAGCTTGCTGACGGTCTGGTGTCACCTGCGCCGCATGACGGTCCCTACCGGACGAAGGTGCTCCATCGGAGCACCTATTTACTTCGTTATTTTCATTTTTATTTTCACTGTCCATAATTTTCTAGGGAGAATACGATGGTAGTTTCCCGTTGCCTTCCATCGGTTTTTTTGTCGCGGTCTCTCCGCTGGCCTTTGTCATTCCCACGACAACCTACAAGACAGTAGGGTGATTTTTCTTTCAGGGTTACCTCCCTTAGCCTTATTCTCTCCCGAGATGTCCACAAGGCAGTGGAGCTGTTTACCCATAACTGTTAGCAAAGCAAAAACCATGCTAGCAAAGCAAAAATATAATCCTTTGATTCCTTCACCCTATCCATCAGCTTCCTGCAGGAAGTTGGTGGATAGGGTGAGGGAATCAAAGGGTCGAATTTTTGCACATGGTGGATACGGTGCAGCAGTCAAAGGGTTAAAATCTTTCGCAGGTGATTATGCCGCGTAACTGAAAAAAAATCTTTAGTTCGTAATTGGTTCCTTGCGTTTCGAATTGATGTTTAATTGTTTCAGATGCGTTAGCTCTCGGTATTTCTCTTTTTCTAAACGCTTTTGGGAACTCTTGCGTTTCTTACTTTAATTAATAGCTTATATTGATATGCCTGTTCTTTTACTCAGTAGTATCTGGAGTAGCCATCTTTTTAACTAGTCCTTCGGTCATCCGCTGAGGTTCTGAAATATGGGCTGCTTTATTAGTGTTGAACGAAAACAGCTTAACTTAAATCTAGCAAAACACATTCAGCTCAATCTCAACAGTTTCATAAGAGCAATGCTCTGTGTTATTAATGTAGTGTGCTGAAAACGATTTTTTGAATACAGCATGAATTTATTCGTAAAACTTGCGAAAGAAGCTTTCTCTCTCTCTCTCTCTCTCTCTCTCTCTCTCTCTCTCTCTCTCTCTCTCTCTCTCTCTCTCTCTCTCTCTCTCTCTTTCTCTGTCAGTATCCGTCTATCTATCAGCTTCTGTCTCATCCATTGTCTTTGTCAGAATTCGTCTGTCGGTTTCTTTTTCAACTCTCCCTCCCTCCCTCCCCCTCTCTCTCTCTCTCTCGCTCTCGCTCTCTCACCCCTCCATCCGTCCCTGCCTCCCTATCACTCTTCTCTCGTTCGTTATTTCTGTTAACGTCTTTTCACATGCGTGCTCTTCTCTCATTCTCTCTGTTTGCGCATGTGTGTGCTTGTGTGGGTGGGGGAGAGAGTTTTTGAGTGCGACAATACCGTCAGCCTGACAGTCGTTGGTTGATGATGATGATAATGATGATGATGTTTGTATGTATGTATATGTATGTTACGTATGTATGTTACGTATGTATGTATGTATGTATGTAGTATGTATATGTATGTATGTATGTATGTATGTATGTATGTATGTATATGTATGTTACGTATGTATGTTACGTATGTATGTTACGTATGTATGTATGTATGTATGTATGTATGTATGTATGTTATGTATGTATGATGTATGTATGTATGTATGTATGATGTATGTATACGTATGTGTGTATGGATACGTACGTATGTATGTATGTATGTATGTATGTATGTATGTATGTATGTATGTATACGTATGTATGTGTGCATGGATACGTATGTATGTATGTATGTACGTACGTACGTACGTATGTATGTATGTATGTATGTATATATGAATGCGTGAAAGAGAGAGAGAGAGAGAGAGAGGGGTGGAGAATAGAGTTGAGCGGGCTGGTGTTATCTCACGTTTCGCTTTAACAGATGGGAACGACAAATCAATAGGCTTACGTTCAAGCCACAGCACCACGATAAACTGGCCTACGACTCACATAACATCTGTAGCTTGCTACTTAACACAGCTTCTATGTCATACATATATAAAAGTGTAAAGAGGAATCATTTAAAAAAAAGTAAAACAAACAAAAAACAAAAAAAACACACACACAAAAAGTAGAGTCGGAACGAGTTCCTACGTTAACCCTTTGACTCCCACACCCTGTCCACCAGCATCCTGTATTGTCAACCATGCTAGCAAAGCAAAAAACTGAACCCTTTGATTCTCTCACCCTGTCCACCAGCTTCCTGTGGGAAGCTGGTGGATAGGATGAGGGAGTCAAAGGGTTAAGTATTTGCAGTTGATGGAGAGGGTGCATGCTTATACACATGAAGCGCGTTTGGGTACTTGCAGGTCTGTTTCAGTTTCAGTTTCTCCGCGCTCGGAATGAATTCCATATGCTCTAAGGTCACAAGTGTCATGTGATAGAGAAGATCCAAAATGATCACGGCACAAGCCTTAAGCCTGCACATAAATCCACAGCTGGCCAGGTCCTGAGGTCCTACCTAGATAGTTCCATATCCCTGGGGTCATAGGGGAGTGAGGTGGCAGAGACCTCAACTTCTTCCCGGGACCAGCACCACGAGGGCGGTGCCCATCCCCTCTCGCTCACATCAAATTCATATTCCTGTTCACTTTTCTTTTTTTACAAAGACTACAGAAAGGCAAGAAGGCCAACTCATCTTCAAGCGGTGGGATCTGGGAAATCAACTTATCTCTCCAATGTTTGATACCAAGGCAGCCGGGTAATGCCTTACTCTTCACGATTTTCAACTGCCATAGGACCTTCAGCGTGTGCAGCCAGACGGCACACGGATCCGACTCGTCTGTCGTCCCCTTCCGAAGGACTAGACTTTCAGGCCCGACTGAGGAGAAAAGTCGAGGCCTGTACGGGGAGCAAACTCTGGAATCTGGAGTTAACTTATTGGCAGGCGAACGTCTGAACCATTCTGCCACTCTTCTCCCTAATTTTAGGATGGCCTATTAGCTCAGTAGGCAAGTCTGCACCCATGTTGACCTGGGAGGTCTGAAAACTCTCCACCCTTTACCCACTAGGCGGACATATCAGGGTTGATCGACCCATGACGTTATGATTGAAGTCTGATGTTTGCCCTCCGTCTCTTGTTGACTTTGCTCGTTTGATTTTTGTTTTTTTACTGTGAAATATGTCACACGGCCTTTTGACTTGAAGGGAGAGGACATTGGTTGTTGTTGCTGTTGTTCATATTGTTGTTGTTGTTGTTTTTGTTGCTGCTGGTCCTGTTGTTGCTGTTGTTGTCACTGTCGTTCTTGTTGTTGCTGCTGTTGCTGTTTCTGTGTTTTATGTTGGTTACATTAAACAAAATCACGAAAAGATCTTGCACAGCTCATTGTGTAAGTACTCGTAAAACGAAACACCACACAGAGAGATTTGGGTAGTACACAGCCAACATTATGAAATATTATGTCACCTTTTTTTGTTCTCTCGCCAAATCACAAATGTTGAAGCAAAAGCCACATCAGAGTATCTGGAGACGGTATGGGAGTGGACAAGTGGCAGAGACCTCATTCCTCTTGGGTTGATTTCCTGAAAGCAAGTTGGAAGCAATCCACGTCTGTTTGAATTTGTGGACTCTGAACTATATTTTAGCATTGTGTTTCTCTGTTTGCTATTAAGAACTCCGGCAGCTGAAAGAAAAAAAAAAAGATGTGTATGATACTTTCATTTACAATTCCACAAATATGGACTTTGGTTTCCAACAAAGTGTACTCGAGGACATGCCAGAGAGACCGGTATTTAAGATGGAAGCATCATTTATTCTCTCAAGCCCAAGGTCATCAGGAAATTCAACACTGTGAATGCTAAATTTGCCTAAAGTATGCCAAAATTATTAACAGGGAATGTTAAATTACCTAACTGCAAAAATTGTTAATGGTGAATGCTAAATTTGCCTAAACTATGACAAAAGTATTAACGATGAATGCCAAATTTGCCTAAACTCTGCCAAAAGTATTATTGATGATTGCCAAATTTAGCTAAACTCTGCCAAAATTATTAACGGTGAATGCCAAATGTGCCTAAACTCTGCAAAAATTGTTCATGGTGAATGCCAAATTTGCCAAACTTATAGGTGAATGCCAAATTTGCCTAACTCTATGCTAGATTTGCCAAACTCTGCAAAAATTGATAATGGTGAATGCCAAATTTGCTTAACTCTATATCAAACTTGTCTAACTCTGCAGAAATTGTGAACAATGGATGCCAAATTTGCCTAACATGTTCATTTGTAAGGAGTTTAAAGCGAGCAAATTTCACGGATGTACAGTCCTTTTCTGTAAAATTTTAAGGGGAAATTGTATAGCGAACCTGTTGATTGTGAGTCTTTAACCTTCGAGCTGATGTTGCTACAGGTTGACTCCCCTCACCCATCCATCTGTCTGTGTTGTCTTTCTGTCTGTTTCTCATCCACTGTCTGTCTGTCTGTCCGTCCGTCTGTCTGTCTGTCTGTCTCTCTGTCTGTCCGTTTCTCATCCAGTCTTTCTCTGTCAGTATCCATCTTCTGTCTGTCAGCTTCTATCTCATCCATTGTCTTTGTCAGAATTCGTCTGTCGGTCTCTTTTTCAACTCTCCTCCTCTCTCTCTCTCTCTCTGTCTGTCTGTCTCTGTGTCTGTCTCTGTCTCTGTCGTCTCTGTCTGTCTGTCTGTCTGTCTGTCTGTCTCTCTCTCTCTTTCTGTGGTGTTAAATTCTGAGATGGAGTAAAGCAAGGGGACGCTCACTGTTCAGTATTATTTTCTCTGTTAATCAATTAGCATCAGACGTAATTAACAACATGTGGACAGCATGGCGTCAATCTGTCTCGTGATGCATTTGTTGGGTGGTGGTGTTGTTTTGTCGTGAGAAACAAGTGTTGGAATACAAAACCAAATAGAGAATTTACAATGCGGAGCTGTCTCACTTCACCTAAAAGTTAACACGAGAAACAGTGATAATATTCTATTTGGAAAGGCTTGGTACTTCAGTGCAAGAGATACGTCGTGGGGTAATGGTACCGTTATGTCGGTTGTAAATGTTTACAGATATCTGATGATATTCTTCACTGTACGTTTACGTTTTGTTGTTGTTTGCAAATAGTAACTAGCACCCCCCCCCCCCCCCCGCCCCCCCAAATGCATTATTATGTATCATCCAAAAGTATGCATTAAATAACAACTTTCTGTTCTGGTACAGCTTATTAAACCGTTTGACCTCAGATCCAACTAACTGTGTGATATGGGTCAGAACTGAGGCAATTAGATAAATCCGTGCGTTATATTGTGTCAGTTTATTTGTTTGCTCCAAAAAAAAAAAAATTTCTGGGACTAGATGGATATGCGTGGGCCTAATTATTTTGTGTACGCTAAAACAAATGGATTCCTTTACAGGTTAACTGTATTCTTTATTAGCTTAAATTATTGCATTTAGGATACTACATATAAAGCATAAAAATGTATGATTTACCTGCTAGTTGCAAGAAAAACTGGGTATCTTTTGAACGATTGTGCTTATGTGAATATGGATTTGGGTACTTGTGGCTCAACCAGAACGCTGGTAGTTTGAATGGTTTTAGACGTACCTCAGGTCAACACTTGGCAGACTGCAGATGACAGGAATGGAAATATCATCACATTATTAGTATCGAAAAATTCAGTATGTGTAGGACATTTTGCAAAGCCAGAACAAGATTGAGGCAGCCGAGATGTGGTTTCTAAGAAGAATGTTGAGAGTTCTATGGACAGCAAAGAAAACAAACGAGACAGTCTTGATGGAGGCAGACACAAGTAGATCATTCATAAGGAAGATAAGGAAAAGACAAGCAACATTTGTAGGCCATTTTATGAGGAAAGGGGAATTGGAGCACCTGGTCACAACGGGAAAGCTGGAGGGAAAGAGAGCACCGGGTAGACCCAGGGAGAAAATGCTGGACAGACTTGCAGAGTGGCTGAATACAAAGAGAGTGGAGGAGATGCTAGGGGCAACAAGAGATAGAGACAGATGGAAATCCATGATCGCCAACGTCATGCGGCAAGGCACCTGATGATGATGATGAACCGATTCCTGGCCAGAATTGGGCTTGCTATGGGCTCATTGGAAAGACTGGGACCACACAGTCGAGTCTCATCCACCTCACGAGAGCGTCATTGAGGATGCTGCTAAAATCGTCTGACCAGCACCGCAGGTGTCTGTATCTCTCGGACCTGATTGATGCCAGGATAAATTATGAATGGAAGCGTAGAGTACAGCCGTGTCACGCAGTCTCAATCCTAGATGGAACGTCCTAGCATCACGATCATCATCCTCATCGACATCACCATCATTGCATTGTAAAAACTGTGCCAGCTTCTGTGGCCATTAGGGTGGCGTAAAATATGGGGGGGGGGGGGAAGGTGAACGTTAAGGTAACCTCCCTCAGCGCGATGATCCAAAAAAAATTTGTTAAAAACCACAACTGTGGGAAGGAGACGGTTGGGGCCAAAAAAAGCCCACATTGTTTTCTATAGGATAGAATTGATGGAATACGAACCCAAAACATTGCAGTTAGTAGCCTCTTGTGCTAACCATTGCACCATAGAAACTGGTTCCATTTTGATTCTCATTCGTTTCCATCTCGTTCTGAATTTTTTATGTTTTCCGTTCCCGTGTCACGTTTTCGTTACCATGTCGTCTGTTCCCATTTCGCGCTTTGCTTTCCTATCTCTCATTTCAATTTTAATGCCCATGTCGCTCTTTCCCGTTTCATTTTTAATTCCCGTCTCGCCATTGCCCATTGATATTTTTGTCTTTAAATCCCATTTCGCCCGGACCCATTTTGTCTATAATTCTCATCTCGCCCATTCCAATTTCGCCCTTAGATCTCGTCTTGCTCGTTCCCGTTTCAGCTTACATTCCATCTCAGACGTCCCCATTTCATCTTTAAGTTAATTTCCGTCTCATCCGTTCCCATGTTATTCTTCAACTCCTTAATCACAAAGATTTAACTTTTTGCCTGATATCGTTTTACCCCAACACTGTTTTGAGTGCAGTGGTTTTTTTTATTTTTCAGTATAAGCACATGACAACGCTGTTTTGTTTCAATAATCACAGTGTGTGTGTGTGTGTGTGTGTGTGTGTGTGTGTGTGTGTGTGTGTGTGTGTGTGTGTGTGTGTATGTGTGTGTGTATGTGTGTGTGTGTGTGTGTGTGTGTGTGTGTGTGTCTATCCGTCTGTCTGTCTGCTTGCCTGTGTCTGTGTCTGTCTGTCTGTCTATATCTATGTCTAAGTCTATGTGTCTGTCTGTGGGTTTTGTTTGTTTGTTACGGAATTATCTTCACAAAAATAAAAAGGCATGCACACGTGACACATAAGTGCAATTTGGAATCAAAATATTAGTGTATCCATGTAGTGATCATTGACAAAGCCAAACAGATAGATGGATAGATGCACAGACAGACAGACAGACAGACAGATAGACAGGCAGACAGATAGACATATAGACAGGCAGACAGATAGATAGATAGATAGATAGATAGATAGAATAGATAGATTAGATATTAAATAGAAAGAAAGAAAGATAGATAGATAATTAGATAGATACATACATACATACATACATACATGCATACATGCATGCATTCACACATACATACATACATCATAAATGCAGACATGCATGCATGCACACATACATACGTACATACATACATCATACATACATACATAGAAAGATAGATTGACTGACAGACTGACAGAAAGACTGATTGATAGATAAAAAGACAGACAGACAGACAGACAGACAGACAGATAGATAGATAGATAGATAGATAGATAGACAAATAAATAGATGGATATATATGTACACGCATACATGTGTGTGTGTGTGTGTGTGTGTGTGTGTGTGTGTGTGTGTGTGTGTCTGTTTGTCTGTGTCTGTATCTGTATGTGTCTGTGTCTCTGTGTGTCTGTGTATGTGTGTGTACATGTGTGTGTGTGTTCGCGTGTGTTTGACTGTGTGTGCAGAAGATTAGGTAGCTAGATATAGATATGATTCATCTATCTATCTATAATACATACATGAAAGAGACAGAAAGACAGAGAAAGAGAAAGAGAAAGAGAGAAAGAGAGAGAGAGAGAGAGAGAGAGAGAGAGAGAGAGAGAGAGACTAACCAGACACAGACAGAGAGTGAGACAGAGAGAGACAGAGAGACACAAAGAATGACAGAAACAAAGACAAAGAGAAACAAAGAGTCGGGTCGATAGGACGAAAACAAACAGCAAACCTGTTTTAAAATTTTATATATTTTACATTTCGACTGTCAAGCCCTATCTACGGTATTCTGACCATATTTCATTCAACAGCACTCGCTTTGCCTTGTAATACATGTGATGAACACACGGTAAACTTAAAGATTGTTGATAGTGTTCAATGGCATCAATAGTTGATAGTGATCAATGAAATCAATAGTTGATAATGTTCAATGACTTCAATAGTTATCACCCCCTCCCCTCCTATTTCTGATACTTATCATCATCATCAGGTGCCCTGCCGCATGGCGTTGGCGATCATGGACTTCCATCTGTCTCTATCTCTGTTGCCCCTAGCATCTCCCCCACCTCCTCGTCCCCAGCCACTCTGCAAGTCCGTCCAGCATTTTCTCCCTGGGTCTACCCGGTGCTCTCTTTCCCTCCAGCTTTCCCGTTGTGACCAGGTGCTCCAAATCCCCCTTCCTCATAAAATGGCCTATAAATGTTGCCTGTCTTTTCCTAATCTTCCTTATCAATGATCTTCTTGTGTCTGCCTCCATCAAGACTGTCTCGTTTGTTTTCTTTGCTGTCCATAGAACTCTCAACATTCTTCTTAGAAACCACATCTCGGCTGCCTCAATCTTGTTCTGGCTTTATTTGTTGACTGTCCACGCCTCGCATCCGTACAACAGTATTGGTTCTATATAACATTCAAGAACTCTCTTGCTGATGTTAATTGACAGGCATTTGTTGGTAAGAATGCTTGTCATCTTCTTGAATGCTGTTTTGGTTTGGCCGATTCTGCCGGCTATTTCTGATGTGTATCTGCCGTCTGATGAAATGATCGTTCCCAGGTATTTGAATTTATCAACCTGTGTCAAGGTTGTGCCATTTGCTGTTATTTTGCATGAGGGGATTTCATGTTTTTTACTGATCACCATGACTTCAGTCTTCCTGCTGTTTAGTTCCAGCCCCTTACCTTTGCTTTCTATTTCTAGTATATTCACAAGATTTTGTAGGTCTCTTTCACTTTCTGTAATTAGCACGGTGTCATCTGCGTATCGAATGTTGTTTATCATTTTCCCTCCAACCTTGAATCCAGGGTCTTCTACTTTCTGATACTGTTTGAATGAATATTTTGCTTGACTCAGATAACTATATTTCATTCTATGTTACACACTTTGCCTCGTAATACATGTGATAAGCACACTGTAAACTTAACGTTTGTTGTTAGTGTGCAATGACATCAATAGCTATCACCCCCGCCCCTCTGATATCTGATACTCATCATCATCATCATCATGTGCCCTGCCGCATGGCGTTGGCGATCATGGCCCTCCACATGCATCTATCCCTTGTCGCTGCAAGCACATCTTCCACCCTCTCTGTCCTCGGCCACCCTGCAAATCCGTCCAGCATTTTCACCCTGGATCTACCCGGTGTTCTCTTCCCCCCAGCTTTCCTGTTCTGACCAGGCGCACTAATTCCCCTTTCCTCATAAAATGGCCTATAAATGTTGCTTGTCTTTTCCTAATCTTCCTTATGAATGATCTTCTTGTGTCTGCCTCCATCAAGACTGTCTTTTTTAAAAATTTCTATGCTGTCCATGGAACTCTCAACATTCTTCTTAGAAACCACATTTCAGCTGCCTCAATCTTGTTCTGGTTTTGCGTGTTGACTGTCCACGCCTCATAACCGTAAAACATTATCAGTTCTATGTAACATTCAAGAACTCTCTTCCTGATGTTCATTGATCTATCTGATACTGTTTGAATGAATATTTTGCTTGGTTCAGATGACATTGCTAGTACAAATAGCAGATGACTCTTGCGGGTGAGTGGGCCGGAACTCCAGCCGGTTGTGTACGTGTGTGGAGGAGAGAGGGGGAGCGGTAGGAGGGGGTGGGGGTGGGGGTGGGACAGACCCAGTTACTTTCCCTGCTATTTGCAGCTGTTGCCGCCAGGACATGTGGTATTGGCATGGGTCTTAGTCAACAGCATGACATGAAACGAGCAGCGTTAATCCTCTACCCTCTTGTTTAAGTCAGTCAAACGTCAGCTGATTGTAACCACGTAGTTCAGCTTGAGCAGATGCGTCACATAACTCTATTCTGCACATTGGCCCAGTGGCCCACAAGATTACACGGGAAGATAACGTCAACGCTGGGCTTTCTTTTCGTGGAACAGTCGATTTAGCGATTAGCATCAAGATTACAATATACTCTTGTCACTAAGTTCATGAAAGAAAAACCATACACCACACACACACACAACACACACACACACAACACACACGTACATACATACATATACATACATACACACACACACACATACACACATGTGTATACATGTATACATACATACACACATACACACATACAAATCTTATTAAGAATAATCATGATGGGGACAAAGAATAGAATCAAAAGAGAAATAGCAGAAGAACAGTGTGGATTTATCAAAGGGAAAGGAACTATTAATGCCATATACATCCTAAGAACTATCATAGAGAGGTCAATCGAGTTGAATAAGGATTTGTATTTATGCTTTGTTGATTATACCAAGGCTTTCGATCGGGTAAGACATGAAGAATTGATCAACCAACCAGAAAGACTCAATATTGATGGAAAAGATCCACGGATAATCATAAATATGTATTGGAAACAAACAGCAGCAATGAGAATAGAAAACGATATAAGCTCTTTCCAAAATATCAAACGAGGAATCAGGCAAGGTTGTGTTCTGTCACCAGATTTGTTTTCACTTTACAGCGAAACCGTCATGAGAAACCTAGAAGAAGACCCTGGATTAAAGGTTTAAGGAAAAATGATAAACAACATTCGTTACGCAGATGACACCGTGCTAATTGCAGAAAATGACAGGGACCTACAAAATCTTGTGAATATAATAGAAAT
>CM060309.1:65534033-65616533 GCA_030674185.1 Monoplex corrugatus
TTAATCAGTTTGGGTAAAGCTTTCATAAATCTCCGTGTCCAGTTCTCAAGAACATGAGCTTTCTCAAAGTTATCTTGACCAAGAGAATACAATTCAGTCTTGTCATTTTTAGACATATTTTAACGTCCGAGTATTGAAAGAAACTTGTATGGACCAGGGGCTTTTTTTCATAGTTTTCAATTCTTCGTGCAGTTCTGTTCAATTATTTCATCATCATTTCGCGTCTGTCTTAAGTTCAGATCGGCAGTGAGTTTTCTTTAATTTTCTTCTTTTTTTTTTTTTCCTTCAAGGATTTTCTGCTACCCTCTGTTGTATAAAACGTTGTCACGGGGAGCTGTCAGCGGCGGGCGGTGATGGTAGTCTCCTTAACGGGGGTCTCTTACTCAGTCTTTATTGTTAGTGTTTTTAAAACCCAGCCGACTGTGTTGAGCCATATCAGGGCTATAGCCGCTTCAAAACATACAAAACTTCAACAGGGGAAAACAAAAAGAAAAGAAAATTAAGTACACACATCAATGCATTCGCGCACACAATCCAAGGATATGCCCCCGGCGTTGACCGCTCCATCAAACTTATCGCACAGGGGATTAAAAAACACACCTGAATACAAACTCGAGCACACCTAAGGACACTAAAACATATGAAAACGGGCATAAACTACCTAAAATTGCTTTCGCATATCTCACCTCCCTAGAGCCAAAAATGCACTTAATACATTGTCAATTATCAATCCTAAGAAAAAGTATGTAAGACTTTATCGAACACATACAGGTGAACGGACCAGCAAGGCAGAAAATGATAGGAAGAAATGACAGAAAACAAAGGAACAAGGCAGAAACAAAGAGAGTAATAGAAAAGAGGAAATTTCTAGCACAGAATTTCAAGAAGGTGGGGTTACTATTTATACTGAAAGAGCCCCAGGCATCCCCATGGGGGGTGGTGGTGGCCTTACTCTGTCCGGCTCCACAACTGAGCGATTACTGTCGTTAGAAGAGGGCTTAGCAGGCAGCGTCCTTAGTAAGCTGTATCAGTAAAGACACTGGTGAAGTCCACCGAAGTGAACCAGCAGTTGTGAGAGTCATCCTCTGGCTCCTGCGGACTTCCAGCAGTAGTGAGAGTCATCCTCTGGCTCCTGTGGACTTCCAGCAGTAGTGAGAGTCATCCTCTGGCTCCTGTGGACTTCCAGCAGTAGTGAGAGTCATCCTCTGGCACCTGTGGACTTCCAGCAGTGTGAGAGTCATCCTCTGGCTCCTGTGGACTTCCAGCAGTAGTGAGAGTCATCCTCTGGCTCCTGTGGACTTCCAGCAGTAGTGAGAGTCATCCTCGGCTCCTGTGGACTTCCAGCAGGAGTGAAAGTCATCCTCGCTCCTGTGGACTTCCAGCAGTAGTGAACGTCAATCTCTGGACTTCCAGCAGTAGTGAACGTCAATCTCTGGGCTTCCATCATAGTGAACGTCAATCTCTCGACTCAGCAGATGTGAACGTCAATATCTGACTTCAGCAGTAGTGAGAGTCATCCTCCTCTCCTGTGGACTTCCAGCAGAGTGAAAGTCATCCTCTGCTCCTGTGGACTTCCAGCAGTAGTGAGAGTCACCTAACTTCAGCTAGTGAGATCATCCTCGTCTGTGACTTCCAGCGTAGTGAGATCATCATCTGGCTCTGGACTTCCAGCAGTAGTGAGAGTCATCTTCTGGCTCCTGTGGACTTCCAGCTGAGTGAAGTCATCCTCTGGCTCCTGTGGACTTCCAGCTGTAGTGAAGTCAACTCTACTCTGTGGACTTCCAGCAGTAGTGAACTCATCATCTGCTTGTGGACTTCCAGCATAGTAACAGTCATCTCTGCTCCGGGACTTCCAGCAGTAGTGAAAGTCATCTTGCTCTGTGGACTTCCAGCAGTAATGAAGTCATCTTCGGCCCCTGTGATTCCCAGTAATGAAAGCACTCTGGCTCCTGTGGACTTTCCAGCAGGAGTGAAAGTCATCCTCTGGCTCCTGTGGACTTCCAGCAGTAGTGAGAGTCATCCTCTGCTCTGTGACTTCCAGCAGTAGTGAGAGTCATCCTCTGGCTTCTGTGGACTTCCAGCAGTAGTGAAAGTCATCATCTGGTTTCTGTGGACTTCCAGCAGTAGTGAGAGTCATCTCTGCTTCTGGGACTTCCAGCAGTAGTGGAGCATCTTCTGGCTCTGACTCAGCAGTAGTGAGAGTCATCTTCATGGCTTCTGTGGATTTCCAGCAGTAGTGAGAGTCATCTTCTGGCTTCTGTGGACTTCCAGCAGTAGTGAGAGTCATCTTCTGGCTCCTGTGGACTTCTAGCAGTAGTGAGAGTCATCCTCTGGCTCCTGTGGACTTCCAGCAGTAGTGAGAGTCATCCTCTGGCTTCTGTGGACTTTCTGGCACTGGGACTCCGCACTGAATGAGTTATACATGCTTTGCGTAAAAGAAATCTAGCGCAGTGCACGTGTTTAGCAGAGATTTACCATGAATATTCAAGAGGGTATTTAGTGAGCAGAAAATTAAGTCGATTGTGCACGTTTTAGTCTAAGGTTTCTTCACAGTCTCGTTCACAAAAAGGGAGACAAGAAGAGGTCAATTCTGCAATTGAGATCATAAAAATGTTAGTCAATTTTCGTAATCGAAGTAAACGTTTATATAACCTATGAGTTGCACATACAGTTTCAGCTTCAGTTTCTCAAGATGACGTCTCCTGCTCGGAACGAATTCCATATGCACTAACGTCACAGGTGCCATGTGTATGGTGATCATGACACATGCTTTAATCCTGCACATAAACCCATGAGCTAGCCAGGCCCTGAGCACATACATACATGCATGAATGACATTTTTCGTGAACCAAACTATTTTATTGAAGACAATGAATACTATTTCATTGAAGACATTGTTATTCTCTCCCGTTAGTCCTGATATGGCTCTACGCAGTCGGCTGGGCTTTAAAAAACAATAACAATTCTCTCCCTGAAGTAAATGACGGCAGCTTGCAAAAATAACTCTTAAACCCATCTTCACCCACCCCCACCTCCACACACACAACACACACACACACCCCACACACACACACACACAACACACACACACACACAAACACCTTCACAATCCTCTTCAAACATGTCAACAACGCACACAAAACCGAAGGACAGTGCACATGTGTCAAAATCATCATGTAAAACTTTTTTTTTTTTTCGTAAATCGCTGGTAATTCAATGCGAAAATTTTTTAAACCATTCGTGAGGGCTGATCGAATATTCAGCACACACAGAAAATTCATAAATCGTTTCAACAGATTTGCCACCATTCCATTTCTTAGTGCTATAAAGTCATCATTGCTTCACAAGTCCACGAACAGGAGACAGGGCTTAGGTTACGTGTACTTTTTCTTAATGCTTTGATTGGGTTCGTTTGGTTTCTGTCTATTTCTGTGTTCTCGTATGTAAATATTCATGTAGATATACGTCTTGTACAAGCTCATGTCATTGGTCGTAATAGAGATTTTTTTCTTTCAAATAGCATCCTCGTGTATTTTCACACACACACACACACACACACACACACACACACACACACACACACACACACACAAATATATATATATATATATATATATATATATATACTATATATATATATATATAGTGTGTGTGTGTGTGTGTGTGTGTTATTTGGTGCGCATCTGTGATATATACATACATATGTATATATATATAATTCATGATTGATTTATTTTTTATATGCATATATACATACATACATATACATCTATATATCACAACTGCGCACCACTGAATTCAGTTACCATAAAATGGATAAAGATAACGTTATCACAGCTCAAAAGAGAGAAAAGTAAGGTTGTCGCCACAACATCTTACATTAGATGCTTGTGGTGTCGTCCATGCAATATAGGGAGACAACCCCACTTTGCTTTTCTTGGGGCTGTAGTAACGTACCTGACTTTTCTTCACAATGTGTCCTTGAAGGTCAGTCTCTGTTTATAAGTACATTGCCATAATTTTACAACGGGGTTGAGATGGCTGTTTGTGAAACTCGAGCATGTTCGCATGCGCTCACCATCACGAACCATTCGGTACAAACATGATGAACTGTGACCACAGACAATTATAAGATGTCTGTGACCGATGACCTCCATTAATTAAATCCCAGATCGTTTTAGCATTCAGGCACATGTGTGTGTATGTTTGTGCGTGTGCACTTGCGCGCGCGCGGGCGTGTGTGTGTGTGTGTGTGACGAACGCGCGTGCACGATGGTTGTTACGGTTGTTGTTGATTGACGTGTATCTGTAAGCGCACATAGTTACGATATATACGAGTATTGTGCTGAAGAGGGAAGACTTGCCTCGTGTTTTTTCTCGTGGCAAGTCCATCATGATTTCTAAGGACAGTTTTGTGTTTGAATATTAAAATCATCCAAATATTTATCGAGTGTGTGTGTTCAAGTGCATTGTCTGTTCAATATGCATGACTGACATCTTCCCACCCTGTGTGTGTGTGTGTGTGTGTGTGTGTGTGTGTGTGTGTGTGTGTGTGTGTGTGTGTGTGTGTGTGTGTGTGTGTGTGTGTGTGTTGTGTGTGTGTATGCGTGTGTGTGTATGTGCGTGTGCGTGTGTGCGTGCGTGCGTGTGTGTGTGTGAGTGTGAGTGTGTGTGCATGATGTGTATGTGTCTATGTGCGTCTGTGTGTGCTTGTGTATTACGTGAGAGAGAGAGAGAGAGTCCCTGAAACATGCACTAAAATGGAGACCCTGCAATACACAAAAGTACCACCAAAACATAAATATTTGGCCTGCTTGGTGCAGAGGTAGAGCCCTCGTCTTCCAATATGACTTCAACAGTATGTGAGGGTTCGAATGACGATCGACCAAAACTTTGGGCTTGTGGTGTCCAATGTATGTATCCATCTGTAAATCGGTAGGCTACATGGCATTTCTTAATCAAGGAAGATAAAGCAGATCGGAGAGGAGATCGGCATCTCTCTCTTCATGCTGGATCCATAGAAAAGCTGACGTCTATAGCACCTTACTCCCTTACGACCCCACGCTAATGGGACAACTTCCACCTTTAAGTTTTACTATGCAGACAACAGGCATAAGGTAAGAGTTCGGAGTTTCTACTAGACAATTTCATATGCGCTACACATGAATATGCCAAATTCCGTGGGCCTGCGCAAAAATTACGCACTAGTCATCATCATCATCATGTGCCCTGCCGCATGGCGTTGGCGATCATGGCGCTCCATACGAATCTATCCTTTGTCTCACATCTCTCTGTCTTCATCCGCTCCGCACGTCCATCCAATATTCTTTTTCTCTGGGTCTACTGATGCTCTTTTTCCCTCCATTTTTCAAGCGCTAGTAAGGTCTTGAAATAGGGGAAGAAGGGCATGGGGGAAAAGACTTGTGAAAAGCATTTTTACCTGGCTTGTAGGTATGTCCTTCGTCAGCAAAGGTGAGTATACGAATTGGTCTGTTGTTCTTGGGTCAGCAAGTCCATTTGTATTATATGTTGTAGAAAATTGGAGAAAGTGGGCGATACTTGAGAGCCTCATGGAGAGTTTTTGTAGTGCTCAACACCAGTTTCCCAGTCGTAGTACTACTATTTCCTTCTTGGAGTGTAGCGGCAATCCATCTTGTGACTGTCATGCTGGCACCATATCGCTGAAGTGGATCTATGAATAATATGAATTGAACTTTCTTGTACGCATCTTCTAGGTCAATAGCTGCAGCTAGGGTGTCTTCTTTGTTCTGAAAACTTTCGTGACCAAAAGCACCTGCGTTTTCCCAAGTACTTTTTCCTGTTCTAAAGCCTCCTTGGTTAGGTGGAAATACTTTTTATGTCTTCTAGATCTCTGGCTAGTTTCTTTACTATGTCCATTTAGTCTGCAATGATCTTTACCCAGTCTGGGTAAGGATTTTAAAGAAGCTGTGTGTCCAATCCTCAGGAACATGATCTTTCTCAGAAGTGTCTTGTTAGAGAGTAGATAAGTCATTTTTGTCGTGTTCAAACAATGTTTTGATTTCAAGTATCGAATCTTGTCTGGACCAGGGGCTGTGTCTTTTCTGCACCGCGCAATTACTTCATGCATTTCTTGTACAGTTATTTCATCATTTAGTCCAGTTTGTCAATTTTTTGTTCAGGTCAGCAATTAACTTTTCTTTTTTCTTCAAGCTTTTTCTGGTCACTCTGTTGCATGAAACGATGTAGTAGGGATTGTCCTTTCTTTTCGTTCGTTCTTGATATGGTTCTATTGTGTTCGTGATATCATGTGTCGTGGTGTTTGTGGTTTTCCCTTCCATTTGTTGATAGAACTGCCAGAACTGTGTTTGTGTTGTATCGGCACTGAATCTTTCACAGAATTGTTTCAATTTACTGTCTTTTTCTCCCTGAGCAAGGGTTTTGAACCGCTCTATTTTTTCGTCCATATTTCGTTATACGCATCCGTTTTTCTAATAGTACTATCATGGTCTGAACGATGTCTTTCTGAGTTTTGCCAAGCTTTTACAGCAGCCTGGTTTTCTTTCCAGGCAGTTTCTGTGTCATGGTTCCACAAAGGGGGTTGTTTTCTAGATGCATTATCGTTTCTTGTTTCCCGTTTTGATTTTACATCTCAGAGTTTAGAAACGATATCAGATTCTATACTGTCATATCACAATGGGCTTCTTTGCTCGAATCACTTTTTAATGATAGATCTTTTATTATGCTGAATAATGGTTGCTGTTGTGTGTGTTCAGTGTTTCTGCACTCATTAGGGGTGTTAGTTAGATCAGGTAAGTGTTACATCGATTGTATTATCTGTGTGTCCTTGTCTTGCATCAGTAAGAGATGGTGATGTTGTTGTGAGTGGGCTGAGCTGGTTATCACACAGCATCTCTTCCAGAGCATGTCCCTGGGCATTGGTACATTCTGATCCCACACTGCAGATCCACTTGCAACTCATGAGATCGCCACATATCACAATAGTGTCTCTTAGTTCCTCTTCAATTTCTTCTAGGAAGTTCCATGTTGTTTCTGAAGTACAGAATCCTGGGAGTACATAGGGAAATTTATGAGTACAAAATTCTTCTAGTTTTTATTTAATGTTTGGAGACATATGCCCAGTAGTTTACAAGAATTAGTACACCATCGTTCTAGGTCTAACATGGACATTTTGTCTTTAAGGTTCTTTTTGCTGATAATAGCTAATCCTCTACCATCATGTTTCTGAATTTCTATGAAGTCTTCAAATTCTGTTGTTTGTTTTGCTGCGTTCTGATTTCTTGTAGACACGTTTATATCAAAGTTGTATGCCGGAAGCTGGTGGATAGGGTGAGGGAGTCAAAGGGTTAATTCTTTACTTTGTTAGCATGGTTGACAAAACAAAGTGCTGGTGGACATTATGCGGCAGTCAAAGGGTTATTAAACCAAATCAACTAATGAACAAAAAATCAAATGCACCACTACACATGGGCTATTGTTATTGTTGTTTAAAGCCCAGCCGACTGCGTAGAGCCATATCAGGGCTATAATCGCTTCAAAACATACAAAACTTCAACAGGAAAAAAAAAGGAAATTAAGTGCACATATCAATGCATTCGCGCACATAATCTAAGGACATGCCCCTGGTGTTGACCACTACGTCCAATTTATCGCACAGGGGATTTGAAAAACACACCTGATTACAATTTTAAGCATATCTAAGGACACCAAAACCTATACAAAAAACAGGCCTAAATTACCTAAAATTGCTTCCGCATATCTCACCTCCCTAGAGCCAAAAAATGCATTTAATACATGTACATAATTATCAATCCTAAGAGTAAGTACATAAGACTTTATCGAACACATACAGGTGAATAGACCATTAATTTAAGGCAGAAAATGGTAGGTAGAAATGGCAGAAAGCAAAGGAACAAGGTAGAAACAAAGAGTGTGACAGAAAAGAGGAAATTTCCAGCACAGAATTTCCAGAAGGTGGGGATACTATTTATACTGAAAGAGCCCCCGACATCCCCAAAGGGGCTGGGGGAGGGGGGGGGGAGAGAGACTACACATGGGCGTTTGAAAAGATGACGGACCAATATACACTAGTGACGGGAATTAAATTCAGTAACTTTAGCATGTTTGTGTGTTCGTGCATGTTTGTACGTGTGTCTCTCTGTGTCTCTGTGAATGAATGTGCGTGTGTGTACATCTGTGTGTATATGTGTGTGTTTTGTGTGTGTATGTGTGTGATTCTATGGATTTGTGCATTTGTTTGAGTTTGTATGAGTTTTTTTTTTTTTTTGGGGGGGGGGGTGTTTGTTTAAGTATGTGTGTTTGCGAGTGTCTGTGTGTGCGTGTCTGTGTGTGTGTGTTTGAAACCTCTGTGTGTTTGTGTATATGTTTGTGTGTTTGTATCTATGCGTGTTTTTGTGTGTGTGCGTGCGTGTGCGTGTGTGCGCGTGTGTGTCTGTATGTGTCTGTATCTGTGTACGTGATTCGCCCTTGGGACAGAAAGGCAATCACAATCAAACTTTATGAGTGATATTTTTTTAGGGGTGGGGGGGAGTGTTTGTTTTGTTTTGTTTTGTTTGTTGTTTTGTGTTGTTTTGTTTTCTTTTGCTTTCCCCTTTAACCTGATTTCAAAATCAGAAGGTTAAACAAAACAAAACAAAACCAACGAGTGATCGCGCTTACAAGTTCGCACACATAATAAACATGCCTGTCAATATCATTGCCGTTATCTGATTTAATAGTATCAAATTTTCACACAATTTGTACGAATATTTTAACATACACGTAATCAAACACAGACACGTGGAAAGCGATAGGAGCGCGTAAGCACATTTGTGTGCAGATATATTTTCATTGTTGATTTAAGTCAAAGCTGTTTTCTAAAATGAGAGGAGAAAAACAAACCATGTTAAAAATGTATATGTAAAAAAGAAAATAAATAAACGGAAAAAAGAATAAGACCCGTATCTAATATAACCAGACAAGTCAGGCGCTTGTCTTGTCTGGTTGTATTAAATACGTGTTCTTATTCTTTTGTTTGTTTGTTTGTTTTGTTTGTTTTGTTTTTTGTGTTTTTATCTCAGTTTTTCGTTTTCTTCAGTTCAGGCGAAAAGCCAGCACAGTCATCCTAACAGCAAATCCCCATGGTCAGTGGCACTGTGTTGTTTTAATTAAAAGCTTGCTGGCATTTGATTCCAGCGCGACACTTGTGGCACAGCTCAGCCAGGTGCGGCTTGTTAAGGTTGTTATGTCGCTTTTGCTCCAGCGTGTCGTCGGAGCACTCGCAGTCCACCAGTCCGCACTCGGAACACTGGATCTTCTCTGTCCTGTGAGGAAAGCAGGCTGTATTGCAGCCCTTGCAATCCTGCTTGAACATCACCTGCACACAGAAACATATGCTCGTAATGCGGTCATTTATCATCATCATTATTGTTATTACCATTATTATCTTTATTATTATCGTAAATCATTCTCAGATAGCGTTATTCTTACAACATGAAATCATCATTAGCATTATCATCATCATCAACATCATTATTAATAGCAGCATCGATCAGCATCAATTATTATTATTATTGTTGTTGTTGCTGTTATTATTATTGTTATTTCTATCATCATCATCATTGTTATTTTATCATTATTATCATTGTCATTATCATCATTATTATTCTCCGTTCTTACATAGTGCTGTTCTCCAAACTCAAAGTGCTCGTCTTTAAAACTGCGCATCACACGTAATCATGTTCAGACTTCTTAGTGGAGCACGATTTGTTAGGCGAGCTGACCACACTGCACTAATAGTATGCTGTTGAACAATCAACCTCTTCATTGGATGTGTATGCTGGAAGTTTTGTCATTTTTCCGCAAACCACCAGTGTCTTACAGGGTCTTTAACGTGCGTGTTTGATATTCTGCACGCGTACACACACGACGGATGTTGAAGCACTGGTAGACGTGCACACGTGCTAACCTAGGAGATGGGAAAAATCCCCACCCTTTATCCATCAGGAGAGGTGTCCAGGCAGATCGAACCCAGGATTTTCTGATAAGAAGTCCTACATTTACCCACCCGACTGTCTTACCGGTACCCAACAAATCATTTCATCAGAAAACAGACTGTGTGGTCACGAAACATTATTCCAAGAAACCAAAAAAACACAAAAATAGAACCAGAACGCGTATTTAATACCGGGTACAAGACAAGACAAGACAGGCGCAAATTTTCGGCCAATTTGCCTTTGTCAAGTGTGAATGTAAAATCACAAACACCAAATTAGGAAAAAAAAGACTGAAACTTCCATGCTGCTTCGTCCAGTGGGAGAAGAGGACTCAACAGCAGGAAAGTTTCAGTTTTTTTCTTCCTTATTTTGTATTTGGTTTTACATTCACACTTGACAAAGTCCAGTTCGCCGAAAATTTGCGCCTGTCTTGTCTTGTTGATTTAAATATGCGTTCTGGTTTGTTTTTGTTTGCTTGCTTGCTTGTTTGTTTGTTTGTTTGTTTTTGTTCCTGTTTGCTTGAACGCGGGCAGTCGCACTTGTTTTGGATTTCGTATTATTCTGAGTTAGCTATAGTTCTGATGAAATGCTCTCTCTCTCTCTCTCTCTCTTGCCACTTACTATCTCAGTTCCAGGTCTGCAGTACACGTGTGAGCTTTCCCAGGTTTTCCCACAACCTGTGCAGCGGAAATACCCGTAACGTCTATCCATTGTTTGGCGGTTGCCTCCCCTGCCCCTGCCACGACCGCCACCTCTTCTTCCACGAAACATATCGGCTCGCTTTTCGCTTTGAAAACGGGTCGGGTTTCTACTTTCGTTTCTTTTCGAAGAACTAGCTGCTACTCCTGGGAATAACCAGCCAAGTCTCTTTTTTTTTTGCAGATGAAGGTTTTTTGTTGTTGTTGTTTTCTAAGAAAGTGCGTTGAATTTTTGTTTTCCTTCTGTAGTGAAAGTTCACTTCTACGTCCTTAGCTGGGCTGTAGGGTAGGCCTACTTTCTTCGTTTTGGTTAAGCCAACTGTAGATAGGTCTGGTTTCTGTCCTCCTTCTTTCCGAGTTAGATCAAACCCGCTTTCCTTTTCGTTCTTGCAGTAAGCTACGACTTGGCCTGTATGTTGATTTCGAAAACGCAACAGCCTATGCTTCGAATGCTATTAAATTCCACATTTGTATCGTGCTTCTTGCGCCAGACCTGTTCGTTCCAGGAAAACAATGTTGATATGACTGTTCGCCAGTAGACGCCAAGTGCACCGTATCACCCTTGTAGAGAAGATCTGCAAAAGTCCAAAGAGAAACACGGTACTGAGATACTATGCCAGGATGGAATTTGCCTGTATAGTCTAACAATAGGCCAAGACTAGTTGGGTTACTTGCGTGTGTGTGTGTGCGCGCGTGCGGATGGTGCGTGTGTGTGTGTGCGTATGGTGTGTGTGCGTGTGTGTGAGAACGAGAGAGAATGTATACCAACTTATGTGTATGAGTGTGTGTGTGTGTGTGTGAGAGAGGAGGATGAGAGAGAGAGAGAGAGAGAGAGAGAGAGAGAGAGAGAGCTTGAGCTTGCGTGTGTAGGCATGTTTGTCACTGCACTCGCGCAATTGTGTATGTGTGGTTTATGATATTTTTTTCATTCATATATATACACTTGTTATGTGTACGTGTGCCAATGTCTGTGAGTGTCCGTGTCCGCCAGTGTATGTGTGTGTGTGCGTGTGCGCGCGCGCGCGCATGTGTGTATGACTGTATAATCATGTCTGTGAGTCCACGATGTCTGAAAGATTATTAAGAAGCACACAAAGGAAATAAACAGCGTGAACATACAAGGCTAGGCCCAGTACTCTACGCATGTGTGTGTCAGCCTGTAGTGACAAAAAAAGTCTTTTCAGTAAGCATTCCAGTATCTGTGAAAGGATTACAGAATGGGTACAGCCTATGGTTAGACTAGGTTGTCCCAACATCTTTTAAAATCAGTAGTGGTACTTTTACATTTAAATCCGAGTTTGTTGTTGTTGTTGTTAACGTTTCGTTTTTTTTTTGGTTTGTTTTGTTTTTGTTTTGTTTTTCTAATGTGTGTATGCACATTGTTTTGCCCACATTGTGATGCTTTACAGTCTGCGTACTGGTCTTCAGTGGGCGTTCATGCTGGGTGCTTTCATATTTCCATAAGGCAGCTACTGACATGACTTACAGGATCATTAACTTGCATGTTTGTATGCCTACACACACGAAGGTGATAAATTTAGACACCGACAGATCTGCACACAAGCACCTACCCAGGCGGAGGACGGCGCCAGTGTCATATTTTTGCGACCGCCTGGCTCACAGCCGATGTCGCATTTTCGCAACGATTAGGCCCTACATGTGACGTTACTCTTGTGGCAATCACTCTTTCGTTTGGGAGAGAAAAGAGGTCAAATTTTGCACACGGCACGGGGATTCCCTAACTTTTTCAACAGGAGAATTGGTTAATAAAAAAAAAAAATTAATAAAAAAAAAGCCCAAGTTATAAACATTTAAATGCAGTGAGTGTTGTCGTTGCTGCAGCTGCAGAAAACACCTGATGCAGAATGTCTGGCACGGAAACGGTTAAGTCATCCCAACACACTAAGAAAATACTGGCTTCACCTGGTTGATAGATGGCGGAACATTTGGGCATTGACTAGCGGTGGTGGTGGGGGGGGGGGGGGTGTCTCAGGTGAAACGAGTTCATACAGAATAGCTAGTTGTGTTGTGATTCAGACCTTTAATGATTCATTTATTTACTTCATTTGTATGTTCCTTTTTGAAGGTAAGATACACACATACACATGTCATTTACATGCAACCAAGATTATTCCAGTGGTAGGCTAATGAAACACCAGTATAAAATACAGACTAGGTAAAACATAGTCTAGGTTGTAGGGCCTCAAGATCTGGCCAGCTCATGGGTTTACGTGCAGGCTTAAGGCATGGGCCACGGTCACCATACACGTGGCACCTGTGAAATTAGTACATATGGAATTGGTTCCGCGCGCGGAGACCACGGCTGTTTCAGTAGATGCCTTTTAGTTGGTCGGCCAGCATGGCACCAGATGTCAGATATCAGACGTCCGCCCTTACCCTGTAGCTATATGTTTCCGCATTCCTTAGTCTAGTGACAAGGGAAACAGAGGATTAATAGTGCACTGTACAGTGATTAAGCCATTTTATCATCAACTTTGGCGTTGTGTGGAACGAAATTGTGCACACTTTGTCAATTCATTTTTTGGAATCCTTATTGTTTATCATTTGACCGAGTGCAGCTATAAATTATTCATTTGGTTATGTAGTTTGAGTTTGTGCTTCACTTAGGGTGTAATTGAGTGTCATTTCTCACTGTGTGTGTGTGTGTGTGTTGTGTGTGTGTGTGTGTTGGTGTATTTCATCTACCTTTCTATACTGGAATTATTTCATGTGGAACGGGAGACAGTACGTGAGTGAAAACATTTTTAAGTTGTTGTTTTCCTGTTGTTGTCTCTTTTGTTTTTGTTGCCGTTTTGTTTCATTTCTTTTGTCATTTTTGTTCTTATTGTTTGCTTTTTTGGTATGTATGTGTGTGTGTGAGAGAGAGAATGTGTGTTTGTGTGTGTGTGTGTGTGTGTGTGTGTGTGTGTGACTCAGTTTCGTCGTTTTATTTAGATTTTTTACACTGAAACTGTTTTTTTTTTTCTCTCCTGTTATTCGTTGTTGTTGTTAGTGTGTGTGTTTGTCGTATTTTAGTAGTTGTGCGTGTGTATCTGTGACAGAAGTGGTAATAAGAACTGGCAAATGGATGTCTGCTGGTTCTGTATTAAAAGACAATTAGTGTTGAGGCTACGTAAGCCTGTATGGTCAGCCTCTGCACTGTGTGAAAGAAGGCTGCGGTCTTAGTACTGTGAGAGAAATCTGTGCCATATCAAAGTGATGGGATAGGCCTACTTACTAAACAAGCTGATAACGATCCTTGCGGATGATTAAAATACTTATTCAGTAAGTTTGGTGTTGTCCACACACATGCAGCTAACATCTCTGAAAATATGAATGTTGTAAAACTGCAGATGCATGAACAGTTTGTCATTTAAATTGGAGTTTTTATTTTACATATGTGGTTTTCTTCTGTCAGTCATCTGATCTTTGCAAGCAAAACAGCTGTTCTATCTAATTTAATTCTGCATGCCCGATATCAGTTTCTACATGAGCCATTCCTGCGTTTGGTTATATTGTTCACATTTCTCTTGGTGAAACTCAGACTTTGTAATTTAATGCTTTTGCTACCTACCCATGTACTGCAACGCTATAAAAAGTTAAATGGCCTTCTACGAGTCTCGTATCACGTACACCTGCGGTTCCCTTTTGACAGCTCAACGCGTTGCACTCACACACTGCTCTGTGCAGAGCGCTCAACTGGCTAGTTGCCACTTTGCTTTCCACGCACTAAGCTCAATACCTATGGTCCACGAGCCTTCTCCGTTTCTGGTGCACTCTCCTGGAACAAACTTCCTCTCTCAGTCCGTCAGCAACCTACTTTTGTCTCCTTCAAGTCCGCTCTCAAAACTCACCTTTTCTCCTCTGCATAAAATCCTAACCTCACTCAACCCCCCCCCCCCCCCTTCTGCAGCCTGTCTCCGCTCGGAGGGGAATCACATGGTTATAATATATAATTGTATATGATATCCTCTCTATAATTTTCCATTGCTTTTATTCTTGTTTTATTCTTTCTCCCCATTTATAGCCATGCGTGTGTGTGTGTGTGTGTGTGTGTGTGTGTGTGTGTGCGTGCATGAGTGTGCGTGCGTACGTGCGTGTCTGTCTGTTTCAACGCTTAGATTTGATTTTATTAAGATTTTGCGCTATATAAATATTGTAATTATTATTATTATTATTACTTGAGTCCACATCTGCTTATCATTTATCTCTCCCCTCCCACCCCCCTCCCCTCAGCCGCTCCTGCTCTCAAACTAAAATCTTGCTTGGGAACAGCCGCGAGACGTCATCTTGAGAAACTGAAACTGAAACCAACCCACTTACACGCAGGCCTTGGTGGCTCAGTTGGTTTGAGCGTCAAATTCACATGCTAATTGTTGTGTATTCGAATCCCGGGGTGCACTACATTAAAACTGGCCTTCTCACTGTCCCACCTTAACATCATTGTTGTTCTGGTGGTGTCAGTATAGGATTAGATAAGTCCCCCTTCCCCCACTTCCCTGCGATGTTTATCCCCGTCGGCTTTTTCACCCGAGGTGGGTGTCGACGTAAAAACTGAACCAAATCAATCAATCGATCAACCAATCAAACAATCAATCGATCGATCAATCAATCAATTGATCAATCAATCAATCCAACGAGCTCAGTAAGCAGAGAGTATGGGGGCATCACTCTCAACATGAAACATAAAATCTGGCCTGTTCACTGCCCATCTTGATGTTCAATCATTTTGGTGGTGTCAGCTCAGCGTTATAGGAGGTCCGTTCTCTCCCCTCCCCAATTCAAGACCTTGCCCACGCATAGGGTTATGCGCAGGCGCAGTCTCGCAAATAAATGCGGCCAGATTTTGGGTGAAGCGCATATGGAATTGTCTGAGTGCGATGAATCCTTCTTGAACAAACTCCAAAACGTCGAAATGTTTAGATATGGAAGACGGAACAAATGGATTGCAAGGATGGCTTGTTTACCTACCGCATTGTTAATTAAATGATTTGAGTGAATAGTTAGACAAGTAATCCAGCAGATAAGGCAAACTTCGTACAAGGTTATGGGAAGTAAAACAACGAGGGAGATGAGATGAACAACGCTCTCAAATTTCTGGCTCCGAGATAAGTTAACGTCTACCCCCCTCCCCCCTCCCATCTTACTCTTCTGCGACTTCAAGATTATGGGACAACCTTTACCTTTACTATTAATGTAGAGAGAGACAGACAGAGAGAGAGAGAGAGAGAATGACAATGACAATGACGGTAAAAGCTATTGGCTAGAAGCCATTTTTCAAACTTGCCGTTGCTATCCTATACACACATTTGTTTACAGCGACAAGTACAGCTTAAGGAAGATTCTCTCTCTCTCTCTCAGAGAGACAGACAGACAGATACCGAGAGAGAGAGAAGGGAGACGACAGACAGACGATACAGAGATACAGAGAGAGAGAGGATGGGGGGGGGGGGGGGGGGGAGGGGGAGAAAACGTGAAGCCAAGACACTGTAAAAATTAGTCAAAAATCATGACAAAACTTCTGGAAGAGATGAACAACTTATTATAAGTATAGAGGCCTAGACATTTTATCACGACATTAAAAATGCTAACTGAAATTTTTGTCATATTATGGGGAATCTGACAACGAACAACAGAAGTATACCTTAATTACACGGTAAGGGCCTGAAACACACTTGCAAAGGTGCAACTTAGAAAAAGTAAAAAAACTGAAAGGGGTCCAGGGGCCGGTGTAACCCGGCAGCGGCCCGTATGGGGGGTCTGAGGGGCATAGCCCCCAGATGCTGAAACTTTTTCAAAAAACGGATTTCCCATTTCTGACTCTTTTGAAAAAACGGATTCCGTCGTCAAACGGAAAAAGTTGCACCCATGCACTTAAGGTTATATACACTGGCTGGCACGGACTACCGGTACCAAAGTGGAGAACCTTCATCGCTGCCATACAGTCATCGGCACAGTAAGCAGTAATTTACCAATTCTGGAGAACAAAACACTGAATGAAATACACGGTAGACCTAGGCTAAAACAACTCCAACATAATCTATAGTTAACTGTTTCACGCAGACAACAAAGCCTTGGACTTTAATCTTAAACTTACCGATAGCTTACTTTCAGTGCTGCAAGCTCGAGATAAAAACAGAATTGTGTACAATGAGTCAACTCTAACAACAACCTCCACCATGTCATGTCATGGACGGCATAAAACAAACTAGGGCCTACCTGCTTAGTAAGCTTGTATGTAGTCTGTTGTTTTCTTTGGCACATGAATACATGAACATAATTACTCAAATCAACAGAATAATGTTACTCACTTGTTTCAGTCCAGATTTAATCAGAATGACGAACACAATGACATTTCAGAGGACAAATGTGCCGACGATTGAAGGCCTGCCTGTACTTGTAGGCCTAAGAATCGATTAGGACCAATCAAAATGAGCTAGTCTACGTAACGTTTCGTTTTCACTTTCCTGGTAACTACGCACGTATTTCTTACTTTCGTTTTCACGTTTTTGGTCATTACTCCTACGTTTTCAGGTGAAGTTGGCAATCCTATGTGGCCTTCTGCTCTTTTCTTTCGTTTTCAGTTTCGGGATCATTTCAACTGAGTTTGAATGATGTCATCCTACGGTGTAAGATTACATAATGACATGCTTCCTTTCCCGTTCATCTTGGATCGATAGTTTCGTTTGGGTTTCGCTTTGTAGTTTCCAAGTCTAGTCATGTTAGTTTCGGTTTGCCTACTTCTGTCTTGTTGATTTTAGTTTCTCCCATTTCTGACAGTTCGTTTGTTATCATGTGGATTTACTGGGATAGGTCCACTTGTTCTATGAATTCCTTTAGGCGTACCTTAATCTGAAAGAGTATTTCTAGACCTTTTCCTGATGGTACCTATCGCTGCCAAAGCACAGCGAGTAAATCACTGCGAGCCAGATCTTCTTGGAAAATCACAATTCAGGTCTGTCGTTTTTTTACAATTACCTCGTCCCATTCTTCCTGATAATGTAAAACTGCATAGGAAAATTTTTCGACGGCAGAAGGGAAAAAACGTTTGAGCATGACACCTTTTTACCGTGACGACTGATCCTGTGTTCTTTGATTGTCATCATCATCATCATCATCATCATCTGCTCTGCCCCATGGGTTGGCGATCATGGCCCTCCATATGTATCTATCTCTTGTTCCGCAAACGAATCTTCCACTCTCTGTCCTCAGTCACCCTGCAAGTCTGTCCAATTTTTCTTCCTGGGTCTACTTGGTGCTCTTTCCCTCCAGCTTTCCTGTTGTGACCAGGTGCTCTAATTCCTCTTTTCTCATAAAATGGCCTATAAATGTTGCCTGTCTTTTCCTTTCTAGAGATGTTTATGTTACAGTAGCTGCCGTACACGTTTTAAAAATTCTACCTGATCCAAATGCTGTTTACAACCGTCTTATGCTGTTGGCCTATCCTTTCTCATCGTAATTTAAAGAGTATCTCAACATTTTCTGTCGCCATTTACTAATAAAACACTTGATTTTGTGTTCAGTCACTTCCAACCATCCAGCTAAGGCTCTGACCTGCAAGATGCCATGTTGATTTCGACAAAGAATGATTACGGTGCATATTATAAATACAGCACATTATGATCATAATGGAACATTTTCATGCTAAAGTGGGACAGGAAAAAGTAGATGACAGACTTTATGGCCTTGGCACTTAACAGAGGCGACATCAGTGCAATAACTGTTATTCTTTCACCTCACCTGTCGGCGTCAGTGGGTTTAGTGTCGGCTACTTGCACTCTTTGATACCGCTACTCCCCTCCAAATGGCTCTGTCTTGACTTTTGTGGACAACTTCTTGAATATTTAGGCCTCTGATGTTGGTTACGTTCTCGATGTATGAGATTGGAGGTCTGCCTTCCTTCCTTTTTGCCTCCGTTTTTCCTTGAAAAACGGTTGGTATTTGTACATCTCAACCTATCTACTATACTTAGGACTACATACATACATATATGTATGTGTGTGCACGTGCATGTGTGCATGCTTCCATTTGTGAGTGTCTGTTTATGTGTGCATGTGTTTCCGTAAGTACATTAATGTTTGTATGTGTTTCCGTGTGTGTTTGTGTGTGTATGTGCGTTTCTGGCGCGCATATCTGTCTTTGTGTGTATGTGTACTTATGTATGCATGTGTAAATAAGTGTACATGCCTGCGCATGTGTGTGTATGTTCGGATGAGCGTGTGTATGTGTGCGTTTGTGTGAGAGATTATAGTGAAGATGATAATTATGATGATAATAGAGATGAATGTGTGTGTGTGTGTGTGTGTTTTAGCTCTTGAGCGTGTGTGTGTGCGTGAGTATGTGCACTCGCAAATGCAAGTCATTGTGAATGTGTGTTCGCAAGTGCTCGCAACAGCATGTGCACATGCGTGCTAATGTTATAAGAGGGAAGCACCTAATCCTGTCTGTCTGCCATCTCTTTTTCTCTCTGCATTGTCTTCTGTTCTCTCTATCAGTGTCGTGTTGTGCAGGTGTCTGCAACTTCATCTGTCCAGTGCTGACATGGTCTTCCTCTGCCTCTGAAGCAATAGCATCTAGTCTTGTATGCTCAAAGGGCTGTTATTTCTTATTGTTGTTTTCAGCCCAGCCGACTGTGTAAAGCCATATCAGGGCTACAACCTCTTCAAAACATAAAAAACTTCCAACAGGAAAAAAGAAAGGAAAAGAAAATTTAGTACACATATCAATGCATTCATGCACATAATCTAAGGACATGAATGCACATAATCTAAGGACATGCCCCCGGCACTGACCACTCCGTCCAATTTATCGCACAGGGGATTTAAAAAACAGACCTGAATACAAATTTAAGTATACCTAAGAACACCAAAACAATTACAAAAACGGGCATAAATTACCTAAAATTGCTTCTGCATATCTCACCTCCCTAGAGCCAAAAATGCACTTAATACATGTACCCAATTATCAATCCTAGGAAAACGTACATAAAGACTTTATCGAACACATACAGGTGAATGGACCAGCAAATCAGGAAGAAATGACAGAAAGCAAAGGAACAAGGCTGAAACAAAGAGAGTGACAGAAAAGAGGAAATTTCTAGCACAGAATTTCCAGAAAGTGGGGATACTATTTATACTGAAAGAGCCCCTGCATCCCCATAGGGGGCTCAAAGGGCTGGCTGGTTGACAACTAATCAGGGCTGTCACTGGTTCACTGTAGAAAAAAGGAACAACATGAGTTGTCGTTGGATGGTTATAGAATAAACAGAGAAACTGATGAAAAAAAAAGACAGAAAAAGAATAACATATCATTAGCAGCAAATCTTAATTACAGAAGCCAAAGTCAAAACTAAAATTGCAAATCAAATGTAAACCAAAGGAAACATCTAGCCACTGCTGTCAATCATGTAAATAACCCCTGCATCTATCAGTACAACAGCTATCAACTACAATAAAGACAGCATCAGTACACAACAGCAGCACAAATAATAGTAAAAATGACAACAACAATAACAATCAATAGCAGCACAAATAATAGTAAAAATGACAACAACAATAACAATGTTAATGTTTATATTGCAGTGATGTCTAGGTATGGCTGTCTACAACTCTGCTGAAAAAGAAACAAAAAAGAAATGGCCATGTTCATAATCAGATATGGCCAGACCATGTAGCCATTTAACAAAACAAGAAAAAAGGCGAAGTGTGAACATACGAAACAGATTTTGATTTATTTAATAAGACGTATGATAAGATCTTTAATTGAAAATGATTATAATTAAAGTAACTATATCACATGCAGTTATCATTATTATCATTATCATTATCATCATTAAAACAATAAATCTGCAAAATGCCATAGCAGGGCTACAACCACCTCAAACTAAACACACAGATCCTAACAGATTTAAACACATTGAATATCATAGGTAAAAAAAATCTGGAACAGAAAATCAAATGTACGTATCACTGCATTCATGCAAATAGGCCTAATCCGATAATACGCCACTGGTTTACGCCATTCCACTGAATTCATCACCAGGGAATTGAAAAATATTGGAACACAATTGCATATACATTACGTACACAAAAACATATATACAAACTGGCCAACATTTCCTTAGAGCTAAAAATGCGATTAACGTATGTACAAGGGTGCAACTTAAAAGGAAATTTTCCTTCTAAAATTACGTTTAATCTAACATACTTACCGTGGCTCACAAATGCAATAAGCGGCAGCGGTTTGCCAATTCTGCCTCGTAACAATAAAGTCCGAAGGGACAGTAACTCTGAGAGTATCCATGTCTTGCGCATGTGCTCTTCCTCTTTTCGAGGAGACCTAAGTTTTAAAAAAACTGAAAGGGGTCCAGGGGCCGGCAGCGCCCATATGGGGGGTCTTGGGGGCATAGCCTCCCAAACGCTGAAGCTTTTTCAAAAAACGGATTTTCCGTTTCTGACTCTTTTGAAAAAACAGATTCCATCGTCAAACGGAAAAAGTTGCACCCATGTATGTATCCAGTTATCAATCTAACTACACACAGTATGTAGGGCTGTGTGGAAAACATATAGTGAGTGGAACAGCAAGGCAGAAAATGAGAAAGGATGAGATGACAGAAAACAACAGAGCAAGACAAGAAACAAAAAGAGTAACAGAAAAGAAAATCTTTCTAGCACAGAATTCCCACAAGATGGGAAAAGAGTCCCTGCATTCCTGAGGGGAGATCACATGCAGTTACAGTATACAAAATATGACTACAAAAACAAAAAGTGAAAGAACAAATGTTATTTGTGAGAAATTCTTAATTCTGTGCAATAAAAACAGTAACATTAAACAATAATGACAAAAAGACAGTATTACACTTTTTTTTGTTTGGAACCTTTTCACATCAGCCTTATAAAAGTGCACACCAGGTATCTCAATGGAACATTTCACCTCTGAACTCCTCTGAAAACCAATTCAATATGCAACATCTAATAAGGATAAAATTGTTAACATCTTAAACAATAAGTCTGCCATATCTTACCTTCAGAATAAAACTGTAAACACAACACACACACACACCCCACACACACACACACACACACACACACACACACACACTACTCTACAGGACCTTGTACAGCTGTCTGGTCACCACTCTCCTGGATCAGACAATAAACTGACCATCCCCTGTACCTGGCACACATAAAATCACTTAAGACAGGAGTTGTACTTAATCCTTTGACTCCCATACCCTATCCACCAACAACAAAAACTTAACCCTTTGATTCCCTCACCCTTGCTGTGTACTGTATTTGATATGCGGACGACCAGGCAATGGTGAACAATGACAAGATTCAGTTACAGGAGCACACAGACCAGCTCAATGAAAGCTGCGAGACATACGGCATGAAGATCAGCGTCAGCAAGACCGAGGTCATGACTGTCAGTAAGAGACCAAACAAACTGGATATCAACATCAACGGAACCCAGTTGAAGCAAGCCAGTGAATTTTCAATACCTGGGCAGCATCTTCACTGAAAATGGCAAACTAGACAGAGAAATCGAGACCAGATGCCAGAAAGCCAACGCAGTCAGCTACCAACTTGCCCCTCTCCTGAAACACCCCAGCATTCCCACCAGCACTAAGGCGAAACTCATCAATGCCATTTTTCTACCAACGCTGACATACCAGTGCCAGACATGGTCCCTAACTAAAGTCCTCGAGAGAAAACTGGTCACCTGTGAAATGAAATGCCTGAGGAAAGCAGTAAACAAGACAAGGCGGGACAAGATCAGAAATGAGGTGATACGAGACATGGTAGGAGCAACACCAATCCTACAACACATCGAACATATGAGGATCAAGTGGTTCGGACACCTCACACGTATGCCCCTAAACCATCCAGCTCTTCGGGCATACAACACCAGATACTCTGGCTGGAGAGCAAGACGACGATGGAGCGACTCCGTGGCAGACACCCTCACAGCTCACAAGATGTCCCTTCTCCAGGCTACCCGCCTTGCTGCTGACAGACGACTGTATCTCCCCACGACGCCCACCGGTACAAGCGGAAGGAAAAAAGTAAAAGTAAAGTAAAGGGAATTAAAGGGTTAATTTTTTGCTTTGCTAGTATGGTTGGCAGTACAGGATGCTGGTGGACTGTGTGCGGGAGTCAAAGGGTTAAATTACAGTGTCTGCTTGTACCAAAGTGAATTGCACAGAGATGAAACTGTTGGTTTGCAGTTAGATGGGAAACCTGAGGCAGTGTCATGTTTTAGGTGTGGAGTGTGTTTGCCACTCTGTCTGTTCAAATCTGTTGTGTGATCTTCCTCTAGCTCTGAAGCTTGACCATTTGGGATACAGCCTCCAAGGGTTGGCTTTGTCCACTGGCATCCTGGTTCAATGACCCGGTTGAACTATGAGCAGTTGTCAATGGTTAATTGCAGGGAAACAGGAATAAATGTAAAACATACAGAAAAACAATTAGTGGAATGACAATGTGGTCATTGATCAAGAGTGGAGAGCCTAAACTGCACAAAGACAATTCACACACACTTATCCACATTATGTACAGCTTCAAGAACAACAGTGCAACAAAGCAACAAATCAATAACAGCAGTCTACAGGATACCTTCAGGCTCTGCTTTTCATCAGCTTGAATGAACACCTCTGATGTCAACAACAACAATAACGTCAGTAACAATATCATCAACAATACTAGCAACTACAACACACAGCAAGCCCAGCTGACTGCACAGAGCCATATCAGGACTATAACCATCTCAAAATGTACACCATACCACACTGCAAAAAAAAAAAAAAAAGAATTACCTGGAAAAGAAAATAAAGTACACAACTGATGCATCTGCACACATATCTAAGGATACATGCCTGGCATTGACCATTCCGTCCAATTTATCACCAGGCAATTTAAACAAAAAACAACCTGAATACATATATAAACATAATTAACAAATAACAACAATACAACATATATAGAAATGGGCCTAAATTACCTAAAACAGCTTCCATGCATCACATTTCCTTGGAACCAAAAATACATACATGAAAAACATACTTAATACATGTGCCCAATTATCAATCCTAAAAGAAAGTATGTAAGGCTTTACAGAATGCATACAGGTGGATGGACCAGCAAGACAGAAAATAACAGGAAGGAATGACAGAAAGCAAAGGAGCAAAGCAGAAACAAAGACAGTGACATAAAAGGGGAAATTTCTAGCACAGAATTTCCTGATGGTGGGGATACTATTCATATTGAAAGAGTCCCCAGCATCCCCAAGAGGGAAAATGCATAGTTTGAATGAACACCCATGCTGTCAACAACAACAGTAACATCAGTAACAATATCGTCAACAATACTAGCTCAACAACACACATGCACAAAGACTGAAAACAAATAAAAAATAAAGTACAGAAGTCATCATTACCAATACTAAATTCCAGATCAAATGTAAAACAAAGGATACCTTTGGCCACTGCTGTCAACCATCCTGAAATGAATGAATATCTGTGAGTCAAAAACAACAGCAGCAGCAACAACAAAAACAATAATGACAAGACCAACATCAAAACAACACCAATAGCAACAATCTCCAGATTAACAGTAATAAATCTAAAAGAACTGCACACAACTTCAACACTATATAATTTCTACATTCAATGTAAACCAGAAAAAAGATGTTTCTGTCCATCGCTGTCAATCTCCTCAAAGAATATCTGTGCTGTCAACGACAGAATTAACATCAACAATTTAAGCAACAACAGCAACAATAAACATGACAACAGAAACAATTAAAGCAATAACATCCACAATAAAAGCAACAACAGCAACAATAAACATGACAACAGCGACAATAAAAGCAAAAGCAACAACAAAAGCAACAGCAACAACAATAATGACAATAAAACATCTAAATAATGACAACAGCCTCCATATCAAAAGCAGAGAAAATGTAAGTACAGTAATCAACTTCACCAATGCTGACCTCTAGAACAACTGTAAATCAGAAAAAGGATATGTCCATCCACTGCTGTCAAAGATATGGAATAAACACCTGTACAGTCAACAACAACACTACTACAATGGTATAAAAAAAAAATGATCAGAATAAAAAACATTTACAAAATACAAAATACAACTGTAACAACACTGTTTTCAAATATAAAACAAACTACCTATGGTCGATGCTGCTACTTCCAATCATTGCTGTTAATCACCTTGAATACCTATGTGTCAACAAAAACAAAAGCAACAACAAAAGCAACAATAAACAAAAACCATCAAAACAAAAAAAGTAGCATCCTTTGCAACAATCTCCATATTAATAGTAATAAACTTAAAAATGTAGCAGACAACAATACCGAAATCCAGATCCAATGCAAATCACAAAAAGGATACTTCAGTCCACATCTGTCAACCATCTTGAATGAATGTATGAGTTGTCAACAACATATGTAACAACAGCAATAATAACAGCAACAAAAACAAACATCATATTAAAGCATCAAAACAACAACAGTAGCAGCAGCAGGATTACAACAACCACTTCCATATCAACAGCTTACGATTATGCTATTATTTCAGATTCTGCAAACCTTCAGGATTGTAGGGGCACTGTACTGATGGACGCTGCACCAGTTGCCTTCAGTTTTCGTAATTATGACTGAGAACTTTGGGTGTTGTGAACAGGTTGTAACAAAGGCCTCTCCATTCCACCTTGCAATGCCATCTGTAGGCCTACATGTCTTTCTCCATCTGCCCCTTCTCCTTTTCCCCAAGTATTTTCCCTGGAGGACATTAATATTGGTTTTAACAGCAGTAAATCAAATGTATAACAGCCAACTTTAACAATATTAAATTCTAAAACACAGAGAAAAGACATACTTCTCATCACTGCTGGTAATTATCATAAATGAACATCTGTGCAGCCTATCAGTCCAATGCTTTATACCATGGCAGCCAGGCAAATGCCTGCTCTTCACGATTTTCAACTACCAGCACAACACACACACACACACAGACACACACACACACACACACACACACACCCACACGCGCGCACACACACGCACACTGGGCAGTTCTTGGCTCAGGACATCACAACTGTCACCTGTATCAGGAGGACAGGGCACTACACTTGTGAACAAAATTAACCCTACATGTAAAATCAACAAGGACTGAACCATAAACAAAAACACATTCCCATCTGTGGATTCCCTCCCCTGCCCTCTTATTAACTTTGCGCAAACCATAAAGAAAGATAGGACTCCTTTACCTGTCTCTTTTCCTCTGGCTCTGAAAACTAAATGTCTCCTCAAGGTTCAAAGGGCAAAGCAGTTGACTGGCATCCCGGTGAGGTGGCCAAACCATATGAACTGTAGATATTGTCATTTGCAAACTGCAGACAAAAAAAAGCATAAAAAATTGGAACAAGAATGAGTCATGACAATCTAAACAACAGTCAAATCACAATAACAAGTAACTATCCACAAAGCACAGTAATCGGCTTCAACAATGCCAATTTCTACACCAAACATAAAGCTTGAAAAATTGGTACAAGAATGAGTCATGACAATCCTAACAACAGTCAAATCACAATAACAAGCAACTATCCACAAAGCACAGTAACTGGCTTCAACAATGCCAATTTCTACACTAAACATAAAACAGAAGAACATCACTGCTGTTATATGGTCTTGCTGAACGAATACTTCTATGCTGTCAACACAAAACATTATGACAATGATACCAATAACCACAATGACAAAAACACTCCAAAAAATACATACGCAACTTCAATACTGGTGAATTCTTCACATGTAAAACAGAAAAAAAAAACACCTCTTATCACTGATGTCAGTCTTACTGAATAAACACCTCTACTGTCACCACCAACAACAAGAACATTAACTACAAAACTTGATCACCCAGTTCTGTCAATAACAACAAAAGCATTATTAACAACAAAACTTATCTTCAAACTTTTACCTTCAAAGTTCCCATCATTAACAACAGAACTTTTACGTTCAAACTTTTATCTTCAAATTTCCCATCATTAACAAAAGAACTTTTACCTTCAAACTTTTACCTTCAAAGTTCCCATCATTAACAACAAAACTTACCTTCAAACTTTTACCTTCAAAGTTCCATCATTAACAACAGAACTTTACCTTCAACTTTTACCTTCAAATTTCCCATCATTAACAACAGAACTTCTACATTCAAACTTTACCTTCAAAGTTCCCATCATTAACACAGAACTTTTACCTTCAAATTTCCCATCATTTACAACAGAACTTTTACCTTCAAATTTCCATCATGTACAACAGAACTTTTACCTTCAAACTTTTACATTTAAAGTTCCCATCATTAACAAAAAAACTTTTACATTCAAACTTTTACCTTCAATTTCCATCATTTACAACAGAACTTTTCCCTTCAAATTTCCCATCATTTACAACAGAACTTTTACCTTCAAATTTCCATCATTTACAACAGAATTTTACCTTCAAATTTCCCATCATTTACAACAGAACTTTTACCTTCAAAGTTCCTATCATTAACAACAGAACTTTTACCTTCAAACTTTTACATTTAAAGTTCCCATCATTAACAAAAAAACTTTTACGTTCAAACTTTTACCTTCAAATTTCCCACTTTATCACCAATACATAGTAGCATTACGTCACACTGGATCTATCATATAGCTCCATCAGCGTCATCGAGCTGAATGGTAGCCGCCACAGCAGATGTCACAACAACTCTTCTCCATTTACTCTGGTCTTGACTTCTCTGTGCTACTTTGTAGACCTCCAAACCTCTGACATTGGTGTTGTTGTTCATATAGGAGGTGGATGGTCTGCCCTGAATGCATTTGGCCTCAACATTATCTTGCAAAACCGTTGTCATGACTTGTGTTGGTGTTGTGGTGATTCATGGTTGATGTATCTTATTTTTCTTTTGTAGGTTTCTACCAGCAGTTAACACTGCATTGTGAGTTTGTTCAAAGTACTTTCACCTGTTCTGTTACCGGTCTATCTGACTATAAGAAGCTGCCTGCAAAACCACACACTGCTGCTTCATTCTTATTTTCATCTGCTTTTCAGCAGGTCCAGGCTTTACATCTATGTAGCATAACTGACTAGATCAAACATTTTAATATTTTGATCCTGAAGGCTGATCTTAAGGGCTGTTAAATGCTAAACACCATCCAATGAAAACACTTCAAATGCAGCCATCTTCGTCAAACATCTCTATGCTGAGCATGACATCAATAAACAGCGGTAATAAGAGAACGACAGTCTTTGTATCCACAGATTTACCAGTTAGTGACAGACCTGGATTTCAAACCAAACCCTTCAGAGAAAAATCACAACCTGAGAGATGACGTGTCTCAGAAGAATGGCAGGCAAGACAAAAAGAGACATGATTAGAAATGAAGAGATCCAAGAGACGGTTGAAACAAAACCTGTGAACCATACATCAAACAACAGCAGATCAAGCTGTTTGGAAACATGACCAAGATGCCAGTTAACCAGCCAGTTAAAGCCTACAACACCAGATGCTCAGATTTCAGCCAGTGGAAGACCACGGCGATGCTGGAGAAACGGAGATGCAGACACATTCCACATCTACAGCAAAACTCTATGTCATGCCTCCCATCATGCTCCTGACCACCAGCTTCATCTTCCTGTGAACCTCTTGGTACAAAACAGCAGAAAAAGTAAAAGTAACAAGATCACTCACATACACACACATCTCTCTCTCTCTCTCTCTCCCCCTCTCTCTCATGGTGCACAATACCCAGCTCAGGACAAAATTTAGACATCCCACCTCAAGGGACAGCAGTCTACAACAACACCAGTGAAAAATCATCAACAAAGGACACAGCTACAGCTGTTCATCACTCTAAATGAACCCCAACTTTCCTACAACCAAGTCTTACATACTGACAAAGTGCTGACATTCTGCCTTTTTCACAAACAGCAAAAAATAATGAACACACACACACACACACACACACACACACACACACACACACACACACACACACACACATGCATGTATGCATACACACATGCACGCACGCACGCACGCACGCACCACACAAACACACACACATGCTTTCTTTCAAATAGAAACCGACTGTTGGCCAGCCTGATGGATCATCACACCTGCAAACAGAAAACAAACAAGATGTAATGTCCAAGCAGACCAAACTGTAAACATACACACAATCCCCTCCTCCCTGCAAAGTCCTCTTGATCTTCCCTTTTTCACCTTAAGTCACCTCCCCATCCTCTCTCCAATGAATATGCATCCAACTTTAAACAATGATGTACAGTTGTTATTTGTTATTTTATTATTTTCGTTTAAAACCCAGCTGACTGCATACAGCCACATCAGGGCTATAACTATTTCAAAACATACACAAAAAAAGAATATTAAGTTCACATATCAATGCATTTGTGGATATAGTCCAACGAGATGACCCTGGCACTGACCACTCCATCCAACCAATCACACTGGGGATCTAAAAAACATACCTGAATACAAACTGAAACATAACTAAGGACAACAAACCATATATAAAAAGGGCCCAAATCACCCAAAATTGCTGCCGCACATCTCACTTCCCTAGAGCCAAAAATGCACCTAATACATGTACCCAATTATCTATCCTAACAGAAAGTATATAAGGCTTTATCAAACACATACAGGTTAATGGACCAGCAAGGCAGAAATTGATGGGAAGGAACGACAGAAAGCAAAGGAACAAAGCAGAAACAAAGACAGTGACAGAAAGGAGGAAATTTCTAGCACTGAATTTCCAGAAGGTGGGGATACTATTCACATGAATACTAAAAGAGCACACCATCAAAATACCAAACACACCCCCACTCACACACATCATAACAAGTCACACACACACACACACACACACACACACACACACACACACACACACACACACACACACACACACACATACACACACACACACACACACACATACATACATACACAAACAGACAAACAATATAAACAAATACTTATCTCAATGAATCCACACTGTCATCACCATCTGGACAGGATCTCTTATCTACAAACAGAAACAATTAATTCCAAATGTAACTTCCATAAACGTCCAGCAACAAGTCTACACACACAAACACAATTACTCCCCTTGCTCCCCCTCCCCTGCCCCTTCCAGTTATAGCAGTCTTACTTCAACACCACAGAATATTCAACCTTGCACAAATCATGAATGAAAATAATGACACTTCTGTATTTGTCAGTCCATCTAATTATAACACAATCATAAATATAATAAGGACACTTCTGTATCTGTCAGTCTTTCTGAAATAACACCGCAGACACACGCATCCTTTGTATTCCAAAGATCAGAACCAAAACCTTTGGCCAGCGAGCCTTTCATTATAACGGTCCTTCAGTCTGGAACAGTCTGCCACAAACAGTTCGCTTCGCTGATTCCAAAGTTACTTTGAAGTCGGCCCTGAAAACTCATCTATTTGCGTGAACCTGCTCTGCTTAATCTCAACTTTCTGTATTTTTGATAATTCCTTCTGACAGCATAAGTTTGTGCGTGTGTGTGTGTGGTGTGTGTGTGTGTGTGTGTGTGTGTGTGTGTGTGTGTGTGTGTGTGTGTGTGTGTGTGTGTGTGTGTGTGTGTGTGTGTGTATGTGTGTGTGTGCGTGGGTGTGTGTGTGTGTGTTTGGGTGTGTGGGTGAGTGTGTTTGATTTTTGCATTTGTATATATTCTTGATGTAATTGTCATTTTTGTTCTGTATTGAATTGTTTGTAAAGCGCCCTGGGCACCTTCGGGTGAAAAGGCGCTTAATAAGTGCACATTATTATTATTATTATTATTATAAAAAAAAGATAAGGATGCTTCTAGATCTGTCAGTCCTTCTGAAATAACACAGTTCTCAATTATTTCACAATCAGAAGTAAAAATAAGAACTGAAGGTAAAACAAAATGTGACTGCTGGATCTTGAGGGTAAAAACAAAATATTAAAAAATACCTTGTTTGTAAAAAATCCTTGGGAGTATAAAACACGTTTCAAGCCCAGGCCCTTTGTCAAGTGTTGGGAGTATAAAACACAACGTTTCGAGCCCAGGCCCTTTGTGTAACACTTGACAAAGGGCCTGGGCTCGAAACGTCATGTTTTATACTCCCAAGGATCTTTTATAAACAAGATATTTTTTAATATTTTGTTTTAAAAATAAGAACGTTTCCAGATTTGTCACCCAGCTAAAATAATACATGTACAATTCTCGGCTATGCCATGGGTCCTAAAAGAAAACTACGGCCACTGCCAGTCTTGTCAGTCCCGAGGAAATAAAACAGTTCACAGAAACTGTCTTTAGTCTTGGTCATTATGTTGTTATTGTCTGATACCGACAGGCAGTTATCAGCTACTGTTCTTTGTCTTAATCACTATGTTACATTGTTAAATACAACAACGAATTCCAGATGTAAAACAGTTATCAGCTACAGTCTTCAGTGTTAGTCATTATGTGTTTGTTGTCATATACAGGAACAAATATCATAGCCATTGTATAATTCTTTACACACATCAATACTTTAACTATGGAACACCAGAGAAATGAAGCAGTAGCAATAGAAGCAGCGATAACACCACCATCAACCCACTATTGCACGAACAGCACCATCAACACTACCACCATTACTACCACCAACAATAACAACAACATAAACAATGAACACCACTTATCTCAGACAGAGGGCATCTCTGCATGTTGCCGTCCAGAGCACTTGACCTGTGAACAGAAAGAAAAAGCAACTAAACTAGAATCAAGTCATAACATCAAAAAAAAAGTCCACCTTGCAACCCCCCTTCCCCATCCCTCATCCCTTTCCCACCTCCACTCCCCAACCCTCCCCCTTCCCAATCCCCACCCTCCACACCCCCCTTCCCACCCACCCCAATGCCCCCAAGCATCCCCCCCTCCCCATTTTTCCCAACCGCTCCCTGATTCCCCCCCCCCCCCCCCTCCCCTAAACAACTCCCCTATTTCCCCGACCTCCCTGATTTCCGCACGTCTCCACCCCTGATCCCCATTCTACCCCATCTCCCAAAAAAACTCCTCCCACTTCCCCTAAACTCCCTCCCCATTTCCCCCAAATTTATTCCCCTCCATTTCCCCCAAATTTATTCCCCTAACTATCTCTTCCCAAACTCCCTGTCCCTGAATCTAGCCTCTCTTCCATCTCTCGAGTACTGTAGTCATGTCGAACAATAATCATTAACAACAATATTAAAACTTTGAATACTAAGTCCATTGACAATTTGTTCCACATCTTCAAACAGTTTTGAACATTGGCAAAATTTCAGCTTGTCCCATGACCTTGAAGTTGTTGGGGTGTCAGGTGGTGAGACCTTGCTATTCTTAGTTCAATCATTTGAGGCATGTTGAATTCATCAAATCTCCCTTATGTGCTGTTTTACTGTCCAGTCCTGGCCTGTACAGGGTCTGATAACCATTCACAGCTGGGAAGATTGGGGGACACATAAAAAGTTGTTTGAAAGCCAATCTGACAGATTGAAAAGTGAGAATTCTACCTCTATGCCAACCAGAATTCTTTAGCAAAGCATAAAGAACAGCACTTCCACAGATATCAATCATTTTGAAAGTCTACCTCTGTCAAATGAGAAAGACATCCTTGCACCAACACACCACACAAATGCATGCCTGTAACAGTACTTCACCTCAGCTAATATTCTACAGAATGCATCAACAGCTGCAGCTGAATCCAGTGACAAGTCATTCCAAGATAATCTAGTATATGCAGTGTCCAGACGAAAGGCTTTCAGCAACATCTACCCGTACCTCTGACCACTCGACAGAACATAGAAAAACTGCAAAGCGCACAAAATTATATTCACAGAATGTAGAATATGCACCATGTATAAAAAAAAATACAGAAAAAAAGATTTTTTTATTTCTTTTTGGATTTTTTTTTAACAGATTTTATTTCATTTTTTTTTATTTTGTTTTTGTAATATCTTGGTTTTTTTTTCAAATTTTGTTATATCTTGGTAAATGTGTAACCAACCTACCCACATCCCTTCTAAATTAATGTATAATCAAATACATATTACATCCATCAATAGCACACCTACACACTCAATGAATCACCTACCTTCCCTCCAAACCCCCCCAAACGTGTGCAGACCCAACCCGCGATAGGCACATACACAGAGACAGATGTGCACAGATGCACATACGCACACACACACACACACACCATTTGTCATGACAAACTATTCTAGTCCAAGTCAGAGTCGGAGACACATACACACAGAGCACAAATACACACGACACACACACACAGCATGCATGCGCATGCATGCACACACACACACACACACACACACACACACACACACACACACACACACATACTGTCAAGTGATGGTGGACTCCTGGTTAATTAAGAGTGTGGGTTGTTGTTTTTTTCAGGACAATTCTGAACGTATTTAACTAACCATTGGTTTGGGTGTTGTTATTCTGTTAGGGTAACGTATTCATGTAAGTATGTTTATTCACACAATGGGAGAGAGAGGTGAGTAAGAGTAGAGAGAGATGAGAAGGAGGAGAGAGAGAGAGGAGAGAGAGATGAGAGAGAGAGAAAGAGAGAGAGAGAGAAGAGAGAAAGAGAGAAGAGAGAGAGAGAGAGAGAGAGAGAAAGAGAGAGGGGAGAGAGAGAGAAGAGAGAGAGAGAGAGAGAGAGACAGAGACAGAGACAGACAGAGACAGAGACAGACAGAGAGACTGGAATAGTCTTCATTCAAAATACTGAGTCCCCATTCACTGATTCAGCCTTACTTGTTTAACCTACTTCACATACAACTAACTGATCACTGATATACAGTGATAATCATTTTTTAGTTTCTAAGGCAACCTTTAGTCTGTTAAAAATTCAATGTTCTGTAGATACTATCAGAAAGTTCTGTTTCATTTAGTTTCATTCAGAACTGTTTTAGACAAACGGCATGACTGAAGTAATACAGATAATTCATCATTTAGCCTCTTTGCAACTGATTACCAAGACAAGCACAAGTTGTGAAAAGTCATACCATTATCTAAGCTGTTAAGTTACTTGTGACTTAATTTACATGACAAGTTTGGTAACACACAATGTTAACTTAGTACATGTATGTATTCATCATCATCATCATCATGTGTCCTGCCGCATGGTGTTTTCAATCATGGCCCTCCACACAAATCTATCTTTTGTCGCTGCAAGCATATATCCCACCCTTTCTGTCTTCATCCACACAGCAAATCCCTCCATTGTTTTCTCCCTTGGTTTACCTCATGCTCTTTTTCCCTCCAGTTTTCCTTTTATGAGGAAGTGCTCAAATTTCTCTTGCTTCATAAATTGTCCCATAAATTTAATGTTGCTCATCTTTTCCTACTCTTCTTCATCAATGTTTTTTTCGTGTTCGCCTCTTCCAAGACTGTCTCATATCACTATTACATGTGAAATAACACAATCTGATCCATTAACTATTTGGCAACTGAGCAATCTGGACAAGCGGCAAAGTCACACACATGATGATGACATAAGCAGCTCTCCCTCTGAACTGACCGGCCGTCAACTTTCAGTGCAACAACATCATCAGCCACATGCCCTCGACCAGACAGAAAACTGATGAGAAACAACAGAGTAAAACTTTACCATCAAATCAATCATTTATCGATTTAAACACAAAAACATGTGAGCGCATGAAATAGAAAAGAGACCGACGCTTTCTCCATTTCTGCCAGCCTTCAAAGCAAACTGCAGTTTTTCTGCGGTAATGAACATGGCGATTAGAATTTGTCACTTACCTGCTGTAACTGAAGCCCAGTCTCAAATTTCCACTGTCTGCTAGAGCACAAGTTCTCTCTAAAATGGTTCACTCCAGTGAGATGACACAGTAATACGTAAAACATTCAACCATGGAACTGAATAAAAAACATAGGCAGGGGTGGGGAGGATACAATATTTCCCAAAACCCTGGGGTTGTGTTGGAGTGAAGTGTTGAAGACCTCAATTTCTGAACCAGCATAATGAGGGGGGTACAGGTACCCATCTCCTTTCCCTCACTGTTTTACTTTCCCCTGTGTGTTTTGCACCTATACAAATCTACACATTGACAACAGAAGGGGTGAGCTCTGCCTCTAGGTTACTGATAGGGGTAAGGATCCAAATCTAAAATCTGAAACCTTTGTGCATACACCCACCTGAATGAAGAGAGTGAACACTGAGATGAAATGAACCAACACACTGAATGTCCAAAGCCTTTACACGAAAACAGTTGAAGCAGAGCAAGGCTACTGTTACAGGTCTGTACATGACTGGAATAACTTAAGACTGCATCACAGTGATCTTGTCATTTTTTTTTTAAGCTGATACTTTTTTTTTTCATGTATGGCACATCATGTCTGAGAAAAAGAGATAGTTTGATAATTTGTGTCCCAGTGCACACACACACACACACACACACACACACACACACACACACACACACACACACACACACACACACACACACACACACACAACCTCTCTCTCTCTCTCTCTCACTCACTCACTCACAAAGATCTTTAAGTATCTAGAATTATTTTCAATATTTAGATTTCCTTCAAATGTTCTGAACTAAGATACCACAGTTATGATATCTTATGCACAACACTGGAAAGCTCACACACACTCACATATACTGTATACACACAAGACAATTCTGACATTAAAAAAAAATTCTCCTCACACCCACACACTTAAAACTCACACATCAAAAAAACAAATACAATCCACACAAAAATTAGATCAACCAAAGAGAAAAGGAAACACAAACATTATTGATATTGTTGCTTAAAACCCAACTGACTGCACTGAGCCATATCAGGGCTATGACCGTTTCAAAACATGCAAAACTTCAACAGGAAAAAAAAAATGAAAACAAACAAAAAACCAAAACTAGTCCTTTGTTTCAGTCATTGATCAGTAATATTATATCATGACAATGACAGTCATGGAACTTAGAGAAGGCACACACATTAGTTTTCTTTGTTACATCTTGCACTATCTTCTACTGAAAATTTACAATTCAGTGACTGAAGCAATAACAATGACAATGAAAAAATTAATGAAAGAAAAAAACCAGCAACAACAAAACGTGGAAAAAAGAAACCCCTGTTTTCCCACACATACACACACACACACACACATATATATATATATATATATATATATATTATATATATATATATATACAAACACACATGTACTCAGGAAAACCAATATCATACACAGACTTGACTGCTGTCATCCGTTTTGCAGTAAATGACTGGGACAGTTGTCACCAGAAAAGTGAAAGTCCATCACTTCATAATGCTGATTGCCCATATTCAACACACACATACACCATCATCAGCACAGCTGTTACTTGAAGATAGCTGTCTACTGATATTATTCATGTTCCACATCACATCACACACACACACAAAAACATCCCCACCACAGGGTGTTGTGCGTATTTTTTGCCAAAGGTGAATGTCTTCCGATATTCTTCATGTTCCAAGTCACAAACATGCATTTCCTGTCCCTACCACAGAGGCTGTTGTTGTTTAGGGTATTTTCCCTTAGGAGAATGTCTTCTGTCATTCTTCACATTACATATCACAAACACAACTTCCCCACCATAGGGACTGTATTTTTACTGGAAGGCAACTATCATTCCGACGTTCTTCATAGTATATATTGTACACTTCCGCACCATAAGAACTGCTGTTTGCTTGAAGGCGATTGTCTTTTGGTGTTCTTCGTAGTCCGCACCGCCAACACATACCATCCCAAACACAAAGATTGTTATTACTTTAATGTGATCGTCTTCCGATATTCCTCATATTCCAAATTGCAAACACACACTGACTCCACCACAAGGGCTGTTACTGCTTGAAGGAAACTGCTTTCTGATATTCATGTTCTGTATCTAACACACTTCACAGAGACTCCAACACAGAGACTATTTCTATTTGAAAGCAAATGTCTTCTGATGTTCTTCATATTCCATATTGCACACACACACCGCCTCTACCACAAGGACTGTTACGACATGAAAGTGACTGTCCTCTGTTGCTCATGTTCCAATTAACACACCACACATGTATCCTGTCTGCACCACGGGGACTCTGTATACTTCATGCTGTTATCTTCTGATGTTCATGTTCATATCACACGCACATGTCCCAAACACAGAAACTGTTGTTCCTTGGAGTTCACTTTCCAGTTTTTCACTTTTCTGGCAATCAGTCAAAGGTCATCGAACACATTCTATTGGAGAACATCTGTAAAAAAGTGAATTTTTTTTGGATTTTTTTAAAAATCTTTTTGTTCATAACTTTTTTTTTTGCTTTTCTGTTTGTTCTTGTTTTTTTTTCCTTTTTTTCTGTTTTTTGTTGTTTATCTAGGTTTTTTGTTTTGTTTTTTGTTTCTTTTTTTTTTTTTTTTCCTTTTTTTTTTTTTCCTCCAATGTCCACAATATCTCCGGCCAACATTGTATGTCATGATATAGAGTGAGTCAGATGGATACTAGAAACAAAATCTTTGGCATAATTGAAAGTGACATCAATCACTATATTACGATAGTGCAAGTTGAGACACTAAATCAAGTCATGATATACAGAGTTACATGACCTGCCCGTATTAAGTCCATGGTATAAATGTAAATCCATGTCAGGTGAAGTACTACAGTGTATGTCATAATAAACATTTAGTTATATGAGGTGTCAGTAAAAGTCTTTGTCATCAGTGTAAACCCATGTCAGGACATGTCATAATAAAAAGTGAGTTATATGAGGTGTCAGTAAAAGTCTTTTTCATCAGTGTAAATCCATGTCAGGACATGTCATAATATAAAGTGAGTTACATCAGGTGTCAGTAAAAGTATTTGTCATCGATGTAAAGCAGAGTCAGATGCGCTACAAAGTACATGTGTCATTACAACTACAGTCAGTAACACAAAGGCTACATGACATCATTATGACAGTCATGTAACACAAGGGCTACATGACAGTTTTTGTCACCAATGTAAATCCATGTCAGGACAAGTCATAATAAAAAGTGAGTTATATGAGGTGTCAGTAAAAGACTTTGTCATCAGTGTAACTCCTTATAAGGACATGTCAGAATAAAAAGTGAGTTATATGAGTTGTCAGGACAAAATCCCTGACACCACTACACAAGTCAACTACAGACGCTATTACTACAGCAGCGTCTTTTAACATTTCACCTGCTAGGACTGCACTGTCTGATCCTTTGAGACCAGCCCGTAGGGAGTTCCACTCCCCTCTGAGTGTGAAGCCACCTACAGTCTGCTGTCACTAATCCAGCATTGTGTGACACTGTAACAGAAGTTAAACTCAGATGCTGCTACAGCAGTGCTTTATTATCCTTCTTCTTAACAAAAAGCCCCAACATGTTGAACTTTCACCTCTAATCATCACAATGTCTTAATGACCAGCCTGAAGATGGCAGCAATCCCCTAAGTTTGCTAGCCACCTCGGCATGAGGTCACTGAGAGATCACTGTGTGATTCCACGGCTCAAGTCAAACTGAGACACCATTATTTCTATCATTTAATCTATCAGTGTTGTAGGTCTCTCAGTGATCAGCCTGAATGTGGCAGCATTCTAGCAGACATCATGTGATTGTGAGGTCGCTTTAGCTGAGTTCACCATACTTACTGTAGCAAGGTCATTGTATTCACTGTAGTGAGGTCGCTATAGTCGACTGTAATGAGGTCGCTGTAGTCGACTGTAGTGAGGTCATGTAATCGACTATAATGAGGTCGCCGCAGCTGACTGTAGTGAGGTCGCTGTAGTTGACTGTAATGAGGACGTTATAGTTAACAGTTGTGAGGTCGCTCTAATTGACAGTAGTGAGGACGCTATAATTGACTGTAGTGAGGTCGCTGTATTGACTGTAGTGAAGTTGCTGTAATTCACTGTAATGAGGTCACTGTAGTTCACTGTAATGAGGTTGCTGTAGTTCACTGTAATGAGGTCGCTGTAGTTGACTGTAGTGAGATCGCTGTAGTTGACTAGTGAGTCGCTGAGTTGACTGTAGTAGGAGTATTACGTGGTGAAGCTGTAGTCGACATCATACTTTAGTTCAGTCCAGTGCACTGAATCAACAGTTCAGTCAAGTGCACTGGCAGCAATGTTGCTGTTGTCATCTGTAGTGATGTCACTCACTGTGGCTGAACACAGTGTACAGCATTGGCCAGTCTTTTGTGGTCACCTCTATTTTTTCCTTCACTTCTATAATAACACTACAATGTTGGCCAGTCTTCTGTGGTCACTTCTGTTTTTCCTTCACTTCTATAATGACACTACATGTTGGCCAGTCTTCTGTGGTCACTTAAATTCTTCCTTCACTTCTATCATGACACCACAATACCAGTAAAGTCACTTGTAAAACACACACACACACACACACACACACACACACCACACACACACACAGAAAAAAAAAGACTCAAAACAAACAGCATGCCCAAATAAAAGAAAAAAAATGTAGTCAGAAATCCCCAACCCTTCAATACCCTCACAGGTATGCTGTATTCAACCATTCCCCAGCCCACCAACCCTCTTCCACCACACACATTTTAGACAACCCCATAATACACATATCATCTGATATCCCCCAGCCCACCATAACACACACTGTATCAGATATCCCACCACCACACAAACTGCAATCAGACATCCCACACACACACACTGTATCAGATATCCCACCATCACACAAACTGCAATAAGACATCTCCACACACACACACTGCAATTAGACATCCACCATCACACACACTGCAATTAGACATTCCACCACCACACACACTACAATAAGACATCCCATCACACACACACTGTAGACATCACATCCATCACACACACTGCAATTAGACATCCCACATCACACACACTGCAATTAGACATCCATCACCACACACACTGCATCAGACATCCACATCACACACACTGCAATCAGACATCCCACACACACACACTGCAATAGACATCTCACACTCACACACACTGCAATCAGACATCCCATCATCACACACACTGCAATCAGACATCCCATCCACACACACTGCAATCAGACATCCTCACCTCACACACTGCAATCAGACATCCCATCACCACACACACTGCAATTAGACATCCCACCATCACACACATGCAATTAGACATCCCACCACACACAACACTGCAATCAGACCATCCCACCCATCATCCACACACACTGCAATCAGACATCCCATCACACACACTGCATCAGACATCCCATCACCACACATGCAATTCAGACATCCCATCCACACACACTGCAATTCAGACATCCCACATCACACACACTGCAATCAGACATCCCATCATCACACACACTGCAATCAGACATCCACACCACACACACTGCAATAGACATCCACACACACACACTGCAATCAGACATCCCATCACACACACACTGCAATAGACATCCACCACACACACACTGCAATCAGACATCCCATCACACACACACTGCAATCAGACATCCCATCACACACACATGCAATCAGACATCCTCACCACACACACTGCAATAGACATCCCACACACACACACTGCAATAGACATCCATCACACACACACTGCAATAGACATCCTCACCACACACCACTGCAATCAGACATCCCATCACACACACTGCAATCAGACATCCATCACCACACACACTGCAATCAGACATCCCATCACAACACTGCAATCAGACATCCATCACCACACACACTGCAATCAGACATCCATCACCACACACACTGCAATCAGACATCCCATCACCACAACACTGCAATCAGACATCCCATCACACACAACACTGCAATCAGACATCCATCACCACACACACTGCAATCAGACATCCATCACCACACATTGCAATCAGACATCCCATCACCACACACACTGCAATCAGACATCCCACACACACACACTGCAATCAGACATCCACTCACCACACACTGCAATCAGACATCCCATCACCACCACATGCAATCAGACATCCATCACCACACATGCACACATGCAATCAGACATCCATCACCACACACACTGCAATTCAGACATCCATCACCACACACTGCAATCAGACATCCCACTCACACACACTGCAATCAGACATCCATCACCACACATGCAATCAGACATCCCATCACACCACACACTGCAATCAGACATCCCATCACCACACACACTGCAATCAGACATCCCATCACCACACAACTGCAATAGACATCCCATCACCACACACTGCAATCAGACATCCCATCACACACACATGCAATCAGACATACCATCACACACCACACACTGCAATCAGACATCCCATCACCACACATGCAATCAGACATCCATCACCACACACTGCAATCAGACATCCCATCACCACACACTGCAATCAGACATCCCATCACCACACATTGCAATCGACATCCCATCACACACACACTGCAATCAGACATCCCATCACCACACATGCAATCAGCATCCACACAACATGCAATAGAATCATCACACACACTGCAATAGACATCCATACACATTGCAATCAGACATCCCATCACCACACACATGCAATCAGACATCCCATCACACACACACAACCAACATACAGACACATCACATCAACACACACACACAATTGCAATCAGACATCCCATCACCACACACACTGCAATCAGACATCCATCACCACACACTGCACCTCACACAGACAGACACCCACACCAAACCTGCAATCAGACATCCATCACCACCATGCATACTCCATCACACCACTGCAACAGAATCCATCACCCACATACTCACACACTGTAATTAGACACCACAACCACATACCTGCAATTAGACATCCACACCAAACACACTGCAATCAGAGATCCCACGACACACATACTCCAAGTAGTTATAATTATTTTTGTTAAAGCCCAGCCGACTGCGTAGAGCCATATCAGGGCTATAACGTTCTAAACATACAAAATTCGACAAAAAAAAAAAAAAAAAAAAAGAAGAAAATTAAGTACACATACCTCGTATCAATGCATTCGCGCACATAATCTAAGGACATGCCCCTGGCGTTGACCACTCCGTCCAATTTATCACACAGGGGATTTAAAAAACACACTGAACAAAACATAAGCACACCTAAGGACACCAAAACATACATAAAAACGGCATAAATTACCTAAAATTGCTTTCATATATTTCACCTCCCTAGAGCCAGTTCATACTCTTTATAGCCCAGCCGACTACTTGACCATACCAGGGCTAAAGCCAAAAATGCACTTATGTACCCAATTATCAATCCTAAGAAAAAGTACGCAAGACTTTATCAAACACATACAGGTGAATGGACCAGCGAGCAGAAAATGATAGGAAGAAATGACAAAGCAAAGGAACCACGCAGAAACAAAGACAGTGACAGAAAAGAGGAAATTTCTAGCAAAGATTTTCCACAAGGTGGAGAGGACACTTTTTATGCTGAAAGAGCCCCCGGCATCCCCACGGGAACCACTGCGAGTAGATATTCCACAATCACAGACATTGCAATTAGACATCCCACTACCACACATACTGCAGTCAGGCATCTCCCAGCCTACCATCCCCTTCCAATCACACATGTACACTATAATTAAACACACCCCAGATTACAACCCTTACCACACTCAACAACAGCATCTTCCAGAATACATCCCCCTCCAATCCAACACACAACACACAGAGTAAATATCCCATCATCTCCACCATACCCAATTTCTTTTTTTCAAAGGGGAATTAGAGTACCTGGTCACAACAGGAAAACTGGAGGGAAAGAGAACACCAGGTAGACCCAGAAGAAAATATTGGATGGCCTTGCAGGGTGGCTGAGGACAGAGAGGGCGGGAGATATATTTACAGTGACAGGGGATAGATTCGTGTGGAGGGCCATGATTGCCAATGCCGGATGGCAGGGCACATGATGATGATGGGATTTTCAGATAGGCTGGGACTACATCATCAAGTCTCATAGGCTGGGATATCATCATCAAGTCTCATGCACTTCATGGATGCATCACAGAAGGTTCTGTTAACATTTTCAGACCAACAAAGAGTTATTTGACTGGATGAAGCCAGGCTATGTCATTAAAGGAAGCATAGACTGTTGTCCTGTTCTGCTGGAGTTATATGACCAGTATTTTCAGTCCACCACCACTTGACAATTCCTCACATGCATATGCGTGCATGCATGATGCGCACACACACACACACACACACACACACAGAGTCTCAAACACACTGACATGCACATAGACACACAAACACACACACACACACACAAAACACACACACAAACAGAGATGAAACTGAAGTCTTCTACCTGGTGGATCCCGCCGGCCCCTGACAAACCCTACCCCTAACCTACAAAAACATAAACACTAACAAATATGAATCAAACTATAAAATATAACAAATAATGTTTAATCAAATGATCAATACTAAACTATGAAATAAGATTAAATTAATAATCAACCATTATTAAATCATAAAACAATAAAGTTCTACAAAACAAATACAACCCTATCTCTGAAAACTACTTAATTTTAAAAGAAAAACAGAAAATGTATCTTACTCGTAATTACTGAATGACTAAAACTGATGCTATCAGAAAAAGCCGTCTTGTTCAATGTCTATGTCTACGTCATCTAAAATCTATTGATTTTTATTGGTCAGGGGGCCGGCAGATCCTCTCTGACCGCCTCTGCACCGCTCAAGTGCCACAGGGGGGGGGACTGGCAGGAAGGAGGACTGGCTCCTCCTCCTTTTCCTCACTGCGGTCAGCAACAGCCTCTACAGCGCCATCAGGAACATCAACATAGGGTGGGCTGTTCCCTGGGGCCTCACCAGCAGGGTCATCATCATGAACACAGCTTTCTGCGGATGAAATAAATTAGGTGTCAGAACCGTTGTCACTGAATGAAGATGACTCTTTCATCAATTTCTGTCTCATTGTCAGTCTCCATCTCATCTTCAGCTTCTGGTTCTGTCTGCTGTTCATCACTATCCATCTCTGTCTCAGTCTCTGTCTTAGTCTCTACATCCTGCCAGTCAGTTTGAGTCATTACATTATCTGTCTCTACAGTTACAGTCAAGATCTCCGTCGATGCTGTCGACGTCCCTACAGTCTGACTCTGAGTCACTACACTAACAATACATAGTAACATAAAATATCCATTGCTACTGTTTCTGTCATGATAGTGTCTGTTGATGTCAAAACTACTATCTGACATAAAAATAAGGAAGAAAAATATACAGAATTTATCTACCTTCTAAAAAGTTTTTCATATAGGCCTACATCAGCGTGGGATTATAGTATACACATGTATACACGCATGAAAACACACACACACATACAAGCACACAGACACTCACACATAAGCACACACAAATACACGCATACGCTGCACACACACATATACACACATACATACATACAGACAAACTGCAATGCAACTGGACCTAAAAGAGCCACAGGCATTAATCTATTACATTTGGAAATATTTCTGAAAAAGATACATTCTGAAGTGCTTTTTGAAAGAAGCAGACAACTGCTTTGCCTCTTAAAGACACTGAGAAGTTCCATGTAGTTGGGCTAAAACCTGAGGAGGATTTCTTTCCACAAGTTGTTCCCAAGACCTGAGGTATGGTTAAAGAGAAATTCCAGGATAGCTGAGATTTTTAAAGCTGAGATTTTGTAAAGGTTGTAGGGCAGGATGAGTTTTGACATGTATGTTGGTATAGTGTTCAAATTCAGACACCAAAAGCAGAGTGTGGCAATTTTATACTCTTATTACATACTCCATTCAACACTCAATTTCAACTAAGTTCTTGCTTTGACTGGAAGCGATGCAGTTTTTGCATGAGTGCTTACACACTCAGTTCTTCCTTTGACTGGAGGCAATGTAGTTTTTGCAAGAGTGCTTATACACTCACTTCTTACTTTGACTGGAGGCAATGTAGTTTTTGCAAGAGTGCTTATACACTCACTTCTTACTTTGACTGGAGGCAATGAAGTTTTTGCAAGAGTGCTTATAGTTATACACTCACTTCTTGCTTTGACTGTACTAGTTCAAAAATGTAATCATTCATCCATAGTCACTATGATACTGATAGTGTATGATGAACATTTTCACGGAGTCTTCATAGTCTCTTTCACATAACTGAAAACTGAAGTTACAGTTACAGCATCAGCAATCAACGTAGGTCTACCAGCTGAACATTGCAACTATTCAGTCTTATCCGAGCGAGTCTCCTAGCTATTCCGCATATCATACATTCCACTGTGACAGTGAAAATATACTGTATGGAAGGACACAATTCAATGATAATGAAAAAAACAAAAATAAAAAAGGATAAAAGTGTGCCTGTGTCTTGTAGACTGGTATTCGTTCCGAGCTCGAAGACATATCTTCATCTTGAGAAACTGAAACTATAGGCCCTACAGACTTCTGCTGGCGCAACACTGACTCGGGCTGGTACAACATTTGCTTCCTGCACTTCCCTCTCAGCTTCTGTGGAAGCACTAGCAGTGAAAACATCAGTTGTAGATGTCTTCTGCATCTTCCTTTCTGACTGTGCAGATCTTTTGCTCTCTACAGCAGGTCTTTTTCTTGAAATTGGTACATTCGTCACTTTCCTTCGTCTTCCATTGTTTTGCTCTGACAGCTGTGCTCAACCCTGTACTCTGCTCGCAATAGTTAATAAGCAAGTGAACGTTCCTATCTACACAGTCTGCACGGGCGGCAGGCTAGCTGCACGCGAACAAAACCTGCTCGCGGGCCCTGTGCCGGTGCTTTTCTTTCTTAGTACCCCAAATTAATTTTTCTGCGGACACTATCTCCTTTTCGCGAAAAAAACAACAACAAAAACAAACTATTTTACTCCGGCGGATCCTTTGCTTCTTCATCATGTGCCTGTCTCTCTCTCTATCTCTCTTCCTACCTACCTACCCTACCTCCCTACCTACCATCTATCTATCTATCTATCTATCTATCTATCTATATCTATCTATTTCGCAGGATCTTATCACAACTCATTTTTTATAATTTGTTTTACATTTTATGTGTTATGTTTTTTTTTCTGCGCATATTTTGTGTGTAGAGTAGCAAGGACTCGCTATAAGACAGGTCCAATGGGACCTAATGCTACTATCCTAGAGAAATAAAGTATTCTGAACTTTAAACTTTATCCAGTTTTTTTGTTTTTTTTTACACGTGTGAAAATGGACTCTCACGGCTGACTTGTAGAACACGATCCAAGCCATGGAGATGAGATGCTATCAAAATATCTCATACACTGACCATAACATCACAAACACGATTGTACACAGTAGAATCAAATAGGCCTAAGCTATTTTACACAACAAAATCAAACAAGCTATTGGCCCATTTGAAGACCCCTATGTTTCTTCGACTGATCAACCCTTTGACTCCTGCACCCTGTCCATCAGCATCCTACATTGCCAACCATGCTAGCAAAGTAAAAACTTAACCTTTTGATTCCTACAGGAAGATGGTGGATCATCGTCATCATGTGCCCTGCTGCATGGCGTTCGCGACCATGGCCCTCCACACGAATCTATCCCCTGTCGCTGCAAGTACATCTCCCACCATGTCTGTTGTCAGCCACCCTGCAAGTCAGTCCAATATTTTCTCCCTAGGTTTGCCTGTGTGTTCTCTTTTCCTCCAGCCTTCCTGTTGTGACCAGGTGTTCCCCTTTCCTTATTCCTTGTATTTTCTTTATTAATGATCTTCTTGTGTCTGCCTCCTTCAAGACTGTCTCGTTTGTTTTTCTTTGCTGTTCATGGAACTCTCAACATTCTTCTTAGAAACCACATTTCAGTTGCCTCAAATTTTGTTTTGACTTTGCGTGTTGACTGTCCACACCTCACAACCATATAACCTTATCAGTTCTACATAAGATTCAAGAACTCTCTTCCTGATGTATATTGATAGTCATTTGTTGGTAAGAACGCTTTTCATCTTTTTGAGTACTGTTTTGGCTTGGCCGATTCTGCTGGCTATTTCTGATGTGCATCTGTTGTCTGGTAAGATGACCGTTCCCAGATATTTAAACTTATCAACCTGCCTCAAAGTTGTGCCATTTGCTGTTATTTTGCATGAGAGGATTTCTTGTTTTTTACTAATTACTATGACTTCAGTCTTCTTGCTATTTAGCCCCAGCCCTTTATTTCTTGCTTTCTATTTTTATTATATTCACGAGATTTTGCATGTCGTTTTCATTTTTTAGCAATTAACACGGTGTCATCTGTGTAACGAATGTTGTTTATCCCTTGATTGATTTTGACTTGTCCTTTTCTATCATGATGCCAACTCCTCTTTCATGTGTGTTTCCACTAGAATATATTCATCTCACTTCTCCTAGTCCCAAAATATTGATGTTAAGCCTTTCCATTTCTATTTAAGCCTTTCCATTTCTATCTTGACATTTTCCAATTTTCCCCTTTGCAGCAGCGTCCTGATATTCCATGTTGCAATTTTGATGTTAGTTATTTTGATCGCAGTAACTTGCTGACGGTCGGGTGTCACCTTCGCAGCATGACGGTCCCTAGCGGACGAAGGTGCTCCACAGGAGCCCTTATTTACGTCGTTATCATCCTTTTTCGTGTTTTGGCTGGCCATGGTGAACTTTGGAATGTACAATGGTGGTTTCCCGTTGCCTTCCATCGGTTTTTGTGCGGACTGTCCGCTAACCTTTGTCGTTCCCACGACAAGCCACAAGGCAGTGGGGATGATTTTCTGCCAGGGTTTTACTCCCTTAGCCATATTTTCTTCCGACATAACCACAAGGCAGTGGTGCTATTTACCCATAGCCGGGGGTCTGGTTCGTGGGTACCAGGGCATGTCCACACGCCGGTGGGCCTGCGTGCCGCATGTCTGTGGCCCAGACCTCCTCAGAATCCCTCGAGTTTGGCCTGAGTCCGTGAGGTGCTCAGTTACCACATGTCGCCGCGCGGAGGCAGCGTAGGGCTTGCTGATGGAGAGACTATGTATGGACAGAGACTTAAGCATTCTGTTTTCCTTTTCGCAAAGCTGCAAGCAGCACGCTAGCCAGCGGTGCAGGCTGAAAGCAAGAGGTGACAAGCACGGTGATGGTGGATAGGGTGAGGGAATCAAAGGGTTCAGTTCTTGCAGTCGGTTGATATGGTGCGGGAATCAAACAGTTAATTCAGTCATTCTTTCAAGCCATCCTACTTTCGATCTTCAGTCAGTTTCCTGTTAATCATGTTATCACTAAAGGCCATAACGTTGTTTGTTTGTTTTGTTTTGTGTTTTTGTTTGTTTGTTTGTATGTTTGTTTGTTTTCTTAACTGCAGTCAGCAGATTTTCATATGTCCAAGATAGGCCTTCTAAACATCAGATACACTGATCATATCACCTATGAATCCGATTTTTCTGTTTGGAGTTTGCTTACTAGGGATTCATCACGACAGAAGAAATCTATGCGCCCCACCTAGACCCATCAGTACAGTATCTAGCAGATTCCTTGAGCCTGCACGAAACCGCATGTGCTGGCAAGGGTCATCAGATGAGGACCAGGAAGGCGGAGGCGAAAGAGGGAGTGAAACCTATGGAACATTAAGTTGACACACCAGAATGACTGGGACATTAACCCTTTGACTCCCGCACCCTATCCACCAACTGCAAAAAATTAATCCCTTGATTCCCTCACCCTACCCACCAGCTTCCTATGGGAAGCTGATGGATAGGGTGAGAGAATGAAAGGGTTAAGTTTTTGCTTTGCTAGTAAGGTTGACAATGCGAGATGCTGGTGGACAGGGTGCGGGAGTCAAAGGGTTAAGTTTTTGCTAGCTAGCATGGTTGACAATGCGAGATGCTGGTGGACAGGGTGCGGGAGTCAAAGGGTTAAGTTTTTGCTTTGCTAGCATGATTGACAATGCAAGATGCTGGTGGACAGGGTGCGAGAGTCAAAGGGCAGCAAACAGGCCAGTTTTTATAGTGCAGGCTGGACTAAAGTTGTGACATGAGCTCTTGAATCCATGGCTCTGTCAACGGTGCCTCTTTCTCAAGATGGCTGATCATTTGATGGTGTATGATGAAAAACCAGAACCCTAACCTAGCCCTAACCAAGTGCTGATCCTGGAATGATACGGGGAGAAATGGGGAAGAAGTCTTCTCAGATGGAGAACTGACACACATTCAGCATTCAACTCCGTAGATCTGATTATCTACATGTACATTGCATTGCTGTTTATGTGTTCGTGCGAGTATGCACGCGCTCCCACGTGCATGTGTATGAGTGTGCGCATGCGTGGGTGCGTGCACATAGTGTGTACGTTTCTCTACGGGCACGCACGCGGGTGTGAGTGCGTGCATGCGTATGTTTGCGCGTGCATATGTGCCCATTGTACTTGGGCTGAGTCAGTTCAGTAAAGGAACCTGTTTAGGTGTTTTTCTCACTTGACAACCGTCCACTATTCCAAAATGGTATCATAGTAATTCAACAACTGGGAGGTTGGGGGTTCGAATCTTATCAGCCCATATTACTGTGGGATTTTCTGACTGATTTTCATTATTGTATTTGTATTTCTGCCTTGTCAAAGCACATTTGCCATATGAAACTGGGTTCCTCTCTGCAAAGCAGTGTGTGTGCAGGCTTAGCGGGAAAAGTGGGCCTCGTCTCCTTCACCTAAATACATTCCTTGCCGATGTGTCGCTCAAAATATTTATCAATATTTCAGATGCCTTGCCCGAATCTCTCGGGCCTGGTTGATGTCAGGACAATATCATCACAGGAAATACAGAGAAAGTGTATAATGCGGGCTCAATCCACAGTTTGAATTCTGTTCACACTCGGACACTTCCATATGCGCTCCACCCAAACCTACCAGCGATAATCTTGTAAAACTCCCTCATAAGCCAATGCAAAATCCCGCACTGGCAAGGTACTGCAATGGAAGCGGGCACATGGGGAGGGGATCCTATGAAAGACTTGACTGATACTACCAGAATGATAGAAACATTAAGGCGGGCAGCAAACAGGCCGGTTTTTATGTTGCAGGTTGAGATTAAAACTCAGTACATCAAGTGCTGAATCTACAGTTCTGTCAACAGAATCAAGCAACCCACGTGAAATCAGTCCACACTAGAACACCAGAAATTCATCATAATCATCCGTGTTCATATGAATCATCAAATATTGGAAAACAAAAATGTTGTCCTAAGGCAACTGAAATGTGGTTTCTAAGAAGAATGTTGAGGTTCATGGACGGCGAAAGAAAACAAACGAGACAGTCTTGAAGGAGGCAAACACAAGATCATTAACACAGAAGATTAGGAAAAGATAAGCAACATTTATAGGACATTTTATGAGGAAAGGAGAATTAGAACACCAGGTCACAACAGGAAAGCTGGAGGGAAAGAGAACAACAGGTAGACACAGGAAGAAAATATCAGACGGATTTGCCGGGTGGCTGAAGACAGAGAGGTGTACTTCCAGAGACAGGGGACAAATTCGTGTAGGCCATGATCGCCAACGCCACGCGGCAGGGCACATGATGATGATGATGATTGTCCTAGTTTTGATTTTGTGGCTGTCATGGTTACTTCAGTTGCGTTTGAAAGCTAAAATAAGCAGCATGGGATCAACTTGGAAGATGACAAGGTGATTGCTGTACCGTAACCCCCGTGATTTTAGAACAATGAAGTGGTTGTGACTTAAACTTCTATATGAGCCAGTACAAAAAAGTTCAGCATCCGTCTCCAATCCTTGATGCTTTGTCTGTTCCAACCCTAAACAGGGTCAGATACCATTTGCAGCCATGTGGACTAAGGTCTCACACGCATTTTTTTTTTCGGCGGAGATTCACCCCTGGACAAATCCAGGCAGACTGGAAACCTGTGCTCTTCCTCTGCCTTTGCATGAAAGGAAGGCCATACCTCATAGTATTTGCTCTGGCACGATTTTATTCCATACACTATAGTTGCAAGGTGGTGGAATAAACAGCATGGGGGCAGAAAAAGTATAATAATGAAGAAATAAATATACTGCTCATCACTCATCCTCAAAACACAAACTCGACCGCAACAGCAAAGCACAGAACTCCCAAACTCCAACGAACACACGCCAAAGACCCCTACGATACGAAAAGGGACCGTGCTGACCCAACACTCCAGTTTTAACCATCCCACCAACTATAAAACATTTTTTGTTGTTGTTGTTGTTCATGTGTCATTGGACTGTGACTTGGAATGGACTGGTGGTCTAACGGGTCTTGCACCTCCTAGAATGCCAGAGGTCCCGGATTCAGTTCCTAGTCAAATGCGGACTTATCTCCCCCACACCCCCTCCCCCACACCCTGAATGGTGGTCTGGGCGCTAGTCTTTCAAATGAGATAAATCATGTCAGTTCTTGTGACTATTGGAAACACACACACACACACACACACACACACCTACGCACGCACGCACACACACACACATATACACGCACTCAAACACACACACGCACACGCACGCGCGCACACATCACACACACACACACACACACACCACACACACACACACACACACACACACACACACACACACGCACACACACACACACACACACACACACAGAGAGAAATAACAGCCTACACACTCAACGAAGATGCAAACTATGTAACAACATAACGGAATGTTGTCAGCACGCTTGTCAGCTTGAATTGTCTGTGCTTCGCTAAAAGATCCGATCATGTGTAATGCGCAGTGACTCCAAAGGTGTTTGGAGAATAACACTGTATTCATAAAACCACCAAATCCTTAGGAATGTCAACATATTTTGCAAAGTTGTAAACAATTTATAGAAACAGATTTCATTTGTACACCACAATATTGTACTTGAAACTTAGAATATGTTTTTCTTTCTCAACGCCTCACACTGATACTATGTTTACGATCTGTCTGCTTGTAAACATTATTATGTATTGGACTACCCAGTCCAAATACTGGACCGTTCCAGTACATGCCTCCGTGTTCACGGTTACTTCGTGGAAGAAATTGACAGTTCCAATGTGGTACAAATTCATCCACCAACAGTTGAGAAACTCTTCCCAACATGTTTTCTTGTTTCTTCACATACATACATATATATATACGTAAAGACAGACAGACAGGCTGACTGAGAGACAGAAACACACATCCCACATATTGATATCACGTACTTTCTTTTTTCAGAGAGACCTCTCTAGACAAATTATCTGATGAAAACAGAAAACAACGAAACGATCTGTGATTTGCCATTTGATGTTTATTTCGGAAAGTATCATTATTTCTAACACTGTCACAGTTTCAGGATGGAACACACAGGCGATGGACATTTACTGTAGGCTTCTGGAAACTATGTCTGTTTGATCCAGACATTGTTGAAGACCATTTGTAATATATGAGTAAGACATGACTATTGAAAACTATGTCTATTACCTGATCAAGACATGACTGCTGAAAATTATATCTGTAACTTGATCAATACATGACTGTTGAAAACTGTGTCTAATACTTGATTGAAACATGACTGTTGAAAACTATGTTTATTGTGTCTATTACTAAATTGAAACATGGCTGTTGAAACTATGTTCATTTCTTGATCAAGACTGTTGAAAACTGTATCAATCAGTTGATTGAGACATGACTGTTGAAAACTATGTATATTACCTGATCAAGACATGACTGGCGAAAACTATGTCTATCACTTGATAAACACATGACTATTGAAAACTATGTCTTTTCGCAGATGAAGATATGACTTCCACAATAAAAGTGACCACCCGTATTCAAGCAAATAGGAATCAGAAAAGCATGAAATAAAATCAGAACGCGTAGTTAATGTAAGAAGAAAATGCAGGCGCAACTTTTCGGCCAACTGGCCTTTGTCAAGCATGCAGGAAACAATGACCAATGACAAAACATCGGGAAGTCTGGCCGTTTTCCCCCTGAATTTTGTGTATTTGTTCCTCGCTGTCTTTTCTGTTTCAGTTTCTCAAGGTGACGTCTCTGCGCTTGGAATGAATTCCATATGCACTAATGTCACAGGTGCCATGTGATGGTGAAAATCCAGAATGATCACGGCACAAGCCTGAAGCCTGCACATAAACCCACGAGCTGGCCAGGTCCTGAGGTCCTACCTAGATAGTTACATAACTCTGGGGTCGTAGGGGAGTGAGGTGGTAGAGACCTCAACTTTTCCCGGGGCCAACACCACGAGGGTTGCCCCCATCCCCTCTCCGTTGATTCAAATTCATATTCATGTTCACAATTTTTTTTTTACCAAGACTTCAGAAAGGCAAGAAGGCTCATTGGTCTTCAAGGGGTGGGGCCTGGGAAATCAACCTATCTCTCCAATGTTTTTTACCAAGGCAGCCAGGCAATGTCCTGTTCATCGCGATTGTCAACTGCCGTGGGATCTTTAGCGTGCTCAGCCAGAAGGAACGCGGGTCCGTCTCGTTTTTCGTCCCCTTCCAAAGGAATAGACGTTCAGTTCGATTTTTTCGCTCAAACTGAGGAAAAAAGTCGAGGCCTGTACGGGGAGCGAACCCTGGAATCTCGAGTTTAGATATGGGCAAGCGAACGGCTGAACCATTCTGCCACTCTTCTCCCTATCGCTGTCTTTTGTGTACGCTTGACAAAGGTCAGTTCGCCGAAAACTTGCGCCTGTCTTGCCAAAGATATAACCGTACATAATCACATCCATTGTTTCACAAATGTTTCACAAAGAAACGACTGTCTGATATGAAGTATGCTGATTATTTCGTCCAGAGCTGACTGTCTCAGTATTCGCAGACTTGCAGGACGTAACTGAACATACAATCTAATGAATCATGACCAGATTGAGCACGTACAGATATGGACATAATATGAATGCGTGTAATTCCAGGATGCTGATTTACCTTCCTTTGTAACACTACCCAAAATGAGCTTTATCATTTTGCAACATTGGCCAATCGACTTTCCATTGTTACACTACACATACAGAGTTACTTCCCATCATGTTGCAAGTAAATCAATGGTGTTGCAGCTACTTATCTCTCTCCAGTCTGCCTCTGACACTATTTGTTTATAAATTCCTTGACACAGATGTTCCACAGTTGGTCGTCGCTCACTTTCTGTCACTGGTCCATAAAAATTGAAATAAGTTTCCATACTCTTTCGCAGTCATATATTCTGACTTCATGTGTAATGTGAAGACATTCCTTTATGTCCAGCAGTGATCTTTCCTCCCTACACACCCACCCATTCGTCTCTCTCCCCTCCTGTCTTCCCCCTCCCGATGTGCATGTCCTTTATGTCCTTGAGTTTTTATCATTTTAAATTAATGCTTTAGTGAAAGCTGAAAGTGGGTTGCTTTGATTTCATTTGTATATCAAGATATGGCGCCCTATACGAATATCACTAACAATTCCCCGACTGAGTTATTTTCCTGTGTAGTACTTTGGAATGCTGCAGTCAGCAATAGCTTCAGTCACCGTCCCATCAGAGTTGACTGGAAACACAAAATACGTTTATAAATACTTCATTCATAACACAGGGATAATATTTTGCTTTCATGGCCTACTTGATACATGTATCTTTCTCGTTCAGCGCTGATGTTAGAACATCACAAGAAATTGAAAACACTTTGTTCAAAATAGAGTGGTGCCAGTTTAGAACATTACACAGAAACTGAAAATACATTGTTCAGAATACAGTGGGGCAAGTTATACAACAGTACAATCATCATCATCATCATCAGGTGCCTTGCCACATGGCGTTGGCGATTATGGACTTCCATCTGTTTCTATCTCTTGTTGCCTCAAGCACTTCTTCCACCCTCTTTGTCTTCAACCACTCTGCAAGTCCGTCCAATATCTTCTCCCTGGGTCTATCTGGTGCTCTCTTTCCCTCCAGCTTTCCCGTTGTGCGTAGGTGCTCCAATTCCTCTTTCCTCATAAAATGGCCTATAAATGTTGCCTGTCTTTTCCTAATCTTCCTTATGAATGATCTTTTTGTGTCTGCCTCCATCAAGACTGTCTCGTTTGTTTTCTTTGCTGTCAATGGAACTCTCAACATTCTTCTTAGAAACCACATCTCGGCTGCCTCAGTCTTGTTCTGGCTTTGCTTGTTGACTGTCCACGCCTAACAACCGATGTAACAGTAATGGTTCTATATAGCATTCAAGAACTCTCTTCCTGATGTTAATTGATAGGCATTTGTTGATAAGAACGCTTTCATCTTCTTGAATGCTGTTTGGCTTGGCCGATTCTGCTGGCTATTTCTCATGTGCTCTGCCGTCTGGTGAGATGACTGTTCCCCGATATTTAAACTTATCAACCTGTCTCAAAGTTGTGCCAGTTCCTGTTATTTTGCATGAGGGGATTTCATGGTTTTTTTTTTTACTGATTACCATGATTAGTCTTCTTGCTATTTAGTTCCAACCCTTTATTTTTGCCTTCTGTTTCTATTATATTCCATTATGTATTATAATTGGTATTAGATTCGCCAAAAGCACTCAACATGCAAGGCTGTTGGAAAGATTATCCCGTGGTGTTAATGATCGCTTGATGATCTTGCGTCTTCGGCTCACCAAAAAATCACTTCCAGAAGTCATCAGTGCTTATACCCCAATGATGACAAATCCAGATAATGTAAAAGAAGTCTTCTCTGAAGACCTTAAGCATCTCATTGCCACAGTTAACCCAAAGACAAACTAATCATTCTGGAACACTTCAACGAGATTGTCTTGGAGTTTATTCTGGTGTTGCGCGTGGTTCTTGATTACCATGAGAAATCTAGTGTTAAATCTGTTATGAAGTTGAGTTCAGCGCTAGAGACATTCTTCGAATGATATAGCGGCTCCAGTCAGAGTAGAGAGGTTTCCCCCGCTGGGATGCCGGGGGCTCTTTCAGTATAAATAGTATCCCCGCCTTCTGGAAATTATGTGCAGAAATTCCTCTTTTGCTCTCTTTGTTCCTTAAATGTACCAATTATCATCCGAGAATACGTAAGACTTTTCGAACAACAGGTGATGACAGCAATCAGACAGGATAGAAGAATGACAGAAGCAAAAAACAATATAATATAATTACGCTATATAATATTGTAATATTATTATTACTTATTGTTCTTTTGCTTTCTGTCATTTCTTCCTATCTGTTCTGATTTGCTGGTCCATTCACCTGTTTGTGTTCGAAAATGTCTTACGTATTTTTTTAGGATTGATAATTGGGTATATGTATTAAGTGCATTTTTGGTTCTAGGGAGGTGAGATATGCGGAAGCAGTTTTAGGTAATTTATGCCTGTTTTATATATGCCTCAATAACGCAGCCCCCGATTACTTTTCAAGCCTACTTGAGATCTATGTTCCCTCACGTACCCTCCGCTCTGCCTCCGATCCTCTCACTTTTCCCTTTCCACGCACTAGGCTCAATACCTATGTCCACAAGCCTTCTCTGTTTCTGGTCCACTCTCCTGGAACAAACTTCCTCTCTCAATCCGTCAGCAAACTACTTTTGTCTCCTTCAAGTCCACTCTCAAAACTCACCTTTTCTCCTCTGCATAAAATCCTGACCTCACTCAATCCCCACTGCCGCCTGTCTCCACTCTACTTTGAGTACATATATATAATTTTCCATTGCTTTTCTTCTTTTTCCCCATTTATAGCCATGTTTGTGTGTGTGTGTGTGTGTGTGTGGTGTGTGTGTGTGTGTGTGTGTGTGTGTGTGTGTGTGTGTGCGGTGTGTGCATGCGTGCGTATGTGTATGTTCAGCGCTTAGATTTGATTTTTATCAAGATTTTGCGCTATATAAATATTGTAATTGTTATTATTATTATTGTTATTATTATTATTATATACGTTTTGGCGTCCTTAGGTATGTTTAAATTTGTATTCAGGTGTGTTTTTTAAATCCCCTGTGCGATAAATTGGACGTAGTGGTCAACGCGGGGGCATGTCCTTAGATTATGTGCGCGAAAGGGAATTCATTGTGTGTTGGGTACAGTATTGTGTATTCAGAATGTCAGGGACAAAACTTGTGGGTTGTTATTATTATTAGATTGTTATTGTTATTGTTATTTTTATATAAAGCCTAGCGAACTGCACAGAGCTATATCAGGCAATAACCATCTTAATGCATACACAACACTTGAACAGGAAAAAACTGGAAAAGAAAATTAAATACACATACCAATGTATTCACGCATACAATCTAAGGATATGCCCCTGGCGTTAACCACTCCATCCAATTTATCACACAAGGAATTTAAAAAAAAAACAGACCTGAACACAAATTCAAACATAACTAAGGACTTAAACATATATAGAAACGGGCCTAAATCACCTGAAATCGTTTCTGCAATAACATTTCTTTAGAGTTAAAAATGCGCTTAAGACATATACATGTACATGTACATGTATATGTAAGCATCTTTCTGTCGAAACAACTGCAAAACTCGTTCTCTCCTTCATACTGTCTTGCATTGACTATTGCAATTCACTCCTGTCTGGTCTTCCTGCCTCCACCATTTACATCCTACAGCGCATCCAAAACAATGCTGCACGCCTTGTACTCAAAAAGAAAAAAGCTGACCACATCTCCCCTCTCCTGGCACAACTTCACTGGCTCCCTGTGTCAAAGCGCATACAGTGCAAACTAGACACCATGTGCTACAAAAGCCTCAATAACGCAGCCCCCGATTACGTGTCAAGCCTACTTGAGATCTATGTTCCCTGACGTACCCTCTGCTCTGCCTCTGATCCTCTCACTTTTCGCTTTCCACGCACTAAGCTCAATACCTATGGTCCACGTACCTTCTCTGTTTCTGGTCCACTCTCCTGGAACAAACTTCCTCTCTCAGTCCGCCAGCAACCTACTTTTGTCTCCTTCAAGTCCGCTCTCAAAACTCACCTTTTCTCCTCTGCATAAAATCCTGACCTCACTCAATCCCCACTGCAGCCTGTCTCCACTCGGTGTGGAATCACTTGTAATATATATTTGTATATAATGTTTTCTATAATTTTCCATTGCTTTTCTTCTTTTCCCCATTTATAGCCATGTGTGTGTGTGTTTTGTGTGTGTGTGTGTGTGTGTGTGTGTGTGTGTGTGTGTGTGGTGTGTGTGTGTGTGTGGTGCGTGCGTGTGTGCGTGTGTGTGCTTGCGTGCGTATGTGTATGTTCAGCGCTTAGATTTGATTTTTATCAAGATTTTGCGCTATATAAATATTGTAGTTATTATTATTAATTATTATTATTATTAAGAAGAAGTTTGTAAGGCTGTATAGGACACTTACAGGAGAATGGACCTGCAAAGCAGAAAGTGATAGGAAGAGGTGACAGAAAGCAAAAGAGCAAAGCAGAAACAAAGAGAGTACAGAAAAGAGGAAATATTTAGCACAGAATTTCCAAAAAGTGGGGATATTACTTACAATGAAAGAGCCCCTGGCATCCCCAAGGCGGATTCTTGTGGGTTATTCCGATATTTATTGAACAGATTTGTTTATTCATCTATTTATTCAGATATTATGATGTATATAAAAAGTTATAGCTGGATGTGGTCAAAGAGAAACAAGAGTGAACTTCGTAAGCTTCATGGGGGAGATAAATATTTCCCTAAATATTGTCAACGTCTCAAAGAGGGAGATAGATATTTCTCTATATATTGTCAGTGTCTTAAAGGGGGAGATAAATATTTCCCTATATATTGTCAGTGTCTTAAAGGGGGAGATAAATATTTCCCTATATATTGTCAGTGTCTTAAAGGGGGAGATAACTATTTCCCTATATATAGTCAATGTCTTAAAGAGGGAGATAAATGTTTCCCTATATACTGTCAGTGTCTTAAAAGGGGAGATAAATATTTCCCTATATATTGTCAGTGTCTTAAAGGGGGATAGATATTTCCCTATATGTTGTCAGTGTCTTAAAGGGGAGATAGATATTTCCCTATATATATATCAATGTCTTAAAGAGGGAGATAAATGTTTCCCTATATTCTGTCATTGTCTTAAAGGGGGAGATAATATTTCCCTATATATTGTCAGTGTCTTAAAGGGAGAGATGAATATTTCCCTACATATTGTCAGTGTCTTAAAGAGGGAGATAAATGTTTCCCTATATACTGTCAGTGTCTTAAAGGAGGAGATAAGTATTTCCCTATATATTGTCAGGGTCTTAAAGGGGGAGATAAATATTTCCCTTTATATTGTCAGGGTCTTAAAGGGGGAGATAAATATTTCCCTATATATTGTCAATTCTTCAGGAGGGAGATGAATATTTCCCTATATATTGTCAGTGTCTTAAAGGGGTAGATAAATATTTCCCAATATATTGTCATTGTCTTAAATAAGGAGATAAATATTTCTCTATATATTGTCAGTGTCTTAAATAGGGAGATAAATATTTCCCTATATGTCGTCAGTGTCCGATAGGTAAGTGATTAAGACATCTTTCACCTGTCCATGTTAGTTGCGCCGGCTTGAACCCAGACTAAGAACTTACTGCTCTAAAAAAAAAAAAAAAAATGGTGATAGCAAAGGAACATCCTCGAGTCGTGATCTGAATGCAGCCCATTCATCTCAGAGTCAAAGGAGTTAGGGGCTGAAACACTTTCTTGACTGGGGCTTATCTCTGAGGACTTTCTGTTTGTTAAGCTTTTCCACGACTTTCATGCTGTTACTTACGGATCTGGGTGCAGTAGGTGTTGGGATCTGAGGATTCCATGGCTCCCACGGCTGGAACTGGAACATGACAAAAACAGAACAGGTACACCTCTCTAAACTTGCTTCTTACCTTGCCTCACACGCACACACACACACGCGTGCGCGCGCGCGCACGCACACACACACACAACGCACACACATGCACACCACACACACACACGACACACACATGCACATACACACACGCGCACATACACACATATACACACAGGCACACACATGCACATACACACACACTCACATGCACATACACACATACACACACACGCACACACACAAACACACACACGCACACACACACATACACACACACTCACACGCACACGCACACACACGCGCGCCACGCGCGCACACACACACGCACATACACACACACACTCATGCACACTTAAGTACACACAAACACTCACACACAAAACACACACATGTACCTGCTCAAAGATACAAATGTACATACAAGCACACACACACACAACACACACACACACACACACACACACACACACGCACACACACACACACACACAAACATTTAACACACGCCCAGAAACAAACACATGCACACACAAACATACATGCACACACACACACACACACACACACAACACACACACACACACACACACACACACACACACACACACACACACACACACACACACACACACACAAAAAGACATAAAAACAACAAACGTATACTCGATAGTTTCAGTTTTAATTTCAATTTCTCAAGAATGACATCTCCACGCTCGGAATGAATTCCATATGCACTAAAGTCACGGGTGCCGTGCGACGGAGAAGCACCAGAATGATCACGGCACAAGCCTTAAGCTTGCACATAATCCCACGAGCTGGCTAGGTCCTGAGGTCCTACCTAGATAGTTCCATACCCCTGGGGTCGTAAGGGAGTGAGGTGGCAGAGACCTCAAATATTCCCGGGGCCAGCACCCCACGGACGGCGCCCATCTCCTCTCCCTCGATTCAAATTCATATTCACATATTTTTACCCAGACTTCATAAAGGTAAGAAGGCTAATTGGTCTTCAAGGGGTGGGACCTGGGAAATCAACCTATCTCTCTAATGTTTTATACCAAGGCAGCCGGCAATGTCCTGCTCTTCACGATTTTCAACTGCCGTGGGATCTTTAGTGTGCACAGCCAGAAGGCACACGGGTCCGTCTCGTTTTTCGTCCCCTTCCGAAGGACTAGATGTTCAGATCGCTTTTCCGCTCAAACTGAGGAGAAAAGTCGAGGCCTGTACGGGGAGCGAACCTGGAACCTCGAGTTTAGTTATTGGCAGGCGAATGTCTGAACCATTCAGCCACTCTTCAAACGTATACTCACAAACACACGCGCAAAACACAGACACGCACACAAACGCACAAGAACAAACACACAAATGCTCAGAAACACAAACAACCAACCAAACACATACACACACACATACACACAACAAACAAACAAAAAAACACACCACACACACACACACACACACACACACACACACACACACACACACACACACACACATCACTCTCTCTGTGTCTCTGTCTGTGTCTCTCTGTCTCACTCTCTGTCTCTCTCTGTCTCTCTCTGTCTCTCTCTGTCTCTCTGTATCTCTGTCTCTCTGTCTCTGTCTCTGTCTCTCTCTCTCTCTCTCTCTCTCTCTTCTCTCTCTCTCTCTTAATCCATACTTGGTTAATTATAGGTTGCGTCTGTGTGTGTGCGAGTAAAAACATTCCTCCAGTTTAGTGCAGAGGAACCGAACCGAGCAAACAGACAACGTATGCTACCTTGGCGTCAGTTTTGATAGAAGGCTAACCTTAAGGGAACAAACATTCAAATACCAATACACTCAAAATGTAAAAAGGGCCTTTGAAACCTAAAAGCAATGGCAACTAAAGGCATGAAACAACGTCATCTCTTTCAGCTATACCAAGCTACAATCACGGACTACACAAGACACATTCACAGAGACTGTGCGGTACCTGCTTGACCTTCCATCAATGCAATCAAGACATAAAATAGAACAAGTGAAGGCATCTTTTAGGCATTGGAAATTCCGGAAAACCCTCTTCAAGAGTCGATCAAAACACCAAAGGTAATCGACTCCAACATGGAAAAATCATGCTTCCTGACAACAACATACTTACAACAACATAAATACTGACAACAATACACAGACGAAAACAACCCACTGACAACAAAACACTTACAGATAACAACACACATAATGACAACAACACACTTGCAGATAACAACACACTTTAAATGACAACAACATACTGACAACAACATGTTGACAACAACACACATACTAACAACGACGCATTTACTGACAACAATGACAACAAGACACTGACAGCAATGACATCAACACACTTACTGGCAACAATGACAAGACACTGACAACAACGACAACAACACACTTACTGACAACGACACACTTACTGACTGACAACAATGACAACAAAACACTGACAGCAATGACATCAACATACTTACTGGCAACAATAACAACAACACACCGACAACAATGACAACAACACACTTACTGACAACAAACTTAGTAACAACAACACAATTACTGACAACAGCATACTTAAAGACAACAACACACTTAATGACAACAACACACTTACTGACAACAACATACTTAAAGACAACAACACACTTAATGACAACAACACACTTACTGACAAATACTTACTAACAGGAACCAGAAAAAAAACACGAAGAGAGAATACGAACGCGTATTTAATACAACAAGACAAGACAGGCGCAAATTTGCGTTTGTCAAGCGTAAGATTACAAACAAACACCAGATACAAAATTATGAGAAAAAGACTGAAACTTCCCTGCTGCTGTGTCAAATGTATCTGGTGTATCTGTATCTGGTGTTTGTTTGTTTGTTTGTAATCTTACGCTTGACAAAGGCCAGGCCGAAAATGTGCGCCTGTCTTGTCTTGTTGTATTAAATACGCGTTCGTATTCTTCTTTCGGAGTTTTTTCTGGTTCCTGTTTGCTTGAACCGGGCAGTCACACTTGTTTTGGATTTTATACTTACTAACAACAACACACTTACTGACAACAACACATGACCGGCAACATACTTACTGACAACAACACAATGACTGACAACAACACAATTACTGACAACAACACACCTAATGACAGCAAGACACATACAGGCAACAACATACTTACTGACAACACACTTACTGACAACACTGTTACTGACAACATGTTATGACAACATCATAAGACAGCAAGACACATACAGGCAACAACATACTTACTGACAACACACTTACTGACAACACTGTCTACTGACAACATCACAATGACAGCAAGACACATACAGGCAACAACAACTTTCTGACGAACACACTTACTGAACAACACATGCTTTTGACAACACACTTACTGACAACACTGTTACTGCACATCCATGATAGAAGACACATACAGGCAACAACACTACTTACTGAAACACACTGTTACTGACAACATACAATGATACAAGACACATTACAGGCAACAACTACTACTGACAACACTGTTACTGACAACATCACAATGATAGCAAGACACATACAGGCAACAACATACTTACTGACAACACACTTACTGACAACATCACAATGACAGCAAGACACATATAGGCAACAACACACTTACTGACAACACTGTTACTGACAACACACTTACTGACAGCACTGTTACTGTCAACATCACAATGACAGCAAGACACATACAGGCAACAACACACTTACTGACAACACTGTTACTGACAACACACTTACTGACAGCACTGTTACTGTCAACATCACAATGACAGCAAGACACATACAGGCAACAAAACATTTACTGACAGCACTGTTACTGTCAACATCACAATGATAGCAAGACACATATAGGCAACAAAACACTTACTGACAGCACTGTTACTGTCAACATCACAATGATAGCAAGACACATACAGGCAACAACACACTTACTGACAGCACTGTTACTGTCAACATCACAATGATAGCAAGACACATATAGGCAACAACACACTTACTGACAGCACTGTTACTGTCAACATCACAATGACAGCAAGACACATACAGGCAACAACACACTTACTGACAACACACTTACTGACAACACTGTTACTGTCAACATCACAATGATAGCAAGACACATACAGGCAAACAACACACTTTCTGATAACACACTTACTGACAACAACACACTTACAGACAACAACACCTTTACTGGCAACAAACCAACATACCTAATGACAGCAAAACACATGCAGATGACAACATACTTAATGACAACAACACACCTACTGACAACAACACACTTACTGATAACACCTCTACTGCCAACGACGCGCTTACTGACAACAACATACTTAATGACAGCAGTAAATTTACTGACAATAACACACTTAATGACAGCAAGACACATACAGGCAACAAATACTTAATGACAACACACTGACGACAACACACTTACTGACAACAATAGCAAGACACATACAAGCAACAACACACTTTCTGACAACACATTTACTGACAACAACACACTTACGGACAACAACACACTTACTGACAACAACACCTTTACTGGCAACAACACGCTTACTGACAACAACACACTTAGTGACAACAACAAACTGAATGACAGCAAACACACAGACAAACACATACTTAATGACAAAACTACACTTACTGACAACAACACACTTACGGACAACACACTTACGGACAACAACACACTTATTGACAACAACACCTTTACTGGCAACAACACGCTTACTGACAACAACACACTTAATGACAACAACACATTTAATGACAACAATACACTTAATGAACAACACACACTTAATGACAACACACTTAATGACAACAATACACCTAATGACAAAAACACACCTAATGACAACAACACATTTAATGACAACAACACACTTAATGACAACACACTTAATGACAACAATACACCTAATGACAACAACACACCTAATGACAACAACACACTTAATGACAACAACACACTTAATGACAACACACTTAATGACAACAATACACCTAATGACAACAACACATTTACTGAAAACAACACACTTAATGACAACAACACACCTAATGACAACAGCACACTTACTGACAACAACACACCTAATGACAACAACACACCTAATGACAACAACACACCTAATGACAACAACACACTTACTGACAACAACACACCTAATGACAACAACACACCTAATGACAACAACACACCTAATGACAACAACACACTTACTGACAACAACACACCTAATGACAACAACACACTTACTGACAACAACACACTTAATGACAACAACACACCTAATGACAACAACACACCTAATGACAACAACACACTTACTGACAACAACACACTAATGACAACAACACACTTACTGACAACAACACACTTACTGACAACAACACACCTAATGACAACAACACACTTACTGACAACAACACACTTAATGACAACAAACACCTAATGACAACAACACACTTACTGACAACAACACACTTATTAACAACAACACACCTAATGACAACAACACACTTACTGACAACAACACACCTAATGACAACAACACACCTAATGACAACGCACACTTACTGACAACAACACACCTAATGACAACAACACACCTAATAACAACAACACACTTACTGACAACAACACACCTAATGACAACAACACACTTACTGACAACAACACACTTAATGACAACAATACACCTAATGACAACAACACACTTACTGACAACAACACACTTAATGACAACAATACACCTAATGACAACAACACACTTACTGACAACAACACACTTACTGACAACAACACACCTAATGACAACAACACACTTACTGACAACAACACACTTACTGACAACAACACACCTAATGACAACAACACACTTACTGACAACAACACACTTAATGACAACAATACACCTAATGACAACAACACACTTACTGACAACAACACACTTACTGACAACAACACACCTAATGACAACAACACACTTACTGACAACAACACACTTACTGACAACAACACACTTACGGACAACAACACACTTACGGACAACAACACACCTAATGACAACACATTTACAACAATTCACTTACTGACAACAACACACTGACAACAACACACTTACTGACAACAATACACCTAATGACAACAACACATTTACCGACAACACACTTACTGACAACAACACACTTAATGACAGCAATACACCTAATGACAAACAACACACTTACTGACAACGCACTTACTGACAACACACTTACTGACAACACACTTACTGACAACAACACGCTTAATGACAACAACACACCTCATCACAACAACACACTTACTGACAACAATACCGTTAATGAAAACAATACACTTACGATTAATGACACATCTCATCATCATCATGTGCCCTGCTGCATGGCGTTGGTAATCATGGCCCTCCATATGGATGTATCCCATGTCGCCGCAAGCACATCTTTCCCCCTCTCTGTCCTCAGCCACCTTGCAAGTCCGTCCAATATTTTCTCCTTGGGTCTATCTGGTGTTCTCTTTCCCTCCAGCTTTCCTGTTGTGATCAGGTGCTCTAATTCCCATTTCCTCATAAAACAGCTTATAAATGTTGCTTGTCTTTTCCTAATCTTTCTTAGCAATGATCTTCTGGACGACACATCTACTGACAACGAAATACTTAAAGACAGCAACACACCTACTGACCAACATCAGACTTACAGACAACAATACACAACGACAGACCCACAGACAGCAACACACACTGACAGCACACTTACAGACAAGGCAGGTGAGCCACTGATCTTCAGCATATGAGAAATGTTCCTTCAACCACTCTTCGCTCTGAGTTTCTGGAAACCACGCACACATTTTAGCACGATACAGCATGTAGTTATTGAAAATGACACAATTACAGTCTGCTATTGTTGAAAATGACACAATTACAGTCTGCTATTCTTGAAAAATGACACAATTAGAGCCTGCTATTGTTAAAAATGACACAAATACAGCCTGCTATTGTTGAAAATAACTCAATTGCACCCTGCTATTGTTGAAAATGACACAATTGCACCCTGCTGTTGTTGAAAATGACACAATTATAGTCTGCTATTGTTGAAAAATGACACAATTACAGCCTGCTATTGTTGAAAATAACTCAATTGCACCCTGCTATTGTTGAAAATGACACAATTACAGCCTGCTATTGTTGAAAAATGACACAATTACAGACTGCTATTGTTGAAAATGACACAATTATAGTCTGCTATTATTGAAAAATGACACAATTACAGCCTGCTATTGTTGAAAATGACACAATTGCACCCTGCTATTATTAAAACAAATGACACAATGATAGTCTGCTATTCTTGAAAATGAAACAGTTACTGCCTGTTATTGTTACAAAAGACACAAATAGTGCTTACTGTTGTTGAAAATGACACAATTATTGCCTGTCATTGTTGAAAAATATGACACTGTTATTGCCTGCTATTGTTGAAAATGACACAATATTGCCTGCTGTTGTTGAAAATGACACAATTATTACCTGCTGTAATTATTGAAAATGGCACAGTTATTGCCTGTTGCAATTATTGAAAATGACACAGTTATTTCCTGTTGCAACTGTGAAAATGACACAGTTATTGCTTGTGTTTTGTGTTAAAATGATAAAATTCTTTTCTGATTCTTATCGTTGAAATGATATAGTTGCTATGTGTTATTGCTGAAAATTGCAGTTTTTGGTCTTATCGTTGAAAAAAACACTGTTACTGCCTGTTGTTAAAACGAAGCAGTTATTGCCTGTTGTTAAAAATGTCACAGTTATTGTCTGTTGTTAAAAATGTCACAGTTATTGTCTGTTGTTAAAATGACACAGTTATTATCTGCTGTTAAAAACGACACAGTTATTGCCTGTTGTTAAAAACGACACAATTATTGCCTGTTGTTAAAAATGACACAGTTATTGCCTGTTGTTAAAGTGACGCAGTTTTTGCCTGTTGTTAAAACGACACAGTTACTACCTGTTGTTAAAACGAAGCAGTTATTGCCTGTGGTTAGAAATGACGCAATTATTGCCTGTTGTTAAAATGACACAATTATTATCTGTTGTCAAAATGACACACCTACTGCCTGTTGTTATTGTAGAAAATGACAGATTTATTGTCTGTTGTTAGTGTTAAAAATAACATAGTTATTTTTAGTCATAGTTACTTAAGACACAAAAATCAGTCAAGTAAAAAAAGCAATAGATCTTACCTGGACTAGTGCAGTTCAACTGCTCACCAGTAACTGTTATGACAAACAAACACAGTTTAACGACACCATCACCTGTTAACCATCTAACATACAACACAAACGACATCATCACCTGTAACTATCACAACATACAACACAAACGACATCATCACTGTAACTATCACAACATACAACACAAACGACATCATCACCTGTAACTATCACAACATACAACACAAACACACCATCACAGTAACTATCACAACATACAACACAAACGACACCATCACAGTAACTATCACAACATAAACACAAACACATCATCACCAGTAACAATCACAACATACAACACAAACACACCATCACCTAGTAACTATCACAACATACAACACAAACGACACATCACCTGTAACTATCACAACATACAACACAAACCACACCATCACCAGTAGCTATCACAACATACAACACAAATGACATCATCACCAGTAACTATCACAACATACAACACAAACGACATCATCACCAGTAACTATCACAACATACAACACAAACGACACCATCACCAGTAACTATCACAACATACAACACAAACGACATCATCACCAGTAACTATCACAACATACAACACAAACGACATCATCACCTGTAACTATCACAACATACAACACAAACGACATCATCACTAGTAACTATCACAACATACAACACAAACGACATCATCACCAAGAACTATCACAACATACAACACAAACGACATTATCACCAGTAACTATCACAACATACAACACAAACGACATCATCACCAGTAACTATCACAACATACAACACAAACGACATCATCATCACCAGTAACTATCACAACATACAACACACAACGACATCATCACCAGTAACTATCACAACATACAACACAAAACGACATCATCACCAGTAACTATCACAACATACAACACAACACGACATCATCACCAAGAGCTATCACAACATACAACACAAACGACATCATCACCAGTAACTATCACAACATACAACACAAACGACATCATCACCAGTAACTATCACAACATACAACACAAACGACATCATCACCAGTAACTATCACAACATACAACACAAAAATACCCGAACTATCACAACATAAAACGCATATCACAACATCACAACTACAACACAACGACATATCACCATCATCACAACATAAACACAAAACGACTATCACAACATACAACTACAAACGACACCATCACTAGTACTATCACAACATACAACACAAACGACACCATCACTAGTAACTATCACAACATACAACACAAACGACACATCACTAGTAACTATCACAACATACAACACAAACGACATCATCACTAGTAACTATCACAACATCAACAAACACAAACAGCTATCATACACACAAGAACTATCACAAACATACAAACACACAACGAGATCATCATCACTAGCTGTCACTATATCAACACTAATGATATCACTACCAGTAACTGTCACAATTTTCAACGCGATTAAAGATCATCATCAATAACTGTCAAAAAGCTCAACACGACTAAACACTGTCATAATTACATGTCACAATACCGGTCCATCCTGTGGATAAGTAGGCGTACTAGTCTTTATCGCTTGGTGTGGTTCTTCACATGGGATATGAGATCGACCCTGGAGGAGTATGTTTTTTCACAGGTGCTGCATGACGAGTCCTGTGGCTTTGGGTTTTGTGTCTGTCGGTCCCTTTTTAGTTGAAACACCAGCTGTTCTGAGCTATTCTAATGCGATCATGCTCTGCGTGTCTTGCTGTTGTCAGCTTACTCTGTTGTGGGCAGTGTCTTCCGAGATGATGGTGTTGATGCCACAGCTGATGAATGTGGCCTTCAGGGTGTCCTTGTATAGCTTCAGTGATCTTCATTGGGCGTGCGAATCCTTGCTTCAACTCTCCATACTGAGGCATCGTTGAGATCCATGATAGGCTGATACAATGACAGTATAAAATGTAGACTAGGTAAAACATAGGCTAGGTAGGGTCTCATGACCTGGCCAGCTCATGGGTTTTTGTGCAGGCTTAAGGCTTGTGCCATGATCACCATACACATGGCACCTATGACGTTATGCATATGGAATTCGTTCTGAGCGCTGAGACGTCGTCTTGAGAAACTGAAACTGAAACTGAAACTGAGATGCTGGTGCCTTCTATACGGACGAAGTGTCTTGTCCAACGAAGTGTGCATTGTTCTTCCATATGCATCTGGTATTTTAGAGTTGATGTATGTGTGAAGGGTGTGTGTGTGAGTATCATTATTTTAAATTGTGCCAAACATCTTTGCTAAATTCTTTCGAAACAAAATTGAACCCGTTCGCGCCTGTTTACGCTGTGCTCCACAGTTACAAAATTATTTCTATCTTTCTCGGGTACTTCGGGCTTTCAGCTCTCTCTCTCTCTCTCTCTCTCTCCTCTCTCTCTCTCTCTCTCTCTCTCTCTCTCTCTCTCTCTCTCTCTTTTCTCTCTCTCTCTCTCTGTCTTTCTCTCTCTCTCTCTCTCTGTCTCTCTCTCTCTCTCTCTCTCTCTCCCTTTCTCTCTCTCTTTCTCTGTCTCTGTCTTTCTCTCTCTCTCTGTCTCTCTCTCTCTATCTCTCTGTCTCTCGCTGTCTCTGTCTCTGTCTCTGTCTCTCTCTTTCTCTCTCTCTCTCTCTCTCTCTCTCTCTCTCTCTCCAGAACCGGATGAGTTGTTTGTTGCACTTACAATGCATTTCATCTGTTTCAGTTAATGTTCCTTTTTCAGAGACAGCGAGGAGACTATTTATTAAAACATGTAGGCGGGTGGTTGTTGTGGAATTCCTGTGCATTTCCAAACTGAGACTTTTTTAAGTACATTTTGAGCTCGCCAGATTGGTAATGCGTCCCTTTGGCTTTAATTTATGTTTGGTGAAGTAAATTTTCTTTGTGTCCCTTACCATATTATTTACTTTGTTTCTGGTCTTATAGCATTCTGTATACGTTTTGTAGGCTCTCAATGTGTCTATCTGAGACATAGCTTCAGAAATACTCTTCGTGAGCCAGGGTGGTAAGTAGTGGCATTTTGCCAGTTTTTTTTTTCTTTTTGCCATTTTGATGCGTCTGTGTAAAGGATTTGATAATACTTGGTACCAGAGACAGACAGGCAAACAGACTGAGAGAGAGAGAGGGAAGGAGAGAGAGAGGGGAGAGAGAGAGAGATTGAGATAGAGAGAGGGAGACAAGGAGGGAGGGAGAGAGGGAAGGAGAGAGAGGGACAGAGAGAGAGAGGGAGGGAGGGAGAGAGGGAGAGAGAGAGGGATGGAGAGAGATGGAGGGAGGGAAAGAGAGAGAGATATATATGTATAGAGAGAGACGGATCAGAGGGAGGAGTGGTATGGACTTAAGAACGGAGAGATACAACAAGGGGGAAGGGTGAAGCTGGGCCGAAGGAGAAGCTTTCATGGATTGCACTATACTAATCTTATACATGCTGATTATATTATCTGTACCTCAACGCATGAGTATGCATATGTATGAATGTGTGTATATACATAATTTCATCCTATAGATTTTAATGAACATCTTCTAGTGACAGACTACGGGAGTGAGTGGGGGGAGTGAGCTGAGAAGTTGCCATGTCACGGGCAAGCGTTATGTGAGTGAGCATAATGTGAATGTGAATGGTGTGAACATGGTGTCACCAAACCCAATTCCTGTTCTTTGAACTTGGTAATGAAATATCTTAAATCTTGCATCTTGTGCTTAGTTTATTAACAAATCAGTGAACAAACATGATATACTGACCTAGTTTATTAACAAATCGATAGACAGACATGATACACTGACGCAATTTTTTTTTCAAATCAATACACAGACGAAGTTTGTTCACAAGTAAACACAAAGGAAATCAACGTACGGTGATAAAACTAAATAGGACAAATAGTCTGAGTTTGTTCACAAGTAAACACAAAGGAAATCAACGTACAATGATAACACTAAATAGGACAAATAGTCTGAGTTTGTTCACAAGCAAACGCAAAGGAAATCAACGTACAATGATAACACTAAATAGGACAAATAGTCTGAGTTTGTTCAAAAGCAAACGCAAAGGAAATCAACGTACAATGATAACACTAAATAGGACAAATAGTCTGAGTTTGTTCACAAGCAAACGCAAAGGAAATCAACGTACAATGATAACACTAAATAGGACAAATAGTCTGAGTTTGTTCACAAGCAAACGCAAAGGAAATCAACGTACAATGATAACACTAAATAGGACAATAGTGTGAGTTTGATCACAATCAAACGCAAAGGAAATCAACGTACATGATACACTAAATAGGACAATAGTTGATTTGTTCACAAGCAAACGCAAAGGAAATCAACATACGATGATAACACTAAGTAGGACAAATGACTATAAAAATGTACATAATGTATTAACGACTGAATGTTAAAAAACAAGACTTGCTTACGAGCAGCACACTTGCACTGTACTTCCCAGACGCGTCTGTAGTCCACGTTTAGAATCAAGTCAATGTCTGTGCAAACAAACATACACAGACAGACAGACAGACAGACAGACATACACACACACACACACACACACACACACACCACACAAACACACACACACACAAACACACAAAATCACACATACACAGTCACACACACACACACACACACAACACAAACACATACACACACACACACACACACACACAGGCACTCACTCACACACTCACACACACATACACACTCACACACATTCACACACTCAGGCACACACACACACGCACACTCACACACTCACGCACTCACACTCTCGCACACACAAACACACACACACACATGCACTCGCACACACACACACACACAACACACACACACACACAACACACATACACACAAACTCACACGTACACACACATACATACACATACGCACACACACACACACACACACAAACACACACACATACACACACATACGTGCGCACACACACACACACACACACACAGAGGAGGATGAAGAGATCATAGAATGTATCCTTTTTCCACACGGATAGTTAGATTCATATTGAAACATAGACACACAGAAAGACTGGCAGACAATAGACAGACACACAGACAGACAGATAGACAGATAAACTAATAGACAGACTGGTAGACATATATACAGACATATAGACATATCGGTAGATAACCAGACACACAGACATAGATTCAGAGATAGACACACACAGACCGATAGACACATAGATAGACACATAGACCGATAGACACATAGGTAGACACACACAGACCGATAGACACACAGATAGACACACACAGACCGATAGACACACACAGACCGACAGACACATAGATAGAACACACACAGACCGATAGACACACACAGACCGACAGATGACACACAATAGATAGACACACACAGACCGACAGACACATAGATAGACACACACAGACCGAAAGACACATAGATAGACACACACAGACCGACAGACACATAGACACACACAGACCGACAGACACATAGATAGACACACACAGACCGACAGACACATAGATAGACACACACAAACGACAGACACATAGACACACACAGACCGATAGACACATAGATAGACACACACAGACCGACAGACACATAGATAGACACACAGACCGATAGACACATAGACAGACACACACAGACCGATAGACACATAGACAGACACACACAGACCGATAGACACATAGACAGACACACACAGACCGACAGACACATAGATAGACACACACAGACCGAAGACACATAGACAGACACACACAGACCGATAGACACATAGATAGACACACACAGACCGACAGACACATAGACACACATGACGACGATAGACACATAGTAGACACACACAGACCGATAGACACATAGATAGACACACGCAGACGACAGACACATAGATAGACACACACAGACCGACAGACACATAGATAGACACACACAGACCGACAGACACATAGATAAACACACACAGACCTACAGACACATAGATAGACACACACAGACCGATAGACACATAGATAGACACACACAGACCGATAGACAGATAGATAGACACACACAGACCGACAGACACATAGATAGACACACACAGATCGATAGACACATAGATAGACACACACAGACCGACAGACACATAGATAGACACACACAGACCGACAGACACATAGATAGACACACACACAGACCGACAGACACATAGATAGACACACACAGACCGACAGACACATAGATAGACACACACAGACCGACAGACACATAGATAGACACACACAGACCGACAGACACATAGATAGACACACACAGACCAGCAGATACATAGATACACACACGCAGACCGACAGACACATAGATAGACACACACAGACCAGCAGATACATAGACAAGCAAACAGACTAATAGATACGCACATGGACGTACAGACAGAACGATGGATGCATAGATAGACACAGACAGGCCGATAGGCACACAGACATACCGGTAGACAAATATAAAGACAGACCAGAGGACACACACAGACCTGTGCACACATAGGGAGACACAAAGAGAGACACACACACACAAACAGATAGACACTTAGACCCACAGACCGGAAAATACACAGACACACAGATAGACCTTTAGACAATAGATAGACGCACATACACAGACAGGTAGACACATAGACACACAGACCGGCGAATACACAGACAGACACACAGATAAACCTATAGGAAATAGACAGACACGCAGACAAACCAGTAGAGACATAGATTTATGACACACACAGACCGTGGACACATAGACAGACAGACAAACAGACAGACACACACACAGACAAACCAGTACATAGATAGACAAACAAACAGAAAGACAGACAGACCGGTAGACACATTGATAGACAAATAGACAGACTGGTAGAACATAAGATAGACACAGGAATAGACTGGTAGACATAGATAGACAGATAGACACACACAGAGACCAGTAGACACTTACATGGACAAACAGATAAACAGACAGACACACAAACAAACTGGAAGTCACATACATAGGCAAATAGAAAGACTCGTATACACATACACAGACACATAGACAGACTGGTAGATATAGATAGACATACAGATTAGTAAACATATAGACAGACACAGAAACAGATCATATAGACACATAGACATACAGACAGACCAGTAGACACATAGATAGAGACACAGATTAGTAAACATATAGATAGACACACAGACAGAGTAGTAGACATATAGATAGACACACAGATTAGTAGACATAAAGATAGACACACAGACAGATCAGTAGACATATAGATAGATACACAGACAGACCGCTAGACACATAGACATACAGACAGATCGGTAGACACATAGATAAACATATAGACAGACAGATAGACACACAGACAGACTGGCAGACACATAGAAAGACATACAGACAAACAAACAGACAGACGCACAGACTACTAGACATATAGATAGACACACAGACAGAGTAACAGACACATAGATAGGTTAGTAGACATATAGATAGACACACAGACCGATAGACACATAGACAGACACACAGACAGACCGGCAGACATACAGATAGACATACAGACAAACCAGAAGAAATATAGATAGACACACAGAACCGATAATGTTATACGGTTGTGAGGCGTGGACAGTCAACACGCAAAGCCAGAACAAGATGGAGGCAGCCGAAATGTGGTTTCTAAGAAGAATGTTGAGAGTTCCATGGACAGCAAAGAAAACAAATCAAACAATCTTGATGGAGGCAGACACAAGAAGATCGTTCATAAGGAAGATTATGAAAACTCAAGCAATATTTATAGGCCATTTTATGAGGAAAGGGGAATTAGAGCACCTGGTCACAACAGGAAAGCTGCAGGGAAAGAGAACACCAGGTAGACCCAAGGAGAAAAATATTGGACGGACTTGCAGGGTGGCTGAGGACAGAGGGTGGAAGATGTGCTTGCGGCGACAAGGGATAGATGCACATGGAGGGCCATGATCGCCAACGCCATGCGGCAGGGCACATGATGATGATGATGATGATGATGATGATGATTGGAAACTGATGATGATTACCAGGCAATAAAGGACCCCTTCGCTACTCATTCTTTGAACTGACAGGTGAGTCCATTATCATCATGTCATGAATGGACAGATAGATTATATAGTATGTACTTACGGGACATATACTTGCAGGTCCGGTTTTCGTACCAGCTCAAGTAAAGGTTGGCGCCAAGCTGCCCCTCTTTGTCACCCTCTGAAATACACATAAACAGTGACACACAAATGCATACACATACATAGATAAATAGATAGATATGACCTCACCGAAGATATGTTAAATTCTGGCCACATGAAAATGCAGACTTGACGGCAGTGCACATGATTTGAAAGAGATATATAATAATCATTCTACAAGACTATTGAAAGAGATATGTATCAATCATTCTACAAGACTATTGAAAGAGATAGATATTAAACATTCTAAGAGACCATTGAAAGAGACAGGCATTAAACGCCCTTAAAGACCATTGAAAGAGATAGATTTTAAACATTCTAAGAGACCATTGAAAGAGACAGGCATTAAACGCCCTTAAAGACCATTGAAAGAGATAGATATTAAACATTCTAAGAGACCATTGAAAGAGACAGCATTAAACGCCCTTAAAGACCATTGAAAGAGATAGATATTAAACATTCTAAGAGACCATTGAAAGAGACAGGCATTAAACGCCCTTAAAGACCATTGAAAGAGATAGATATTAAACATTCTAAGAGACCATTGAAAGAGATAGATATTAAACATTCTAAGAGACCATTGAAAGAGGTAGAATCAATCATTGTAAAAGAACACTGAGACAGGCAGATATCATCATCCTAAAAGAACACTGAGACAGGCAGATATTAATCATCCTAAAAGAACACTGAGAGAGGCAGATATTAATCATTCTGAAAGAACACTAAAACAGTTAGATAATGATTCTGAAAAAAACACTGAGAGAGCAGTATATATCAGTCATCCTAAAAGAACACTGAGAGAGGCAGATATTAATCATCCTAAAAGAACACTGAGAGAGGCAGATATTAATCATTCTGAAAGAACACTGAGAGAGGAGATATATCAATCATCCTAAAAGAACACTGAGAGAGGCAGATATTAATCATTCTGAAAGAACACTGAGAGAGGCAGATATTAATCATTCTGAAAGAACACTGAGAGAGGCAGATATTAATCATTCTGAAAGAACACTGAGAGAGGCAGATATTAATCATCCTAAAAGAACACTGAGAGAGGCAGATATTAATCATCCTAAAAGAACACTGAGAGAGGCAGATATAATCATCCTAAAAGAACACTGAGAGAGGCAGATATATCAGTCATCCTAAAAGAATACTGAGAGAGGCAGATATTAATCATCCTAAAAGGACACTGAGAGAGGCAGATATCAGTCATCCTAAAAGAACACTGAGAGAGGCAGTTATCAGTCATCCTAAAAGAACACTGAGAGAGGCAGTTATCAGTCATCCTAAAAGAACACTGAGAGAGGCAGAATATCAGTCATCCTAAAAGAACACTGAGAGAGGCAGATATCAGTCATCCTAAAAGAACACCGAGAGAGGCAGATATCAGTCATCCTAAAAGAACACTGAGAGAGGCAGTTATCAGTCATCCTAAAAGAACACTGAGAGAGGCAGTTATCAGTCATCCTAAAAGAACACTGAGAGAGGCAGTTATCAGTCATCCTAAAAGAACACTGAGAGAGGCAGTTATCAGTCATCCTAAAAGAACACTGAGAGAGGCAGTTATCAGTCATCCTAAAAGAACACTGAGAGAGGCAGATATTAATCATCCTAAAAGAACACTGAGAGAGGCAGTTATCAGTCATCCTAAAAGAACACTGAGAGAGGCAGTTATCAGTCATCCTAAAAGAACACTGAGAGAGGCAGTTATCAGTCATCCTAAAAGAACACTGAGAGAGGCAGTTATCAGTCATCCTAAAAGAACACTGAGAGAGGCAGATATTAATCATCCTAAAAGAACACGAGAGAGGCAGTTATCAGTCATCCTAAAAGAACACTGAGAGAGGCAGTTATCAGTCATCCTAAAAGAACACTGAGAGAGGCAGTTATCAGTCATCCTAAAAGAACACTGAGAGAGGCAGTTATCAGTCATCCTAAAAGAACACTGAGAGAGGCAGTTATCAATCATCCTAAAAGAACACTGAGAGAGGCAGATATCAGTCATCCTAAAAGAACACTGAGAGAGGCAGATATCAGTCATCCTAAAAGAACACTGAGAGAGGCAGATATCAGTCATCCTAAAAAACACTGAGAGAGGCAGTTATCAGTCATCCTAAAAGAACACTGAGAGAGGCAGTTATCAGTCATCCTAAAAGAACACTGAGAGAGGCAGATATTAATCATCCTAAAAGAACACTGAGAGAGGCAGTTATCAGTCATCCTAAAAGAACACTGAGAGAGGCAGTTATCAGTCATACTAAAAGAACACTGAGACAGGCAGTTATCAGTCATCCTAAAAGAACACTGAGAGAGGCAGATATCAGTCATCCTAAAAGAACACTGAGAGAGGCAGTTATCAGTCATCCTAAAAGAACACTGAGAGAGGCATTAAACAGTCATCCTAAAAGAACACTGAGAGAGGCAGATATCAGTCATCCTAAAAGAACACTGAGAGAGGCAGATATTAATCATCCTAAAAGAACACTGAGAGAGGCAGATATCAGTCATCCTAAAAGAACACTGAGAGAGGCAGATATTAATCATCCTAAAAGAACACTGAGAGAGGCAGATATCAGTTCATCCTAAAAGAACACTGAGAGAGGCAGATATCAGTCATCCTAAAAGAACACTGAGAGAGGCAGATATCAGTCATCCTAAAAGAACACTGAGAGAGGCAGATATCAGTCATCCTAAAAGAACACTGAGAGAGGCAGTTATCAGTCATCCTAAAAGAACACTGAGAGAGGCAGTTATCAGTCATCCTAAAAGAACACTGAGAGAGGCAGATATCAGTCATCCTAAAAGAACACTGAGAGAGGCAGATATCAGTCATCCTAAAAGAACACTGAGAGAGGCAGATATCAATCATTCTGAAAGATCATTGAAAATGTGTAGTTTCTGATGTGACTGACGGTGAACCTCCTTACAAACAAACAAAAAAGCAAACAAGCAAACTCATTCACTAACTGATTAAAAACAGATAGATGCTGATGAAGCAGTTACGGGAAAGAAATATATTCTTCAACAATCAACTGGTCTGAATAAATTATGCAAAACCCAGGTGACTTAATTAAGATCAGTTATGAATACATGTGGCAGAATATGCGTATGGCTGCCTGCTGCTGGAAAAACAGTGAGATTTTCAGTCACATAGTAATCTATATTACCAAACGAATATGTTCTTGGGTTTTGTTTGTTTGTTTTGGTTGGTTTGTTGGTTTGTTGGTTTGTTGGTTGGTTGGTTGGTTGGTTGGTTAATTGATTGATTGGTTGGTTGGTTGGTTGGTTAGTTGGTTGGTTGGTTGGTTGGTTGGTTGATTGGTTGGTTGGTTGGTTGATTGGTTGGTTGATTGGTTGGTTGGTTGGTTGGTTGGTTGGTTGGTTGGTTGGTTGGTTCGTTGGTTCGTTCGTTTGTTTATTTGTTTGTTTGTTTGTTTGTTTGTTTGCATGCAAACAAACACGTGCGCAAACACACATACAAACTCATCAGTTCACTCACTAACTCATACATAACACTCACAAAAACAGCAATGCCATGATATTTACCAAACTGACAGTCACATCTGCCTCGGTATCCGTCCGAAAGGTCCTCAGCTATTATTACTGAAAACATATTTGAACTCATGTTCACTCAACAAGAAGTACGGGTCCACATCACGTCCCCTAATTACAAATGGATTTTACATCAGGAGACAAGACAACATAGTCATACACGTCTCTCTGCCCTCGTCGTACTCTTATCTTACATTTTACATAATGAGACAACACAACAGAGACATACACGTCCCTTCATCCCTGTCCTCCTGTCCTACATTTTATTTTATGAGACAAGACAACAAAGTCATATACGTTCTTCTGTCCCTGTCTTCCTATCATACATTTTACATTATGAGACAAGACAACAAAGACATACACGTCCCTTCATCCCTGTCCTCCTGTCCTGTCCTACATTTTACATAATAAGACAAGACAACAAAGACATACACGTTCCTTCATCCCTGTCCTCCTGTCCTACATTTTACATAATAAGACAAGACAACAAAGACATACACGTTCCTTCATCCCTGTCCTCCTGTCCTACATTTTACATAATAAGACAAGACAACAAAGACATACACGTTCCTTCATCCCTGTCCTCCTGTCCTACATTTTACATAATAAGACAAGACAACAAAGACATACACGTTCCTTCATCCCTGTCCTCCTGTCCTACATTTTACATAATAAGACAAGACAACAAAGACATACACGTTCCTTCATCCCTGTCCTCCTGTCCTACATTTTACATAATGAGACAAGACAACAAAGACATACACGTCCCTTCATCCCTGTCCTCCTGTCCTACATTTTACATAATAAGACAAGACAACAAAGATACACACGTCCCTTCATCCCTGTCCTCTGTCCTACATTTTACATAATGAGACAAGACACCATAGATACACACGTCCCTTCATCCCTGTCCTCCTGTCCTACATTTTACATAATAAGACAAGACAACATAGATACACACATCCCTTCATCCCTGTCCTCCTGTCCTACATTTTACATAATAAGACAAGACAACATAGATACACACGTTCCTTCATCCCTGTCCTCCTGTCCTACATTTTACATAATAAGACAAGACAACATAGATACACACGTTCCTTCATCCCTGTCCTCCTGTCCTACATTTTACATAATGAGACAAGACAACATAGATACACACGTCCCTTCATCCCTGTCCTACATTTTACATAATGAGACAAGAAAACATAGATACACACGTTCCTTCATCCCTGTCCTCCTGTCCTACATTTTACATAATGAGACAAGACAACATAGATACACACGTCCCTTCATCCCTGTCCTCCTGTCCTACATTTTACGTTATGAGACAAGACAACATAGATACACACGTCCCTTCATCCCTGTCCTCCTGTCCTACATTTTACATAATGAGACAAGACAACATAGATACACACATCCCTTCATCCCTGTCCTCCTGTCCTCCTTCCTACATTTTACATAATAAGACAAGACAACATAGATACACACGTCCCTTCATCCCTGTCCTCCTGTCCTACATTTTACATAATGAGACAAGACAACAGATATACACGTCCCTTCATCCCTGTCCCCTGTCCTACATTTTACATAATGAGACAAGACAACATAGATACACACGTCCCTTCATCCCTGTCCTCCTGTCCTACATTTTACATAATGAGAACAAGACAACATAGATACACACATCCCTTCATCCCTGTCCTCCTGTCCTCCTGTCCTACATTTTACATAATGAGACAAGACAACATAGATACGCACGTCCCTTCATCCCTGTCCTCCTGTCCTACATTTTACATAATAAGACAAGACAACATAGATACACACGTCCCTTCATCCCTGTCCTCCTGTCCTACATTTTACATAATGAGACAAGACAACATAGATACGCACGTCCCTTCATCCCTGTCCTCTTGTCCTACATTTTACATAATGAGACAAGACAACAGAGACATACATCCCTTCATCCCTGTCCTCCTGTCCTCCTGTCCTACATTTTACATAATGAGACAAGACAACACAGATACACACGTCCCTTCATTCCTGTCCTCCTGTCCTACATTTTACATAATGACACAAGACAACACAGATATACACGTCCCTTCAATCCTGTCCTCCTGTCCTACATTTTACATTATGAGACAAGACAACATAGATACACACATCCCTTCATCCCTGTCCTCCTGTCCTACATTTACATAATGAGACAAACAACATAAATACACACGTTCCTTCATCCCTGTCCTCCTGTCCTCCTGTCCTACATTTTACATTATGAGACAAGACAACATAGATACACACATCCCTTCATCCCTGTCCTCCTGTCCTACATTTTACATAATGAGACAAGACAACATAGATACACACATCCCTTCATCCTGTCCTCCTGTCCTCCATGTCCTACATTTTACATAATGAGACAAGACAACATAGATACAACACATCCCTTCATCCTGTCCTCCTGTCCTACATTTTACATAATGAAAACAAGACAACATAGATACACACGTCCCTTCATTCCCTGTCCTCCTGTCCTACATTTTACATAATGAGACAAGACAACATAGATACACACATCCCTTCATCCCTGTCCTCCTGTCCTACATTTTACATAATGAGACAAGACAACATAGATACACACGTCCCTTCATTCCTGTCCTCCTGTCCTACATTTTACATAATGAGACAAGACAACATAGATACACACGTCCCTTCATTCCTGTCCTCCTGTCCTAC
>CM060309.1:65621533-65661533 GCA_030674185.1 Monoplex corrugatus
TCTCCCTGGGTCTACCTGGTGCTTCTTTCCTCAAGCTTTCCTGTTGTGACCAGGTGCCCCAAGTCCACTTTCCTCATAAATGTTGCCCGTCTTTTCCTAATCTTCCTTATCAATGATCTTCTTGTGTCTGCCTCCATCAAGACGTTCTCGTTTGTTTTCTTTGCTGTCCATGAAACTCTCATCATTCTTCTTAGAAACCACATCTTGGCTGCCTCAATCTTGTTCTGGCTTTGCTTGTTGACTGTCCACACCTCACAACTGTATAACATTATCAGTTCTATATAACGTTCAAGAACTCTCTAAAAATTACATTGGCTTCCAATAAAAGGCAAAAACTAAACGTGAATTTGTCACACTGTGCTCTCCATGTATAACTTTCGAATATCGTGCTAACATATATGTCACAATTCTTCCTGCCCTGCAAACCTTCCAAAGCACAAGGTCTCGAGGAGCTTCTCTCTTAATTGTACCTCAGGTCTCTCTAACTATTTGCGGAAATAACTACTTCTCTGTTTTTGGCTCAACAATGTGGAACTGTTTCCCACTGTCGTTACGAGAAAGGAGCTGTAGCTGCATCCTATCTCTCAAGAAACATCTCAGAACATATCTCTTTCAGAACCATCTCCAAAACTGGCATAGATTGATATTGTTGTTTGTTGTTTTGTTTTTGTTTTTGTTTTTCATGTCGTGTTGCAGCCTGTCTGCTTCAGACTTGTACCATAAACATACTGATCCCTTTCTGCCACATGGAGTATGTGATATCAGTCTATATGGAATTTAATATTTCCCAGCGCGGAAATGTTATCTTGAGAAACCAAAACTAAAAGTGAAATTTCCATGTACATTTCATACATTTTTTTGTTGTTGTTGAGAACTATTGTCATTACCACGTGTATCCAATTTCATGTTATGATCTGTTGTTATTTTCAATGAACTATGTTTATGCTACGTGTGTGTCTGACTGTTTTTATACTGCACTGATTTATTGACATGACAATCCCTCTCCTACAGTTTTTTTTTCTCGTTTGGTTTGGTTGTTGTTGTTGTTGTTGTTGTTGTTGTTGTTGTTATGTATAAAGTGCGAAGAGTATTCATTGATATGGACTGTTGGCGCTATGGAAATGAGATTATTCTTATTCTTATCCTTATTTTCATTCTTATCATCATCATTGTCGTCGTCGTCGTCAACGCTGTTGTCATCATCATCGTCGTCGTCGTTGTCACCGTCACTATCATCATCATCACCATCACATCATCATCACACGTAATCATCATCATCATTGTCATCATTATCATCGTCATCGTCGTCGTCATCGTCATCGTCGTTGTCGTCACGTCACTATCATTACTATAATCATCATCATCACCACCATCACTATTATCATCATCATCATTATTGTCGTCATCGTTGTCGTCATCATCATCATCATCATCCTCCTCCTCATCATCATCATCACCATCATCATCCCCACCATTCTGTTACTATTATGGTGATTGTTTCCCAGTATTGAACACTTACTTGATTGGTCCGAACAACGAGGCTTGCGAACATCTGGGAGGAGCAGAAAAAAAAATCAGTTAAAACGGAGCCCCTAAAACCTTTAAACAATAAATGCATTGATTTTTTTTTCAGAAAATATGTTTTTGTTTAGCACTAATATGATCGAGGAAAAGAGTTGTTTTTGTTCCCTTTAAAATTGATAAATTTTATCATTCGATCGTTCGGCACTGTGACAATTCCCAACTGGAAGATGCGACAATAATCAGACCTTTACAAAAATTGAAATAATTCATGGAAATCTTCGCAGTAATTAAGATCTTCACGTTGTAATCTACTATTTGAACCATAACCTCGCTTTGAATTATTAGGTAATAAGCTTGCCTCTACATGTAAGCCAGTTCTGGTCAAGTGTCACGGCAACTACCACAATGATCCGCTATTTGGTGGAAAATAGATTCAAAGTTATGAATATCCAAAGTCGGATCTAGATGCACATTTTTTTTTAATTTCTTGTGTAAAAAAAACTTGATATTACAGTAAATTGCTGCCATGTGGTGGAAAAGTGGAAGAGATTTTGGCACTCGACGCTGTGATCGAGCAGCGTGTGTCCAGGTCAAAAGACCATTCGTGTTTTCTATTGCCTATTTATTTCTTTATTTCTACACAGAATGATCGATTTGCTTGTTGAAACTAAGTTCATGGAGACTTTGAGTTATCGTGTATTTACTGATTTGTTTTGTATTTTGCATGGATTAATACTAACTGGTAAAAATAAACAAAATTTAAAAAAAATAATGCTAGATTCCCGTTCAATGATTATTCAGTAACTTAAATCGCTCATAGTTTCGATATTGGCCTAAATGAAAACAATGCAAACTTGTGTAACCTGCAGTAATCTGTGTGGTGTGCACATTTTTTTCCTGATGTATGATGATATGTTTATGTTAGTTACACAGACCGCAGGATAAATACTGCTGTTTCTGTACAAACAAAAACAAATCTAGCCTGTAACGGTTCCCAGACAGTCAGTTTTCCTGCAGGCTGGCCTGGATGCCCTTGCGATTCGCTCCACAAGTATACACACACACATACACACACACACACACACACACACACACACAATATATATATATATATATATATATATATATATATATATATATATTATGTGTGGTGTGTGTGTGTGTGTGTGTGTGTGTGTGTGTGTGTATGTGTGTGTGTGTATGTATATGTATATATACATATATTATTATACATAAACATATATATATATGTATATATTATATATATATATATTATATATATATATATATATACATACATACATACATGTACAAGGGATAGCAACGCCATGTGGCAAGGCACTTGATGATGGTGATGATGATATGTATATAAACGTGTGCGTGTACATGCTGTGTGGTGAGGGCCCTGGTATCTCAGTTGGTTTGAGCGTCGGATTTACATGCTAATGGTTGTGGGCTCGAATCCCGGGGTGCGCTACATTAAAACTGGCCTTCTCACTGTCCCATCTTAACATCATTGTTGTTCTGGTGGTGTCGGTATATAATTTGATAGGTTCCACTTCCCCCACTTCCCTGGGATGGTTATCCCCGTCGGCCGTATCACCTCAGGTGGGTGTCGACATAAAAACTGAACCAAATCAATCAGTCAATCAAACATGCTGTGTTGGCTGTCTGGTCTGGTCTGGTCACCAGCGGTTGGGATGAAATGAGGATGAATAAAACCAGCTCTGCCTTCCTTGAGTCTTCGTTGTCAGACTGCCTGCATTACCACCTGCCACTCTTCTCTCCTGTCTTATCACCTTACCACCCCATCCATCACATACTACTATTATTACTACTACGACTGCTACTATTGCTACTACTACTACTACTTACCTTCCACAACGAGGGAGGCTGTGGGGGTGGGCGTGGTGAGCGCTGTCAACGTTAGGAGGACCCATGCCAGTGTTGGCTGCATCATGGACTGTTACGTCTGTTACATGAAACAGTTACGTCTGCTAACTATGTGACATGGATCTGTTACACGGGATTCTTAGTAGCAGTAGTCGTTGCAGTGGGAGGAAGAGGAGTAGAAATGATAATGATACTGACCAGCAGGGCCTCCTTGGCAAATACAAAATCTAATGCTAGCAGTTCATGGTGAATCCAAAGCTCCTATGGCCCTATCAATATACAACATGAGCTAGTAGCACTGCGGAATTCATGGAGGTCAAAATCAACAAACACACAAGGAAATGCCTCAATGCAACATGAGCTAGTAGCACTGCGGAATTCATGGAGGTCAAAATCAACAAACACACAAGGATGTCCCACGGGTCACACGGACGTTGTAGTGGTAAAATGTAGTCTAGGCAGGGCCTCAGGACCTGGCCAGCTCATGGGTTTATGTGCAGGCTTAAGGGATGTGCCACGGTCACCATACACGTGGCACCTGTGACGTTAGTGTTTATTGATTTCGTTCCGAGCGCGGAGACGTCATCTTGAGAAACTGAAACTGAACTGTGGTGCTCTATTGTCGTCGGGCAAAGCTGAGGCTACCCCTACAAAAAGGTCGGGTTTGTGAGCATGCTTAAAGCCTTGGGGATATAAGATTGGGAGATCAGTTTTGCCCAAGCTTGAGTCTGGCAGAAAATGGAGTCAGAGTCAGTGAACACGGTGAAGGAAAGCCTTAAAGTCAGAGCAATAATAGGTCACACACGAATGAATAGGCAGGGACCGGGAACAACAACAACAACAACAAGAAGAAGAAATGAAACGAGGTCAAAAGGCAAGGGGAAAGCAAAAATAAGACATAGTAATACAAGAGATTAAGAAAAAAAAAAAAAGGATGCCAAAAGAATACATAAGGCAGCCACAAAAGCCAGTAGGGGCAATGGACAACATAGGAAAATGCACTCCAAAGAAGTCTCAGCTGCAATGACATGACATAGCTATGGCAGCACTAGGACTCATTTTCGTCTTCAGATCTGTGTATGACCTCCTGCCTTCGAATGCAAGCCTAGAGAAATGGGGGAAATCAGTTGACCTGCGTGCCAACTCTGCCAGGGCAAACAAACTGTGGAACATGTCTTGAATTCATGCAAAGTAGCGCTAACCCTAGGAAGATACACATGGAGGTACATAAAAATGTTCAAAGAGACTGTACAAGCGACCTGTACTGCCTGGGCAAAAACATACAACCAGAAACTCTGACAACTTTTTGTGATGTTCGGAGCGTGGAACAGGGATTTTTGAATGGAGCAGATGACCGGGAGTACACAACAAATGTTCCAGAATAATTTATTTTGTAACTTTTTAACTGTCATAATAGTGTTAACAAATGTTCCAGAATGATCTATTTTGTAACTTTTTAACTGTCATAATAGTGTTAACAAATGTTGCAGAATAATTTATTTTGTAACTTTTTTGACATATCGACTGTCATAACAGTGTTATTTTTACATTATTATTGTTGATTCAGTTGAAATGAAAATTGTTATTACTAATACCACCACTGGTATTATATTGTTGTTATTTTTTGTTGTTATTGTTAAGGATTGCCACGTATCTGCTTCACATGTGTCTCCCTTTGTGTCTCGTACTTTCGTAAACTAATTGACTGATTGATATATTGATGTCAACATTGCATTTTTAGAACTTCTTTGATATCGCATATGCTATGATTCATCTAGTTTCATCATAATGTTAAGACTGACATGTCTCCATCGCCCACCCCCCTACTTCACTTTTTGTACTTCGTGTACTTTGGATCAAGGTCGCTTGACGCTAGGTTGGAGTGTAATGAGCTCCCACATTTTGATGCGTTTGTTTTTTGTTTTTGTTTTTTCTGATTTTGAATATATGTGTGTGGTGCTAATTCTTTTTTGTTTGTTTGTTTTTTTGATTTTTTTTGTTTTCAAATTTCGTCGTAATGTTGCAGCCTTTACTACGGATCATCTCCTGTGCTCCTCCATATGTTCCCTTTCAGCTTTGGTGTATTTTATTTCTTTTGAAATTTTCGATTTGGAATTGGCCTTTCCCAGCTCAACCTTAACAACTCAACCGGACTTGAAAAGGTACATGAACGTATGAATCTCCACGACAATCCTTTATCTGTTACAATTTTAACATTTGTTTGCTTAGAAAGTGTCTATTTTCAAGACTGCGAAACTATTTGGTTACTTTTCCCCCCCTTATGATGCCCATCTAGTTCTAAGCTGTGGAGAGTGGTCACTATGGCAACACGTCTGTCTTCTTACCTGACAGAGAGGGGACAGACAGACAGAGAGAGAGAGAGAGAGAGAGAAAGAGGGAGAGAGGTCACTATGCCAATACGTCTGTCTTCTTACCTAACAGAGACAGACAGACAGACAGAGGTGACTATGGCAATACGTCTGTCTTCTTACCTGACAGAGAGAGAGAGAGGTGACTATGGCAATGCGTCTGTCCCCTTTTCTGGCTGCGACAAGTATTCACTATGGTAACACGTACCGGCAAAGCCCGAATGAGTGAACAGCACTTCTGCTCTGTTTATAAGCACTGGTCGGGTCCACCCTCACCCTCACACCACCCACCCCACCCTTCACAAATCCACCTGCTCAACAGCCGGACATAATATAGTAAAACGCTGATAGTTAAACGCTTTTATCAGATCCAACCCACTCCTGTCCCCACTCCACACACATCACCACACCAGATCTCATCATGCATAGGATAGATATGGTCAACGTGGCTTGTTTAACCCTTTGACTCCCGCACCCTATCCACCAACTGCAAAAACTGAACTCTTTGACTGCAGGAAGCTGGTGGATAGGGTGAGAGAGTCAAAGGGTTCAGTTTTTGCTTTGCTAGCGTGGTTGACAATGCAGGATGCTGGAGGACAGGGTGCGGGAGTGAAAGGGTTGAAAGGAACAATTCTATAATTTTGGTTTAAATGAAAAGAATAATTATAAACATGGGCAATGTGGATCATGTGGCTTACATGAGCAATTATGACTGTGGACTCGGTGGACGTTCTGAAGACAATGAGACAAGTGACTTTTGTGAAGAGAATAGTGGTTTATTTGAATAAAATGATTATAATTTTGGGTCATGTGGCTTATTTGAATAGAATGATTACAATGATTATATTCTAGACCTTGAGTTCATGTGATCAGAATAATTATGAATAGGCCCATGTGGCTTATTTGAATAGAACATAAAATTTATGGGTGAGATGGCTTATTTAGAAGATAAAATTATGTGGCCCATATGACCATATCAACCTGAAAGTAAAACCCTATGTTCACACACACACCCAAGCGCAACCACACACACACACAACCACACACACACACAACCACACACACAACCAAGCGCAACCACACACACACACACACAACCACACACACACACAACACACACACACACAACCACACACACACACAACAACCACACACACACACACACACACACACACACACACACACACACACACACACCACACACACACACACACACACACACACACACACACACACACACACACACACACAAACCCGTGGGGACGCTGGGGGCTTTTTCAGTATAAACGGCATCTCCTACCTTCCGAAAATTCTGTGCTAGAAATTTCCTCTTTTCTGTCACTATCTTTGTTTCTTTCTTTCTTCCTTTGCTTTCTGTCATTTCTTCCCTATCATTTTCTGCCTTGCTGGTCCATTCACCTGTATGTGTTCGATAAAGTCTTGCGTTCTTTCTCTTGTGATTGATAATTATTAGTTACATGTATGAATTGCATTTTTTGGCTCTAGGGAAATGAAATATGCGGAAGCAATTTTAGGTAATTTAAGCCCGTTATTTTTTATATATGGTTTAGTGTTCTTACATATATTTAAGTGTGTATTCAGGCATGTTTTTTAAATCTCCTGTTTGATAAGTTGGACGGAGTGGTTAACGCCAAGGTTATCTCCTTAGATTATGTGTGAATGCATTGATATGTGTGTTTTCTTTTTTTCCTTTATTTTTTCCTGTTGAAGTATAGTGTATGTATTGAAACGGTTGTAGTCCTGATGTGGCTGTACGCAGACGGCTGGGCTTTAAACAAAAATACCAGTAACAATGACAATAACAATAACAACACACTGAGCGTGCGCGCGCTCGCATACACACACACACACACACACACACACACACACACACACACACACACACACCAAAACCACGCACACACGCATGCACGTACACGTTTACACACACGCGCGCCAACACGCACACGCACACACTCACGCACATACGCACACACGCGCGTGCGTGCACAGACACAGACACAGACAAACAGACACAGACACACACACACACACACACACACACACACAATATTAATATATATATATAATATCTTATATTAATATACTAATACACACACAACACAAGTATGCATGTACACGTTTATCCCTCCCTCTCTCAAACACCAAACACACACATACACACCACACACACACACACACACACACACACACACACACACACACACACACACACACATACACACACACATCCATTCTATGGGTAAGACTAGAGGTCAAAATGTCAAATGGGGGAACTTTACCTACCTGGTCAGTCCTTTTCTCCTGCTTGTGGAGACAATAAGACGGGGGAAGGAGGTGGTTTCCACTGTTTTCTGTGATTTTGATTGTTGTTGTTGTTGTTGTTGTTATTGGTTGGCTTATGTTTACGCTTGACAAAGTCCAGTGGGACGAAAATTTGCGCTGTCTTGTCTTGTTATATTAAATACGCGTTCGCGTTTTCTGGTTCCTACATGATATCACTGGATGACAAAAGAAATGATACGCTTGATGGAAAAACGAAGAAAGGCAAAGGGAAAAGAGGAAGAATTCAAAAAGATAGTCAAAGAAATCAGAAATAGGTGCAATGAAGCTAAGGAAGCTTGGCTGAAAACAAAGGGCAAAGAAATAGAAGACAGACAAAAAACAGATCCTCAGGGTATATGTACAAAAGAACAGAAAAAAATTGCCCACAGGAAAAAAAGACATGCACATCAACTGGTTGCTTAAGATCGAAAGATGGTACGCTTATTATAGAAAAAGACAATATATTAGATAAATGGGGAGAGTACATTAAAGATCTTTGTAACGATGACAAAAACAAAGAACACATTATAAGAAAGAACGTTGAAGGATCATCCATAACGAAAGATGAAGTTAGAGCAGCATTGAAAAAGATGAAACCAGGAAAACCCCAGGACCAGACAATATTACTACAGAGATGATTGAAGCCTTGGAGGCATTCGGTATTGAAAAAAATAACAGTCCGCCTAAATGAAATTTATGACACTAGAAGAATCCACAAAGATATGTCAAAGTCATTTTGAGTTGAATAAGGATTTATATCTAAGCTTTGTTGATTATACCAAGGCTTTCGATTGGTAAGACATGAAGAGTGATCATCAACTAAAGACTCAATATTAATGGAAAAGATCTATGAATAATCAGAAATATGTATTGGGAACAAACAGCAGCAATAGGAATAGAAAACGATATAAGTTCTTTCCAAAATATCAAAGAGGGGTCAGGCAGGGTTGTGTTCTGTCACCAGATTTGTTTTCACTTTACAGCGAAAACATCATGAGAAACCTAGAAGAATGCACTGGGATAAAGGTTGGAGAAAAATTTGTAGATAACATTCGTAGTGCAGACGACACCGGGCTAATTGCAGAAAATGAAAGGGACCTACAAAACCTTGTGAATGTAATAGAATTAGAAAGCAAAAATAAAGGGCTGGAGCTAAATAGCAAGAAGACTAAAGCGTGGTAATCAGTAAAAAAAAAAAAAAAAAAAAAAAAAAATGAAATCCCTTCATGCAAAAGAATAGCAAATGGCACAACTCTGAGACAGGTTGATAAGTTTAAATATCTGGGAACGGTCATCTCACCAGACAACAGATGCCCATCAGAAATAGCCAGCAGAATCGGCCAAGCCAAAACAGCATTCAAGAAGATGAAAAGCGTTCTTACCTACAAATGCCTATCAATTAATATCAGGAAGAGAGTTCTTGCATGTTATATAGAACCGATACTGTTGTACGTTGTGAGGCGTGGACAGTCCACAAGCAAAGCCAGAACAAGATTAAGGCAGCCGAAATGTGGTTTCTTAGAAGAATGTTGAGAGTTCCATGGACAGCAAAGAAAACAAACGAGACTGTCTTGGTGGAGGCAGACACAAGAAGATCATTGATAAAGAAGACTAGGAAAAGACAAGCAACATTTAGAGGCCATTTTAGGAGGAAAGGTGAATTAGAGCACCTGGTCACGACAGGAAAGCTGGAGGGAAAGAGAACACCAGGTAGACCCAGGGAGAAAATATTAGACGGACTTGCAGAGTGGCTGAGGACAGAGAGGGTGGAAAGATGAACTTGCAGCGAAAAGGGATAGATGCATATGGAGAGCTATGATCGCCAACGCCATGCAGCAGGGCACATGAGAATGACGATGATGACATGATATCAGTATAATGTTCACACTATCATATCCATATCGGCATATGCTCATTCTGTTTAATCGCTGGCCGGAGGAGCCATGTGTCATGTTAGTGTAATCACCTTGTTTATGATTGTGCTGAGGCATTAACCATTTCACTCCTTCGCTATATCCACCAGCTTTCTGCAAGATAGGGTAAAGGAATTAAAGGGTTAAATGTGTGGGTGTCGTGAACGTGATAAGCTGAAATAGGATCACATGGGTTGTACAACAAATTAAACTGCCATTAAGCTGGTCACTAACATATGGACTTGCCATTAAGTTTCTCTATCACACCACGGGCGTGAATGTGGCGATAGGAACCTAGGTCTGTCACAATATAGACACGGACAAGGAGACGGGTAACCAGCTGTGTCACTCCATCAAACTGTCGATCAGAATGAAATCAAAATATATTACAGCTGATAGATCCTAGGACAAAGTGTCCATGGCTCTTGCAAATGTTACTGACGCAAATAGCCAAGCCAAAAGGCATTTTCACTAAGTGGCGCGTTAAATGCCAGTCTGACTCTATGTATACATGTACCACAGAGCGTAGAAACTTGTATACACACTCTATGCTTTATACTTGTATGAATGCATTCTTGTATGATGGACGGACAGCATGGTCTCAATCTACTTCAAAAATCTCTCACGGCTGGTTCCAAATGCCACAGCCGGCGCACAGCTTCAGCTGATGGGATAAATGACCTATTAGCGTCATTAGCGTTAATTAACACGGCATCGCTGGGATGATGAATGTCCTCAAAGAGGTCAAAACGGCCAGGGCGGAGGGGCTCCCTGCATTTAATCAGACTGAGTGTACATTAGATCATTGTTTCAGCATCCAATACGTGTTTGTAGGCCCTATGCCTGGGCGTGCAATGGAAGTTCCCACAGTGAAAGAAAGCCTCAAGGTGAGAGAAATAATAGGTCAACCTGAAAACAATAGGCAAGGACTGGGATCACCATGAATGTGCTGGTGGTCAAAGGCCAAAACAAAAGCACAGACATGGTACTGCATGAGAGAAAGAAAGAAGAGGATGCCAAAAGAATACAGACAGCAGTCCAGCAAGGCCAAAAAGGAGCTATGGACAGCGTGGGGAAGTGCGCTCCAACAGACTAAGTTGGTAATACATGTGACATACTAATGGCTCCTGTCAAAACCAGTTTCATCCTCATATCTGTATACGACCAAAGAGAATACTGTCTACCCTCTTTGATACGACCTCCTGCTCGCGAAAGCAAATCTGGAGAAATGGGGGGAGTCAGATGACGCTGCACGCGCACTTTGTCAGGACAAATAAAGAGCGGAATGTGTACTGAACTCATGCAAAGTTGTGCTAACCCAAGGAAGGTATACATGGAGGCACAATATAGCACTTCAAGAGATCGCACAAGCGATCAGTGCTGCCTGAGCATAATTATTCCACCAGAAGCTCCGGCAGCTATCTACATTACGGAAGACGGTAAACTATGGCCTGAAAAAGCTGTGACATCCAGAGCACAGAAACAGAGTCTACAGATGGAGTGGACGGTGCAGAGTGCGCAGCAGATCTCCCAGAATTGGAAAAAAACAACAACCAAAACACACACACACCACACACACACACACACACACACACACACACACACACACACACACACACACACACACCCAAAACACACACACCAGAATCATCAGCAGATGCATTATATAGTTCTTCACTCCCATTCATCAAAACAAATGATTCTGGTCAAACTCACAGTGCCAAATGAAAGCAGAATGGAGGAAGCCCCTATTTTAATGACTGAAAAGTATCCCGGTCTAGCCTGCAATCTGAGGAAATCCGAGTTGTCTCTGAGACACCGGAGGCGCGTTTCGAATTCAGATGGAAAAAAAAAGGAGAGGTGACAGCAGGGCGCCTTGGAGGCACAGGTTCGAACCTGGGTAAATAAATGGCGACAGCAGAAGGACATCCAGGAGTGATAACCTGCATTCGGCTCTTCTCCCTTATAGTGTAGAGAGTTCAGAGCTGAAACACTTGCTTGAGGAAGGCTTCTCCTCTGAGGACCTTCTGCTGTCCAGCTCTTCCAAGAGTTTATTACCTACTAAGAACAACAACAACAACAAAATCTTAAGAGTTTTACAGTGATGATCAATGTGGACTTTCTATGCAAGTTTTTCGTCTAAGCATATTGTTCAGGGAAAGAGCGCCGCTGGCGCAAATCCAAACTCACTATTCATAGGCAACTTTTACAAGCCTCTAAAACAAAAGTATAATAATTAATAATAATAATTACAATATTTATATAGCGCAAAATCTTGATAAAATCAAATCTAACCGCTGAAGCAGACACACACGCAAGCACGCACGCACGCACGCACGCACGGCACACACACGAGACCTCCCACACACACACAACATATACACACACACACACACACACACACAACAACAACTCACACAACGCATGGCTATAATGGGGATAAGAATCAAAAGCAGTAAAAAGCTAGAATAAAATGCAATGGAATTTTAAAGTAAGCAAAGTATCCACCCTCATTGCATCTGCAAAAACAAGTTTTTTCCAAACCAAAATCCTGAATTGTTCTTCTTCAAAAGAATTCTTTACAACCATGAATCATCTCCTTGGCACACGAAAAGATTTACCTCTTCCAGCAAAACACTAATGAAGAACTCCCATCTGTATTCTCCAAGTACTTCACCACCAAAATACAAACTCTTCGTGACAAGCTTGACAGGACACCCTGTCAACCCTGCCCACCTGACCCTTCCTTCTCTGGCACACCTCTTACTAATTTTACCCCAGTCTCACAAGAAGAAATTCTCAACACAATCAGATCCATGTCGTTCAAAAACCTGCGAACTGGATCCTCTTCCAGGTTCTCTTTACTCCGACTGTCTCCCTGCTCTCCTCCCATTCATCACTGACATCATCAACACTTCTCTTCAAACTGGAACTGTCCCAGATTCTTTCAAGTCTGCTATTGTTCACCCTCTCCTCAAGAAATACAATATAGCCCCTAATGAACTGAAAAACTACCGGCCTATTTCTAATCTCTCTTTCTTGTCAAAATCCTTAAAAAAGTTGTCCTCGACCAGCTGAACTCTCACCTGTCTGCCTACAATCTCCTCAATCCTTTCCAGTCAGCCTACCGCCAGTGCCACAGCACTGAAACTGCCTTGCTACACATTCTCAACAATCTTCTCCTTGCAACTGATACTGGCAAAGTCTCTCTCCTCACATTCCTTGATCTGTCTGCAGCCTTTGATACCATTGATCATGGTATTCTCCTCTCTAGACTCCATCATACTTTTGGCATCTCTGACACTGCTCTGTCTTGGTTCACTTCATATCTATCAAACAGAAAACAAACTGTTCTCATCAATGGCACTCACTCTCAACCTACATACCTGACCTGTGGTGTTCCACAAGGATCTGTCCTTGGCCCTGTTCTTTTCACTCTTTACACCTCTCCCCTGTCCACCATCATCAACTTCCACTCTATAAAACACCACTTCTATGCTGATGACACCCAGCTTCAAGACAGTGACTCACCTGACAATGTACAGCGCCTCTTGACTCGCACCACTGACTGTTACTCGGACATTAAGAACTGCATGACATACAATAAACTTTAGTTTAACGACGACAAGACAGAAACTATCCTCACTGGCACCGACAGAAACATTCTCAGCTGCCTCCTCTTTCTCTCCATTATGTAACACATCAGTCCCAATTTCTGATTCAGCTAAGAACCTTGGTGTCTACCTTGACTCTACCCTCTCCATGAACAACTTTGTTTCTCAAACTGCCAGATCTCGCTACTATCACCTCCATCGTATAAGCCTGATCAGGAATTATCTTTCTGTCGAAACAACTGCAAAACTCGTTCTCTCCTTCATAATGTCTCGCATTGACTTTTGCAATTCACTCCTGTCTGGTCTTCCTGCCTCCACCATTCACATCCTACAGCGCATTCAAAACTATGCTGCACGCCTTGTACTCAAAAAGAAAAAAGCTGACCACATCTCCCCTCTCCTGGCACAACTTCACTGGCTCCCTGTATCAAAGCGCATACGTACAAACTAGACACCATCTGCTACAAAAGCTTCAGTAACGCAGCTCCTGATTACCTGTCAAGATTACTTGAGATCTATGTTCCCTCATGTACCCTCCGCTCTGCCTCCGATCCTCTCACTTTTCGCTTTCCACGCACTAAGCTCAATACCTATGGTCCACGAGCCTTCTCTGTTTCAGAAGGACCACTCTCCTGGAACAAACTTCCTCTCTCAGTCCGTCAGCAACCTACTTTTGTCTCCTTCAAGTCCGCTCTCAAAACTCACCTTCTCTCCTCTGCATAAAATCCTGACCTCACTCAACCCCCACTGCAGCCTGTCTCCACTCGGTGTGAATCACATTGTAATATGTATTTGTATATAATATGTTTTCTAGAGTTTTCCATTGCTTTCTTCTTTTTCCCCATTTATAGCCATGTGTATGTGTGTGTGTGCATATGTTGCATGTGTGCGTATGTGTATGTTCAGCGCTTAGATTTGATTTCTATCAAGATTTTGCGCTATATAAATATTGTAATTATTGTTAATTATTATTATTATTATAATTGTTGAAGTTAACTGGAGATATAAATTTGAAAGCTGTTGCTCTGGGCGAGTTATTGTTACCATTGATTTTGTTTTTCTAAGACTGATAATATGGCTTCAGTTATACAGTTATGATACATGGTGTCAGAAAAAGACGGCTAAGAACAAAATAAAACAATAAAGACAGTTAAGAACGTGACAAGACAACAAAGACAAGTAAGAACAGCACACACACACACACACACACACACACACACACACACACACACACACACACACACACACACACACACACACACAAAACCAACAAAGCTAAGAATAGAACAAAACAAAGCTCGTCTCATCTCTCATCTCTCTCCCTCGCCGGGATCGCGGTAGGAGCCACGCTCAACGTCACAAGTTTTCTCCAGGAACACGATTAAGACATCTGCGGGCAACCTCCTGGATCCCCAGACCACAGACTTCAGCGATGTTGTTGAAATAGGGGTGTGCGGTCGTCCCTTTCTTCTCCTTACTTCAGCCTTCATCTGCAGGACCGCTGACATCAGATCTGTTTTGGTGTTTATGATTGCATGGCCCACGTATTTCAGCTTTATTTTGTTGATCTCTGTCAGCAGCTGGCGCTTGACATTCAGTTCCTTTAACACGCTGTCGTTTCTTCTTCTGTCTATCCATTAAATTTTTAACTCTGAGAAGTCGTCTGTAGAGCCACATTTCTGCTGTATTGATTTTATTTTCTTAGAATAAAACAAAATACACAAAGAAAAACAAAACAAAACAAAACGGTAGCAAAGAACCCTGGAGAGAGCTGGACAGTAGAAAATCCTAAGAGGAGAAACCCCCAGTCAGTCAAACGTTTCTGCACTTAACTCCTTACGTTCTAAGGGGCTGCATCCATACAGGTCATGGATCCTGGATGCCCTTCTGCTGGTGTGTGTGTGTGTGTGTGTGTGTGTGTGTGTGTGTGTGTGTGTGTGTGTGTGTGTGTGTGTGTGTGTGTGTGTGTGTGTGTGTGTGTGTGTGTGTGTGTGTGTGTGTGTGTGTGTGTGTGTGTGTGTGTGTGTGTGTGTGTGTGTGTGTGTGTGTGTTTTCCATTATCCTCCACTTGGATTCGAACCCACGCATCCAAGGTGGTTAAGCGTCTCAAGGCCAAGTCTCCCTTTTTACAGATGTAACCACTTAGTTATTTGGACACCTGGCAACTTATAGGGTATGAAGTTCGCTATTTTTGTCCTTCTTCAACCAGATCAACGTAGAACTCTTTTCAGATGCTTCTGCCATTGTTTTAGAGCTAGCTATCGAGAGGTGTTTCATGAGGCCATTTGCTCTTGTGCCTATCAAACCCGCTGCTTCAACCTCTATGACGAGATCTCTGGCTCGAAAACCGGATTTCATGAAGTTGCTGGCTAGACTGGCATACTTTTCAGTCTTGTAGATGCACCTCATCCATTCTATTTTCGTACGGTAGGCCTACAATGAGTTCAATCAGAATCATTTGCATTGATGAATGAGAGTGGAGAACTATATCCAGTCTCATGCCATTCTTGCTGACGATTTCTCTCTGTGTGAGTGTGTGTGTGTGTGTGTGTGTGTGTGTGTGTGTGTGTGTGTGTGTGTGTGTGTGCGTATGTGTGTGCTTGCGTGCGTGTGTGTGTGTATGCGTGCGTGCGTGTGTGTGTGTGTGTGTGTGTGTGGTGTGCGTGCGCGCGTGCGTTTTATCGCTGTTTAAGATCTGCTGTGCACTCCCAGTCATCTGCTCCATCCAGCGGACCCTCCTTCCTTGCTCCAGAAGTCACCGATTTTTCGGACTACGGGTTGCCGCCTCCTGCCATGTAGACAATTGTTGGAGCATCTGGTGGCCTGTTTTCTGGTGGCAGCACTGAACGCTTGTGCGACCTCCTAAAGCACTTGATTGTGCCTCCACGTGTACCTTCCTTGGGTTAGCGCTCCTTTGTATGGTGCTCAGGACATGTTCCATTGTTTGTTTATCCCGGCAGAGCGGACGCGCAAGGTCTTCCGATTTCCCCCATTTCACCAGATTTGCATTCGACGGCAGGAGATGCTAACGTCAGAGAGAGATTGTATCATAGACAGTAACATACAACATACTATACTCCCTTTGATTGTGTTGTCAAGTGGATGTGCATTCTCTGCAACCAGATGTGGAACTCTGGTGAAGTGCCTGAAGACTGTCCACTATCATCAACTCCCACTCTATAAAACACCACCTCTATGCTGATGACACCCAACTTCAAGACAGTGACTCACCTGACAATGTACAGCGCCTCTTGACTCGCACCACTGACTGTTACTCGGACATTAAGAACTGGATGACATACAATAAACTCCAGATTAATGACGACAAGACGGAAGCTATCCTCATTGGCACCCGTCAGAAACTTTCTCAGCTGCCCCTCTTTCTTTCTTATTATGTAACACATCAGTCCCAATTTCTGGTTCAGCTAAAAACCTTGGTGTCTGCCTTGACTCTACCCTCTCCATGAACAACTTTGTTTCTCAAACTGCCAGATCTTGCTACTATCACCTCCATCATATAAGCATGATCAGGAAGTATCTCTCTGTTGAAACAACTGCAAAACTCGTTCTCTCCTTCATAATGTCTCGCATTGACTATTGCAATTCACTCCTGTCTGGTCTTCCTGCCTCCACCATCCACATCCTACAGCGCATTCAAAACAATGCTGCACGCCTTGTACTCAAAAAGAAAAAAAGCTGACCACATTTCTCCTCTCCTGGCACAACTTCACTGGCTCCCTGTATCAAAGCGCATACAGTACAAACTAGACACCATCTGCTACAAAAGCCTCAATAACGCAGCCCCCGATTACCTGTCAAGCCTACTTGAGATCTATCTTCCCTCACGTACCCTCCGCTCTGCCTCCGATCCTCTCACTTTTCGCTTTCCACGCACTAAGCTCAATACCTACGGTCCACGAGCCTTCTGTTTCTGGTCCACTCTCCTGGAACAAACTTCCTCTCTCAGTCCGTCAGCAACCTACTTTTGTCTCCTTCAAGTCCGCTCTCAAAACTCACCTTTTCTCCTCTGTATGAAATCCTGATCTCACTCATCCCCCTCTGTAGCCTGTCTCCACTCGGAGTGGAATCACATTGTAATATATATTTGTATATAATATGCTCTCTATATTTTTCCATTGCTTTTATTCTTTTTCACCATTTATAGCCATGTGTGAGTGCGTGTGTGTGCGCGCGTGCGTATGTGTATGTTCAGCGCTTAGATTTGATTTCTATCAAGATTTTGCGCTATATAAATATTGTAATTATTATTATTATTATTATAAGACTGCAAAAACGGGAAGGTGAGAAAGACAACCCAACCGCGTGTAATAGCTGCAGAGGGGTCACTCTCCTGTCCATCTCAGGCAAAATTTATTGCCAGCTTGCTTTCAATAGAATGTGGTTCATTGCAGACGTAGGCCCAGGTAGCAACAAACAGAATTTTGCCCCAGACACTCACACACGAAACAGATCTTCATACTACACATCTTTGAAAGCTGCATAGACTTCCCAGTGCCCCCGGCCATCAGCTTCATTGACTTTGCAAAGACTTTTGACAGCATCTACAGACTATCGCTTTGGATGATCATGCGAACCTATGCCATAGCACCCAAAAATACGAAATCAGAATCAGAACACGTAAAAAAAAAAAAGTAAATAGAAGAATACGTATTTAATATAACAAGACGAGACAGGCGCAAAATTTTCGGCCAACTGGCCTTTGTCAAGCGTCAACATACGGTAACAAATAACAAACAGCAACAAAAAGCAACAAATAACAACAAACACTAAAATTAGTGGAAAAAACAATCACACTTTTCTGTTGTCCAGACGAGCAGAAGTAACTAATATAAAATCTACAATGTAAAAATCGTCATGCCGTATTATCATTACTTTATCCTGAAGAGAGTAGAGTCAAAACATCAACAGACTATGATGTACTTGCTGAGTGTTGTTTCTTGAGTAAAGGTATGTAAACATACCATTAGAAAAGTGGCCATGCCATATTATTGTACAAAACAACAGTGAAATTTTGCTGTTTTCCCCCTAAGTTTTGTGCTGTTTGATACAAAACAAAAGAGATCTGCTGGGGTTTTTTCCCATAATTCTTTCATCTGTTGTTTAATGATAACGAAACAAGAAGGGCGTTTCGCTTTTTTTTTCACCACGTAATTTTTGTATTTGTTGTTTGATATTAAACCAGTAATAATATAGCATTACTACTTTTATTGTCGGATTCATCTCATTTCCGCCAAGATATCGATTTGCCTCCCTCTCTTCCAAGTTACCACTATTCACAAACATTTTGCGATCTCATGTCGTCTTTTTTTTCCCTGCTTAACGACGGGAAAGTTTGGACATTTTCCCCCTACTTTTTGTACTTGTTGTTCGATGTTTGTTCTTTGTTGCCTCACGTTTTACGTTTAACAAAGGACAGTTGGCAGAAATTTTGCGCCTGTCTTGTTATGGTGAATACGCGTTCTGATTCTGTTTTCGCGTTTTCTGGTTCTTGTTTCGTTCGTTCGTTCCTTGATTTAACGTCTTTTCAACTCTAAGTGATATTGTTTCTGGTTCTTGTTTGTTAGCACGCAGGTGGTCATACTTGTTTTGGATAGCTAAGAACAGAACAGAACACGCACGGAAGATATCAACACAATACTAGGATCTTGTGGGTTTGTTGGCCAAATGTTAAAACGAGAGTCGGTGACCCAAAGTGTTACACATGGAGCTGTGATCGGCGTTTTGGCACATCAGCATATACACATGGGCCAAGGAGAAAAGAAAACGTGGTCTGCAATGTGCCTGTTTACTGGTGTCGACCTCCTCTCCTCGACCACCCTCACATTCCCGGCCACAATGTCCGTGTTCCTCGCGAAGGCCACGGTTCCAAACTTAGCTGCGCGACCTTCACTTTTCTCTCCCCTTGCCAGCAGAACATGGCTCGCTTCGTGCACTGAGCTATTTTTAGAAGAGCTCAGCACGTTGCGCAGTTGGTGGTGCGGAGATCGGCGCTTGCGAAAAAAATAAATGCCAGGATTAACCCTTTACTCCTGCACCCTATCCACCAACTGCAAAAACTCAACTCTTTTACTCCTTCACCCTATCCACCAGCTGCAGGAAGCTGGTGGGTAGGGTGAGGCAGTCAAAGAGTTAAGTTTTTGCTTTGCTAGCACACAATGCAGGATGCTGGTGGGCAGGGTGTGGGAGTCAAAGCATTAAACTTTCAATGAATTCAAATACGAGTCGTCTACAGACTATTTGCTGCAACACACATTGTTTAGAGTGTTAGTTTCTGTAATAAAAAAAATAGTCATATATGAGTGCTAATGTTGATTTGAAAATCAAATCGCCAAAGTGTGACATGATAATGATTCATAGACGTAAAATACATATTTGATAAAATATTTCCACATGAAACAGCTGAAATACAAGGTGAGAATTTAACAATGTAGTGCTAAAATCAAAGCTATCATGTAGTCAGTCATGTAGTCAGGAGCTGCAGCTTGATCAGAACGACAGCAAGGCTGTCAGAAGCACATGTCAATAGCAAAAAAACTCTTGAGAAGTAGTGAACAGCAAAAGTGTATCAACTCTTCAATCCTTACACTCTCATGGATCAGGCTTCATCCAGCTTAGACTCCAGGACGCTCTTCTGCTGCCTCCATTTCTTTTTTTCCCACCTGGGTTCGAACCCTTGTCTGCGAGGTGGTCGAGTGTCTCATATTTTTTCCCCCCTAGGTTCAAACACGCATCTCCAAGGTGGTCAGGTATCTTGAGGCCGAGTCACCCTTTGGATGGATGTCTTAACCACTTAGCTATTTTCGTCATTGATGTACTTGCTTTACATGTATCTGCATTTTGCTTTTGTTATACACTTAATCGATTGACATTATTATTTTATATATTACAGATAGATAGATAGATAGATAATAGATTAGATTAGATAGATAGATAGATAGAAAGATATATATAGATAGATAGATAGATATAGATAGAAATTCATATTTTATCAAAATTCCTTTTTGTAACTTCTATGACATGGCATGTTATAAATCTATTGTCATCATCACTGTGTTGATTGACATATATTCCTTTTTCCCTACTTATCCTTAATGCGTCATTTATTCCCTTCCTTTCCTTTGATTCGCTGTCATCATTAATTCTTTTAAAGTTGATTATAAATACAACTACTAACAACAGTGTTCTGTTGTTATTGTTGTTTGTGCTGTTAATAATAGGGGTTCACGGTATTTGTGTATTTATTTGTACATGTCTGCTTAAGTCTCTCATGCTTTTTGTAACACACATGAGCCATTATGAAAGTCAATATGTTCTCACTACTCATTTTCATAACTTACTTTACATTTTATGTGTCATGGTGGGATTTTTAAAAATTCTCTAGCTGTAAGATAGGTCCAATGGGGCCTCATACTACTATCCTTGAGTGATGACGTGAAGTCTGAAGGCTGAAGCTATTCACCTGCTGTATGCAGGGAAATTTCATTACACCTTATAAAGTTCACTTTTGATCCTCCTCGATCAGATTCACCTGGATTTTTATTCAGCTGCTTCTGTCATTGCCTTTAGTGGCTTTAGGACTGAGGCCCTCTCCTTCCCAAATATTGAGTCATTTCATAATGTCAAAGGTAGATGTGCCTACCAACCCCCCTATTCCAACTTCTATATGGAGGACTCTGGCTTGGAAGCTGATTTCCCCAAGCTGCTGGCTAGACTGGCATACTTTTCAGTCATTATTATATGGGCTTCTTCTATTCCACTTTCATACTGCACAGTGAATTCTATCAGAATCATGCGTTTGACGAATGGGCATGGAGAGCTAAATGCAGTCTCGTGCCACTCTTGCTGCTGATTTCTTGGTTTTTTGTTGTTATTTGTTTGTATGTTTTTATTTCTATTGCGGAAAATCTACTGTGCACTCCCAGTCATCCCCTGCATCCAGAAGATCCTACTCCCAGTCATCCCCTGCATCCAGAAGATCCTACTCCCAGTCATCCCCTGCATCCAGAAGATCCCGTTTCCAGATGTTATAGCTTTTTCAGGCCACAGTTTGCTGCCTCCTACAGTATAAATGATGCCAGAGCTTCTGGTGGCATGTTTTTTCCCTTAGCAGTATTAATCATTGTGCAGTTTCTTGAAGCACCTGATTGTATCTCCAAATGTACCTTGCCAACCTCCAAATGTACCTTGCCAACCTCCAAATGTACCTTTCTCAGGTTAGCACCACTTTGCATGCGCTCTGAGCATGTTCCACAGTTTCTTTACCCTTGCATTGCAGGCACACAAGATCATCTGATAACTCCATTTCACCAGATTTGCATACAAGTGCAGGTCGAATGCAGACCTGAGGATGAAACCGATCCTGAGAGAGGCCATATGCCATGTCATTCCAGCTTAGACTTCCTTGGAGTGCACTTTCCCACGTTGTCCATTGCCACTGTTGGCCTTGCTGGACAGCCTTTTGGATTCTTTTGGCATCCTCCTATTTCTGAAGCTTTGTAATCAATAATACCAGTAAATATAAAAGTTCACCTGACAAATCAACAGGCATGAATCAACAGAGACAGCCAAGGCAGTGTGAAAAATCCTGAGACATCTGCTAAAGAGAAGATTGTGGCCAGGGAATGGTGTGAAAGAAGTTGACCAAAGTTTGTCAAGCAGGAAGGGGGCACTGATTGGCTATAACAGAACAAGGCCCAGGGATGTCACTGACTCAAATTCTGGCCAAGACAGAGAACTGAGCAAGGCAGGATAGTATATGTTATAAGTAGTAATTGTGCACAAAGCTTTAACTGGAACTTGGAATTCATGTAGCATATCTTGACATGGGGTAAAGAGCTCTGTTCAATATTTGGGGCTTATCTACATACAGTTTTGTACATTTGTGAGCTTTTGTTAATTTTTAGGAAGGTGCTGTTGCTGCATGGCAAAATATTTAGTCTGTGATCACATAGCTGTCCACTACGTTTTTCTCCTCTTCAGTGTAAAAACTGTAAATCAGAATTTTGTTGCAGCCATCATATACTGCTGATGCAATTTGTGACTTGATATGGGCATTTCGCATTTTGTTTTGTTCTGGTATTGTTTCTAGTGTTCATAAAGTATGAAAGCCTACTAAAGCAAAATGATTACTGAAGAGGTACTTAAGATGACCAATGTGGACTACCCATGTAAGTTTCTTGTCTATGCAGTATCAAGCATATATGTGGCTCAGAAATGTAATAACATAAATTGTTCTTAAATACCGATTTTCTACACACACACACACACACACACACACACACATGCATACATACTAAACAGAAACACAAGATACAATCACACGGGAGACAGACAGATACTGAGATAGACAAACAGACAGAGACAGAGAAACAGACCGACAGACACAGACACACATCAAATTAACACAGTTTATTTATAGTCCAATTTTTGAATGCCCATTAACTGCTCACTGAAGCACTGTTCATGGCACTGGCATTGCAGTGAAAATGTGTGTGTGTGTGTGTGTGTGTGTGTGTGTGTGTGTGTGTGTGTGTGTGTGTGTGTGTGTGTGTGTGTGTGTAAGTTTTGACATGTATGCACTGGTGTGTGCATGTGCGAGCAACTTAGTGTGTGTGTATGTGCACATGTGTGTTATGTGTATATAGTGTGTGCATATATGCGCAAGATACTGAGAGACAGAGAGCGCATGTGTTTGTGTGTACGGAAGAATTTGTCCACAGCGCTTGCTTAACGCTGGTCTCAGTATTCTACCACCTGATATGCTGACACATTACTAATCCAGACACATAATTCAAATGCACACTAACTATTGTTAATACTCATTTGTTGCACAACTATATAATTTGTTTGCAGCACATTATATGTATAAAGCACATTTGTAGGAAGAATCCATATGAAAGACCTGGGATAATTCATACTCAAAGACAAAGCATGCCACACACAAACACACAGAACTTGTCATTAAATACATTACAATTAACCCAACATTACATACAACACATTACAGTTGACACCATCATTACATGTAAAACATTATGGTCAACACTGAAGTATAATATGTTACAGCCAACACAACATTTTACCTTACATGATGTAATATAAGAATAAAACACACATGATATGTTGTGTCAGATAAAAGTCATCCCCTAACCAAGAGACCATAGGGATGTGAGATGGTGAAAACCAAAACTCTTACGCAGATGAACTGGAGGCTAAATGCATAACAGGAACTACGCCTCTGTGCTAATCAGGCCTCATCACAGGACATGTGTTGATGTAGGGTATAAAGAACAGCACAATGAACTGAACAGGATATCAATGCACACAGTAAAAGTACTATTTATCTGACACCACCACCACCACCACCCCGACAAACTGAAGTAGTAGGTACATCTGATCAAGTCCTTGACATCACATACACACAAGACCTGCAGTGAAATAAGTATACCCGGTATCTGAACAACCATCTGACACACATATTATGAACAACACCCAAACAAATGGAACACACACACTACGGAAGTGAGGGAAAACACCAGAGATTGTCTCAAAGTGATTCTGAGGCTTTCCACCAGATATACAAGTCATACAGTGATGACTGACCACATAAGGCCTTGCCCTTCCTTGCCCTCCCATTCCACAATCCCAACTTGTGCAGTCATTCATACTCAGAACTTCAACTTGCCGGCAAGCCGATTCCATAGCATCAGCTGCATGTCTGTATATACACACAATACAATTTTCAGTAACATGAAATCACAGTTATCCATTAAGACATATATAAGTACTCAGCTGAAAGCAATTTATATGGGGCAAGGGCACTCTCATCCTCATTTCTGACCTGTCAGTCAAAATATTCCCTCTGATGAAACAAGACTATTTTCTTTCTTAGGGGAGGGGTCGTTACTTTTGGTGTTCTGAATGATGCAACATTACAAAGCAAACATAGTGTTTGTTCTTTTGTTTGATGAAACATTACAATGTAAGCTCTATACATCATCCGTGTCTGTTCCCTTATCTGATGCAGTTTCTGATGCATCATAAAAAAGTAAACAGTGTTCTTTTGTCTGCCACATCTCCATGCATTATACATGTCTGTTCTCTTGTCTGAAACATCATGATGTTAAGTCTATGTCTGTTCTCTTGTCTTATGCAACATTATATTATGATAAAGCTATAAATAATGCCATGAATTTACATAATGCACAATGTAACTTTGTTGTCTTGTCAGAAACAACATTACAATGTTAACTCTATATCTGTTCTCTCGTCTGATGCAACATTACGATGTTAATTCTATGTTTGTTCTCTTGTCTGATGCAATATCATAATGTAAACTATGTCTGTTCTCTTGTCTGATGCAATGTTAAGATTTAATCCTGTGTTCTATTGTCTATAACACCGTCACAAGATTCACAATGTACCAATAAGCTATATGTTTTGATCAAGTAGGCTTAAACACACCACAAACAAAATCTTGTTTCCACTGCTACTTCTTGTTCTGTTTTTTCCATTTCCTCAAAGTTCCAGGGGAGAGGTATTGGCTTCACTGGTATTGGCACTATATGGAACTGAGAATAGGCACAGTACGGAACAGAAGATAGGCACAGTACAAAACTAATATCTCATTTTATTAAAATAAGGGCATGGACAGATACTGTATTGGCTGGCACTGGGCAAGTGTGTTAACTGACAGCGCCGCATTTGACAGCCACAAATGAAGACTTCCTCATAAATAAAGCTGCAGTGTGAATGTTGTATAAAATATCTTATTCATCATTAGTTTAATTTAATATCCTTTGATCCACCAACATTTCTGGAGTAAAGAGTCTATCACTGACAAATTATATATATAATAATATATATATATATATATATATATCCACCAGAAGTTTATGATATGAATGTGGCGACCGCAGCCTTTCCACATATGACATAGCAATGATCAAGTAGCCGTTCCACATCGCCAGAGTCATGAATCATTTCACGTAGCTACGGTCCTGTAGACATTTCACCAGCCATAGTCCTGTAGCCATTTCACATGACCATGCTCATGTAGCCATTTCCCATAGCCAGTCTCAAAGGTGTGATCCGTACCCGTCAGTCATTGGGTAAAGAGGTGTCAGTCATAAGATACAGAAGCGTCATACTCATAGGGTATAGAGTGTCAGTCATAAGACAGAGGTGCCATAGGGTATAGAGAAGTCAATCATAAGGTACAGAGGTGTCATAGGGTATAGAGGTGTCAGTCACAGGATATAGAGATGTCATAAGATATAGAGGTGTCAGTCATAAGATATAGAGGTGTCATAGGTTAAAGAGGTGTCAAAGATATAGAAGTGTCATAGGGTACAGAGGTGTCAGTCTTAAGATATACAGGTGTCATAGGGTACAGAGGTGTCAGTCTTAAGATATACAGGTGTCATAGGGTACAGAGGTGTCAGTCTTAAGATATACAGGTGTCATAGGGTACAGAGGTGTCAGTCTTAAGATATACAGGTGTCATAGGGTACAGAGGTGTCAGTCTTAAGATATACAGGTGTCATAGGGTACAGAGGTGTCAGTCTTAAGATATACAGGTGTCATAGGGTACAGAGGTGCCAATAAGATATAAAGGTGTCAAGGATATAGAGGTGTCAGTCATAAAATTTAGGTGTCATAGGGTATACAGATGTCAGTCATAGGGTATGGAGATGTCAGTCATAGGTATAGAGGTGTCAGTCACAGGGTACAGAAGTGTCAGTCACAAGGTATAGAAATGTCAGTCACAGGGTATAGAGGTGTAAGTTATAGGGTACTGGTGTCAGTCATAGGGTACTGATGTAAGTCAAAAGAAAAGTAGAGATGGCAGTTAAAAAAAAAAAAAGTCTGGCCAGCATGAATGTACACAGCAGTCAATCGCTGGGTGTGGAGATGTCAGTAGCAATGAAGCAGTGGTAAAGTGTCTAAGTTATGCCACTTTCAGTGTTGGTACGAAGTACAGAACGTTCAGCAAAAAAGTAACAAATACATCAGTAGTATGGCAAAGAGGTGTCAACGTGGTGCCAGCAAGCAAAGTCCGTCAGGGAAGAAGGGCCAAAGACAAATGGATCATTCTTGTTTTCACTGTGAGGCTTCAGTACGGACGGGGGCTCCTGGAACTTGTCCCAGACAATGCCATAGTTGGCTCCACCATTGCTGTCCCAGTACTGACTTGACCCTGCATCAAAACACACGGCAAACTGTATGCACTTGGACACGTCCATTTTGGGGGGAACTTCAAACTCAAAAGTGAATGTGTCATAGCAGGACGGCCTACCTGGAATGTCTCCAGGACCAGGTACATAACAGGCCTGAACATCTTCATAAGATTCCCAGGAAGTGTAGGTGACACGCACAAACACCTTCTTCTCGAAGGAAATATTTTTCACTTTAATGGTTCCTGCCACAATATACTCTTTTAATATGACATTTTCTAAGCTCACAAAGTTCTGATCGATCTTGTCTCTGAAGGCCAGATAGTCGGAAGCTGGCTGCAGAAATGTCAATTTAAGGGGTGGGTCATCCATGACACTGGCTTGCGTCCCTCGCGTCAGGGAAGCCAAGATGTCAGGGTTCAGATGTGGGGGTTGATCAGATGGCTCTGACATGATACGAACTTCAAACAGAGCTTTGCCATAACAGTCGGCAAAAGAGACGCTTTTACGCATTCTGGCCGGCGAGCCAGGGCTGGTAGGTGTACAGTCCCCATCTGATGTACAACCAGAGTCGCCATCACCGTCACTATCTGACTTTATGATGATGGGTTTGAGAGGGCCGTGGCGACGTTGGCTCAGACCGCAAGGCCCTTGTTCATATTCCTGCAACTGGGTACTATAGCCATGGGACAGGAGTGGGTGGTGCTGGTGGCCACTGTGAAAGTCCAAACTGGAGCCTGATGGACTGCTGGACAGCAGGTAGGAGGCAAAGTCCACAGACATCATGAAACTGGGACTGCTGTCTACACCGGGGGCAAGATCCAACATTTGAAAATCTGAAACAACATTGAATGCAATCATGATAATGCTTTTGGCACATCTACATCAAGTTACTATGGCATAACCACACTATGCAATCACTATGGCACACTATATCATGTTACTATGACACAACCATATGTTATGACAACCACATCATGTTTACCCCATCCCCCACCCCGGCATAACCACATCATGTTATTATGGCGCAACCACATGTTATTATGACATAACCACATCATGTTATTATGGCACAGCCACATCATGTTATCATAAGGCAAAACCATATCAAGTTATTATGGCATAACCACATGAAGTTATTATGACACAACCACATTATGTTATTATGACATAATCACATCATTTTATTATGACACAACCATGCCATGTTATCACTATATCACTACCAGATCATGATGTTACTACAAAACTTCATCGTGTTATTATGCACAAATACATCATGTTATGATACAACCACACTGTGTTATTACAACACAACCACATCATCTTGTTATGATAACCACATCATGTTATTATGATACAACTATATCATGTTATTATGACCCAAATACAGTGGCACCTCAGGATATGAGTGTCTCGCCATACGAGCAATTCAGGTTAAGAGCACAAAATACTTGGAAAATTCGCCTTGGTATTCGAGCATTCGCTCAAGTTACGAGCGACATTGTGGTTATTTCACGTGCTTTCCGCCGCTGCATCCCACTCTCAGTGAGCGTTGTTCTCTCGTACCAGAAGCATCTCTGCGTTCATTTGCGCTTTTCAGTGTGTTTTTTTTTTGGTTTACTTGAAGAAATTTTGTAATGTCGTCCAAAAAGATGGTTGCTAAGGATAGTGCTGCTATTAGTGCTAAGAGGAAGGACATAATTTCCACAGAACTGAAGAAGGAGATCATAGAAATACACTTTAATTCTGCATAAAATACCATGTTAATTGATTTTTATATTGGTAGTTTTGGGGTGTGGAACGGATTAATTGAATTTCCATTATTTTCAATGGGGAAATTTGTTTCGAGATACGAGTTTTTCAAGATACAAGCTACGTCAAGGAACGAATTAAATTTGTAACCCGAGACGCGACTGTACATGATGTTATTCTGACACAACCACATCACGTTACTGTGACACAACCACACCATGTTATGAAATGTGTTACTATGGCACAGCCACATCATGTTATCGTTATGACACAACCACAGGATGTTATTATGACACAACTTCATCCAGCCATTATGTACAACCATATATTATTATGACACAACCACATGATGTTATTGTGACACAACTACATGATGTTATCACTATGACACAACAACATGATGTAATGACACATCCTGTCATTCTGACAGTCAGATCTGCTTATTCTGACACAACCATATCATGTTATCATAACACAACCAAATCATGTTATTATTATCATTAATATTATTACTGTTACCATTATATTCATTTTTAATATTACTATCATTATTATTAATATTACTACAATGAACATTTACAATTAATCATTATCATTGTTGTCATGAATATTATTATTATTACCTGGTAATATTATTTCTATTATTATTATTACTATCATCAATATTAGTTATTACTATATCATTAATATTACTATAATAAAGATCCCAAATCATAATAGCCCTATGCAATAATGCATTACAAAATCAATTAAAAGGGTACCACAAAAAGCAATATTAAACGTGCAAATCACTGCACAAAACTGAACAAAATCATACAGCATACCATACACTACATCATATAATGAATGAGCTGAATAAGGATTTATGTACTACTAATTATTGTACTAAGGTTTTTGATTGAATAAGACACAAAGAACTTATCATCCAACTGAAAAAGCCTAATATTGAAGGAAAAGATAAAAAATACTAGACAATAAAATATTATATGTATTGGAAACAAACAACAGAAATGAGGGTAGAAAATAGGTTCTTTTCAAAATATCAGAACAGGGGTAAGACAGGGATGTGCTTTGTCACCTGATTTGTTTTCACTTTACAGCAAAACCATCATGAGAAACGCAGATGAATGACCTGGGATAAAGGTTGGAGGAAAGGTGACGAACAATCTTCATTATGCAGATGACACCCATTCTGATCAGTGAAAATGGAAGAGATCAACAAAATCATATGAAAATAACAGAAACAGAAAACATAAACATAAAGGCTAGAGCTAAGTAGTATGAAAACTGATCTCACAGTATTAGTAATCAGGAAAAAACAAAGAATTCCCTCATGTAAAAATGACAGTAAATTACACAATTTACTGAGACAAGTTGATAAGCTCAAAAATTTACTAATCTTGGAACAGGTATCTGATCAGGTGGCAGCTACGCACATTATAATTATCCAGCAGAACTGGCCAAACTTAAACAGCATTCAAGAAAATGAAAAGTGTTCTAAACCAAGAAATTTCTATCAACTGCAACATGTTACTGGAAGCGAATTTCTCAATGCTATATATAGAATCAATACTTTCTGGATGTTAAATCTGGACAATCAACAAGCAAGGTCAGAACAAGATTGAGGTAGCTGAAATGTGGTTTCGAAGAAAAATGTTTACAGAGTTCCACAGACAGCAAAGAAAACAAACAAGAACAATAAGAACATTAATAAAGAAGATTAAGACAAGCAACATTTATAGGCCATTCTATGAGGTACGAGAAATTTGAGCACCTAGTCACAACAAGAAAGCTTGAAAGAAAAACACCACCAGGCAGATTCAGGGAGAATGTATTAGTTTTGCGGAGTGAATGAGGGCAAAAACGATAGCAGATATGTATGCAGTGACAAAAGACAGATTCATATGGATGACCATGATTACCAATGCTACACAGCAAGGCACATGATGATGATGATGATGATGATGATGATGATGATGATGACGACGATGATGATGATGATGAAAGTTGTGCCATAACAATATGATGTGGTTGTGTCATGATAATATGATGCGGTTTGCCATACTAATGATGTGATTTTGTATAATAACATAATATGGTTATGTTATGATAACACGATGTGGTTGGTCTCATACTAGTCATAGTGACTTGATATTGTGTCATGATAAAAAGATGTGATTGTGTCATAACAACATGTGGTTGCATCATAATATGATGCGAGTCTGTCATAATAACATGATGCTGTTGTGTCATAATATGAAGCAGTTATGGCATAACAAAATCGTGTGGTTGTGTCATATGTGGTTGCTTCAAAATAACATGATGTGGTTGTGCCATATTAACATGATGAGGATCTGTTGTAATACCATGATGTGGTTGTGTCAGAACATGATGTAGTTGTGTTATAGTGATAACATGTGGTCATGTCATACTAACATTATATAGTTGTGTCATAATGATAAATGATGTGGTCATGTCATACATAATATGATGTGGCTTGTCATAAATGATAAATGATGTGGGAGTATAGTATATCATAATAAAAACATGGTGTGGTTGTGCCATAATAACATGTGGTTACGTCATAACATGATGTGGTTGTGCCATAATTATACGGTTGTGTCATATAAACATGATGTAGATGTGCCATGATAACAATAAACATGATGTTGTTAGCACGATGTGATCATAACATGATGTGATTGTGTCATAAGATATGGTTAGCCATAGTGGTAACATGATGTGGTTGTGCCATGATAATACAGTGTGACTGTGTACAGCGATATCATGTGGTTATGCATAGTGATAACAAGATGTGATTATGCCATAACAACATGATGTGATTGTGTCATAATAAGATGTGGTTTGTCATAGTGATAACATGATGTGGTTGTGCCATAATACAGTGTGACTGTGTTACAGTGATATCATGTGGTTATGCATAGTGATAAGATGTGATTGTGTCATAACAGCATGTGGTTGTTTCTTAATATAGCCGATTATAGGCCTATATATGGTTGTGCCTTGACATGATGTAGTTATATCATAATATCATGATGTGATTGTGTCATAAAAACATGATGTGGTTTGTGCCACAGTGACCACATGATGCGGTTATGTGTCAAGTGACAAGAACTTCTGTCGCATGTGCTACCATGAAATTCACTGCATCTCCTCTCGCTATGGCACAAGCACATAATGTTATGACACAACTACATGTTATCACTACGACACAACCACATCATATCATCACTATGGTTCCCCCCCCCCCCCCCCCCCCCCCGTGGAGATATCAGGGACTCTTTCAGTATAAATAGTATCCCCACCTGTAAATTCTGTGCTAGAAATTTTCTCTTTTCTGTCACTCTCTTTGTTTCTGCCTTGTACCTTTGCTTTCTGTCATTTCTTCCTTTCATTTTCTGCCTTGCTGGTACATAAGCCTGTACGTTTTTGATAAAGTCTTACATACTTTCTCTTAGGATTGAAAATTGGGTACATTTATGTGCATTTATTTTTGGCTCTAGGGAAATGAGATATGCGGAAGCAATTTTAGGTAATTTCGGCCCATTTTTATACATATGTTTTAGTGTCTTTAGTTATATCTAAATTTGTACTCAGGCACATTTTTTTTAAATTCCCTGTGCAAAAAATTGGACGGAGTGGTCAACATCTGGGAAATCTCCTTAGATTATGTGCATGAATGCACCAATTTGTGTACTTAATTTTCTTTCCTTTATTTTTTTCCTGTTGAAATACTGTGTATGTTTATGTTTTGAGATGGTTATAGCCCTGATATGGTTCTACGCAGTCAGCTGGGCTTTAAACAAAAATAACAATATCACTCTCAGACTCTGGCACAACCACATCATGTTATGGCACAACCTCATTATGCTCATTTACACAATCACATCCTGTTACAGCTATGGCACATCCACATCATGCTATACGCTATCAATATCACACGATCACAAAGCCATTCTATTAAATCTTCATCTCTTTTTTTAATAAACACAAAAGTTCTTAATCAAAATAAATGTTCATTTGTAACATGCACACTTCTCAATGCAAATCTTCATGCTTCTCAGAAACTAAAACAGCACAGCTATCAAAAACCTTCAGATTCAGAATTAAAAATATCATTAAGATGTAACATTACTTCTGCAACATTTTTTTTTCATTTACTTTTACGTTTAAGGGGGAGGGAAAAAAAAGGGGGGGGGGGGAGGGTAAAGGGGAATCATGGGGACAAGATACATATATGTGACAAACATCATTGTTGATGATTTTAGACAGTGAATCAGCCACTGTAACCTAAATGAAAAAGATTTTATTTCAAACAAAATCAATGTTCCTAACATTCACAACATCAACTTCAAACTGTGATTCTTAGCTGTACACAAAGCATTACATACACGTACTGTTGTCATCATCACATTGTTACGCATGTAATGTGTATACATCTTCTCTTGTGCTACAGACCACTTACTACTACACACTATATACACTGCTGTCATTACTGTATCAGTTATTTACATGAGTAGATTTTTATTGTACATACTGTACTACACATACATTTGTCATCATTATATTTGTTACTTAACATATTTTCATAATACTAAGTTACTTTATAAGTACATATTATCAAAATACAGGATTACAATCTATACAAATCACTGTCAATGTCATAACTAATAGTAGTAATACCATACATGTATATCTTTTAAATGTAATAATATGTATGCATTTCATTGCGCTACACACTATATAAACTGATGTCATTAGTGTATTTATGGTTTTTCTTGTATAATGTTCTCAACTTGAGAAAGCATTTTACATCCATTCTTTCTTATCATCATACAATGATACATGAAGCAATGATGTGGTCATAATCATAAACTCCACAAATTAATGGCTGAAGAAGGGTCAGATCAGACATTTTTTAGTGGGCTGGCTGGCTCTTGTAGTATTGCTGTGGACTCAAGATCTGATGTCAAGTTCAATCCCAAACCACAACATAAAAACAGGCCCATCCTCTGCTATCCTAACAGTCCCATCATTCTGGCAGTGTTAGGTTAGTGTTTGATAAGTTTCCGTCACTGTTAATGTTATATCTCAATACTCTTGAGTCTAATCATTCTGTTGGTGTTAGAATTTCATAGGTCCTGTTCACTACCCACCTTGCCTTAACACTCCAATCATTCGGGTGGTGTCAGCTACCATTTCATAGATTCTGTCCGCTGTCCATCTTATTCTCTGTATTGCTGTCATTCTGGTGGTATCACTTCAGTAATTCACAGGTCCTTTTTAGCCAAACCCATGTTCGTGTATCTCAAGGCTGCCAGCGCAGAGGGATTTTCACTTTTTATGCAAGTTCATGGTATCCACCATAACAAATTAGCAGATCATGCAGAATTGTCTGCATGATATGAATTTTGTCTGAATAAATACTGAATCAAATGAGAAATAGCAGAAGAGCAATGTGGTTTTGTAGAAGGGAAAGGAACTATTAATGCTATACTATTCTAAGAACTGTCACAGAAACATCAACTGAGTTAAATAAGGGTTTATATTTGCGTTTTCTTGATTATACCGAGGCTTTTGATTGGGTAAGAGTACTAAGACACAAAGAATTGATCAACCAACTATAAAGGCTCAATTATGTCAATGTTGATGGAAAGTATCTAAGATTCAGAATAATACAATCATTAACAAAAGTTTAAGACCACACTGTCACAATACCGCACTTTTAAATTACTGCACGGTTTTGCGTCATCTATAGTTGAATGACAAAATACCTTACTGTGATTGCATCAGCAATTATTAGTGCTTCACTGCTTGTTATTGTCATCTGATGAGCAGCTATTCAGTTGTGTGTGAAGACTGCCACTTTTAGGAAATGGGCTAAAAAAAACCCATCACTTTCAGAGACCCAGAGATCTCAAATTGTGGCCCTTCATAATGAAGGGGCTTTTCATGACAAGGAAAAGTGTAGACACCCACAAAAAACAAAGAATATAAAAATTCTGGGGCTTTTCATGACAAGGAAAAGTGTAGACACCCACAAAAAACAAGGAATATAAAAATTCTGGGGCTTTTCATGACAAGGAAAAGTGTAGACACCCACAAAAAACAAGCACCAGGGATGACCATTTGATTCAGTCACGAATCAGTGCATTGCAATCCACTCTTCACGCAGTTCTTGAAAAAAAATATATCAGCAGCACTGTTAAGATCAGGTACAAATCAGTTAAATCACAGTTTCTCACCGTCAAAGTACAGAGTTTGGCCTCAAGTCATTCAAACCAGTTCGTTAACACTGACTGACTGCTACCATGAAATCCAAACATTTGGAATTTGCAAACTATCAAGTATCATAAAGCCTGGGCAGCAAATGTCTGGGGTAGAGCCACGTTTTCTGACGAATGTACCTTACAACAGTTTGTACTGATCAAGCAAATGACATCAGAAGACCCCCTGGCAAGACATTTGATGAAAAATACACTTTCCACCATGAAGCATCCTCCGATTCAAATGATCTAGGGGGAGCCACATCTAAATCTGGAACCGATGGACTGTACATTCTGCCACCTGGGACAACCACAAAATGGCTGTAAGTATGTGGAACTGCTTAAAGAAAAATTGAAATGCATGTTCATCACTGCTCCGTGCTCGACCTTCATGAAAGATGGGGCACCACGCCATCAATCGCAGGTCGCACAAAATGTTTTGACCAATCTCAACATTATGAACATAACAGTGCTGGACTGGCCTGGTAACAGTCCAATTGAGAAAATGTGGGAAATAGTAAAGACACGGGTTGCAGAAAAACAACCATCGAGCACAGAAGCATTGAGGGAAGCCATCAAAGAAGTTTGGGTAAAGGAGATCTCTCTGGACTATTGCAAGAATCTGATTAAAAGCATGCCCCACCGCATCCACGCAGTGATTCCGAGCGAAAAGGGGTTTACATTATAATTACAAACTACTGAATTAGTACAAAGAACTGAATATGAACCATTCCCTGTGGATTTGATGAAACATACGTCTACGCAAAATTTGAGTAAAATAAAGTTCTTTTCTCATTCATCACTAATTTTTGTTAGACATTTTTCTTCATACAATGCTTATTTCTCATGGTGATCTTAAACTTTTATTAATGGCTGTAAGGAGTATGTACTGGGAACAAACAGCAGCAACGACAATAGAGGACAATATAAGCTCTTTCCAAAATATCAAAAGAGGGGTTAGGCAGGGACGTGTTCTGTCACCAGATTTGTTTTTATCTTACAGTGAAAGCATCATGAGAAACCCAGAAGAATGCCCTGGGATCAAGGTTGGAGGAAAAATGATACACAATCTGCGTTATGCAGATGACACTGTTTTAACAGCAGAAAATGAAAAAGACCTACAAAATTTTGTAAAATAACAGAAATAGAAAGCAGAAACAAAGCATGATAGCAAAACAGCGAGAGACTGAAGTCATGGTAATCAGTAAAAAAACAAAGAAATCCCCTTATCCAGAATAACAGCAAATGGCACCATTTTGAGACAAGTTGATAAGTTTTAAAAATATCTGGGAAGTCATCTGATCATACGGCAGATGCACATAAGAAATAGCCAACAGAATCAGCCATGCTAAAACAGCATTCAAGAAAATGACAAGCGTTCTTACCAAGAAATGCTTATCAGTTCACATCAGGACGAGATTTCTCCAGTGTTATATACTAATATATTTATATAGAACCAATATTGTATGGATGTGAAGGTGGACAGTCAACACGCAAAGTCAGAACAAGATTGAGGCACCTGAAATGTGATTTCTAAAAAGAATGTTAAGAGTTCCATAGACTGACAGCAAGGAAAACAAACGAGATAGTCTTGAAGAAGACGGACACAAAAACTGAAAAAGAACACTAATGAAGAAGATTAGGAAAAGACAAGCAACATTTAAAACAGGGCATTTTATGAGGCAAGAGAAATTAGATTACCTAGTCACAATATGAAAGCTTGAGGGAAAAGATAGCATTGCTGTGGCAATGGATATGAGGGCTATGACCGCCAACGCCATGCAGCAGCTTACATGATGATGACGTAACATTTTACTCTAGGCCAAACTGATCATGCACAAGAATACTGAACATCCCAAAACACTGTCAGACACACAAAAACGTAATACTGAACATGGCTACCTTACAATTTATTGTGGGCTACTTCAACATAACATCATGGCTGGCTACCTTATGTAACTGGTGAACCCATCCCTTCCCACTTACACCCCCTCCCTTCCAGTTCCACAGTCTTATTTTCCAAGTCAGTCATGACTCAGAATAAGCCTAGCCGGTGGCCAGAATTCACATCCTCATCCATGACTGTGAATGAATCGACATGACTTGATGGGGCTGAAAGGCTCATTATACTCTCCGTTCATGTACTGATCATCTGATGTAGCCTCAATTAGTAACTGTGGTATGACCTGATCTGAGCTGACCTGACCCCATTATGATTATCATGATGATTGCGAAAATTCACGACCTCGCTCTCTAACTGTAACATACACACCCATTTCAATAAACCTGATCAAAAAGCAGTATAGCAGTTAACTGAGTTTTTGACAATGGAAAAAAAGTCGCAACACGTGAAATATGGACAAACTCGGGGCAAGTACACAAACGAGCTAGATGAGTTCAACGACCTATTAAATTGATGACAAATATCACAAACTCGAGGGGTGGTTTGCTTGTGTACCTCATCATCAAACCGCACTTTCTCATCCCCCTCGAGTTAACTCTTTCTTTCCACCCAGGAAAAGCGACTAAAGCCACTGTAAAGCTTTAGTACTATCAACCCTTTTTAATCAGATAGTGATCATCGGTGTTTGTCAAGCAACACGAACAGTTCACTGATAAATCAATAGGTCGGTCTAGGCCTACCAGATATCTTCCCATCATGCCCATGCCGGAACAGAGCTGGAAGAAAAGAGATCATATACTTACCTCTTGAGTTACAACCATCAAGATTCAGGAATCAATCCTTTCATCACAGTATGAAAGCCCCACTTGCTCTAGCCACCAGCTTGTCACCTTTCGACGAAACAAATCCTGCGCGAAATGCCGAATCAGCGAGTGGTAATCCTCGTTACCGTCAATGGGATCAAGGCCGCCGACGTCGTTTTCTTTCACGTTTCACGTGAGAAGGTCCGTCAGCCAATCAACTGAGGAGGTGTGAGCGAACTGGACTATGTTTAGCCAATCATAAGCAAGGTCAACGCATGGGACTATCTGCACGTGGTTTTTGCATGATAACAACAGCGGCATCGTATTGTTGTCGTGTGATGGCAGCTCCTTTCTTCACATTGCCCTTGCTGCTCGCAGAGTGCTACTGTTGTTTACCAGTCCACATGGAGGGAAAGTGGGTCAGCTTAAACGTCGAGGTCTTTTTACTTGCTGCTTCGCCTTCACCATTTTCACTTTACTGTTTTTCGTGTAACCCATTCACAGACGAGCCCACAGACACCGAGAATGAGGCAGGCAAATTAAAGAAGAACAGACTTAAGAACTGTATTACTCAAGAATGGAAGCATAAAGTCCAACTGTACCTGTCTAAAAGCGTGTCCGTGCTACTCTGCACACAAATAATGATCAGAGCATTAAAACATACAGTTGTGAGTGCGCATAACACATGCAATGTGCAGCAAGTTTTAAAATGAATTGTGATAAAATACTGAATTATATACATACATACATGTATGTATGTATGCTTTTGTGACATGCATGACCTATTGGTGTATATATATACACACGTGTGTGTGTGTGTTGGAATAACATATATTCCAATGGGTCGTGCACGTGCAAAAAGCATGAGAGACAAAGACGTTCACATATAGCAAACACATGTCAACCCTTAACAATAACAAAACAACAACAATTATGAAACAATATTGCTAATAGTTGTAAAAACATTTTGTTTTTAAAAAATGTAATTTACAGATATGGAATCAATGGAAAAGAAAAAAGTAAAGGAAACGATAAGAGCAAACAAGGGAGGGAAAAACAAACGAGGAACGAGAAGAAGAATGGCTATAAGGCACTCCTGACATATGAATCAAATTAAAGCGTGCACTCTCACTTTTCATTCAAAACAGTGTGTGTGTGTGTGTGTGTGTGTGTGTGTGTGTATGTGTGTGTGTGTGTGTGTGTGTGTGTGTGTGTGTGTGTATGTGTGTGTGTGTGTGTGTGTGTGTGTGTGTGTGTGTGTGTGTTCGTTGATTTAACGTCTTTTCACTATGAGTGATATTAGACGCGCGCGCGCGTGTGTGTGTGTGTGTGTATGTGTGTGTGTGTCTGTCTACTTGTCTTTGTGTCTGTGTGTGTGTGTGTCTGTCTGTGACTGTGTCTGTTTGTGTATGTATTTATGTGTGTCTATGACTCTGTGTGTGTGTGTGTGTGTGTGTGTGTGCGCGTGTGTGTGTGTGTGTGAGTGTGCGTGCGTTTATTGTTATAATTATGTTATTTGTTACTTGTCTATTTCTTTTTTCATTTTTATTTTCTTTTTTCCCCTCAAAGGTAGACGATTGACTGGAGAAGCTATGATAAAGGAGACATTAATTTTAATCAGGTTGGTAGGCAGCGGAGCCTGTATGTTGTATTGAATGGGAGACGTTTTGTGATGTGAAACAAGTTTATAGGCCTACTTAGTGGCTTGTTGCGTTTTCCATTCAATCCCTCTCCTCCCTCTCTTTTTTTTAAATTTTTTTTAGTGAGATACATATATCATTAAAATGTAGGCCTAGTCAAGATCGTTCCAGTGACTGACTGATACAAATTCTATTACTAGTACAAGATACAAAACATATATATGCTAGGTACGACTTCAGGACCTGGTCAGGTCATGGGTTTTTGTGCAGGCTTAAGGCTTGTGCCATGATCATTTTGTATATTCTCCATCACATGGCACCATCACTGGCATCAGTGCGTATGGAATTTATTCCGAACGCAGAGGTCATCTTGAGAAACTGAAAAATTGAAGGGAAAAAAATAAAAACTGAAATTCAAATATTCATCTTGAGAAACTGATAAATTGAACGGAAAAAATAAAAACTGAAATTCAAACATTCATGTTGAAAAACTGAAAAATTGAAGGGAAAAAAATAACAACTGAAATTCAAACATTCACTAAAACGATAAAAATGAAGGCACAATACACAGGAATGGTGGGGGTGGCAACGCCTTCGTGATGTACATCACTAATGAAGGCCACGGGTGGGGAGATTGGAGTGGGGTAGCATTAACCCTTTGACACCCTCACTCTATCCACCAGCTGCAAAAATTTAACCCTTTGATTGCCTCTCCCTTTCCACCAGCTTCCTGCAGAAAGGGTGAGGGAGTCATAGG
>CM060309.1:65666533-65671533 GCA_030674185.1 Monoplex corrugatus
GTGTGTGTCTGTGTGTATGTCTGTGTGTATGTATGATCAGTGTTGTGTATATGATCAGAGTCAATGCTGCACAGGCTTTTGTCAATCTGTAAAGCCTTGGAGTATGTTGTGACAGTTAATAATAAGAATAAGAATAATAATTATACTACTACTTCTGCTACTACTACTACAGATCATAATAATAACGATGATGATGATGATGATGATGATGATGATGATGATGATGATGATGATGATGATGATGATGATGAGATGATAAGAAGAAGAAAAAGAAGAAGACGTTACGAATGATACATAACGATGAAGATTTCTATAATCCAACATCCCGTGAAGCAAGCTGCTAAACACTTTACATCTTAGAGAAAAAGCCAATAATAGATGAATGATGTAAGTTTGATATGATATAGAACAAGAAACACACACACACACACACACACCACACACACACACACACACATACACACACACGTACACACAAACACACACACACACACGCACACACACACACAAACACACAACACACACACACACACACACACAAACAGAGAGAGAGTGAGAGAGAAACAGACAGAGAGAGAGAAACAGACAGACAGACAGACAGAGAGAGAGACAGACAGACAGAGAGAGAGAGAGACAGAGAGAGAGAGAGAGAGAGAGAGAGAGAGAGAGAGAGAGAGAGAGAGAGAGAGAGAGAAACAGTATCATACGCGAAAGCAAAAAGAACAGTCATCCGTATGAACGCATACGCGGACACCCAGACACAGCCACGCATAGACACACGCACACAGATACACAGGCATACACTCTCGCATGTAAATAGACAAGCACAAGCCACTTGTGTACCGTGGTGGCGTTAGTCCATTTTTAATCAGTTTCTGGTGTGTGTGTGTGTGTGTGTGTTGTGACAGTCTGTCGGAGGTGCTGACTTTGTACGTTTTGCCTGTGGTGCCGTATGCTGATGTGTTTCCTACTGAAGTATTATTCATTGAAGTGTTGTGCTCTCTGTTGAGGTGGTGTAGTATATCTGTCGGGGGTGTTGTGTCGTCTAATGAAGTGTTGTATTGTCTGTTGAGCTGTTGTATTGTCTAAGGAGTTGTTTCTTTTCTTTTTAAATTTTTTTTTTTAAATGTATGTTGAAAATGTTGAATGTTGAAATGCTGTTGAAGTGTTGTGCTGTTTATTGAATTCTTGTATTGTCTGTTGACATGTTATATTTTCTCTTGAAGTGTTGTCTTGTCTGTTGAAGTGTCATATTGTCTGTTGAAGTGTTGTATTGTCCGTTGAAGTGTTGTAGGCTATTATCTATTGAAGCGTTGTATTGTCTGTTGAAGTGTCAACTTGTCTGCTTAAGTGTTGTATTGTCTAGTGAAATCTCGTATTGTCTGTTGACGTGTTGTAATTTTTCTTGAAGTGTTGTATTGTCCGTTGAAGTACTGTATTATCTACTGAACTGTTGTATTGACTGTTGAAGTGGTGTCTTGATTGTTGAAGTGTTGTATTGTCTGGTGAAGTGTTGTATTGTCTGGTGAAGTGTTGTACTGTCTGTTGAAGTGTTGTATTGTCTGTTGAAGTGTTGTATTGTCTGTCTGTTGAAGTGTTGTATTATCTACTGAACTGTTGTATTGTCTGTTGAAGTGGTGAATTGTCTGTTGAAGTGTTGTATTGTCTGTTGAAGTGTTGTACTGTCTGTTGAAGTGTTGTATTGTCTATTGAAGTGTTGTATGTCTGTTGAAGTGTTGAAGTGTTATGTCTGTTGAAGTGTTGTATGCTGTTGAAGTTTTGTATGTCGTGAGTGTTGATTCGTTGAAGTGTTGAGGTGTATGTTTGTTGAAGTGTTGTATGTCTGTTGAAGTGTTGTGTTGTCTGTTGAAGTGTTGTATGTCTGTTGAAGTGTTGTATGTCTGTTGAAGTGCTGTACTGTCTGTTGAAGCGTTGTATGTCTGTTGAAGTGTTGTATGTCTGTTGAAGTGTTGTATGTCTGTTGAAATGCTGTATGTCTGTTGAAGTGTTGTATGTCTGTTGAAGTGTTGTATGTCTGTTGAAATGCTGTATGTCTGTTGATTGTGTTGTATGTCTGTTGATGTGTTGTATGTCTGTTGAAGTGTTGTATTGTTTGTTGAAATGCTGTATGTCTGTTGAAGTGTTGTATTGTCTGTTGAAGTTTTGTATGTCTGTTGAAGTGTTGTACTGTCTGTTGAAGTGTTGTATGTCTGTTGAAGTGTTGTGTTGTCTGTTGAAGTGATGTACTGTCTGTTGAAGTGTTGTGTTGTCTGTTGAAGTGTTATACTGTCTGTTGAAGTGTTGTACTGTCTGTTGAAGTGTTGTATGTCTGTTGAAGTGTTGTATGTCTGTTGAAGTGTTGTATTGTCTGATGAAGTGTTGTGTTGTCTGTTGAAGTGTTGTACTGTCTGTTGAAGTGTTGTGTTGTCTGTTGAAGTGTTGTACTGTCTGTTGAAGTGTTGTATGTCTGTTGAAGTGTTGTATGTCTGTTGAAGTGTTGTATTGTCTGTTGAAGTTTTGTATGTCTGTTTAAGTGTTGTATGTCTGTTGAAGTGTTGTATGTCTGTTGAAGTGTTGCATGTCTGTTGAAGTGTTGTATTGTCTGTTGAAGTGTTGTGTTGTCTGTTGAAGTGTTGTACTGTCTGTTGAAGTGTTGTGTTGTCTGTTGAAGTGTTGTACTGTCTGTTGAAGTGTTGTACTGTCTGTTGAAGTGTTGTATGTCTGTTGAAGTGTTGTATTGTCTGTTGAAGTGTTGTACTGTCTGTTGAAGTGTTGTACTGTCTGTTGAAGTGTTGTATTGTCTGTTGAAGTGTTGTGTTGTCTGTTGAAGTGTTGTACTGTCTGTGTGAAGTGTTTGTACTGTCTGTATGTTTGAGTGTTGAGTGTTGTATTGTCTGTTGAAGTGTTGTATGTCTGTTGAAGTGTTGTGTTGTCTGTTGAAGTGTTGTATGTCTGTTGAAGTGTTGTATGTCTGTTGAAGTGCTGTACTGTCTGTTGAAGCGTTGTATGTCTGTTGAAGTGTTGTATGTCTGTTGAAGTGTTGTATGTCTGTTGAAATGCTGTATGTCTGTTGAAGTGTTGTTGTCTGTTGAAGTGTTGTATGTCTGTTGAAAGCTGTATGTCTGTTGAAGTGTTGTATGTCTGTTGAAGTGCTGTATGTCTGTTGAAGCGTTGTATGTCTGTTGAAGTGTTGTATGTCTGTTGAAGTGTTGTATGTCTGTTGAAATGCTGTATGTCTGTTGAAGTGTTGTAGTCTGTTGAGTGTTGTATGTCTGTTGATGTGTTGATGTTGTTGAGTGTGTATTGTTGTGTGTTGTATGTTGTTGAAATGTGTATGTCTGTTGAAGTGTTGTATTGTTTGTTGAAATGCTGTATGTCTGTTGAAGTATTGTATTGTCTGTTGAAGTATTGTATGTCTGTTGAAGTGTTGTATGTCTGTTGAAGTGTTGTATGTCTGTTGAAGTGTTGTGTTGTCTGTTGAAGTGTTGTACTGTCTGTTGAAGTGTTGTGTTGTCTGTTGAAGTGTTGTACTGTCTATTGAAGTGTTGTACTGTCTGTTGAAGTGTTGTGTTGTCTGTTGAAGTGTTGTACTGTCTGTTGAAGTGTTGTATGTCTGTTGAAGTGTTGTATGTCTGTTGAAGTGTTGTATTGTCTGTTGACGTGTTGTATGTCTGTTTAAGTGTTGTATGTCTGTTGAAGTGTTGTATTGTCTGTTGAAGTGTTGTATTATCTGTTGAAGTGTTGTATGTCTGTTGAAGTGTTGTATGTCTGTTGAAGTGTTGTATTGTCTGTTGAAGTGTTGTGTTGTCTGTTGAAGTGTTGTCGACTGAGCGTTGCGCTGGCACCAGTGAACCTGGATACTCCCAGCACCATCGTGCACAACCCCTCTCCCTCCCTCTCCGTCCTCAGCATCGCACGACACTCGTCCCCAAGGGTCAGGATGCATCCCTACCAGTCTGCTCACTACATGCCACTGGTGAGTGTGTATGTGTGTGGGGGGGTTGTGTGTGTGTGTGTGTGTGTGTGTGTGTGTGCGTTTGTGTGTGTATGTTTGTGAGTGTGTGTGTGTTTGTGTGTGTGTTTGTGAGTGTGTATATTTGTGTGTATGTGTGTGTGTGTGTGTGTGTGTTTGTTTGTTTGTTTGTGAGTGTGTATATTTGTGTGTGTATGTGTTGGCATGTGTGTGTGTGTGTGTGTTTGTGTATGTGTTTGTGAGTGTGTATATTTGTGTGTGAATGTGTTGGCGTGTGTGTGTGTGTGTGTGTGTGTGTGTATGTGTGTGTGCGTGTGTATGTGTGTGTGTGAGCGTGTGTGTGTGCGTGTGTGTCTCTGTGTGGATAATCGGATGTGGATTTGTGTGTTCATAGTGTGTGTATGTGTTATGTGTTTGAACGAGTGTGCGCATGTGATTTTTGTGTGTGTGTATGTGTGTGTGTGTATGTGAGTGTGTGTGTGTATGTGTATGTGTGTGTTTGAGTGTGTGCGTATGAGTGTTTGTGTGTATAATCGTTTGTGTGTCTGTGTTTGATGTGTGTATGTGTTATGTGTTTGAACGTGTGTGGGCGTGTGATTTGTGTGTGTGTAGATATATCTGTGTGTGTATATGTATGTATGTATATATATGTATATACATATATATGTATGTATGTATATACACACACACACATATATATATAAATATGTATCTGTGTGTGTATGTCTGTATGTGTGTGTACTGGTACGAGTATGTTTCTGTATATGTGTTTCGGTACATGTGTGTATGTCTTTGTATATGTGTATGTGTGTATGTCTTTGTATATGTGTATGTGTATATATGTTTATTTTCATGCGTGTGCAACAGTGGGCAGAGGTAAATGGCTTTACTTTCTGTACAACCAAAACACAATTTATGCGCTTGTATTACCTGTGACAATTCTTTGTTGACCCTGAAACTGTGATGGCTGTATGTAAGTTATCCCAGTGTAATTTGGGATTTTTGGACAAAATCGGTCATGGACATC
>CM060309.1:65679033-65684033 GCA_030674185.1 Monoplex corrugatus
ATTAAGACAACGCCATAACACCTCTGTTGATTATAGACAGACAGGTCACACTGATTTTGATTATAGACAAGCATACCACGTTGTTTGTCATGATGAAAGCCATTCAGGGTTAGATACAGACATTGCACACCACTTGTGATAGTATACAGACTTTACATACATGTTAGTCAGAATGGTGTACAGCCATACAGATTGTTGATATAGACAGCATGACACTTGTTATATACAGACAGCGAGTACATCATTGTGTATAGTACAGACATTGTACATCACTGTGTTATAGTACAGACATGTGTACATCACTGTTATAGTACAGATGTGTACATCATTGTGTATAGTGACAGACATGGTACATCACTGTGTATAGTACAGACATGTGTACATCACTGTTTATATGTAACAGGGATTACATCATGTGTATAGTACAGAACATGTGTACATCATGTGTATAGTACAGACATGTGTACATCATGTGTATAGTGCAGACATGGTTACATCATTGTGTATAGTACAGACATGGATGTACATCACTGTGTATAGTACAGACATGGTGTACATCATGTGTATAGTACAGACATGGTGTACATCACTGTGTATAGTACAGACATGGTGTACATCACTGTGTATAGTACAGACATGTGTACATCACTGTGTATATACAGACATGGTGTACATCATTGTGTATAGTACAGACATGGTGTACATCATGTGTATAGTACAGACATGTGTACATCACTGTGTATAGTACAGACATGGTGTACATCATTGTGTATAGTACAGACATGGTGTACATCATTGTGTATAGTACAGACATGGTGTACATCATGTGTATAGTACAGACATGGTGTACATCATGTGTATAGTACAGACATGGTGTACATCACTGTGTATAGTACAGACATGGTGTACATCATTGTGTATAGTGCAGACATGGTGTACATCACTGTGTATAGTACAGACATGGATGTACATCACTGTGTATAGTGCAGACATGGTGTACATCACTGTGTATAGTACAGACATGGTGTACATCATTGTGTATAGTACAGACATGGTGTACATCACTGTGTATAGTACAGACATGGTGTACATCACTGTGTATAGTCAGACATGGTGTACATCACTGTGTATAGTACAGACATGGTGTACATCATTGTGTTAGTACAGACATGGTGTACATCACTGTGTATAGTACAGACATGGTGTACATCACTGTGTATAGTACAGACATGGTGTACATGGGTACACATGTGTATGTACAGACATGGTGTACATCACTGTGTATAGTACAGACATGGTGTACATCATGTGTATAGTCAGACATGGTGTACATCACTGTGTATAGTACAGACATGGTGTACATCACTGTGTATAGTCAGACATGGTGTACATCACTGTGTATAGTACAGACATGGTGTACATCATGTGTATAGTACAGACATGGTGTACATCACTGTGTATAGTACAGACATGGTGTACATCACTGTGTATAGTACAGACATGTGTACATCATGTGTATAGTACAGACATGGTGTACATCATGTGTATAGTACAGACATGGTGTACATCATGTGTATAGTACAGACATGTGTACATCATGTGTATAGTACAGACATGGTGTACATCACTGTGTATAGTACAGACATGGTGTACATCACTGTGTATAGTACAGACATGGTGTACATCACTGTGTATAGTACAGACATGGTGTACATCATGTGTATAGTACAGACATGGTGTACATCATGTGTATAGTACAGACATGGTGTACATCACTGTGTATAGTACAGACTGTGTACACATGTATAGTCAACATGGTGTACATCATGTGTATAGTACAGACAGGTGTACATCACTGTGTATAGTACAGACAGGTGTACATCAGTGTATAGTACAGACAGGGTACATCACTGTGTATAGTACAACATGATGTACATCACTGTTAGTAAGTGAGACATGGTACATCACTGTGTATAGTACAGCATGGTGTACACATGTATGTACAGACATGGTTGTACATCATGTGTATAGTACAGACTGGTGTATTCATTGTGTATGTACAGATGGTGTAATCATGTGTATGTCAGACAGGTGTACATCATTGTGTATATAGTACACAGGTAATGTGGTGTACATCATGTGTAAGTACATGGTGTACATGGTATGTAAACACATGTGTAAATGGTGTACACAGGTAGACATGGTGTACAATGTGTAGTACAGAATGGTGTACACACTGTGTATGTATAGACAGGTACATGGTGTACAGTCACTGTGTATAGTCAGACATGGTGTACACACAGTGATAGTAAGTCACAGGAGGTGTACACACTGGTATGTAAGACAGGGTCATGTGTATAGTACAGACAGAGGTACATCACTGTGTGTAGTACATACATGATGTACATCACTTTAGTACAGTGAAGGCTTGGCTACATCACTGTGCGTATAGGTAAGTTCTGTATCACTGTACATGTCGCAAAGGCGTGGTGTAATATAAATGTGTAAATAGACAGGTACGGTGTAGTTCCCGGCTTGGTGTAGCACAGGTATGGTGAAGTATAGGTATGGTGTAGCACAGGTATGGTGTAGCACAGTATGGTATAGCACAGGTATGGTGTAGACAGGTATGGTGTAGTACAGGTATGGAGTAGTACAGGTATGGTATAACACAGGTATGGTGTAGCACAGGTATGGTATAGCACGGTATGGTGTAGCACAGGTATGATATAGCACAGGTATGGTGTAGCACAGGTATGGTGTAGCACAGGTATGATATAGCACAGGTATGGTGTAGCACAGGTATGGTATAACACAGGTATGGTGTAGCACAGGTATGGTATAGCACAGGTATGGTGTAGTACAGGTATGGAGTAGTACAGGTATGGTATAACACAGCTATGGTGTAGCACAGGTATGGTGTAACACAGGTATGGTGTAGCACAGGTATGGTATAGCACAGGTATGGTGTATGGTATAGCACAGGTATGGTGTAGCACAGGTATGGTATAGCACAGGTATGGTGTAGCACAGGTATGGTGTAACACAGGTATGGTGTAGCACAGGTATGGTATAGCACAGGTATGGTGTAGTACAGGTATGGAGTAGTACAGTTGTGGTGTAGTACAGGTATGGTGTAGTAAAGGCTTGTTGTAGCACAGGTATGGTATAGCACAAGTATGGTGTAGCACAGGTATGGTGTAGCACAGGTATGGTGTAACACAGGTATGGTGTAGCACAGGTATGGTATAGCACAGGTATGGTGTAGTACAGGTATGGTATAGCACAGGTATGGTATAACACAGGTATGGTGTAACACAGGTATGGTGTAGCACAGGTATGGTATAGCACAGGTATGGTATAGCACAGGTATGGTGTAGTACAGGTATGGTGTAGTACAGGTATGGTGTAGTAAAGGCTTGGTGTAGCACAAGTATGTTATAGTACAGGTATTGTGTAGTACAGGTTTGGTGTTGTACATGATTGGTGTTGTATAGATATGGTATAGAACAGGTATGGTGCAGAACATGTATAGTGCAGTGCAGGCATGGTGTAGTACGATTATAGTGTAGAACAGGTATGGTGTAGAACAGGTATGTAGTACAGGTATGGTGTAGAACAGGTATGTAGTAGTACAGGTATGGTGTAGTACAGGCATGATATAGTACAGGCATAGTGTAGTACATGTATGGTGTAATACAAGCATGGTGTAGTACATGTGTGGTGTAGTTCATGTATGGTGTAGTACAGGTGTGTTGTAGTACAGGTATGGTGTAGTTCATGTATGGTGTAGTACAGGTATGGTGTAGTACAGGTAGTATGTACTACAGGCTTGGTGTGGAACAGGCATGGTGTAGTACAGGTATGGTGTAATGCAGGCATGGTGTAGTACAGGTATGGTGTAGTACAGGTATGGTGTAGATATGTTATAGTACACGTACAGTGTAATGTAGGGGTGCTATAGTGAGGCTTCGTGTAGTGAAGCTTAGTGTAGTGCAGGCTGTACGTTGTGCAGGCTGGGTGTAGAACTGACTTGGTTCTCATCACCGTGGCCACACACACTTTAATGATTGATCACTGATCTCCCTCGGGACCTGCTCTGGTCTGCAGCTACAGTACAAGGGTTACATAGATATACATACACAGTACAAGACTTACACAGACACACATACACAGTACAAGACTTACACAGACATACATACACAGTACAAGACTTACACAGACATGCATACACAGTACAAGACTTACACAGACATACATACACAGTACAAGACTTACACAGACATACATACACAGTACAAGACTTACACAGACATACATACACAGTACAAGACTTACACAGACATACATACACAGTACAAGACTTACACAGACATACATACACAGTACAAGACTTACACAGACATACATACACAGTACAAGACTTACACAGACATACATACACAGTACAAGACTTACACAGACATACATACACAGTACAAGACTTACACAGACATACATACACAGTACAAGACATACATAAAGAAACCAGAAAAAAAAACACAAAAAAGAATCAGAACGCGTATTTAATACAACTAGACAAGACAGGCGCAAATGTTCGGCCAACGGGCCTTTGTCAAGCCTAGACTAAGATCACAATCGAACAAACACCAAATTCAAAATTTAGGGGGAAAAAAGATTGAAACTTCCCTGCAGCTTCGTTCAGTGGGAGAAAAGGACTAAAATGACATCATAATGTGTTTGGGAGTAAATATGAGGTCAGAGGGGAAGTGAGATGACTTCTGCAATTTGAAAACTTGAACGCGGGCAGTCACGCTTGTTTTGGATTACATATACATACACAGACAGTACAAGATTTACATGGACATACAGAGACAGTACAAGACTTACGTAGACATGTTTACACGGTACAATGCTTACACAGACCAACAAACAATACAAAACTTACATAGACATACATAATTAGTACAAGACTTATGTGGACATAAAGACAGTACAAG
>CM060309.1:65699033-65741533 GCA_030674185.1 Monoplex corrugatus
ACAGCATGTATCTGTCTGTTATAATAGAGCATGTATCTCTGTGTTGTAACGAACACAGCATGTATCTATGTGTATATATTAAACGCAACATGTCTGTGTGTTATGACAAACGCAGCATACAACTGTATTAGACGACAAAGAGTGTTTTAGCTGTATGCTGACGACAAAGGCAGCATGTAACTGTATGTTGACGGCAAAGGCGACATGTGGCTGTGTGTTTACAACAAGGGCAGGGAGTGGCTGTATGTTGACAACAAAGGTAGCATATATAGCTGTATGTTGACAACAAAGGTAGCATATACCTGTATGTTGACAACAAAGGTAGCATATACCTGTACGCTGACAACAAAGGTAGTATATAGCTGTATGTTGACAACAAAGGTAGCATATACCTGTATGTTGACAACAAAGGTAGCATATACCTGTATGCTGACAACAAAGGTAGTATATAGCTGTATGTTGACAACAAATGTAGCATATAGCTGTCTGTTGACAACAAAGTAGCATATACTGATATAGCTGTATGTTGACAACAAAGGTAGCATATAGCCGTATGTTAACAACAAAGGTAGCATATAGCTGTCTGTTGACAACAAAGTAGCATATACTGATATAGCTGTATGTTGACAACAAAGGTAGCATATAGCTGTATGTTAACAACAAAGGTAGCATATAGCTGTATGTTGACAACAAAGATAGCATATAGCTGTATGTTGACAACAAAGGTAGCATATAGCCGTATGTTAACAACAAAGGTAGCATATAGCCGTATGTTAACAACAAAGGTAGCATATAGCTGTCTGTTGACAACAAAGTAGCATATACTGATATAGCTGTATGTTGACAACAAAGGTAGCATATAGCCGTATGTTAACAACAAAGGTAGCATATAGCTGTATGTTGACCACAAAGGTAGCATATAGCTGTATGTTAACAACAAAGGTAGCATATAGCTGTATGTTGACAACAAAGGTAGCATATAGCTGTATGTTAACAACAAAGGTAGCATATAGCTGTATGTTGACAACAAAGGTAGCATATAGCTGTATGTTAACAACAAAGGTAGCATATAGCTGTATGTTGACAACAAAGGTAGCATATAGCTGTATGTTAACAACAAAGGTAGCATATAGCTGTTATGTTAACAACAAAGGTAGCATATAGCTGTATGTTGACCACAAAGGTAGCATATAGCCGTATGTTAACAACAAAGGTAGCATATAGCTGTATGTTGACAACAAGGTAGCATATAGCTGTATGTTAACAACAAAGGTAGCATATAGCTGTATGTTGACAACAAAGGTAGCATATAGCTGTATGTTAACAACAAAGGTAGCATATAGCTGTATGTTGACAACAAAGGTAGCATTTAGCTGTATGTTGACAACAAAGGTAGCATATAGCTGTATGTTAACAACAAAGGTAGCATATAGCTGTATGTTGACCACAAAGGTAGCATATAGCTGTATGTTGACCACAAAGGTAGCATATAGCTGTATGTTAACAACAAAGGTAGCATATAGCTGTCTGTTGACAACAAAAGTAGCATATAGCTGTATGTTGACAACAAAGGTAGCATTTAGCTGTATGTTGACAACAAAGGTAGCATTTAGCTGTATGTTGACAACAAAGGTAGCATATAGCTGTATGTTGACCACAAAGGTAGCATATAGCTGTATGTTGACAACAAAGATAGCATATAGCTGTATGTTGACAACAAAGATAGCATATAGCTGTATGTTGACAACAAAGATAGCATATAGCTGTATGTTGACAACAAAGGTAGCATATAGCTGTATGTTGACAACAAAAGTAGCATATAGCTGTATGTTGACAACAAAGATAGCATATAGCTGTATGTTGACAACAAAGGTAGCATATAGCTGTATGTTGACCACAAAGGTAGCATATAGCTGTATGTTGACAACAAAGATAGCATATAGCTGTATGTTGACAACAAAGATAGCATATAGCTGTATGTTGACAACAAAGGTAGCATATAGCTGTATGTTGACAACAAAAGTAGCATATAGCTGTATGTTGACAACAAAGATAGCATATAGCTGTATGTTGACAACAAAGATAGCATATAGCTGTATGTTGACAACAAAGGTAGCATATAGCTGTATGTTGACAACAAAAGTAGCATATAGCTGTATGTTGACAACAAAGATAGCATATAGCTGTATGTTGACAACAAAGGTAGCATATAGCTGTATGTTGACAACAAAGGTAGCATATAGCTGTATGTTGACAACAAAGGTAGCATATAGCTGTATGTTGACCACAAAGGTAGCATATAGCTGTATGTTGACAACAAAGGTAGCATATAGCTGTATGTTGACAACAAAAGTAGCATATAGCTGTATGTTGACAACAAAGATAGCATATAGCTGTATGTTGACAACAAAGATAGTATATAGCTGTATGTTGACAACAAAGATAGTATATAGCTGTATGTTGACAACAAAGATAGTATATAGCTGTATGTTGACAACAAAGATAGTATATAGCTGTATGTTGACAACAAAGATAGCATATAGCTGTATGTTGACAACAAAGATAGTATATAGCTGTATGTTGACAACAAAGGTAGCATATAGCTGTATGTTGACAACAAAGATAGTATATAGCTGTATGTTGACAACAAAGATAGTATATAGCTGTATGTTGACAACAAAGATAGTATATAGCTGTATGTTGACAACAAAGGTAGCATATAGCTGTATGTTGACAACAAAGATAGTATATAGCTGTATGTTGACAACAAAGACAGCAAGTGACCGTGTGTGCAGGTTCAGCACAAAGGAGGCAGCCGCTAACGCAATCTGCAGTGTTCATGGCACAACTGTTAATGACCAGGTGGTCAAGTGTTCCTGGGGAAAGGAATCCAACGACCACACCCTCAGAAAGGTATGAGTGTCACTGTCCTTCTGCATGCTCATTTCCATGGTGCGCGCTGTCATGTCTTGTGACTGTAACAATTCATGGTACATACGTACATGAGTACAATTCCTTGTAGCTTAACACTTCTTGAACGCTGAAACTTTAAAGCCCTTTATTTCTCAAGGTTAATAACTTTTAGGTCCGAGTGGACCTGTGTTAAAGGCAATTCTTCTTTTTAGTCACTGCTTTTTGTTAGCTCTGTGTGTGTGTGTGTGTGTGTGTGTGTGTGTGTGTGTGTGTGTGTGTGTGTGTGTGTGTGTGTTTGCGCGTGTATGTATGTTTGTGTTTGTATGTTTGTGTGTTTGTGCGTATGTGTGTTTGTGTGTGTGTGTGTGTTTGTGTCTGTCTGTCTGTCTGTCTGTCTGTCTGCCTGTAGTTGTATGTGAATCAAGCGTTTTGCATTCGTTTCATTTTTTTCATGAAATACATTGTTACCTTTTCCACCTTTTAGATAATGAGGATGGGGGGGGGGGGGAGAGAAAGGGGACGGAGGATTGGATAGGTGCTAAAAGGTTTTTCACATATTAATTTTTTTCGGTCTCTTAAAAATTTACCGTTTTGTTTGTTTGTTTGTTTGTTTTGTTTTTGATACGTTTTTAATGTGCTTCAGTATCATTTGTTATGTTTCTAGCAGCAATCTTGACTGGTTGTGTATGTTTGTGTCTTAAGTAATTGTCAGAATAATGTGTGTGTGTGTGTGTGTGTGTGTGTGTATGCATGTATATATGTGTGCATGTATGTATGTATGTATGTATGTATGTGTGTATGCATGTATGTATGTATGCATGTACGTACGTACGTATGTATGTACGAATACATGTATGTATATATAATTTATTATATGTATATACGTACGTACGTATGTATGTATGTGTGTATGTATTAATGTCTATGAGTGTATGTGTATGTATGTGTATGTATGTGTGTGTGCATGTGCGTGTGTGTGTGTGTGCATGCGCGCGTGCGCGAGCTTGTGTGTGTGTGTGTGTGTGTGTGTGTATGTATGTATGTATGCATGTATGTATGTGTGCATGTATGTATGTATGTATGTATGTATGTATGTATGTATGTGTGTATGCATGTATGTATGTATGCATGTACGTATGTACGTATGTATGTACGAATACATGTATGTATATATATATATAATGTATATACGTACGTATGTATGTATGTATGTGGTGGTCTTTGATTTAATGTCTATTCACTAAAGTGATTTTAGACAAAAAACAAAAAACAAAAACAAAAAAGGGGGGGGGGGTGATAGAGGAGGAGTGAAGAAGATATTTGAAAATTGTCAATTTTGATTTTGAGAAAAGATGATCCAGAAAACAACTGTTTTGAAGAGGGGAAGGTAAAACTAACAAATAATGTTACCATAATTATCGATTTAAACAAACAAACTGACAAACAAAATTAGTAAATATCCGGAAGAAATGAATAAAAAGTAAAACTAATAATTGACTAACCACAACAATGAACAAGTCAAATAACATTTTAAAGGTAATTCGCTATAGGACTTTTTGACAGGCTAACAAAAAATTCATACAGTAATGATGATGAGGCAAATATGTCAGAAACTGTACTCACAGATAGTGTTGGAATATGTCGTTTTACCCTAACGCAAGAAAGAATATGACTATGTGTTATCTTCTTTCCACACAGACACACTATGTTATTGGTATATTTTGTTTTGAATGCATCAAGTTTCCATCTGTACATAAGGGACTGTATAGTTCTGCTGGCATGAAGCTGCTTAAGTATTTTGCTAACTTCAAAATTCATGTGACATTTATCATACTTTTTCTGTTTTAATTGGAACTGCTTCCAGACGTAGTTGTCCACTAAAGTGTAATTCTCGTGCAACGAGAGAGAAAGCTGGATATTGTTTGAATCTGGTGAGTTATTAGCTCCCCGTTTGGCAGCCCTGTCAACTTTATTATTATAACTAAAAGAACTATGAGAAGGTATCCAGCAGAAAGTAATATCAGTGCCTCTTAAAGATAAATTATGAATCAAGTGACTTATTTCCAGAATCATTTCTGATCTTGTTTGTAATTTTGATAATTCAAGAGCCTGAAGTACTGATTTTGAATCAACGCAAAGAAGTATCTGAAAAATTGTCCTAGGAAGACTTATCAGAAAGTTTAAAGCCATTAATATTGCAAAGAGTTCAGCTGTAAAGATAGATTTATCAAGTCCTATGTAGAAAGATTTTTCAATTTTGAGAGCAGGTATTAAAAACGCTGAGCCTGCTTTTCTTTCAATTACTGACCCATCAGTGTAAATTTTCAAATGATCAGAATATACGTCGTTTATATGACATTTAACCTGACTTGCCAGTAAGTTTATATTGTCTCCTTTTTTTAAATTAGTGTGGTGTACGTCAAATCGTGCTCTTTGGAGTTCCCAACTGGGTACTGGCGAAAAGGAAGGTCGTATAGATACAGGATCTACGTCTAGATCAATTCCTGAGCCTTTCATGACGTCAGATGTGTATGTTGCAAGTGTGACCTGTGAAGATATTGATTTAGCTCGTTTTGGAAAGTCGGTATCTGATCTCAGTTTAATTTCTGTTTCTGAGATGTTTTCTACGGTAGTGTTTCTTAACAAAAATTTAGTAGAAGCGACTTTCCTTTGCTCATCAAGTGGCAACAGTTTGATTTCATTATATGTCCGAAGACAGGAAGCATGCATTGGAAGACCCAGTGCAAGTTTGAAACCTTTACAATCTATGCTCTGCAGTTTTTTTAGTAAGTGTTTCGGTGCACTGAAGAAGATTTCTTGAGCATAGGTTAATTTAGATCTAACAAGCGATTTACAAAGATGAACAAGTGTTGATGAATCTTGACCCCATGTCTGTTTGCGAACTATTTTTATGAAATTTAAACTTTTTTGAGCTTTGGTTAATACGTATTCAATATGCTGATTCCAAGATAATTTTGCTGTAAGGAAAACTCCTAAGAATTTAATCGACTCGTTAAACTGAAGAAGAGTATCTCCCAGTTTGAAAGTGGGAATATTTACTGGGTTAGCTCCATTATTAAATAAAACTATTTTTGTTTTTTCCAGGGATAGATGTAACCCATTTTCTACCATGTATCGCGCTATTTTATCAAGTTCTAATTGGTAGCACTTGCGTGTATAATTGATACAGCGCAAAGGAGTTTTCTTTTTCATATTTACCTGCATCCACATGCATAAATCGTCAGCATATTGAGCTAAAACTACATGCTTAGATACTTTAATGGGTAAGTCATGCATTAATATCATGAAAAGAAGGGGAGCTATAACGGATCCCTGAGGGATACCCATTTGAAGAATTCGTTTCGTGGAATATACATTTTCAATCCTCGTTTGAAATACTCTATTTTCTAAGAAACACTTAACATAGCCAAAAATGTGACCTGTCAGCCCAATACTTTTAAATTTGAATAACAATCGGGAGTGCCACACTTGATCGTATGCTTTCGTTATATCAAAAAATGAAGCTAAAACACATTGACGTCTTGCAAATTGTTGTTTTATATTAGTAGTTAGCTTTGTTAGGATCTCTACTGGTGACCTGCCTTTTCGAAATCCTGCCTGATTTACTGGTATTATTTTATTCTTTTCACAATAGTGCATCAGTCTCTTTAAGATTATTTTCTCCATTAGTTTACATACATGTGATGTTAATGCAATTGGCCTGTAGTTTTTCAAATCGGTATTACATTTACCTGGTTTTAATACAGGAACCACTATTGTTTCTTTCCAGTTGTTAGGCATTATCCCACTATTCCAGCATTTTTGAAATATGTCATGTAGCAAGATTATAAAATTTTCTGGTAAATTTTTCAGCATCTCATTGGAAATTGCATCTAGTCCAACTGACGTTTTTTTACTTGGAAGGGACTGAATGGCATCTTTTAATTCTTGAAGTGTGAGTGATGCATTTATGTAGTGAGTATTGTCAGAGGCAGGGTCCTTATATACATCTTTCTTTTCATCTCGTTCCCTATAATTTCTATCAGAGACAGGGAGTCCTTCTACACGACAGGCCTCAGCAAACACGTCTGCAAAAGCTTCTGCTTTTTCCAATGAGCTAGGAATAGGGTTATTTTCTAGCTTTACTGGAATTGATGGCAACTTAATCCCGTTTTTCATTAATTTTAGTTTTTCCCAAATCTTTATCGTGTCTTTGTGGTTATTTACTTCACATTTACAAAAAGATGTCCAGTGTTGTTCTTTGGCTTGCTCTATGATTCTGTTACACTTAATGTTGGCACTTTTCATCGCTGTATGATTTTCAGGTGACCTGTTTGCTAAATAAATTTTGTATTTTTCTTTCTTTTCGTTCACTGCCTTTTGACAGTCCTCATTCCACCAGACATTTCCATGATGTTTTCCTATTTTTGACACTGTAAGTTTTGGAATTGAAATGTTAGCAGCCCTTAAGAGTGAGTTACAGAAAACTTCGTACGTTTCGTTTATGTTCATTGCTTCAGATAGATCTGTTCTTGTCTTTTCAAGGATTGCCTTAAAACTGATCCAGTCAGCGTTTTTATAATTAAACTTGGGTAAACTATCTTGTGGTATGGCGTCTATTTCTGTAGTATGGTTTAGGGTAAGACGTATGGGGATGTGATCTGATCCCAACAAGTCATCCACTGTTTGCCATGTGGCGTTTGGGGCTAGGGATGGTGAGATTAAAGTAAGGTCGATAGCTGTGGGTCTGTGGGTTGGTATATCGGGGATCCGGGTAACGTGTCCGTTGTTAAGTAAATATAAATTGGAATCTACAATATTTTCAATCAATCTGTTGCTTGTTATGTTTGTACAATACTTTTCCCAAAATGGGGCATGTGCATTAAAATCACCTCCAATTATCCACTTGTCGTCCTGATCTTGAAAGTGTTTTAACCATTCAGTGTTCATAGAGTCTGGGCCTCTTGGTAAGTATACAGAGGCCATATTCACAACTAACGATGAGGAAAATTTTATAATGATTGCACATGATGAAATAAATGCGGTAGATTTAGGTATGTATGTATGTATGTATGTGTGTATGTACGTATGTCTATGAGTGTATGTGAATGTATGTGTGTAAGTGTGTGCATGTGCGTGTGTGTGTGTGCATGCGCGCGTGCGCGAGCTTGTGTGTGTGTGTGTGTGTGTGTGTGTGTGTGTGTGTGTGTGTGTGTGTGTGTGTGTGTGTGTGTGTGTGTGTGTGTTACGAGCCAAGTGTACGCATATTGTACTTTCCTGATTTGGATTTATAAATAAACATTGTATCGTAGGGGTTTGGTTGGCGAAGACGTAGACCATTAGTTTTCTCATCTACCTGCACGGGTACGGATCACACCCATGGAACTCTGTGTGTGTGTGAGACCTCCAGTCTACCCAGCTGTCAATGGGTACCTGACTTTCTTTGGTGTAGGGAAAAATGAAGCAACGAGGGTGAAGGAGATGGGCCCCGCCCTCATGATGCTGGCCCCTAGAAAAGTTGAGATGTCTACTTCCTCACTTCCCTACTACCTCAGAGTTACGGAACAACCTTTACTTTTTACATATTTTATATGTTGTATTGCATTGTGCTCTATTATGATGTTTTGTACTTAATTGTGTTGTATTACAGTGTATTGCTTTGTGTTGTGTCGTATGTACTGAACTGTATCAAGTTGTAATTTATTGTATCGTACTGCATTATACTGTATTGTATTACATCACATCGTATTGTATTGCATTACATTGTATAAATTTATGAACAGATGTGCTTATTGTCACTTGAAAACGGTCAAGTTAATTTTTTTTAAAACTGAGATTAGATGTTTTTTCGAGTAAATTAGACGAAACGTCATAAAAGAGAGAATGATATTATGTCTTGACCATCCTGACTTTGTGGCACCAGACGGGAGGCGGCATGGAGGGGTACATTCCTGTATACGGCGTGCAGGCTGGACAGTACTACACACCACTAGTCTACCCCGGCACGTCCAACATGACCCTGACCTCACCTGCACAGCACCACTCTCTACAATCGGCGCACGTCACCCCTGGCTATCTCCCTGACTACCAGCACCCTGGGTAGGTGTTTAACCCTCCACCCCCTACTCTGGGCAGATACTTAAAGTCACCACTTTCCCCCAGCTACCAACACCCTAGATAGATGTTTAATTTCCACTTCCCCTTACTACCAACACACTGGATAGATGTTGAACTCCCAATTTCCCCAGTTTTTGTTGGGTTTTTTTTTTTTTTTTTTGGGGGGGGGGGGGGGGGATCAGAGTTGTTTCCTACAAACCTTTGAGGGAGAGTACAGGGAATCTTGCTATTAATCATTTGTGTAATTCGATGGTGATGAAATTAGATGGGACAGAGGTAGTGCATGCATTGTTCCTCTCTCTCTCTCTCTCGTTATTTTGCCCTTTGATATCGCTGTTTATGGTGTGTCTTGTCTTTGTTCCTTGGTCTTTTCCTCTTCTCCGGCGGGCTTCTTTAGTGGTTTGATGACCTATTTCCCTAGCTACCAACACTCTGAGTAGGTGTTTAAGCCAATATTTCTCCTAATTACCAACATCTTGGTAGGTGTTTAAACCCGTCCCTCCGCTTCCTCCAAGTACCAACACCCTGGATAGGTATTTAAGCTCCCCTTTACCCAGTTACCAACATTATGGGTAGGTGTCCAATTCCCCTTTCCTCAGTTACCAACACCCTGGGTAGGTGTTTAAAGCCCCCCCCCCCTTTCCCCAACTACCAGCACCACCCTGGAACAGGTTTTAAGCACCTCTTCTCCCAGCTATCAATACCTTTGTAGGTGTTTAACCACCCCACTCCCTTCCACTTTGAAGAAAATGAACATGGTTGAATAAGGAGACAGCACCAAAAAAAAAAATGAAATGGTTTACGTCCTGATAAATAAGAGATTTAGAAATTCTTTTCTGACAGCAAAAACATTGTCAGGCGCAGACTGTAACAGTTACCATAATCCTGTAATGGGAAAATTCGGGCTGAATCTAAAGAGAAGAAAACAAACCAAAAATAACATCAAACTATATCTTGGACTCTTAAAGACAGATGAGTGAACTCGTGGAAAATGTGTCGTACTTGTTAAAAATAATTCAATGCTTTGGAAAATATTGGGGAACAGTGGACAAATGTGAAAAAAAAATCAATAAATAAAAAAAGCGAAGAATAATTGGATGACAAAAGAAATTTTAGCCTTCATAGATGAACGTAGGAGGATGAAAGGAAACGAAGAAGAATGCAGAAAAGTAGATAAGGAAATCAGGAATAAGTGCAATGAAGCTAAAAGAAACTTGGTCAAAAACAAAGTGCAAAGAATCAGAAAACCTACACAAAACAGACCCTAAGTTTATGTACAGAAATATTGAAGAAATTGCTTACAGGAAAAAGACATGCACATCAACTGGTCCTTAAATTCAGAAGACAGTACGACTATTATGAAAAAATGACAAATTATTAGACAGATGGGGAGAGTACATTGAAGATCTTTGTGACAATGACAGAAGGGAGGAACGCATTATTAGAAAGAACTTTGAAGGACCACCAATAATGAAAGAAATGAAGTTCGAGCAGCGATGAAGAAGATGAAACATGGAAAAGCCCCAGGGACTAGACAGTATTACTATAGAAATAGTTGAAGGTCTAGATGAAACTGGAATTGAAAAAAATAACAGTCCTCCTAAACGAAACTTATTACACTAGGAAAATACCTAAAGATATGTCAAAGTAAATTTTCATTGCACTTCTAAACAAAGCAAGGACCGTAGAATACGAACTCCATCGTACAATCAGCTTGATGGTCATATGACAAAGATTCTTTTAAAAAATCCTGATGGGGACAAGGAATAGAATCAAACCAGAAACAGCAGATTTTGTTGACGGTAAAGGAAATGATGTAATATATATATATATATATATATATATATATATATATATATATATATATATATATATATATTATGTTATATATATATCTATATATATTTATATTATATATATATATATGTATGTATATATGTATACATTATGTATGTATATATATAGAGAGAGAGACAGACAGACAGACAGACAGATAGATAATAGTAGTAGATACATAGGTAAATAGATACATAGGTAGGTAGGTAGATAGATATGTATGTGGTATGTATGTATGTATGTATGTACGTATGTACGTAGTACGTATGTATGTTTATGTATGTATGTATACTAAGAACTCTCATGAAAAGATCAGTTGAGTTAAATAAGAATTTATATTTATGTTTAGTTGATTGTACTAAGGCTTTTGATCAGGTAAGACTCGAAGAATTCATCAACCAACTGGAAAACATTAACAGTAATGACAGTGATGATGATGATGTTAATGAGATAATAAGGATTGTGAGAACTGTGGTAACGATATCAATGTAGAGGTTATCAACAATAACAATGATGACGTGAAGACTATGATGATGATGATGATAATGATATTAACTGAAATGAAGATGGTGATGATGATGACGATGATGACGCTTAAGATGTAATCATTACAGCGATTACTATGATAATTATGATGGTGACGATGATAACGATATAGCAGTAAGAACAGTGATGACTATAGTAATGGTATCAGTGGAGGTGTTATCGATAATAACAGTGATGACTATAACGACGACGATGGGGAGGAGGAGGAGGGGAATGACGACGACGACGACGATATTAACGACAAAACGATGATGACGTTAATGGACATAACAGTGATGACTGTGACGATGATAATGTTAACAAGAACAATGACAGTGATGACTATCTCGTGCCATGCGATGCATGAGACGGTGTTATAGATGTTGGGTTATGAGTGACTGATAAGAGAATGACAGTCGACTAGAGATATTACGAAAACTGTTTGTGTGTAGGTGCCTGTTCTATGTGTTTTCCCCAATCACACACAACCTTCCATTCAGTCACCTCATCCACCTCTGCAAACAAAACATTATATTTCAATGTTTATAATTAATCAGATATCCTCAGTTCATTTTTCATGCAACTGGATCAACAAACACATAAGACAGAGATAAATGTTCAACGTCCACTATTTAATAGAAAGTAATCGATTCAGATCAGATAGGTTTCCGTCCCAAACAGTCCTTTCACAGGGACTCCTCCACTGTGTCAACACTTCAGACAGTTCGTTTCACAGCATCGAATACATTGTCCAGGATTCAGTTCATCGCTCTATAAATACATTGTTACCACACAATCTTGGGGAGCAGAACAAATTACAGTGGCGTCATTAGTCGAAAACGCCCAGGTATGTAGCAAAGCTTAGGACCAGGGACTGGAGCAGGCATCCATCCCTCAAACCAAAGTCACGTACATATGTGGCTCCCTCGTGAGCTAATCAGACCAGACAGCTCCCCACGTCAGAACCTGTAGATAGGAAAGAATTTGCTAAGTACTTCCATCTACAAAAATGTCAATAAAATGTATCGGGTTAATGGCCACACCATATTTTTATATTATATGATTGACAGACGTTTATCCCAAAATAATATTGTTTGCCTTTTAAAAGCTCGCAGGCAAATTATATTCACAGTGCCATACAGCAAATATTCTACATTAACTTCAATTTCCAAAAAATGACAACTAACTTAGCTTCATATTCATTTAACAAAAAAACATTTTACAATAAAGAACTTACCGCAAAATTCGCCATTCATGTTTCAAAAGTCCACAATTCAATAGCTCCTTCATAATCTCTACACGTCTCAATTTTTGGTAAAGTAAATTTCTCATGCTAACATTCTACAAATCCGAAGGTAAATTAATGCTGCAAAAGGAAACTTTTGTTCAAACATTAGTAACCTCAAAAAATATAAAAGATTCACCAACCTGCTAACATATTAGCAGCTTACAAAAATTAGTTCTCTTCAGGCAGCAAGGAAACGCGACCGCTTGACCTGGAAATCTCTGTAGAACTGAATTTAATTAAGTTCACAGATTTTTCAACACACAATCAACGCTACACGAATTCCACGCTCCACGCACTCCACGCTTTTACTTCACAGCCAATCCAAAAACATTTCCCATTTCAACCAATGAGAACGAAAACACCGAAAACAACACTGGGTGCTCCAATCCACAAAAGCAAAAATGAGCCAAAACCCTACACAAAAGTGAAAATGTAAAAAACAGCACTAAGAAAATATATACAACACATCCGTCACAGACGGCAAGAGTGCTCCAACCGGCTGGGTCAGCAGAGAATCTCAGGGCATCACTCCAGCGTTCCGTAGTATCCACTAGTTGTAGATCTCTGTCGACCATCTGGTGCCAGTTCGTTTTTGGTCTTCCTTTTCTTCCGTCTTCCTGGGTTCTAGTTCAGGATTTGCTTGGAGGATCTGGAAGATGTTTATAGTCTGACAGCATGGCCCAGCCACCCAGTCGACGTTGGCAGGTAATGTTAGTAATTGGGATTTTGAACTTATTTTGTCGTTTGTTACAAAGTCTTTCCATTTGATGACCTAGGTCTTGCGAAGATATTTCAGGTCAAAGGAGTCAAGCTTCCTGTTGCGGCTTCTTTTTTAGGCGCCACGTTTCACAGATGTACAGTAAAAACATAATAGAACGTCGAAGTTCGATAACTGCGATTTTAGCATGATGGAAATTTTCTTGCTGTTTATCATTTTTGACAGCTTGCTGAAGCTGCCGCTACTTTTCTCATCTCACAGTTCAGTTTTGTAATCATATTGCTTGAATGTTGATTGAACTGCGCAGGTAGATGGAAGTCCTCGACGACCTCAACCTCTTTCTGTCATGTGAATACTCCTGATGTAGTGGGTGCTGTCCAAACAAACATATTTTTGTTTTCTTGGCACCGATGATAAGTCCAATGCTGTTCGCATCTCTGCTGATATCACTGACGAGTGAATGGAGATCTTGAGTGTCACCAGCCAGTGTGATGATGTCGCCTGCGAAATCCAATCGGACAAACTTTCCCTGTCCTGCCACTGGATGCCTTTGCCTCCACAGCCGTCTTCAGCACCCAATCCATGGCCAGTGGAAAGAGGAACGGTGACAAGGTGCGGCCCTGAGTAACTCCAGTCAGCACTTCAAGCCAGTCGCTTCGACCATCTTCCATCCTAACACAGCATCTCGTGTCGCTATAAATGTTCTCTATGGCAGTAATTATTTTTGGTGGAATGTCATAGGCTTGCATGATCTTCTAAAGCTATGGTCTGTGGATGCTGTCAAAGGCCTTGATGAATTCAATAAAGCTGGCAAAGTCCAAAAGAAAAGAAAATGCTTGCTCTACCATTTTGAAACCATCAAGTTATAGAGTCTGTTTGAGATTTATCTTTAAACAACGGTGAAGCCCATGATAATGTTTACAACATGACACTATTAGCCCAAGGGATGAACTGTACAATCCAATAAACGTCGCCAAAGACAAAGATGGAAACCACTTCAATAACAAAGGCAGTATCAAAAACAGATGAGAGGGGCCAACTACTCAACCCATTCAGTCTGGAAAATGTTCAGTACAATAATTCCAGCCAACTCACTCGAAAGAAGAACCGAATGTCTTAAGATTATAAGTTCAACAGGCATTGACAATCGGCCCCCAAAATAAAGTTGCCGAATCACAGCATGTGCAGAAATGCGAATCACATGGTGATGTTTTTTTTTTTCCAAACAGCATGGAGAGAAATAAAAGTCTAGGAAGATTGGCAATGAGTACTTGTGGTTCCCATCTGGAAAGAGGAGGCAGCAAACAAGATTGCGACACATACAGAGGAATATCACTCCTGTTGGCAAATCCGGGAACAACGCATTAGATACAACGTACCCTCCGCTCTGCCTCCGATCCTCTGACTTTTCGCTTTCCACGCACTAAGCTCAATACCTATGGTCCACGAGCCTTCTGTGTTTCTGGTCCGCTCTCCTGGAACAAACTTCCTCTCTGTCCGTCAGCAACCTACTTTTGTCTCCTTCAAGTCCGCTCTCAAAACTCACCTTTTCTCCTCTGCATAAAATCCTGACCTCACTCAATCCCCTCTGCAGCCTGTCTCCACTCGGAGGGGAATCACATTGCAATATATAATTGTATATAATATGCTCTCTATAATTTTCCATTGTTTTTATTCTTTCTCCCCATTTATAGCCGTGTGTGTGTGTGTGTGTGTGTGTGTGTGTGTGTGTGTGTGTGTGTGTGTGTGTGTGCGTGGGTGCGTGTGTGTGCGGGCGTGCGTGCGTGTGTATGCGTGCGTGCGTGTGTGTGTGTTTCAGCGCTTAGATTTGATTTTATCAAGATTTTGCGCTATATAAATATTGTAATTATTATTATTATTATTATAAATGGAATCGTTTCTGAAGGAGGCACTGATGGGTTTCAGGAAAGACGAAGGTACCCAAACGCTATCTTTGCTCTAGGATAACGTTGTGAAACTACAATCAAACTTCACAAAGAACTGAAATTTGTCTTCCTGTACCAGGAAAAGGCATTGGACTGGGTAAACAGAGACAAGCTATGGAAAGTGTTAGAGCTGTACAACATCAAAGGCCACCTTTTAGACAACGTTGATGACAACGATGATGATAACGATGATAATCATATTGTGTTTCAGAACAATGGTGGGGTTACAGTGGCGGAATAATGGGCCTCAGCTGAGTTCACAGCAATTCGTTCAGCAGCAACTAACTCAGGAACAACTAACTCAGCAACAGTTAACTCAGCAACAGTTAACTCAGCAACAGTTAACTCAGCAACACCTAACCCAGCAACAGCTAACTGAGCAACATTCCAGTCCACAGCAAGGCGTTATAACTTACTGGCTGCAGCATGGTAAGTTGTGTTACATTCAGTGGTCATTAAGTTGTATCACATTCAGCAGCTAGGCAGTTGTGTTACATTCAGTGGTCATTAAGTTGTATCACATTCAGCAGCTAGGTAGTTGTGTTACATTCAGTGGTCATTAAAATTGTATCACATTCAGCAGCTAGGTAGTTGTGTCACATTCAGTGGTCATTAAGTTGTATCACATTCAGCAGCAAGGTAGTTGTGTCACATTCAGTGGTCATTAAGTTGTATCACATTCAGCAGCTAGGTAGTTGTGTCACATTCAGTGGTCATTAAGTTGTATCACATTCAGCAGCTAGGTAGTTGTGTTACATTCAGTGGTCATTAAGTTGTATCACATTCAGCAGCTAGGTAGTTGTGTCACATTCAGTGGTCATTAAGTTGTATCACATTCAGCAGCTAGGTAGTTGTGTTCCATTCAGTGGTCATTAAGTTGTATCACATTCAGCAGCTAGGTAGTTGTGTTACATTCAGTGGTCATTAAGTTGTATCACATTCAACAGCTAGGTAGTTGTGTCACATTCAGTGGTCATTAAGTTGTATCACATTCAGCAGCTAGGTAGTTGTGTTACATTCAGTGGTCATTAAGTTGTATCACATTCAGCAGCTAGGTAGTTGTGTCACATTCAGTGGTCATTAAGTTGTATCACATTCAGCAGCTAGGTAGTTGTGTACATTCATGTCTTAATGTATCACATTCAGCGCTAGTAGTTGTGTTACATTCAGTGGTCATTAAGTTGTATCACATTCAGCAGCTAGGTAGTTGTGTACATTCAGTGGTCATTAAGTTGTATCACATTCAGCAGCTAGGTGTTTGTTACATTCAGTGGTCATTAAGTTGTATCACATTCAGCAGCTAGGTAGTTGTGTTACATTCAGTGGTCATTAAGTTGTATCACATTCAACAGCTAGGTAGTTGTGTCACATTCAGTGGTCATTAAGTTGTATCACATTCAGCAGCTAGGTAGTTGTGTCCATTCAGTGGTCATTAAGTTGTATCACATTCAGCAGCTAGGTAGTTGTGTCACATTCAGTGGTCATTAAGTTGTATCACATTCAGCAGCTAGGTAGTTGTGTCACATTCAGTGGTCATTAAGTTGTATCACATTCAGCAGCTAGGTAGTTGTGTCACATTCAGTGGTCATTAAGTTGTATCACATTCAGCAGCTAGGTAGTTGTATACTCTGTCTATGGTCCATTAAGTTGTAGCATTGGTATGTTGTGTCAATTAAGTGTCCATTAAGTTGTATCTTCAGCACAGGTAGTTGTTCACATCAGGTCATTAGTTGTATCACATTAGCCAGTGTTTAGTTCACATTCAGGCATTAGTTGTATTACATTCAGAGCTAGAAGTTGTGTACATTCATGGTCATTAAGTTGTTACATTCAGCGTAGTATTGTTGTTACATTCATGGTCTTAATTATATTGTCACAGCTAAGTTGGTCATTAGTGTTTATATCACATTCAGCAGCTAGGTAGTTGTGTCACATTCGTGGTCATTAAGTTGTATCACATTCAGCAGCTAGGTAGTTTTCGTGGTTATGTCACATTCAGAGCTAGTAAGTTGTGTCACATTCAGTGCATTAGTTGTATACTTCGCAGCAGGTATTTAGTCACATTCAGCTAGAGTTAGTAGTGGTCACTAAGGTCTTAGTTGTATCACATTCAAGCTAGGTGTGGTACATAGTGGTCATTACTATCATGTCATTAAGTTTGTATCACATTAGCACAGTGTGTGTCATTAGTGTCATTAATTTACACATCAGCATAGGTAGTTGTGTACATTCAGTGGTCATTAAGTTGTATCACATTCAGCAGCTAGGTAGTTTGTGTACATTCAGTGGTCATTAAGTTGTATCACATTCAGCAGCTAGGTAGTTGTGTACATTCAGTGTCATTAATTGTATCACATTCAGCAGCTAGGTAGTTGTGTCACATTCAGTGGTCATTAAGTTGTATCACATTCAGCAGCTAGGTAGTTGTGTTACATTCAGTGGTCATTAAGTTGTATCACATTCACAGCTAGGTAGTTGTGTCACATTCAGTGGTCATTAAGTTGTATCACATTCAGCAGCTAGGTAGTTTGTACATTCAGTGGTCTATTGTATCACATTCACAGCAAGGTAGTTGTGTACATTCAGTGGTCCTAAGTTCATCACATCTAGTAGTGCAGTATTGTCATTCGTGCATTAAGTTGTATCACATTCACAGCTAGGTAGTTGTGTTACATTCAGTGGTCATTAAGTTGTATCACATTCAGCAGCTAGGTAGTTGTTTACATTCAGTGGTCATTAAGTTGTATCACATTCAGCAGCTAGGTAGTTGTGTCACATTCAGTGTCTAAGTTGATCATTCACAGTAGATTGTCACTTCGTGGTCATTAGTTGTATCAACTTAGCAGCTAGGTAGTTGTTACATTCAGTGGTCATTAAGTTGTATCACATTCAGCAGCTAGGTAGTTGTGTACATTCAGTGCTTAATTGTTCAATCAGACTAGTATGTTCACATTCAGTGGTATTAGTTGTATCACATTCAGTCATTAGTAGTTGTGTCACATTCAGTGTCATTAGTTGTACATTCAGCAGCTAGTAGTTGTTCACATTCAGTGGTCATTAGTGTATCACATTCAGCACTAGGTAGTTGTGTCACATTCAGTGGCATTAGTTTGTATCACATTCAGGCAGTAGTTGTTACATTCATGGTCATTAGTTGTATGACATTCAGCAGCTAGTATTGTGTCACATTCAGTGTCATAAGTTGTATCACATTCAGCGTAGTAGTTGTGTTTACCATTCAGGTCATTAAGTTGTATCACATTCAGCATGGTATTCATTGTTCATATTCATCAGTGGTCATTAAGTTGTATCACATTCACAGCTAGTAGTTTGTCACATTCAGTGTGTTAATTGTATATCACATTCAGCAGCTAGGTAGTTGTGTCACATTCAGTGGTCATTAAGTTGTATCACATTCAGCAGCTAGGTATTGTGTCACATTCAGTGGTCATTAAGTTGTATCACATTCAGCAGCTAGGTAGTTGTGTCACATTCAGTGGTCATTAAGTTGTATCACATTCAGCAGCTAGGTAGTTGTGTCACATTCAGTGGTCATTAAGTTGTATCACATTCACAGCTAGGTAGTTGTGTCACATTCAGTGGTCATTAAGTTGTATCACATTCAGCAGCTAGGTAGTTGTGTCACATTCAGTGGTCATTAAGTTGTATCACATTCAGCAGCTAGGTAGTTGTGTCACATTCAGTGGTCATTAAGTTGTATCACATTCAGCAGCTAGGTAGTTGTGTTACATTCATGTCATTAATTGTACACATTCAGCAGCTAGGTAGTTGTGTCACATTCAGTGGTCATATTAAGTTGTATCACATTCAGAGTCAGTAGTTGTTACATTCAGTGGTCATTAAGTTGTATCACATCAGCAGCTAGTATTGTGTACATTCATGGCATAGTTGTATCACTTCAGCACTAGGTAGTTGTGTTACATCAGTGGTCATTAAGTTGTATCACATTCACAGTAGTATTGTGTCACATTCATGGTCATTAAGTTGTATCACATCCAGCTAGGTAGTGTGTACATTCAGTGGTCATTAAGTTGTATCACATTCAGCAGCTAGGTAGTTGTGTACATTCAGTGGTCATTAAGTTGTATCACATTAGCAGAGTAGTTGTGTACATTCTGGTCATTAAGTTGTATCACATTCACAGCTAGTAGTTGTGTAATTCAGTGGTCATTAAGTTGATCACATTCAGCACTAGGTAGTTGTTTACATTCAGTGGTCATTAAGTTGTATCACATTCAGCAGCTAGGTAGTTGTGTACATTCAGTGGTCATTAAGTTGTATCACATTCAGCAGAGGTAGTTGTGTCATTCAGTGGTCATTAAGTTGTATCACATTCAGCAGCTAGGTAGTTGTGTCACATTCAGTGGTCATTAAGTTGTATCACATCAGCACTAGGTAGTTGTGTACATTCAGTGGTCATTAAGTTGTATCACATTAGCAGCTAGGTAGTTGTGTACATTCAGTGGTCATTAAGTTGTATCACATTCAGCAGCTAGGTAGTTTGTACATTCAGTGGTCTTAAGTTGTATCACATTCAGCAGCTAGGTAGTTGTGTACATTCATGGTCATTAAGTTGTATCACATTCAGCAGCTAGGTAGTTGTGTCACATTCAGTGGTCATTAAGTTGTATCACATTCAGCAGCTAGGTAGTTGTGTCACATTCAGTGGTCATTAAGTTGTATCACATTCACAGCTAGGAGTTGTGTACATCAGTGGTCATTAAGTTGTATCACATTCAGCAGCTAGTAGTTGTGTAATTCAGTGTCATTAAATTGTATCACATTCAGCAGCTAGGTAGTTGTGTCAATCAGTGTCATTAGTGTATCACATTCACAGCTAGGTATTGTGTACATTCATGGTCATTAATTGTATCACATTCAGCACTAGGTAGTTTGTCACATTCAGTGGTCATTAAGTTGTATCACATTCAGAGCTAGGTAGTTGTTACATTCAGTGGTCATAAGTTGTATCACATTCATAGTAGTTGTGTACATAGTGGTCATTAAGTTGTATCACATTCAGCAGCTAGGTAGTTGTGTACATTCAGTGGTCTAGTTGTATCACATCAGCAGCTAGGTATTGTGTACATTCAGTGGTCTTAAGTGTATCACATTCAGCAGTAGGTTTGGTCAATCATACAGTAGTGTGTACATCAGTGTCATTAAGTTGTATCACATTCCACAGTAGATGTGTGTTACATTCAGTGGTCTTAAGTTGTATCACATTCACAGCTGGTGTTGTGTACATTCAGTGGTCATTAAGTGTATCATTCAGCAGTAGGTAGTTGTGTACATTCAGTGGTCATTAATTGTATCACATTCAGCATAGGTAGTTGTTACATCAGTGGTCATTAAGTTGTATCACATCAGAGCTAGGTAGTTGGTACATTCAGGGTCATAAGTTGTATCACATCAGCAGCTAGGTAGTTGGTTACATTCAGTGGTCATTAAGTTGTATACATTCAGCAGCTAGGTAGTTGTGTACATCAGTGGTCATTAAGTTGTATCACATTCAGCAGCTAGGTAGTTGTGTTATTCGTGGTCATTAAGTTGTATAATTCAGCAGTAGGTAGTGTTACATCAGTGGTCATTAAGTTGTATCACATCAGCAGTAGTAGTTGTGTACATTCAGTGGTCATTAATGTATCACTAAGCAAGTAGTTGGTCAATTCAGTGGTCATTAAGTTGTATCACATTCAGCAGTAGGTAGTTTGTCACATTCAGTGGTCATAAGTTGTATCACATTCAGCAGCTAGTAGTTGTTACATTCGTGTCATTAAGTTTATCACATTAGACAGTATTGTGTCATCGTAGTAGTTGTGTACATTCAGTGGTCATTAAGTTGTATCACATCAGCAGTAGGAGTTGTCAATTCAGTGGTCATTAATTGTATACATTAAGCAGCTAGGTAGTGTTACATCAGTGGTCATTAAGTTGTATCAATTCAGCAGTAGGTAGTTGTGTACATTCAGTGGTCTTAGTTGTATCACATTCAGCAGCTAGGTGTTTGTAATTCAGTGGTCTTAAGTTGTATCACATTCACATTCAGTGGTATTAAGTTGTATCACATTCAAGCAGGAGTTGTGTACATTCAGTGTCATTAAGTTGTTCACATCAGAGTAGTAGTTGTTTACATTCAGGTATAGTTGTTAATTCAGGTAGTAGTTGTTCACATTCATGGTTTTTGTTCACATCAGACAGTAGTTGTACATTCAGTGGTCATTAAGTTGTATCACATCAGCAGCTAGGTAGTTGTGTACATCATGGTCATTAATGTATCACATCAGAGCTAGGTAGTTGTGTCATTCGTGTCATAAGTTGTATCACATTCACAGCTAGGTAGTTGTGTACATTCAGTGTCCATTAGTTGTTTCACATCAGCATAGGTATTTCACATTATGTCATTATGTAAATTAGCACTAGGAGTTGTGACATCAGTGGTTAATTTATCACATCCACAGGTAGGTAACATTCATTATTGTATCACATTCAGAGAGGTATTGTGTAATTGTGCAATTACACTAAGTGGTGTTACATCAGTGGTCATAAGTGTATCACATCAGCAGTAGGTAGTTGTGTCCATAGTGGTCATTATTGTATAAGTGTAGTTTCACATTCAGATAGTAGTGTGTACATTCAGTCATATTGTTACATTCAGGTAGTATTTCACATTCATGGTATGTTCAATTCAGGCTGGTATGCACATAGTGGTATTAAGTTTATCACATTCACAGTAGTAGTTTGTCACATCAGTGTCATTAAGTTGTACACATCAGCAGCTAGTAGTTTGTATTCATGGATAGTTGTTACATCAGCATAGTTTACATTCAGTGTATTGTTTACATTAGCAGCTAGTAGTTGTGTACATTCAGTGTCATTAAGTTGTATCACATTCAGCAGTAAGTTGTCACATTCAGTGTATAGTTGTTCACATTAGCAGCTAGGTATTGTTCATCAGTGGTCATTAAGTTGTATCACATTCAGCAGTAGGTAGTTGTGTCACATTCAGTGGTCATAAGTTGTTCACATTCAGCAGTAGGTAGTTGTGTACATTCAGTGGTCATTAAGTTGTATCACTTCAGCACTAGGTGTTGTGTCATACATTCATTGGCATTAAGTTGTTCACATTCAGCATAGTATTGTGTCACATTCAGTGGTCATTAATTGTATCACATTCAGCAGCTAGGTAGTTGTGTACATTCAGTGGTCATTAAGTTGTATCACATTCAGAGCAGGTAGTTGTGTACATTCAGTGTCATTAGTTGTATCACATTCAGCAGCAGGTAGTTGTGTCACATTCAGTGGTCATTAAGTTGTATCACATTCACAGCTAGTAGTTGTGTTACATTCAGTGGTCATTAAGTTGTATCACATTCAGCAGCTAGGTAGTTGTGTCACATTCAGTATATGTAGTTGTGTCACTCAGGTCATTAGTTGTATCACATTCAGCAGCTAGTAGTTGTGTCACATTCAGTGGTCATTAATTGTATCACATTCAGCAGCTAGGTAGTTGTTTTCACATTCAGTGGTCATTAAGTGTATCACATTCACACTAGGTAGTTGTGTCACATTCAGTGGTCATTAAGTTGTATCACATTCAGCAGCTAGGTAGTTGTGTCACATTCAGTGGTCATTAAGTTGTATCACATTCAGCAGCTAGGTAGTTGTGTCACATTCAGTGGTCATTAAGTTGTATCACATTCAGCAGCTAGGTAGTTGTGTCACATCAGTGGATAAGTTGTATCACATTCAGCAGCTAGGTTAGTTGTGTCACATTCAGTGGTCATATATAGTTGTATCACATTCAGCAGCTAGGTAGTTGTGTTCACATTCAGTGTCATTAAGTTGTATCACATTCAGCAGCTAGGTAGTTGTGTCACATTCAGTGGTCATTAAGTTGTATCACATTCAGCAGCTAGGTAAAGGGTTGTATGTTACATTCAGTGGTCATTAAGTTGTATCACATTCAGCAGCTAGGTAGTTGTGTCACATTCAGTGGTCATTAAGTTGTATCACATTCAGCAGTAGGTGTTGTTCATTCAGTGTCATTAAGTTGTATCACATTCAGCAGCTAGGTAGTTGTGTTACATTCAGTGGTCATTAAGTTGTATCACATTCAGCAGCTAGTAGTTGTGTACATTCATGGTCTTAAGTTGTATCACATTCAGCAGCTAGTAGTTGTGTACATTCAGTGGTCATTAAGTTGTATCACTTCAGCAGCTAGGTAGTTTGTCACTTCAGGTCATAAGTTGTATCACATTCACAGCTAGGTAGTTGTTACATTCAGTGGTCATTAAGTTGTATCACATTCAGCAGCTAGGTAGTTGTGTTACATTCAGTGGTCATTAAGTTGTATCACATTCAGCAGCTAGGTAGTTGTGTCACATTCAGTGGTCATTAAGTTGTATCACATTCAGCAGCTAGGTAGTTGTGTCACATTCAGTGGTCATTAAGTTGTATCACATTCAGCAGCTAGGTAGTTGTGTCACATTCAGTGGTCATTAAGTTGTATCACATTCAGCAGCTAGGTAGTTGTGTCACATTCAGTGGTCATTAAGTTGTATCACATTCAGCAGCTAGGTAGTTGTGTCACATTCAGTGGTCATTAAGTTGTATCACATTCAGCAGCTAGGTAGTTGTGTTACATTCAGTGGTCATTAAGTTGTATCACATTCAGTAATCAGGTAGTTGTGTCACATTCAGTAATCAGGTAGTTTGTTCACATTCAGTAATCAGGTAGTTGTGTCACATTCAGTAATCAGTAGTTTGTCACATTCAGTAATCAGGTAGTTGTGTCACATTCAGTAATCAGGGTAGTTGTGTCACATTCAGTAATCAGGTAGTTGTCTCACATTCAGTAATCAGGGTAGTTGTGTCACATTCAGTAATCCAGGTAGCTGTGTCACATTTAGTAATCAGGGTAGTTGTGTCACATTCAGTAATCCAGGTAGTTGTGTCACATTCAGTAATCAGGGTTGTTGTGCCACATTCAGTAATCAGGGTAGTTGTGTCACATTCAGTAATCCAGGTAGTTGTGTCACATTCAGTAATCAGGGTAGTTGTGTCACATTCAGTAATCAGGGTAGTTGTGCCACATTCAGTAATCAGGGTAGTTGTGTCACATTCAGTAATCAGGTAGTTGTGCCACATTCAGTAATCAGGGTAGTTGTGCCACATTCAGTAATCAGGGTAGTTGTGTCACATTCAGTAATCAGGTAGTTGTGCCACATTCAGTAATCAGGGTAGTTGTGCCACATTCAGTAATCAGGGTAGTTGAACCACATTCAGTAATCAGGGTAGTTGGGTCACATTCAGTAATCAGATAGTTGGGTCACAATTAGTAGCCGATAAATGATGTCACATTTTGTACCCAGGTAATAATAACTTTTTAATTCTATGTCTTGTCGATGGAAAAGGATTTGCTCTTAGTGAATGTTTAAGGTTCCAGTAAAAATTACCCATTGCTTTATAGTTTTATAGTACATTAAAAGAAACAATTAAAGGTTACAAAAACAATATCATTATTGTAAGTATTTGGAACATTGCTATAAACCCAAACATAGACTGATATGACTATATACGTTAATAACCGAAAAACCAGAGAAGCACTGGAAAATATGACGAGATAACTAAATTTGACAGATATCTGAAGAGAGAACAATCCTGAATGTAAACATTATTTGTAGAAAAAGCCGACACCACCAAAACAAAGCCGACTCTAATGTCAGATATTTGTACTAGTATTTCTCTCAGGCTACCGTTCAGACCGTTCAATGATAACAGTTCACATACTATTCCACAAAACCGAAAAGGCGAACATTTTCTGGAAATTCAGTTAATTTCATTTAAAGGACGGACAATATGTAAAAGAAATGAATGAAGTAATTGCTAAGTGATCTGAAATAAGCAGCTGTTCATTACAAAAAAAATCGGTTTTGGATGAAACGGCAAAAGCTTGACATTGAACTAAAAATTCCTGATAAATTGTTTCTAGACTTCCTGTTAATGAAAGTGCGATAAAAAAGAAAAAGAAACACAGCGTATGCCACAATGGAAACTAGGCAAACAAAATAGAAAACAGACTTGTAGAAGTTACAGAAGCTCTTGAAGAGGTTGAAAACAAAGCAATACAATACATAGCCTCATCTGTTCACGAACATGATTAAAATTACGTCACCTTTATCATAGTCCTCTAGTCTATTACACGCGAAAAATCGCGCGCACACGCGCGTGCGCGCGCACGCACAACACACACACACACACACACACACACACACACACACACACACACACACCCCACACACACACACACACACACACACACACACACACACACCACACACACACACACACACACACACACACCACACACACACGAAACTAGAAAGTAATACAAATAAGCAAGTAAACAAAACGAACGAAAAACAACGACATAAAAGAACACACAAACACAAATACAAACTACAAACATCATGACATGATTGTATTATGGCCCAAGGCCAATGTATATTAAAAACTTTTTTGAGTCTTTTAACTCTACAAACACCATGATAACCTTGTAAAATACAAAACACACAAACAAACAAACAAACCACAAACAAACGAACAAACAAAAACTATGACAACCTTCACCATTCCTCGAACCGTCTTTTCCATTTCTTCCAATTTCCTCTAGAAGGCAAAAAAAAACAACAACAACAACAAAAAACCACACACACTCATACATTTTGTTCCACGCTGTAGAAGTCTGCGCAGAATTACTTTTGTGATAGCGCCAATGTTTGAATGATGATTGGCTATTGTCTTTCCTTTGTGGTAGATTTTCGGCCCTTCTTGTAACTGTTCTTTTTTAGCAAGACGACCAATGGTAGAATGGCACATTTTAAGCGTCTAAAGAATTTCCAACGTGCAGAATTCTTGTTGTAGTGGTATTATATGCAAGTTTATATGCAAGTTTATTTTTCTTAACACGAGATGTCCGGGACAGTAGACCCACTGAGTTTTTGTGGATTGATAATGCTCATTGGTTTGTGCCACTTTGGGGTTTCTTCTCCACTTTGCACTTTTTGAACAAGTTTCGTCGAGTTGCTGTTTTGACCATCTCGATAAGTGGATTTTTCGGATATGCATTTATTTGTTTTGTTTTGTTTGTTTGTTTGTTTGTTATTCCCTGACTGAATTGAAGAAAGGTCAAGCAGGCATCGCATAGTCTCTGTGGGTGTGTCTTTTGTGGTTCCGAAGATCACTTTCATTGCTTCATTCTGCGTTCTGACTAGTTTCAATACATTGTTTAGTCTAGTATCAAACTAAACCAAGGATGTGTCACACTAAACCAAGAATGTCATTTATCCACGAATTGATGGGACTGTTGTTGTTGTTGTTGTTGTTGTTGTTACTGTTATTATACTAACTGACCATAGTGATTTTGCCTGCAGGGTACCTGCACCAGTGACTTGAAGATACGCGTTACCTCCCCTGCTTCTGCTTCCATGGACATATCGATCTTCACGGACATAGTGATTTTCACACTCATCAACATTCACGGATATAATAATGTGCATTAACACATCAACATTCACAGTGATGTTTCCAGACACATCAACATTCATGGATATAATGGTTTTCGCAGACACATCAACATTCACGGACATAATGATGGCCACAGATACATCAATATTCACGTGCATAGTGATTTTCACACAGACGTCAACTTTCATGGATTAATGATTTCACAGAACATTAACATTCATGGCCATAGTGATTTTCACAGACACGTCAACATTCACGGACATAGTAATGTGCACAGACGTGTAAATATTCTCGGTCAAAGTGATTTTCACAGACACATTAACATTCATGGACATCGCGATTTTCACAGACATAACATTCATGGACATAGTGGCTGTCCATGAATGTTGATGTGACTATGAAAATCACTGTTATGCCACAAGAGAGTCCAGGAGACGCGCAGGTTGAATCCGCCAAAGAAGACAACTCCAGGACAAAACCCGTCTTATTGAATAAGAAATCTGCTTCCTTTAGCATCATCTGAAGGCAGTTGCAGGCAACCATTAGCACCAGCATCAGCAGGTAGACCATGGTCATGCCAGCTGTTCGTTATCATTTCACCCCTGCCCATAAGGCAGCACGTTGCGCCTTTAGCATGTATCATGCGAGACAGACCGACAGCAGTGGTCAAATGTACTCTTCAGTGACCAATGGCAGTTTACGCTGACTCATAATGTCCAGAAGAGGGTAAACCTGTGGCAGGGTTCTATCACAGTCTGGGATGTCTCCAGCCTTAATCAGGGGACAGTCTGCATACATGGCAACCTGACCGGTCTTCACGACAAGGATGACATCCCGAGACCGCTGGCTGTGCCTGAACTGAATAGTCTTCATTACCAGGATGACATCCTAAGACCACTGGCTGTGCCTGAATTGAACAGTCTTCATTACCAGGATGACATCCTAAGACCACTGGCTTTTCTCAGATTGACTGGCCTCCACTACAAGGATGACATCCTAAGACTACTGGCTGTGGCTAAACTGACCGGCTTTCATGACAAGGTTCAGGTGCTGAGAACACTGGCTATGTCTAAACTGCAACAGATGGGACCTTAGGCTGTCTGGTGAAATCAGTTACTGATACTCCCACACTCTCATGAAATGCATAGTCCAGATTACTGTATCAACTGAAATAAAAGTTTTGTGAAGTCTTCAACAAGGCATTAATGCATTGGTGAGATGTTTGCAAAATTTAGCACATGGACTTTCCTCATTTGGAAAGAGAGAGAGAGAGAGAGGGGAGGTGTGTTGTGTTGGTGTGTGTGTGTGTGTGTGTGTGTGTGTGTGTGTGTGTGTGTGTGTGTGTGTGTGTGTGTGTGTGTGTGTGTGTGTGTGTGTGTGTGTTCGTTCTTTAATTTAACGTCTTTTCACTAAAAGTGATATTAGATGGGGGAGGGGGGGGGAATAATAAATGAATGAACAAAATAAAATGTAGAACGATAGTTGGACGGGTTGGATTGGGGCAGAGGGAAGACAGAGGAAAAAGACAGTAGGTGGGAGAACAGAAAAATGGAACGAGAACTTAACACTAACAATTAACTTCAACAATGTGAAGGGAAATTGTAACTCTAAAACACAAACCGAATAAAGTTAAAGTAATGCGTAAAGTAAAGTAAAGTAGTGTGTGTGTGTGTGTGTGTGTGTGTGTGTGTGTGTGTGTGTGTGTGTGTGTGTGTGTGCGTGTGAGTGTGGTGCGTGTGTGGTGTGTGTGCGTGTGTGTATGTGTGTGTGAATGTGCCTGTATAGTAGGTAGGTAGGGGACAATTCGACGTGTACGGTAGTAGAAAGCGGACGTGTGTGTGATTTGGAGACGTCCCCAAAATCACAAAATTAAAATTGGTTCAAAATCATAAAATAACCTTAAAATTATATACCGATGTGTATAAAATATAAATTAAGTAATTTTTAAAAAAAATGTTCCCTAATTACTACATATTTTGCTTGTAGTAATTTGGGGACGTCCCTTAATTAATACATCCCACTGACCCTGTTTTCACACAGATTGGAGTCATACAGCTTTTCAGTCGTAGTCGGTTTAAAAGCGTATGTCTTTGGCTTCTTTACTGTCTGAGACAGATCTCTTTTCTTTATGGTTTTCTGTCTATTGTTATTGTTGTGTAAGTGCTGATGGTGTCATGTTGTTATTTTACCATCTTCCTTTTAAAGACAATAACAGATTTTGTTGTCTAGCACTGCTATTAATAGATTTATTGACTGAATAATTTACATTCGTACTGATTAATTTTATGGCGTTTTGTTTAAATAGTTTAATACTTATTGTTTTTTAATAAAATGCTGTCCATATGGCTAGATTTCAATCGTTAATTTATTTAGTCATTTCTTTCTTTATTCATTTATTGTTTTTGTATGTATAATTGTTTATTTATTTACGTGTTAATGTATTCATTTATTTGTTTATTGTATCAGTCCGCCAGAATGACTCTGTAAGTGCTTCACCACAGACCTACCTAACATCACACAGACATGTAAGTAGCCTTGTCCGACTGTTAAGGGCACTTGAGATATACTGCTCCGAGTTTGGACTTTTTTCATGAGGGATTCGTTGCACTCTGACAAACCCTTATGCACTCCACCAAATCTGCCATCTGCTGTCTGACAGACTATCTAAGCCCGTGTAGAACTGTATGCGCTGACAAGGTCTTGAAATGGAGGGGGGGGGGGAGAGAACAGCACCTATGAAACACTCGACTGACACCGCCAGAATGATTAAAACAAAGATGGGCAGTGAACTCACCAGTTTTTTATGTTGCAGGCTGGAACTAGACTCGAGACATCAGACCTTGAGATCCAGGGTTCAGATCCAACAAAACTACACTCATACACACACATACACACACGCACACACACACGCACGCGCACACACCCCCGCACGCACAGACGCACACACACGCACGCGCACACTCACACCAGCACAAACGCACGCACACACACACGTACGCGCGTACACGCACGCACGCACATACGCACGCACACATACGCACGCACACATACTCACGCACGCACACACGTACGCACGCACGCACATGCGCACTTGATACCGAATCCTTCACGTACGCAAACCCTGTGTGGTAACAAGATCTTCACAACAATACCGATATAAAAGAATTAAAACAACAGAGAAAGAGCCAACCTACACGGCCTTAAAGGCCTACTGGTTACCTTCACGTCCATTTTCATAGACAACAAATATCTGCATCGGAGGCCAACCCATGGAGATTAGAGTGTTTACGTCTCCGAGATGGAGGTAGACTGCTATTCTGAAATATACTCCTAATCATAATTTAAGGGCCACTTCTTCCTTCCTCTCTAATTTTAAGTTGAAATAATTGACAATGTTTAGAATTGATTCTATGTTTTATTTCATCATTTCCACACCTGTTTTGGAAAAAGAAATTAGCACAATGACCCATTAGTGAACAGCACATGCATTTAAAGGAACATCCCCCCCTTTTCAAAAAACAGAAAGTGTCAGATTTGGCCAATCTGTTTTCAATATCGCGTGTGTCCGCCCCGAGCCTTGATGCATGCTTCACAGCGCCGATGCATCGATCCCACAAGGGTACGGAGTGTGTCCTGAGGGATGGCCGCCCACTCGATCTGCAGGATGTCGACCAGCCTGGCCAGGGTGCCCGGTGGGGGGTGGTTGTCCCTGATGCACCTCCCGAGCACATCCCAGAGGTGTTCAATTGGGTTCAGGTCAGGTGAGCACGCTGGCCAGGCCATACGGACGACTTCATGCTGCTCCAGGAAGTCGGTCACAAGGCGTGCTCGATGCGCAGGTGCATTGTCGTCCTGGAAGATGGCGCCTTGACCAAGGTCCACAAGCGCAGGCAGTGCCACGGCCGCCAGAACCTCGTCCCGGTACCGGACCCCGTTCAGGATGCCGTCAATGGGGAGCAGGGGGGTCCGGGTACCACGGCTCATGCCACCCCACACCTCACCGACCCGCCGCCGTACCGGTTATGCTCTTGGACAGTGGCGTCAGCGAACCTCTCCCCTTGACGTCGCCACACCCGAGCCCGGCCATCGTTAAAGGTCAGGGTGAACCTGGACTCATCCGAAAACAAGACCCGGGCCCACTGTTGCCTTGTCCAGGTCACGTGCTCCCTGGCCCAGGTCATGCGGCGCACTCTGTTGACCGGTGACAGCACGTGACCTCAAGTTTGCCTCATGTAGCCGTCTTCTCACCGTGCTGCAGCTGATGTTAGCACCTGTTGCGTCCCTCAGCTGACCCCTCAAGGTCACCGCAGTGGATGCCCTTTCCCTCAGGACGGAGAGGGCAAGGTAGCGGTCTTGCTGTCTTGTCGTTACTCTGGGTCGACCCGTGTGACGCCTTTCCTGGACTGCTCCAGTCTCATTGAAGCGCTCCAGCAGTCTCTGGATTGTGGAATGCGACACTTCAAGTCGTCTAGCAACTTCCCGCTGCGCTAGGCCTTCATCAAGCAGAGCGAGGGCTCTCCCCCGCTGCTCATCCGTCGTCTTGCAAGCATGGTTAAAACGAACCAAGAACGGGTCCTTTTTATCCTCGTCTGCGGGCAACTTTGGCTGGAGTAGTGTTCAAAAAGGGCTTGCCTTGCACGTGCAAAGCGAATTTTGTCGCTACCTTGCCTGCGTCGTCAGAGAGACCCTGCTGAAGATTCGACAATTTCGTGTGGAAATTGTCTTCCTTGGGCCGCCCATTGCAAATCGGCAAATCCCCAAACACGTGCCAAAAGGAAACTGCAATGTTGTCTGAGCTCTTATCCATTCAGTTACGGCAACGAATTGGAGAAAAGAGTAAGAGAAAAGAGGTTATTTCTCCTTTCAAAAATTGACTCAAAAATTGACTCAAAAACGTTCCTGGCCCTTCAATAATGACGTGTAGTATATATGCTTGCTCCTCCTCACGCTCCTCCGTTTGGTTCAGCCACCCCTAAATTGTTTCTCCCTAATTTCCATTCTACTTGTACACCTCCCTTCCACTTAACCCAAAGTTTTCTCCAACTTGTATCCCTCCCTCTCTCCACCTTCCTTTAGGTTCCCTTCCACTATCTTTCCCCCTTCCAAAAGTTTCACCGAAGTTTCCTTCTCTTGTCTCTTTGTCCTGAAGCTTAAGTTCCTTCCCACTTATCCTCTCTTTCCACCCCAAAATTACATCCCATTTATCCCCCCTGGTTCTCTCCCAAATTCCCCCTCCCACCCCCTTAAAATCCTTCCCTCTTGTTCCACTTCTTTCCTATTTTGTACTCCGCCTTTTACTTCCTTTATTACCTCCACCTAGAGTTCTCTCCCATCATGTCCTCCACCCTGAGTTCCTTTCCTTTTGTTTTTCTCACCCAGAATTCCCTTCTCCGAAGTTTCCTCTCCAAAGTTATAGTTTGCCTTTCTGTATTACTTCCTGAAGTTCCTATCTATTTGTAACCCTCTCCCTTTTAAAAAACGAAAGAAAGAAAAGAAAAGAAAAAACATATCCCCGTTGTTCCTTCCTACTTGAATATTTCCTCCCCTTCCCTGGAAGAGCCTTTGCCTTATCCTCCCTGCCTGAAGTTCACTCCCCTTGTTTCCCCTTGAATTTCCCTCTCACTTGTCCCCCTCCTACTCCATTGCTTCTCCCAGATTTCCTTCCGCCAACTTCCCTCCAAGTTCCTTCTTTTTGTTTTTCCTTTTAATCGCCACATTCTAAGAGTTTTTGACTTTGCTTCCCCCACCCAAACGTCCCTTCACTTGTTTCATCCTATTTAGAGTTCCCTCCCTCTGTTTACCCCCACTCAGAGTTCCCTCTCTCTGTTCCCCCACCCAGAGTTCCCTTCCTCTCCCCCCCCCTTCCGGAGTTCCCTCCCTGTTTTCTCTTCAACAAGAGTTCCTTTCCTTTTTTTCCTCCTCAACCAGAGTTCCCTCCTACTGTTTCATCTCCACCTGGAGTTCCCTCCTTTTCTTCCCCCCCCCCCCCTTCCCAACCGAAGGATCTTCTTCTGTTCCCCCCCTCAGAGTTCCCTCTGTTTCCCCCACCCCATCCCATCCAGAGTTTCCTCTCTCCGTTTCCCACCACCCAGTTTCCTCATTCTATTTCCCCCCACCCAGAGTTCCCTCCCATTCACCCCAACCGGAGTATCTCGAAGTTTCCCACAAAAATCGCAGTTCCATATCCCACCATCCAGAGTTTCCTCGCTCTGTTCCCCCCTCCTGAGTTCCCTCCCCTGTTCCCCAGCCCCTGGAGTTCCCCTTCCTGAGTTCCTTCCCCCTGTTCCCCACCCCCTGGAGTTACCTCGCTTCGTTTCCTCCCAAACCTAGAGTTCCCTTCCTCCATTCCTCAGCTATCCAGAGTTCCCTCCCTCTGTTCCCCCACCCCATCTGGAGTTCCCTCCGTCTTTTCTCTCCCACCCAACCTGGAGTCCTTCCCTCCGTTTCCCCGTATCCAGAGTTCCTCCTCCCTCTCCCCCCCCCACCCGAGTTCCCTCCCTCTTCCATTCCCCTAAGTGCCCTCCCTGTTCCCACCCCCCCTAAGTGCCCTCCCTCCGTTCCCGCACCCCACCCCTTCCCGAGTTTTTCTCCCTCTGTTCTCACTCCCCATCTGGAGTTTCTTCACTGTTCTCTCCCCCCTCCCAATCCAGAATTGCCCCCTACTGTTCTACCCCCATCCGAAGTTATCTCCGTTCTTCCCCTCATCCGGAGTTGCCTCACTCTGTTCTTCCCCTATCCGGAGTTCCCTCCCTCTGTTACTCACAAGAGCTGAACAAAATACCTGGACAGGAAAACGGCGTTAGCTGAAGGCTACTGATGGTAACACAGAAAGGTTACTAGAACTGTGATCACACACTGAGACCACCAGCATAGTATTAGCTGTGTCCCAGAGAGTATTGATTCCGCTGCCTCCCTGCTAGATGCAACAAAAGACAGGCGCAAATCTTCGGCCAACTGGCCTTTGTCAAGCGTACGGTTACAAACAAACAAACACCACATACAAAAATTAGGAGAAAAACACTGAAACTTCCTTGCTGCTCTGTCCAGTGTGAGAAAAGGAATGAACTGCCAGGCATCTTCTAGGTTTCCAGAGACGCACATGCGAAGACCCAATCTTTCCGCTTTTGCTGTTAGTATGGAAAAACACTTTGCCCGACGAAGAATACCAAAAAATGAATAAATACGAATCAAAAACAAAATTTAAAAAAGAATGGTTATAGAATTTAACTGTCACATGGGCGAAGCGACTGCAGATGTCAACAAGCTATATCTGGGAAAGCAAGAAAATTTCACTCGAACTAAAATTGCGATTCTACAACTCCAACGTTCTGTCAACTATACATGTACACTTGTGAAAGGTGGTACTTGAAAACAAGTCAGAATTACAAAAACTTCGAATCCTTTGACCTCGAGTAGGTACCTACGCAAGATCTTGGATATAAAATGGAAAGTCAGAGACAACGATTAGTAAGATCAAGACGCAAACTGATCCCAGTTACCAACATCATCTGCAAGCGTCGACTGAATTTGCTGGGCCATGCTGCTATACCGCCATCTTCCAGATATGCCAGCCAAGTCCTGAACTAGAATCCAGAGAACAGCGAAGGAGGGAAGACCAAAAATGAACTGGCGCCAGACGGTCGACAAAGACCTGCAACTGGTGGATAGACGCTGGAGTGATAACCTGGGATTCTCTACCGACCAAACATGTCGGAGCACTCTTGCACGACACAGGAGCTAAAAACAAAACATAACAACAACAACAAAACCAGAGACCACAACAATGCACATTCTATAATGCTACCAATTTTGAAGAACAAGGTCTCCCAACAGTGTAAAAATCGCTACTCACAGTTCCGTAGCTTTCGATGGCGTTCTCGCCATCTTCGTCAGCGCTCTAATGCTGTCTGCGTGAATCTCTACTCAGATCTCGCGAACATGGGATGAACCCAGTTCACGAGATCGAATCAGAGAATGGTACACCGGGGGCAGGGTGTAACGGCCCCGGTCCCTGTTGAGCGGGGGTTGGTGGCTGCGATGTAGATGGCCTCCTTGACTCCTCGCTGGAACCACTTATTTTCTCTGTCCAGGATGTTGACATTGTCCGCACTGAATTGATGTTTTTCGGCGTGTAGGTGAGCTCCTACTGGAGAAGAGTCCCTCATTCTGTTGTCTGATGACCTTGCTAGTCTTCATGTTTGTGCTGGTGGTCGTTCTTCATTTCTGTTGGCTTTTTTTTTTTCTTTTTCTCTTTTTTGTTGTTGTTGTAGTTAATGTTATTGATCTGTCTTCTTGTTCTTCTGCTTCACTGCATTATATTTAAATTCATTTAGTTTGGGAGGGGAAAAGGCTGTTACTTGTCGATCTAGTTTTCACTGATAATCTTGTGGTTTTTCGTCTCATTGGTGTTCTCGCAGTCGTCCTCGTTGTCGTCCTCGTTGTCGTCGTCCTTATTGTCGTCATTGTTCTTCTTCTCGTCGTTGTTCTCGTCGTTCTCGTTGTCGTTGTTCTTGTTCTCGTCGTCGTTGTCCTCGTTGTCGTTGTTTTTGTTGTTGTTGCTGTTGCTGTTCTCGTTGTTGTTGTTCTCGTTGTTGTTGTTGCTGTTCTCGTTGTTGTTACAGTTCTTGTTCTCGTTGTTGTTCTTGTTCTCGTTATTCTCGGTTGTTTTCGTTGTTGTTCTCGTTGTCGTCGTTCTCGTTCTCGTCGTTCTCATTGTGGTCGTTCTCGTTGTCGTTCTCCATTGTCGTCGTTCTCGTTGTCGTTCTCATCGTCGTCCTTCTCGTTGTCGTCGTTCTTCTCGTTGTCGTTCTTGTCATTGTCGTCGTTGTCTTTCTCGTTGTCTTTCTCGATGTCATCGTTGTTCTTCTCGTCGCCGTCGTTGTTCTTCTCGTTGTCGTCATTGTTCTTCTCACTGTCGTCGTTGTCGTCGTTGTTCTTCTCATTGTCGTCGTTGTTCTTCTCGTTGTCGTCGTTGTTGTTCTTCTCGTTGTCGTCGTTGTTCGTCTTCTCGTTGTCGTCCTTCTTCTCGTTGTCGTCGTTCTTCTTCTCGTTGTCGTCGTTGTTCTTCTCGTTGTTGTTCTTCTCCTCGTTGTCGTCGTTCTTCTCGTTGTCATCGTTGTTCTTCTCGTTGTCGTCGTCGTTGCTGTTCTCGTTGTTCTTGTTCTCGTTGTCGTTCTCGTTGTTGTTCTTCTCGTTGTTGTTCTCGTTGTCGTTGTTCTCCTCGTCGTCGTTGCTATTCTTCTCGTTGTCGTCGTCGTTGTTGTTCTCGTTGTTGTTGCTGTTCTCGTTTTTGTTCTTGTTCTCATCGTCGTTCTTCTCGTTGTCGTCGTTGTTCTTCTTCTCGCTGTCGTCGTTGTTCTTCTCGCTGTCGTCGTTGTTCTCCCTGTCGTCGATGTTCTCGCTGTTGTTGTTGTTCCCGTTGTTCTCGTCGTTGTTGTTCTTGTTCTCGTTAATTTTGTTCTCGTTGTTCTCAGAGTTGTTCTCGTCGTCGTCGTTTATCTCGTTATTGTTGTTGTTCGCGTTGTTGTTCTCGTTGTTGTTTTTCGTTGTTCTCGTCGTTTTCGTTGTTTTTGTTCTCGTTGTTCTTGTTCTCGTTCTTGTTCTTCTTCTTGTTATTCTCGTTGTCTTTGTTCTCCTTGTTGTTCCTTCGTGTCGTCCGTCGTTTTTCTTCTCGTTGTCGTTTTTCTTCTCGTTGTCGTCGTTGTTCTTTTTCTTGTTGTCTTCGTTGTTCTCGTTGTCGTCGTCGTTGTTCTCGTTGTTGTTCTCGTTGTTCTTGTTGTTCTCGCCGTTGATGTTCTTTTCGTTGTTCTTATCGTTGACGTCGTTGTTGCTCTTCTCATTGTCGTCATTCTTCTCGTTGTCGTCGTTGTTCTTCTCGTTGTCGTCGTTGTTCTTCTCGTTGTTGTCGTTCTTTTCGTTGTCGTTGTTCTTCTTGTCGTCGTCGTTGTTGTTCTCGTTGTCGACGTTGTTGTTCTTCCCTTTGTCATTGTTCTCGTTGTTGTTGCCATTGTCGTTGTTGCTCTCGTTGTTGTTGTGGTTCTTTGTTGCTCTTCTTATTGTTATTGTTGTTCTTCTTCTCGTTGTTCTCGTTGTTGTCCTTCTCGCTGTCGTTGTTTTGTTGTTCTCGTTGTTCTTGTTCTCATCGTTCTCCTCGTTGTCGTTCTTCTTGTTGTTCTCGTTGTTGTTGTTCTTGTTCTCGTTGTTCTCATTGTTCTTGTTCTCGTTGTTATTCTCGTTGTTCTCGTGTTGTTCTCGTTGTTCTTGCTCATGTTGTTGCTCTCATTGTTGTTCTCGTTGTTGCTGTTCTCGTTGTCGTTGCTCTTGTTGTTCTCGTTGTTTTCGTTGTCGTTATCGTTGTTCTCGTTGTTGTTGTTGTTCTCAGAGTTGTTGTTCTCGTTGTTGTTCTCAGAGTTGTTGCTCTCGTTGTTCTCGTCGTCGTCGTTCTTCTCGTTGTCGTCGTTCTCTTTGTCGTTTTTGTTCTTCTCGTTGTCGTTTTCTCTTTGTCGTCGTTGTTCTCGTTCTCATCGTTTTTGTTCTTCTCGTTGTCGTCGTTGTTCTCGTTGTCGTTGTTCTCGTTGTCGTCGTTGCTCTTCTTCTCGTTGTCGTCGTTCTTCTCGTTGTCGTCGTTTCTCTCGTTGTCGTTCTTCTCATTATCGTCGTTCTTCTCCGTTGGTCGTTCTTCTCCTCGTTGTCTCGTTCTTCTCGTCTTTTCTCGTTGTCGTTGGTCTTCTTCCGTTGTTCTCGTTGTTCTCGTGTCTCTTGTTTGTTGTGTTTCCCTCGTTGTGTGTTCTCTTTGTTGTTCTCTGTTGTTCTGTTCTCGTTTTGTTCGTCGTTGTTGTTCTGTTATTGTCTTGTTTTGTTTCTGCGTTTTTGTTCTCGTGTTTTGTTCTCGTTGTTGTTCTCGTTGTTTCTTCGTTGTTGTCGTTGTCTTCTCTGTTGTTTCGTTGTCTTCTCGTTGTCCGTTTCTTTCTCGGTCGTCGTTGTCTTCTCGTTGTCGTTTACTTCTCGTTGTCGTCGTTCTTCTCGTTGTGTCTGTTGTTCTTGTTGTCTCGCGTTGTTCTCCGTTGTGTTCTCGTTGTCTCGTGTTCTGTTCTGTGTTGCTTTCGTGTTGTTCTCGTTGTTGCGTTCTCTTGTTGCTGTTGTTCTCGTTGTTGCTGTTGATCTCGTTGTGTTGTCTCGTTCGTCGTTCTCGTTGTTGTTCTCGTTGTTGTTTCTCGTTTGTTGTCTCGTTGTTTCACAGTTGTTTTGTTTTCTCGTTGTTTGTTTTTTCGTTGTTTTTTTTGTTCGTTGTTGTGTTCTGTTGTTATCTTGTTGTTGTTCTCTTTGTTCTTTTCGTGTTCCGTTGTGTTTCGTTTCTTTCTCGTTGTTGTTTGTTCTCGTTGTCGTGTTGTTGTTCTTTCGTTGTTCGTTTTCTGTGTCTCGTTGTTTGTTTCGTTGTCTCTGTCTTCTCGTTGTCTCGTGTTCTCTTGTCGTTCTTCTCGTCTTGTTCTCTTGTCGTCGTTTCTTTCGTTTCTCGTTGTTCTCGTTGTCTTTCTTGTCGTCGTTGTTTTCTTTGTCGTTGTTTCTCGTGTCGTCGTTGTCTCGTTCTTGTCGTCGTGTTGTTCTCCTTGTCGTTGTTCTCGTTGTCTGTCTGTTCTCATTGTCGTCGTTCTCGTTGTCGCGTTATTCTTTCTCGTTGTCTCTTCTCTTTGTCGTCGTTTTCTCGTTGTCGTCGTTTTCTCGTTGTCGTCGTTTTCTCGTGTCTCGTTGTTCTTCTCTTGTCGTCGTTCTTCTCTGTCGTTGTTCGTTGTTGTTCTTTTCTCGTTGTCCGTTGTCGTCGTTCTCGTTTCTCGTTGTTCTCGTCTCTTGTGTTTTCTCGTTGTTGTTTCATTGTTCTCGTTGTTGTTGTTCTCGTTTTCTTCTCGTTGTCCGTCTTCTTCTCTTTTCTGTTCGTCGGTTTCTTCTCTTTGTCGTCGTTGTTTCTTCTCTTGTCGTCGTTGTTACTTCTCGTTGTCGTCGTTGTTGTTCTCGTGTGTCGTTGTTCTCGTGTCGTTGTTTGTGTTGTTGTTTCGTCGTTGTTGTTCTTCTTGTCGTCGTTGTTGTTTCGTCGTTGTTGTTCTCTTTCGTTCTTCTCGTTGGACGTCTTCTCGTTGTCCTCTGTTTGTTCTCGTTGTCGTTGTTCTTCTCGTTGTCGTCGCTCATTGTTGTTCTTCTCGTCGCGTCATCTCGTTCTTTCTCGTTGCGTTGTTCTTTTTGTTGTCTTCGTTGTCCTCTTCGCTGTTCTCTCGTTGTCGTTTTCGTTGTGTTTTCGTTGTCTCTCGTTGTTCTCGTTGTCGTCGTTTCTTCTCGTTGTTGTCATCGTTTCTTCTCGTTGTTCTCGTTTCTTCTCTCGTCGTTTTCTCTTGTGTCGTCGTTGTTCTGTTCGTCGTTTTTCGTTGTTGTTTGGTGCTCGTGTTCTCTTGTTTGTTTTCTCGTTTTGTTTCATTGCTGTTGTTGTTCTCGTTTTGGTTCGTTTCTTCTCGTCCTCTTCTTCTCGTTTGTCTTTTGTTGCTTCTTGTTTTCTGTTGTTTCTGTTCTCTTGTTTGTTGTGTTCTCTCGTTGTTGTTCTCTTTTGTTGTTCTCAGTTGTTTGTTCCGTTTTTGTTTCGTTGTTGTTCTGGTTATTTTCTCTTGTTTGTTCTGTCGTGTTTTTGTTCTCGTTTTGTTCTCGTTGTGTTCTTCTCGTTGTTCTTCTCGTTGTCGTGCTTCTTCGTGTCTCGTTTCTCGTTTTGTTAGTTCGTTGTTTCTCTTGTGGTTTTTGTTGTTCTCGTTTTTTCTCGTTGTCGTATTGTCTCTGTTGTCGCGTTGTTCTTGTTTTGTCTCGTTGTTGTTTTTGTCTTCTCGTTGTTGTCTGTATCTCGTGTGCTTGTATTCCGTTGTTGTTGTCTTCGTTGTCTCGTGTATCTCGTGTTGTTGCTGTGTACTCTCGTTGTTGTTCTCGTAGCTGTTCTTGTTGTCTCGCTGTTGTTCTCGTTGTTCTCGTTGTTCTCGTGTTGCTGTCTGGATGTTGCTATCTCGTTTTGTTCTCGTTGTTGCTGTTCTCGTTGTTGCTGTTGTTCTCGTTGTTGCTGTTGATCTCGTTGCTGTTGATCTCGTTGTCGTCGTTCTCGTTGTTTTCTCGTTGTTGTTATCATCGTTGTTGTTGTGCTCGTTGTTATCACAGTTGTTGTTGTTGTTCTCGTTGTTATTGTTGTTGTTCTCGTTGTTATTATTGTTGTTCTCGTTCTTGTTGTTGTTCTTGTTGTTATCATTGTTGTTGTTCTCTTTGTTATCATTGTTGTTCTCGTTGTTGTTATCATTGTTGTTCTCGTTGTTGTTCTCATCGATGTTTCTGTTCTCGTCGTTGTTCTCGTTGTTGTTCTCGTTGTTGTTCTCGTCGTTGTTCTTGATGTTTTTGTTGTTCTTGTTGTTCTCGTCGTTCTCGTTTTGTTGTATTGTCGTTCTTGTTGTCGTCGTTCTTATTGTCGTCGTTCTTGTTGTTTTCTCGTTGTCGTTGTACTCGTTGTCGTTGTTGTTCTCGTTGTTGTTATCGTTGTTGTTGTTCTCGTTATTGTTCTTGTTGTCATCTGTATTCCAGTTCTTTCGTTTGTCTTGTCCCATATATTTTTCCCTCTCTTCTTGTTCCATTTACTTATTTCTGTTTTTTCTGTTCTTGGCTTTCTTTTGCATTTCCGCCATATGTTTCTTCTCCTATTCTTTTTGTTTATTTGTTTCCCTTCTTTTTGTTTCGTGATTTTGTTTGTCATCGTGTTCTTAGGTTCTTGTTTCAGTTGTCATGTCTTAGTTCTCCTGTTTTGTTTGTTTCCTTCTTGTTTTCTTGATCATACGTTCCTCTTTCTTTTGTTTTCTTATTCTATTTTGTTGGTAGTTTTATTAATCATGGTCTACTTGTCTTTCTGTTGTTTTCGCGTTTAATTTTATCGCCTAGTTTATGTTCGTTCTGCCTTTGGCCTCAGTGCTTTATTTTGCTTTTGTTTTTGTTTTCATTTTCTAGCTTCTTTGATCTTCTTATTAATAATTTTGTTCTTGATGTACTTCTTATTCTTGATTTTTTCCCTTTTACTCTTCGTCTTCATGCTGTTCTTGGCGTTTTCTGGTGGTGTTTTTGTCGCTGTTATCATTGATGTCCTTTTTCTGTTTGTTGTCGTTCTGTTTCTCATCGTTTCTGTTCTTGCTGTTCTCCTGGTTTGATTGTTGCCACCGTTTTCGTTTCCATTTCTGTTTCTCCATGTTGTTCCTGTTCTGGCTGTTGTTTTCAACTGCGTACTGACAAGAATCATGGATTTTCTTTATATTGCGTATTGGTCGGCTTTTCTTCTTGTTTTGTGCGTTTCTCTACTTGTTTGCGTGTTTTTGTTTTAATTTTGGTTTTGCGTTTAGTTTTATAGTGCAAGCTTTGTGCTTGTTCCTTTTCTTCTTGCTCAGTTTTTATGTCGTATCTGTTGTTGTTCTTGTTGTGTTTTTGTTATTTTCCCCTTCTATTTTTCTTGTTGTCCTTGTTTTTGCCTTTCTTGTTCGTGTTCCCTTGAGTCTTTTTCATTTCCTCTTCTTCGTCTTTTTGTTCCTTCTTTTTATTTTACTATTTTTCGTGTTTTGTTTTATTTGTTTTTCTTCTTTGTTTTTTTTCTGGTTTCTGTAACATATATAATGGAAGACTTACTTGGTTTTGATCTTCCTGCTGCTGCTGCTGCTGCTGCTTTTTAAGATGCAGAGCGTACGCTACTATCCTGACGTGGTGTGAGGTCATTACGGGCAAACTGCAACAATGTGAGACCAAAATTGTATGTGCAAAGACTTACACAAAATACATAGATAAATAGAAAAAAAAAATGATTTAACGTAAATTGATGCAGACATACAAAATACACAATGGATGCATGCTTAGACATGTCGATAGACATGGGCGGACAGATGGATGGAAGAACAAGATTCCACGACAAAACTGCTTCTGGCAAAATCGCGTGGAAAACTCGCTTTCATAGGAAAACAAAAACACATGCACGCACCGGAAAAACAATCAAAACAGACAATCAATTAGTCATACACACTTAACATACAAACAAGCCTATTAGTCTCTGAACGATTGCACAGTTGCACGAATCTGGAACAGATTCAAAAGGAAATAGCAGATAAAGTGTTCTGGAAACTTAAGCAGCATTTCAAGTCACTGCACTCAAATTAGGGATTATTTTCGTTTATGTTTAAAAATGAACTCTTGATTTGAAGGATGTACCATTTTGCGCTGTATAACATTTTACAACAGGAAAGAAAATCTCAGCTGGACAATTTTCTCGTCGCTTTGATCGAGCAAACTAGACTGGATTGGATGGGATGGCATTGGGTTCATCGTTTTTGGCAGTTTTACTACGTGAAATAGGGGTTGGCCTTCATGAAGAAAGCACATCGCCATCGCACGGCGCCACCTCTGTTATATCTATATGCATGCATTTTTGTTACCTAAGGGTGTTTTCTTTTCAGTTTTGCCAAGGAAAACTATTTTGCTGCCGCAGGTTTTTCAACACAAAGCACATCGCCATCGTACGGCGCCAACTTTTTGTTATCTACATGCATGTACTTTTCTTTACCTAAGG
>CM060309.1:65746533-65761533 GCA_030674185.1 Monoplex corrugatus
ATTCTGTTGGCTATTTCTGATGTGCATCTGCCGTCTGATGAAATGATCGTTCCCAGGTGTTTGAATTTATCAACCTGTGTCAAGGTTGTGCCATTTGCTGTTATTTTGCAGGAGGGGATTTCATGTTTTTTACTGATCACCATGACTTCAGTCTTCCTGCTGTTTACTTCCAGCCCCTTACCTTTGCTTTCTATTTCTAGTATATTCACAAGGTTTTGTAGGTCCCTTTCATTTTCTGCAATTAGCACGGTGTCATCTGCGTATCTAATGTTGTTTATCGTTTTCCCTCCAACCTTTAATCCAGAGTCTTCTTCTAGGTTTCTCATGATGTTTTCGCTGTAAAGTGAAAACAGATCTCTTCGTGTCTTACCCGATCAAAAGCCTGGGTATAATCAACAAAGCATAATTATAAATCCTTATTCAATTCGACTGACCTCTCCCTTCGACAAATCCACACTGTTCTTCTGCTATTTCTCTTTTGATTCTGTTCCTTATCCTCAGCATGATTATTCCTAACAGAATTTTTGTTAATGACTTATCAAGCTGATTGTACGATGGAGTTCGCATTCTATAGCCCCTGACACTTCCGGTATCACAAATTTCATTTAGGAGGACTGTTGTTTTTAAAGTACCGAAATCTTCTAGGCCCTCAATCATTTCTGTAATAAAATTATCTGGTCCTGGGGCTTTTCCCAGTTTCATCTTTTCCAATGCTGCTCTAACTTCATCTTTCATTATGGGAGGTCCTTCAAATTTCTTTCTTATAATGTGTTCTTTGTTTCTGTCATCGTCAAAAGATCTTTAATGTGCTCTGCCCATCTATCTAATATTTTGTGTTTTTCCTTAATAATCGTATCATCTGTAGATTTTAAGCAACCAATTGATGTGCACGTCTTTTCCCTGTGGGCAATTTCTTCAGTGTTTCTGTACATAAACTGAGGATCCGTTTTGTGTCGGTCTTCTATTTCATTGCACTTTGTTTCCAGCCAAGCTTCCTCAGCTTCATTGCACCTATTCCTGATTCCCTTGTGTATCTTTGTGTATTCTTTCTCCTTTCCCTTTGCCTTCCTCCATTCTTCCGTCAAGCCTACGTCAAGACTCGGTACGCCTGTTTGGAATATTATGAGTCTGTTAGAATATCGAGTCTTTGAGTCTAGCGCTGCAGAAGAAAAGGACACAGAAATTTTTACCTATGTAAACCTGACCAACGGCTACTGTAGTGGGCGTGACTAGGGAAGCCACAAGCGTTACAGTTATTCCCCCTAAGTTCAGGGTAAATGAAGACCGCCATCTTGATTGCAGACGCCGACACGAAGGGATTGTAGCGAAGCGAAAGGAAAGAAAGAAGGAATGCATCTCCCTGTAATCTGTCAACACTGATAGCTGAAATATTAGATGACAATACAAGTCCAGAGTGAATCTCATTGTTGCTTTATTGCAAACAACTTGTCAAGATGACCGAATCGGCAACGAAGCGAAAGCACCTGAAACTGAAGGCGGTGGCCCCCAAGCAGAAGCTGTTCCGCGCAAACAAACCCTTGCTCAGTGTGTTTATGTGGGGCATCAGCCATACGGTCAGTGGTATTTTATATTCTGATGTTCCAAACAGTGATCGGTTCAGAATTAGATCAGTAGAACACCTACCATTCTGGTGTTCTGATGGGATCAGTTTGAATTTCAGGATTAACTCGCTTGTTAGTTGTTACGACTCGTGTATTATCAACAATGGGGTCGCAGTCAAAGGGGCACAACTAACCACTCAGGTCGCACAATTTTGACCAAGTGGACGAGAATAACCAAAAATCAGCGACATCAGCACAGACATGAAACAGACACTAGTGGAAAATAGAAAGACAAAAAATAACGTTTTCAATAATTTTATTAGAAATGAACTTTCTGGACAGCTGTCTTGTTGTCAGTAAATAAATAATCCACATTGAAAAAAAAAATTGAACAAACTTTTCCGGGCACTCTGTAATTCACTTCCGTTGCATTATGCATACACCCTACTTCCATATATAGGTAGCCTACTGTACTACATGTATTGAATTTTCCTGCTCCGCTGGGAATACTGGTTATGGGAAAATACGGAAACAGCCACAAATCCCCAATACACTGTGAAACTTTTGCCTATACTGTATACATCAGTATGTTGAAACATGAGATTCTGGGAGCTTGGTCTCAGTGGGTGCATTCAAACTCATAAGAATATCCTGTGAAAAATGAGAGAAAAACAGTCAAAGGAAAGTAACTGCTACAAAACTCTGAGGGTCCCAGGAATAGATTTAATTTCCTTTCATTTATTCTAGTATTTACAAGAAAAATCAATGAAATTCTTTAGATACATACAGCTGGAATGCTTTCAAGTTTCGTTTGTTTTCTTTGCTGTCCATGGAACTATCAACATTCTTCTTAGAAATCACACTGCAGCTGCCTCAATCTTGTTCTGGCTTTGTTGACAGTCCATGCCTCACAACCATATACGTATAACAGTATCAGTTCTATGTAACATTCAAGAACTCTCTTCCTGATGTTAATTGATAGGCATTTGTTGGTAAGAACGCTTTTTACTTTCTTGAAAGCTGTTTTGGCTTGGCTGATTCTGCTGACTATTTTTGACATGCATTTGCTGTCTGGCGAGATGACCATTCCCAGATATATTTAAACTTATCAACCTGTCTCAAAGTTATGTCATTTGCTGTTATTTTGCATGAGGGGATTTCATGTTTTTTGTTTTTTTAATTGATTACCATGCCTTCAGTCTTCTTCAGGTTCTTGCTATTTAGCTCCAACCCATTATTTTTGCTTTCGATTTCTATTATATTCGCAAGGTTTTGTAGGTCCCTTTCATTTTCTGTGATTAGAAATAGAACGGTGTCATCTGTGTAATGAATGTTGTTTATCATTTTTCCTCCAACCTTTATCCTCGGGAATTCTTCTAGGTTTCTCATGATGATTACAGTGTAAAGTGAAATCAAATCTGTGACAGAACACAACCCTGCCTGACCCCTCTTTTTATATTTTGGAAAGAGCTTATATCATTTTCTATTCTCATTGCTGCTGTTTGTTCCCAATACATATTTCTGATTATTGTTAGATTTTTCCTGTCAGTATTGTCTGTCTAGTTGGTTGATAAGTTCTTCATGTCTTACAAATCTAAAGCCTTGGTATAATCAACAAGCATAAATATAAATCGCTATACAACTCGATTGACCTCTCTATGAGAGTTCTTAGAATGTATATCATTAATAGTTCCTTTCCCTTCAACAAATCCACACTGTTCTTCTGCTGTTTCTCTTTTGATTCAATTCCTTGTCCTCATCATGATTATTCTTAATAGGAGTTTTGTTTCATAACTCATCAGACTGATTGTGCGATGGAGTTCACATTCTGTAGCCCCTGGTTTCTTTGGAAGTGCAATGAAAATTGATTTTGTCATATCTTTGGGGTTTTTCCTGGTGTCATAAATTTCATTAAGGAGGACTGTTTTTTTTTTCAATACCAAATTCCTCCAGGCTTCAATCATCCTGCAGTAATATTGTCTGGTCCTGGGGCTTTTCCTGGTTTCATCTTTTTCAGTGCTGCTCTAACTTCATCTTTCATTATGGGTGGTCCTTCAACGTTCTTTCTTATAACGTGTTCTTCATTTCTGTCCTTGTTAAAAAGGTCTTTAATGTACTCTCCCCATCTAGGCCTATCTAATATTTTGTGTGTGTTTTTTTTTTTTCATGATAGCATACCATCTTTCAATTTTAAGCATACCATCTTTCAATTTTAAGCAACCAGTTGATGTGCATATCTTTTTGCTGTGGGGAATTTTTTCAGTTCTTCTGTACATACCCTGAGGATCTGTTTTGTGTCTGTCTTCTATTTCTTTGCACTTTGTTTACACTAATTACAGCCAAGCTTCCTTACCTTCATGTAGAAATATGTTACTGTAGTAATGGCTGTACCTGCAAATTTGTCAGAACATTTATATACCATTACACCACCTTGTCCAGGGCCATGTGACTTTTGTAGATTGATAATTCTCTTTATTGCTTCATGCCAGTGTGTGTGTATGTGTGTGTGTGTGTGTGTGTGTGTGTGTGTGTGTGTGTGTGTGTGTGTGCATGTGTGTGTGTGTGTGTGTGTGTGTATGTGTGTGTGTGTGTGTGTGTGTGTGTGTGTGTGATGATAATGAGTGATGTCATGTTTGACAGGTGAGTGAACTAAACCAAGTGAACAAGCATGTGATGTTGATGCCTGATGACTTCAAGTCCTACAGTAAGATCAAGGTGGACAACCACATGTTTAACAAGTGAGTCTGCACAATACTTGTACCACAACTCACCTCACTTAGTCTGTTTTGACATTGTGCATATGGTTCTGTACTTATTCACAGCTGATGTGCGTTTCACATTATGTGTGTCATGGTATAGGTCTGTATTTATTCACAGCTGGTATGTGTTTCACATTGTGTGTCATGGTACAGATCTGTATAAAAATGTATACACAGTTGGTGTGTTTCATATTATACATGTCATGGTATAGGTCTGTGTTTATACACAACTGGTTCATGTTTCACATAGTGCGTGTCAGGGTATAAGTCTGCATTTATACACAGCTGGTGCATGTTTTGCATTGTTTGTATTTTGGTATAGGTCTGTTTTTATACACAGTGAGTGTTTCATTGTATGTAATATGGTATAGGTCTGTGTTTATGCACAACGGGTTTGTGTTTCATATTGTGCCTGTCATGGTATATGTCTGTTTTTACACACAGGTGGTGTGTAGGTCACATTGGGTGTGTCATGGTATAGGTCTATATGTATACACCAGTGGTGTATGTTTCACATTGTCTTTCATGGTATAGGTCTGTATTTAAACACAGTTGGTGTGTGTTTCATATTGTGTTTGTCATGGTATAGGTTTGTGTTTATATGCTTCTGGTGTGTGTTTCATATTTTGTGTCATGGTATGGGTCTGTATGTGTGCAGAATTGGTGTATATTTATGGTTATTATGTATAGGCCTGTAACCATCGCTGGTGTATGTTTCTTGTTCTGTATGTCTTGGTATAGGTCTGTATTTATTATACACAACAGGTATGCATTTCACATTGTGTGTGTTATGGTATAAGTCAAGGTAGTTAACTGTCAATATGTGTGGCTGGTTTCAGAAACATCAGGGGAGTTAACTTGTCAGTATTTGTTGCTTGTTTCAGAGACAACATGCCAAGTCACTTCAAAGTGAAAGAATATTGCCCCCTGGTGTTCAAAAATCTGCGGGAAAGATTTGGAATTGATGATACGCAATACATGGCAAGTCTCTGATCAATTGATGATAAACTGTACAATGCAGTTCTGATCAGTTGGTGATACGTAATATATGGCCAGTGACTGATCAGTTGATAATTTGATAATACACTGCATGTGACCAGTCTGATCAACTGATGATACACTGTGTATGGCAAGTCTGATCAATTGGTGGTAAACAATATATATCAAGTCTGATCAGTTGATGACACACAGTATATGACAAGTCTGATCAATTGCTAACACACACTCTATTATACATATATATATATAGATAGGTAGATAGATATAGATATATATAGATAGATATAGATAGATAGATAGATATACATATCTGTGTATGTATATATATATATATATGTATATATATATATATATATATATATATATATATATATATATATATATATATATATATATATATATTTATATATGTGTATATATATATATATATATAAAGTCTTTGATCAATTGAGAGCACAATATATGATAAGTCTTTAATCAATTGATGATACGCAGTTGATTATAGATTGTATATTGTAAGTCTCTGATCAGTTGATGGTACATTGTGTATGGTGAGTCTGATCCATGGGTGACACACTGTATAGTGTATGATTGTGTATGGTGAGTCTGATCCATTGGTGACACACTGTATAGTGTATGTCAAGTCTGATCAGTTGATAATACACTTTGCAAGTCTTTGATCACCTTATCGTCATATTGATTATACACAACATGTTGGAAGTCTCTAATCAGTTCATGGCATATATGGAACATGACAAGTCTGTGTAATCAATTGTTGATACACAGTACATCATGACAAGTCTTTGGTCAGCAGAGTTGACATTATTTCATGGCAAGTCTTTGTCTAATCAGTTGATGATGCACAGTACACCATGACAAGTCGTTGGTCAGCAGAGTTGACATTATTTCATGGCAAGTCTTTGTCTAATCAGTTGATGATGCACAGTACACCATGACAATTCGTTGGTCAGCAGAGTTGACATTATTTCATGGCAAGTCTTTGTCTTATCAGTTGATGATGCACAGTATATCATGGCAAGTCTTTGTCTTATCAGTTGATGATGCACAGTACATCATGACAAGTCGTTGGTCAGCAGAGTTGACATTATTTCATGGCAAGTCTTTGTCTTATCAGTCGGTGATGCACAGTAGGCCTACATCATGACAAGTCTTTGGTCAGCAGAGTTGACATTATTTCATGGCAAGTCTTTGTCTAATCAGTTGGTGATGCACAATATCATGGCAAGTCTTTGTCTAATCAGTTGGTGATGCACAATATATCATGGCAAGTCTTTGCCTGATCAAATTAGTTGCCATCATTTTATTTTATTTTATTTTATATGCATGTGATGCGCAGGTTCCAAACAGATGGTGCCATAAAACTGAAAATATGTTAACCAGCTGATTATCATGGTAACATATCACTTTACATGTCACTTTCAGATGTTTCTGACCAAACGCATGTTTACATGTCACTTTACATGTCGCTTTACATGTCACTTTACATGTTACTTTCAGATGTCTCTGGCCAAACACATCATGTTTACATGTCACTTTACATGTCACTTTATATGTCACTTTTCATGTTACTTTGCTTGTCACTTTACATATCACTTTGCATGTCACTTTCAGATGTCTCTGACCAAACACATTATGGTAACATATCACTTTATCTGTCACTTTCAGATGCCTCTGACCAAACACATTGTGGTAACATATCACTTTATCTGTCACTTTCAGATTCTCTGACCATACACATGATGGTAACATATCACTTTACATGTCACTTTCAGACATCTCTGACCAAACACATCATGGTAACATATCACTTTACCTGTCACTTTCAGATATCTCTGACCAAATACATCATGGTAACATATCACTTTACCTGTCAGTTTCAGATGTCTCTGACCAAATACATCATGGTAACATATCACTTTACCTGTCACTTTCAGATGTCTCTGACCAAACACATCATGTTTACATATCACTTTACCTGTCACTTTCAGATGTCTCTGACCAAACACATGGTAACATATCACTTTACCTGTCACTTTCAGATATTTCTGACCAAACACATCATGGTAACATATCACTTTACCTGTCACTTTCAGATGTCTCTAACCAAACATATCATGGAAAACATATCACTTTACCTGTCACTTTCAGATATCTCTGACCAAACACTTGGTGTTGACGGACTCAGCAGGCAAGAGTGGGGCTCGTCTGTATATGTCCTATGACAAGCGTTACTTCATCAAAACCTTGGTGTCGGAGGAGGTAGAGATGATGCATCACATACTGAAACAATATCACCAGGTGAGTCTGTGCTTCCTTACCTCATGTTACTGTTTATAATGCTGTCCTAGTCCATATCTTATGTACCACAGTGCATACCTCACATACCACAGTCCATACCTCATGTACCACAGTCCATACTAAAGTACCACATTCCACACTAAAGTACCACAGTCCATACTTCATGTACCACAGTCCATACTAAAGTACCACAGTCCATACTTCATGTACCACAGTCCATACTAAAGTACCACAGTCCATACTTCATGTACCACAGTCCATACTAAAGTACCACAGTCCATACTAAAGACGGCAGTCCATACTAAAGTACCACAATCCATACCTCATGTACCACAGTTCATGACTGATTGTGATGTTACCACAGTACTATAGCATGTACCAACAGACTGTCAGTGATGTTACTACAGTACTATGGCATGTAGTGACTGACTGTCAGTGCCGTTACCACAGTACTATGGCATGTAGTGACTGACTGTCAGTACTGTTACTACAGTACTATGGCATGTACTGACTGACTGTCAGTGATGTTACTACAGTACTATGTCATGTAGTGACTGACTGTCAGTACTGTTACTACAGTACTATGGCATGTACTGACTGACTGTCAGTGATGTTACTACAGTACTATGGCATGTAGTGACTGACTGTCAGTACTGTTACTACAGTACTATGGCATGTACTGACTGACTGTCAGTGATGTTACTACAGTACTATGGCATGTACTGACTGACTGTCAATGATGTTACTACAGTACTATGTCATGTAGTGACTGACTGTCAGTGATGTTACTACAGTACTATGGTATGTACCGACTGTCAGTGATGTTACTACAGTACTATGGCATGTAGTTATTGACTGTCAGTGATGTTACCACAGTACTATGGCATGTAGTGACTGACTGTCAGTGATGTTACTACAGTACTATGGCATGTAGTGACTGACTGTCAGTGATGTTACCACAGTACTATGGCATGTAGTGATTGACTGTCAGTGATGTTACCACAGTGCTATGGTATGTACCGACTGTCAGTGATGTTACTACAGTACTATGGTATGTACCGACTGTCAGTGATGTTACTACAGTGCTATGGTATGTGCTGACTCTCAGTGATGTTACTACAGTGCTATGGTATGTACCGACTGTCAGTGATGTTACTACAGTGCTATGGCATGTGCTGACTCAGTGATGTTACTACAGTACTATGGTATGTACCGACTGTCAGTGATGTTACTACAGTGCTATGGTATGTGCTGACTGTCAGTGATGTTACTACAGTACTATGGTATGTACCGACTGTCAGTGATGTTACTACAGTGCTATGGTATGTGCTGACTGTCAGTGCTATGGTATGTACCGACTGTCAGTGATGTTACTACAGTACTATGGTATGTGCTGACTGTCAGTGATGTTACTACAGTACTATGGTATGTACCGACTGTCTGTGATGTTACTACAATGCTATGGTATGTACCGACTGTCAGTGATGTTACTACAGTGCTATGGTATGTACCGACTGTCAGTGATGTTACTACAGTACTATTGTATGTGCTGACTGACTGTCAGTGATGTTACCACAGTACTATGGCATGCACTGACTGACTGTCAGTGATGGTGTTTTAAAAGTATGTGATGGAGTACCACATATAGACGCTGTTACCACGGCACCTGGACATGTGTCAACTGATTAATGATGTTACCGCAGTACTATGGTATGTATAGACTAACTGTCAATGATTTGTTGCAACAGTACGTAGTGGAGTGCCACGCACAGACACTGTTACCACAGTACCTGGGCATGTACAGACTGACTGTCAATGATGCTGAAACCTACATGGTTGTCATGCGGAGTGTCTTCAGTCCGCGCCTCGTCGTCCACACACCAAGTACGACCTCAAGGTCAGTCACTTCCACATCCACACCAGTGATGACCTCATATCCTGTAGATTAGGATAAGGTCATGGGAATACATGTTTGTGTGTTGTATGTCAGGGCAAGGTCACTGAAATACGTCTGTGTGTGTGTGTGTGCGTGTGTGTATGTGTTATGTGTTAGGGTAAGATCACAGGAATATACATGTAATTGTGTGTAAGGTATTAGGATAAGGTTACAGGAATACAACACGTTAGTGTGTTATGTGATAGGTTAAGGTCAGAATACACATTTGTGAGTTGTATGTTAGGGTAAGGTCAAGGGAATACACATCTCTTTGTGTGTTGTGAGTTAGGGTAAGGCCACAGGAATACACATCTCTGTTTGTTATATGATAGGATAAGGTCACAGGAATGTGTGTGTGTGTGTGTGTTAAGGTGAGGCTACAGGAATACACAGGTTTGTGTGTTATGGGCTACAGTAAGGTCAAAGGAATACACATGTTTGTGTTAAGGCAAGGTCGCATAAATCACATGTGTATGTTATGGATTAGAATAAGGTCACAGGAATACACATTTTTGTGTGTTGTGTGTTGTGTGTTATGTGTTACAGTAATGTCAAAATACACATTTATATGTTAGGCTATATGTTAGGATCAGGTCACAGGAATACACATCTCTGTGTGTGGTATGTGTTAGGGTATGGTCATAGGGTATGGTCAAACAAATACACAGCTGTGTGTGTTTTGCGTTACAGGAATACACATTTGTGTGTGTATGTGTGTGTGTGTGTGTGTGTGTTAGGGTAAGGTCACAGGAATAAATATTTGTATGTTCTGTGTTAGGGCAAGGTCACAAGAATACACATGTTTTGTGTGTGTGTGTGTGTGTGTCACAAGAATACACATGTTTGTATGTGTGTGTGTGTGTGTGTGTGTTTCGGGTAAGGTCACAGGAATACGCTTGTTTGTGTGTGTGTGTGTGTAAGGTCACGGGAATACACGTGTGTGGTGTGTGTGTGTGTGTGTGTGTGTGTGTGTGTGTGTGTGTGTGTGTGTGTGTGTGTGTGTGTTAGAATCAGGTCACAGGTATCTGTTGTGTGTTAATGTGTTCAGGTCAGGTCGCAGGAATGCGTATCTGTTGTGTGTTATGTGTTAGGGTCAGGTCACAGGAATGCGTATCTGTTGTGTGTTAAAACTGTTATGTGTTAGGGTTAGGTCACAGGAATGCGTATCTGTTGTGTGTTAAAACTGTTATGTGTTAGGGTCATGTCACAGGAATGCGTATCTGTTGTGTGTTAAAACTGTTATGTGTTAGGGTCAGGTCACAAGAGTGTGTATCTGTTGTGTGTTATGTGTTAGGGTCAGGTCACAGGAATATACATCTGTGTATGTATTATGTTTCAGGGTTCCACTGTAGACAGACAAGCCAGTGACAAAGAAAGGGTAAGTATTTGTGTACTTTGGAGTAGGTATAAGTTTACATTCAGGTAAGTGTAAGTGAACATTAGGGTAAATGTTCTGTGCTGTACACTTGGGTAAGTATAAGTGTATATTGGGGTACACATAAGTGTAGAATAGGGTAAGTGTTGGCTTATTGTGTGTTGTACATGGGGGTAAATGTGTTCTACAGTGGGGTAAGTGTTCTGTATTGTGCAATTGGATAAGTGTTTTGTGTGGTACATTGGGGTAAATCTTCTGTATGGTACATTGGGGTAAGTGTTCTGTGTAGTACATTGGGGTAAGTGTTCTGTGTAGTACATTGGGGTAAGTGTTCTGTGACTTGTACATATGGGGTAAGTGTTCTGTTGTACATTTGTACATATTGGGGTAAGTGTTCTGTTTGGTACATTTAGGTAAGTGTTCTGTGTAGTACATTGGGGTAAGTGTTTTGTGTAGTATATTGGGGTAAGTGTTCTGTTCAACAACTTTATATAACTTACTGTTGGCAAGACGCGGTATTCTTACACAGGGGAGCGCAATCCAATGATAAAATGAGCAATTGTTTATTTCGAGTTATTTCCCTTTATCTGTCTGTAATGACGTTAGACCAGCATTGAAAAAGATGAAACCAGGAAAACCACGAGAACCAGACAGCATTACCACAGAAATGATAGAGGGTCTAGATGAATTTGATATCGAAAAAATAACAGTTCTCATAAATGAAATTCATGACTGGAAAAATCCCTAAAGATTTGTCAAAATCATTTTCATTGCACTTCCAAAGAAAGCAGGGGCATTAGAATGTGAATTCCATTATACAATCAGCTTGATAAATCATGTAACAAAGATTCTGTTAAGAATAATCATGATGAGGACAAGTAACAGAATCAAAAGAGAAATAGCAGAAGAATATTATGGATTTTTTTTAAGGGAAAGGAACTGTTAATGCCATATACATCCTAAGAACTCTCATAGAAAAGTCAGTTAAGTTGAATAAGGATTTACATTTATGTTTTGTTGATTATACCAAGGTTTCGATTCGATAAGGCATTAAGAATTGATCAACCAACTAGAACGGCTCAATGTTGAGGGAAAAGATCTGAGAACAATAAGGAATATGTATTGGGAACAAACAGTAGCAATGAGAGAAAATGATAAAAGCTGTTTCCAAAATATCAAAAGAGGGATTAGACAAGGATGTATTCTGTCACCAGATGTGTTTTTACTTTACAGTGAAATCATCATGAGAAACCTAGAAGAATGCTTTGGGATAAAGATTGGAGGAAAAATGTTAAACAATCTTCATTACGCAGATGACACCGTGCTAGTTGCAAAACATGAAAAAGACCTACAAAACCCTGTGAATATAATAGAAACAGATAGCAGAAGAAAAGGGCTGGAGTAAGAAGATAAAAGTCATGGTAATCAGCAATAAGCAAGAAATCCGCTCTCGCAAAATAAGAGTGAATGGCACAACATTTAGACAAGTTGATAAATATAAATATCTCGGAACAGTCATCTCACCAGACAGCAGATGCACATTAGAAATCGCCAGCAGAGTTGACCAAGCTAAAACAGCATTCAAGAAAACAAAAAGCATTCTTATCAACAAATACCTATCAATTAACATACTGTTGTACAGATTTGAAATGTGGAAGTCAAAATGCACAGTCAGAACAAGATTTAGACTGCTGAATTGTGGTTTCTAAGAAGAATGTTAAAAGTTCCATGGACAGCAAGGAAAACAAATGAGACAGTCTTGAAAGAGGCAAACACAAAAAGAATATAAATGAAGAGAATTAGGAAAAGACATGCAACATTTATAGGACATTTTATGAGGCAAGAGAAATTGGAGCACTTATTCACAACAAAAAAGCTGGAACGGAAAAGAGCACCAGGTAGACACTGGGAGAAAATGCTGGATGGATATGCAGAGTGGATGAAGACAGATGTACTTGCGGCAACAAAAGATAGATTTGTGTGGAGGGCCAACGCTATGTGGCAGGGCACATGATGAACTATATCTGACAATGTTTAATGTGTGATGTGTGTGGTGATGTAATGTGTGGGTGATGTGTTTAATATGTGTTTGATGTGTATAATATATGAGTGATGTGTGTAATATTTGTGTGTTGGTGCAATGTGTGGGAGTTGTGTTTAATGTGTGTACATGTATGTATTTCAGAGTAAAGATTTACCAACGCTAAAGGACAACGATTTTATCAGTGAAGGAGCTATTATCCATATCGGCAGTGAGGAGAAGGAGAGGACCATGACCATGCTACAAAAAGATGTGGAGGTTAAGGTCGTTTCTGTCTCTGTCTTTTTCTCATGTGAATGAATGAATGACTAAATAAATGAAGAAATGAATGAATAACTAAACAAATGAAGAAATGAATGAATGACTAAATAAATGAAGAAATGAATGAATAACTAAACAAATGAAGAAATGAATGAATGACTAAACAAATGAAGAAATGAATGAATAACTAAACAAATGAAGAAATGAATGAATGACTAAATAAATGAAGAAATGGCTATCTATAAGGCACATGAAAAATGTTTCCCAGCACTACATACACACACACACACACATACACACACACACACACATACACACACACACACACACACACACACACACACACACACACACACACACACACACACACACTCACACATACACACACACACTCACACATACACACACACACTACATACATACACATGCATGCATGCACGTATGCACACACGTACACACACATACATACTACATACATATACATGCACACACATTCATGCATGCACGCACGCACACACACACACACATGCAGGCAGGCAGGTACGCACGCACTAGCCTACATGCATACACACACCCCTCACACACTTACACACTACATACATACACATGCATGCACGCACACACGCACGCACGCACGCACACACACACACACGCACACACACACATCACTCATGTATACCATTAACCATGACATGGACTCGATCCATCAATATTTGACAGATTGTATATGACGATGGTATCACATCAAGCAAATACAAAATGATGGTATCACATCAAGCAAGTACAAAGACATGTTCCTGTGGGTACATCAGCTGCCAGATGAGGGGAATGACTTTGAAAGCAAGAACAAAGGACAGTGAACATTGTTAGGACAAGTTTTAAGTGAAAAATAAGGACAGTATGTTTCTGTGAAAAATAAGGACAGTAACAAGAAACTCTGGAAAGAGCTGGACAGCAGAAAGTCCTCAGAAGAGAAATCACGTCAAGCGTTTCAGCCCATGTCTCTTTACGCGTTGATGGGGTCGGGTCATGCCCAGATGAGAAATCTCTGGCAGGAGGATTGGAATAAGCAGACAGATAACAACCTTTCCTAATCTATCCCAAGTTGAAAAAAAATTCTCCCATCTGCTTCAGGAACCGTAGAAAGGGACAGTGTTATGTAGGTAACACACGTATCATACATCCTATACTCGTTCCTACCTTTTAAATGAAAATGAAGCACCATGGTGTACACCATGTGACAAGGCATTGAGCATCAGACACCTTATTGAATGCTTGGACTTTCACGATGTGAGACATAAGCTTTACACGGCAGACTAACCTCTTTAGTGACGTCCCTCTGGATGCAATTTTCCACTTTGTACAAGAGATCAATAGATTTCATCTGATGTGATTTTACGTAAGAGAGTGATTTTCTTTAAACGCATTTTAGACTTGCAAGGATAATGATGAGCTTGATTTTTAACTATTGTCCTTTTACTTAAACTTGGATGTCGTTTTTAACGTGGTGTTAACCCTGGTATGGCTCTAGTGGTTGGCTGGTCTATAAGCAGAATGAACTTTGAACCAAGATAATGATTCCCAGATGCCCTTCTGCTGTCGCCATTTTTTTTCCATAGAAAATTTCCATTGCCTGCGTTCGAACCCTCGCATCCAAGTGGTCAGGCGTCACAAGGTCAAGTCACCTGTGCGACAGATGTTTTAACCACTTAGCTGTTAGATACTGGCAGTATTTCAGGGAATTAAAA
>CM060309.1:65766533-65781533 GCA_030674185.1 Monoplex corrugatus
TGTGAAGAACTTGTATCTTTATGTGTTTGAATACTTGTTAGTGGTTGATATTGCAGAGGATTTTATCTCCGTGTGTATGAATGCTTGTTAGTAGTTGTGATGTGAAGAACTTGTATCTTTATGTGTTTGAATACTTGTTAGTGGTTGATATTGCAGAGGACTTTATCTCCGTGTGTATGAATGCTTGTTAGTAGTTGTGATGTGAAGAACTTGTATCTTTATGTGTATGAATACTTGTTAGTGGTTGGTGTTGCAGAGGACTTTATCTCCGTGTGTGTAAGTATTTGTTACTGGTTGGTGTAGCGAAGGCCTTTATCTCCGTGAGTATAGAATAGATACTTGTTTCTGATGCGAAGGATTTTATTTCCGTATGTATAAATACTTGTAACTGGTTGGTGTAGCGAAGGCCTTTATCTCCTTGAGTACAGAATAGATACTTGTTTCTGATGCGAAGGATTTTATTTCCAGATGTATAAATACTTGTTACTGGTTGGCATAGTGAAAGACTTTATCTCCACATGTATAAATAGGCATACTTGTTACTGGTTGGTGTAGTAAAAGGCCTTTATCTCCTTGAGTACAGAATAGATACTTGTTTCTGATGCGAAGGATTTTATTTCCGTATGTATAAATACTTGTAACTGGTTGGTGTAGCGAAGGCCTTTATCTCCTTGAGTACAGAATAGATACTTGTTTCTGATGCGAAGGATTTTATTTCCAGATGTATAAATACTTGTTACTGGTTGGCATAGTGAAAGACTTTATCTCCACATGTATAAATAGGCATACTTGTTACTGGTTGGTGTAGTAAAAGGCCTTTATCTCCTTGAGTACAGAATAGATACTTGTTTCTGATGCGAAGGATTTTATTTCCAGATGTATAAATACTTGTTACTGATTGGCATAGTGAAGATCTTTATCTCCACATGTATAAATACTTGTTACTGGTTGATGTAGTGAAGGATTTATCTCCATGTGTTGAAATACTTGTTACTGGTGGTGATGCAGAGAACTTTGTCTCCATGTGTGTGAACATTTATTAGTGGTTGGTGTTCCAGAGGACTTTATCTCCACATGTATAAGTACTTGTTAGTGGTTGGCATCGCAGAGGACTTTATCTCCTTGTGTATAGAGTAACTATGGCTACATATCATGATTTATTGTAACGCAAGTGTGTGCAGTGACTGACTGTGAACAGCGATCATCCTTGGTGAACATAGAACTACAGACGCTGCTCCTACTGTATGATTCCATTCTACAGACACCACTCCTGCTGTATAATAATTATAATTACAATATTTATATAGCGCAAAATCTTGATAAAATCAAATCTAAGCGCTGAAACAGTCATATGACTCCACATATGACTGTATGACTCCTCTGAATGAATGTGCACAGCATGTAGATACTGCACATGGTGCAGTATGTGGCAGGACCACAGAATTGTGTGATCTTGATCAACAGGACCACAGAATTGTGTGATCTTGATCAACAGGACCACAGAGTTGTGTGATCTTGATCGACAAGGACCACAGAGTTGTGTGATCTTGATTGACAGGACTACAGAGTTGTGTGATCTTGATCAGCAGGTCCACAGAGTTGTGTGATCTTGATCAACAGGTCCACAGAGTTGTTTGATCTTGATCAAGAGGACCACAGAATTGTGTGATCTTGATTGACAAGGACCACAGAGTTGTGTGATCTTGATCGATAGGACTACAGAGTTGTGTGATCTTGATCGACAGGACCACAGAGTTGTGTGATCTTGATCAACAGGTCCACAGAGTTGTGTGATCTTGATCAACAGGACCACAGAGTTGTGTGATCTTGATCAACAGGACCACAGAGTTGTGTGATCTTGATCAACAGGTCCACAGAGTTGTGTGATCTTGATCAACAGGTCCACAGAGTTGTGTGATCTTGATCGACGGGTCCACAGAGTTGTGTGATCTTGTTCGACAGGACTACAGAGTTGTGTGATCTTGATCGACAGGACTGCAGAGTTATGTGATCTTGACTGACGGATTGGTGGAGTGATTTACAACGAGAACTGCACACAAAGTGATCTACCTCTCTCTCTGTGATTGTAGCATCTGTCATAGGCCTATATGTGTAAGGTGTCATTGTCCTCTTTTGCCCTTTGTGAAGTGAAATGCTTTCTGTATGTTATTTGAATGTTAACTGCTAAACAACCTGAAGTTTTTGATGTTGTTTTTTTTCATGTGTTGTTGTGAGGCAGGTCAAGCTCAGGTAGGGCGTTTTTGAATCCTAGTCTCCATTGAGGAAAGATCATCTTTGAAATTGGCTTTACAGTAATCATTATTTTGAGTTTGGTGGAACATCACCAAATTAACGCAATAATTGTTTAGAGTGTTGTTAGAATACTATCTTTGAAAGGGGTTTTGCTGCAATAATTATTTAGAATGTTGATGGAACATCATATTTGAAAGTAGCTTTACAGTAGTAATTATTTAGAGTTTGGTGGAACATCACTCTTTTACCACAATAATTGTTTAGAGTGTTGTAAGAGCATTATCTTTCAAAGTGGTTTTACAGCTGTGATTATTTATCTTGGTGATTTAATTAAGACCATCTTACAGCAGTAGTTATTTGAAATATTTTTGCTGTCAGTAAAGACTATCTAAATATCTTATTTATCAAGTTGTAATCAGTTTGCTTTCTTGTTATGTCTCCTGGATTCATCCTTGTCCATTGTCTTCTGTTAGGTTGTTCAAACCGAGTATTTGCTGTTTGAATTTATTAACTTGTGCTCACTCAACAAGTTTCTCTCCCCCTTTCGTGAGGTCCAACTATGTCATCTGTTGTTGGAAAAGATAAGAATAATAAGGAATATGTATTGGGAAGAAACAGCAACAATGAGAGTAGAAAATTATATAAACTCTTTTCAAAATATCAAAAGAGTGGTTAGGCAGGGATGTGTTCTGTCACCTTTTTTTTATTTTTTTTTTATCTTTACAGCAAAACCATCTTGAGAAACCTAGAAGAATTCTTTGAGATAAAGGTTGGAGGACAATTGATAAACAGTCTCCATTATGCAGATGACACCGTTCTGATTGCAAGAACTGAAAAAGACCCACAAATTCTTCTGAATATAATAGAAATAGAAAGCAGAAATAAAGGGATAGAGCTAAATAGTAAGAAGACTGAAGTCAAGGTAATCAGTAAAAAGCAATAAATAAAAAGACCTACAAATTCTTGTGAATCCAATAGAAATAGAATGTATAAATAAAGGAATAGAATGTATAAATAAAGGGCTAGAGCTAAATTGCAAGAAGACTGAAGTCATGGTAATCACTAAAAATTAAGAAATCCCCACATGTGTGCATTCGCAGTCATCCATTCCTTGATCTCGCTTCCATTCTTTGGATATCAGAGCTTTTTCAGGCCACAGTTTGCTGGCTCTTGCCATGTAGAAGGTTGCCCGAGCTTTTGGTGGCGTGCTTTTTTTCCCCTGGCTGTGCTGATTGCTTACAAGTACAATCGCTGTAAACACTTGATTGTGCTTCCATGTGTGTCTTCCTTGAGGTAGTGCTACTTTGTATGAGCTCAGGACATGTTCCACTGCTTGTTTGCCCTGACAGAGCAAGTATGCAGGGTTATCTGATTTCCCCCATTTCACCAGATTTGCACTCAGGGGCAGGAAGTCATACAGATCTGAGGATGAAACTCATCTTGAGAGGGGCCATATGCAACATGCCATTCCAGCGAAGACTTTTCTGGAGTGCTACGAAATCCAAAACAAGTGTGACTGCCCGCATTCAAGCAAACAGGAACCAGAAAAAAAACAGGAAAAAAGAAGAAGAAGGCGTATTTAATACAACAAGACAAGACAGGCGCAAATTTTCGGCCAACTGGCCTTTGTCAAGTGTAATATCACAAACAAGCAAACACCAGATACAACAATTAGGAGAAAAAGACTGAAACTTCCCTGCTGCTCTGCCCAGTGTGAGAAAAGGAGCAGCAGGGAAGTTTCAGTCTTTTTCTCCTAATTTTTGTATCTGGTGTTTGTTTGTGACCTTCCGCTTGACAAAGGCCAGTTGGCTGAAAATTTGCGCCTGTCTTGTCTTGTCGTATTAAATGCACGTTCTTATTCTTTTTTTGTGTTTTAATTCTGGTTCCTTTTCTGGAGTGTGCTTTCTATGTCCATGGGCCATATTGGCTTTCAGTGCTGAACTGCCTTCTGGATTCTTTTGGCCTCCTAACCTTTCTTAATCTCCTGTGTTATCATTTCTCGTTTTGCTTTTCTCTGGTCTTTGACCACAATTCCATTTTTGCTGATCCCAGTCTCAGAATATTGGCACTAGTATAGATAATGCTCTGTCGCATCTTTTTTCTTTCTTTTTCATTATAGTTTATTATTACAGCAATACCTGTTGTTCTTAAAATGGTATATATGTTACTAACATTCTGTGGCATATTCTGATCTGAAACCATTTTCATCTTATTTCCATTGTATTTTTCAGCACTGCTTCCTTGTCAATTTACACATTTTCTACTATCAGTATGTCTGTCACACCGTATTCTTTGTCATTATTGCCTCACATTGTATGTCTGTCGTGCTGTGTTCGTTGTCATGATTCCCTCTCATTGTTTGTCACATTATATGTCTGTCATGCTGTGTTCTTTGTCATTATTGCCGCGTTCTTTGTCATTATTGCCTCACATTATGTGTCACATTATGTCTGTCATGTTGTGTTCTTTGTCATTATTGCCTCACATTATGTGTCACATTATGTGTCATGTTGTGTTCTTTGTCATTATTGCCTCACATTACGTGTCACATTATGTGTCTGTCATGTTGTGTTCTTTGTCATTATTGCCTCACATTATGTGACACATTATGTACCTGTCATGCTGTGTTCATTGTCATATTCCCTCACATTATGTGTATGTTACACTGTGTTCTTTGTCCTTGTTGCCTCGTATTATGTGTCACATTGTGTTCTTTGTCATTATTGCTTTACATTACATGTCTATCACGCTATGTTCTTTGTCATTATTCCCATACATTATGTGTCACATTATTGCTTTACATTGTCACACTGTTCCTTGTCATTATTGTCTCACATTGTCTATCACATTGTGTTCTTTGTCAATATTGCCTCGCATTGTCACACTGTTCTTTGTCATTATTGTTTCACATTGTCAGTCACATTGTGTTCTTTGTCATTATTCCCTTACATTATGTTTCACATTATTGCCTCACATTGTTCTTTGTCATTATTGTCTCACATTGTCCATCACATTGTGTTCTTTGTGATTATTGCCTCATATTGTCACACTATTCTTTGTCATTATTGTCTCACATTGTGTTCTGTGTCATTATTGCCTCATATCTTGTATCTGTCACACTGTGTTCTTTGTCGTGATTGCTTCACATTATGTATTATACTGTGTTATTCATCTGCTGATTTTACACAGCATTCCTGTCTACAGGTTTTATAACAATCTTTGATATGACTTTCATTGGTATTACATATAGTGTGTCTATTAATAGGATGTTGATATTGTGACTGTTAATGGAAAGTTGGTATTACATGTTGCTGTGCGGCTGTTACAAGAGTGTTGGTATTACTTGTTGTATGATTGTTAATAGGATGTTAATATTATGACTGTTAATGGAAAGTTGGTATTACATGTTGCTGTATGGCGGATGCATGAGTGTTGGTATTACTTGTTGTATGATTGTTAATAGGATGTTAATATTATGACTGTTAATGGAAAGTTGGTATTACATGTTGCTGTATGGCTGTTACATGAGTGTTGGTATTACTTGGTGTATGATTGTTAATAGAAAGTTGATATTTTATGTTGTATGACTGTTAATAGAATGTCAATAGTACATGTTTGCATGATTGTTAATAGAATGTTGGTTTTACATGTTGTATGAATGTTGATGGAATGTTTGTACTGGACGTTGTATGACTGATAATAGAATGTAGGTATGATGTGTTATATGACTGTTAATAGAGTGTTGATTATTATGACTGTTAATAGACTGTTGGTATTACATGTTGTATGACTGCTAATACATTGTCGATATTATATATTGTGTGACTGCTAATAGAATCTTGGAATTGCATGTATGACTGCTACTAGAATTTTGGCATTATATGTTATATACCTGTAATTAGAATGTCGTGTTCTTTGTGATGTTCTTTCGTTGACATTTTTGTTTGTTTGTGGGGATTTTTGTGGTTGTTTTTTGTTTTGTTTTGTTTGTTTGTGGGGGTTTTGTTTTTGTTTTTTGTTGTTTTGTGTATGTGTGTGTGGGGGGGTGGCTGGGGAGGGGGGTGGTAAGATGTTGTTGTTGGCAGGGTTTTTATTCTGTCGTGGAGTAAAAGGAATGGAGGTATGTTTTATTGATGATCGGTCGTGTGGGAAATAAAATATTCAGTGTGAACCACCTTCAGTTTTGTGTTTTGAGAAACCAGTGTGAAAGAAAATCTGAACAGTGTGTGTGGTTTCCCTCATTTCATTTGGAATATTAGACACGTAAGACTGTCAAAGTAACACTCTAAGACAGAAGAAATTCAGAAGATAGGAAATGAAATATGAAGTCAGCCTTAATACAAGAAAATGAATGAACAGACAACTGGATGGCAGTTATTTACCAGCGTAAAAGACAATGACATGTTGAGTATTTCCCTCCAGTGAAATAACACAATGAAGGTTACTTTCCGCCAGTAAACAACCGCATAATGTTGGTTATTTTCCGATAGTGAAATAACACAGTGATGGTTATTTTCCACCAGTAAAATAAATTTGAAAGTTACTTTCCACCAGTAAAATAACACAATACACAATGATGGTTATATTCCACCAGTAAAATAACAAATCATGGTTATTTTCTGCCAGTAAAGCAAAACATTGATGGCTTTTTTCCCAGTAAAATAAAACAATAATGGTTATTCTCCATCAGTAAAATAACACAATGATGGTTGTATTCGTTTGGTAAACGACAACATAATGATGGCTATTTTATCAATAGCAAAATAACAATCATGATTCTTTTCCTCCAGTAAAGTAACACAGTGATTGTTATTTCCTACTTGTAAACAACAGTATACACACATGGAACACATAGTTTGTTACACAACACAAACATCACACCTCCAATGATTCACACAACATTCACACCTCCAGTGATTCACATGATATTGTTTTACATCTCTCAGTGTTTTCAGTCTTCAAAAACGTATTCCAGACTTGCAAGGAAAACGGTGAGCATGATTTTTAACTTTTCTTTTTATTTTAACCTGGGTGTCGTTTATAACGTGATGTTAGCCCTGATATGGCTCTAGTAGTCTGCTGGACTATGAACAACCTGAAGCTGAACACAACACACAAATCACACCTCCAGTTATTCACACAACAGACATTCACACCTCCAGTGATTCACACAACGTTCACATCTCCAGTGATTCACACAACATTAACACCTTCAGTGAGTCGCACAACATTTACACCTCCAGTGATTCACACAACATCCGTACGTCCAGTGAATCACACAACAGACACTTACACCTCCAGTGATCCACACAACATTCGTACGTCCAGTGAATCACACAACAGACACTTACACCTCCAGTGATTCACACAACATCCGTACGTCCAGTGAATCACACAACAGACACTTACACCTCCAGTGATTCACACAACATTCGTACGTCCAGTGAATCACACAACAGACACACCTCCAGTGATCCACACAACATTCGTACGTCCAGTGATTCACACAACATTCGTACGTCCAGTGATTCACACAACATTCGTACGTCCAGTGAATCACACAACAGACACACCTCCAGTGATCCACACAACATTCACACCTCCAGTGATTCACACAACATTCGTACGTCCAGTGATTCACACAACAGACATTTACACCTCCAGTGACTGACACAACATTCGTAGGTCCAGTGACTCACACAACATTCACACCTCCAGTGATTCACACAACAGACATTTACACCTCCAGTGACTCACACCACATTCACACCTCCAGTGATTCACACAACAGACATTTACACCTCCAGTGACTCACACCACATTCACACCTCCAGTGATTCACACAACAGACATTTACACCTCCAGTGATTCACACAACAGACATTCACACCTCCAGTGATTCACACAACAGACATTCACACCTCCAGTGATTCACACAACAGACATTCACACCTCCAGTGATTCACACAACAGACATTCACACCTCCAGTGATTCACACAACAGACATTTACACCTCCAGTGAGTCACAAAACACTCACACCGCCATCCATTCACTCAACAGACATTCATACCTCTAGCGAATTTTGCCACAGACATTCATACCTCTAGCGAATTTTACCACAGACATTCATACCTCTAGCGAATTTTACCACAGACATTCATACCTCTAGCGAATTTTACCACAGACATTCATACCTCTAGCGAATTTTGCCACAGACATTCATACCTCTAGCGAATTTTACCACAGACATTCATACCTCTAGCGAATTTTAACACAGACATTCATACCTCTAGCGAATTTTACACAGACATTCATACCTCTAGCGATTTTACCACAGACATTCATACCTCTAGCGAATTTTACCACAGACATTCATACCTCTAGCGAATTTTACCACAGACATTCATACCTCTAGCGAATTTTACCACAGACATTCTGACCTCCAGTGATTCACACGAGACATTCAGACCTCCAGTGATTCACACGAGACATCCAGTGATTCACACGAGACATTCTGACCTCCAGTGATTCACACGAGACATTCAGATTTCCAGTGATTCACAACAGACATTCACACTTCCTGTGATTCACACAGCATTCATACCTCCAGTGATTCACACAACATTCAGACTTCCAGTGATTCACACAACATTCAGACTTCCAGTGATTCACACAACATTCATACCTCCAGTGATTCCACACAACATTCAGACTTCCAGTGATTCACACAACATTCAGACTTCCAGTGATTCACACAACATTCAGACTTCCAGTGATTCACACAACAGACATTATCACATAGCATTCAGACCTCCAGTGATTCACACGAGACATTCACACTTCCAGTGATTCACACAACATCCGGATTCCTGTAACTCACACAACAGACATTCAGACCTCCAGTGATTCACACAACATTCAGACTTCCAGTGTATCACACAACAGACATTCATACCTCCAGTGATTCACACAACATTCAGATTTCCAGTGTATCACACAACAGGCATTCATACCTTCAGTTATTCACACAACATTCATGCCTCCAGTGATTCACACAACATTCAGACTTCCGGTGATTCACACCACAGACATTCAGACCTCCAGTGATTCACACAACATTCAGACTTCTAGTGATTCACAAACAGACATTCATGCCTCCAGTGATTCACACAACAGACATTCAGACCTCCAGTGATTCACACAACATTCAGACTTAAAGTGATTCACACCTCAGACATTCATGCCTCCAGTGATTCACACAACAGACATTCAGACCTCCAGTGATTCACACCACAGACATTCATGCCTCCAGTAAATTCACACAACATTCAGACTTCCAGTGATTCACATAACAGACATTCAGACCTCCAGTGATTCACACCACAGACATTCAGACCTCCAGTAAATTCACACAACATTCAGACTTCCAGTGATTCACATAACAGACATTCAGACCTCCAGTGATTCACACCACAGACATTCAGACCTCCAGTAAATTCACACAACATTCAGACTTCCAGTGATTCACATAACAGACATTCAGACCTCAGTGATTCACACCACAGACATTCAGACCTCCAGTAAATTCACACAACATTCAGACTTCCAGTGATTCACATAACAGACATTCAGACTTCCAGTGATTCACATAACAGATATTCAGACTTCCAGTGATTCACACAACATTCAAACCTCTGGTGATTCACACAACATTCAGACCTCCAGTGATTCACACAACATTCAGACTTCCAGTGATTCACATAACAGACATTCAGACTTCCAGTGATTCACACAACATTCAAACCTCCGGTGATTCACACTACAGACATCCAGGCCCCCAGTGATTCACACAACAGACATTCAGACCTCCAGTGATTCACACAACGTTTATTCCTTCAGTGATACAACATTCACACCTCCAGTGATTCGCACAACAGACATTCACACTTCCAGTAGTATACACAACATTTACATTCCCAGTGATACAGCATTCACACATCCAGCACTTCCAGCGTCCAGGGATTCACACAACATTCACACCAGTGATGTAACATTCACACTTGCAGTGACACACAGCATTTACACCCCCATTGATTCACACAATACAAACATCATACTTCCAGTGATCTAACATTCACACCTCTGGTGATGCACACCACATATTCACGTGTCCAGTGATTCATACAACATTCACACCTACAGTTATTCACACAATATTCACACCTCCAGTGACATTACTGATTCTTCATTTCATTTTATACCTTCGGTCATTCATACATCAATCTCCAGTGATACAACATTCATACTTCCAGTGACACCACAACATTCACACCTCCAGTGATTCACACAATATTCACACCTCGAGTGATTCACGCAACCTTCTCACTCCAGTGATATACACAGCATTCGTACTTACGGAAATTCACACAACATTTACTCCTCCAGTGATTCATAATTAATAATAATAATTACAACTATTTATATAGCGCAAAATCTTGATAAAATCAAATCTAAGCGCTGAATCACACAACATTCACACCTACATATACCATTCACGCCTCCAGTGATTCACACAACATTTACACCTCCAGTGATAAACACAACATTCACAACTCCATTGATGCAACATTCATACCTCCAGTGATTCACACAATATTCACACTTCCAGTGATACCTTAATCCCACTCCCAGTACCTACAATGATAACACAACATTCACACATCCAGTGACTCACACAGTATTCACACCTCCAGTGATACACACAACATTTACACCTCCAGTGATTCACACAACATTGACACTTACAATGATACAATATTCACACTTCCAGTACCTCCAATGATAGTATCACAGAACCCCCTCGGGTAGAAACAAGCCCGTACCTGTACTTCAGTCTGAGACAAGATGTTGACAATGTCTTTGGTGTGTCGTTCTTGAATTCTGGGGATGTTTATGTGGAATTACCTTTCTATATAGAAATCTCACACAACAAGAGGAAGGAGAGAGACGAGCAGAAGAGCACTAAGCACACTAGCAATAACCTTCAAATCAGTGCACACATAGCATTACAAGTCAATATGGTTTATTTAATTAAACATGTTCAACTGAAAGCACAATCATCCATCATCATTCTTACTTGCCTAAGTCCTAAACAACCCTACTTCCATGCCTATCAGCCCAAAAACTCTCATCATCATCATCATCATCAGGTGCCCTGCCGCATGGCGTTGGCGACCATGGACTTCCAACCATCTCTTTCTCCCGCTGCCCCCAGCATCTCCCCCACCCTCCTCATCCCCAGCCACTCTGCAAGTCCGTCCAGCATTCTCTCCCTGGGTCTACCTGGTGCTCTCTTTCCCTCCAACTTTCCCGTTGTGACCAGGTGCTCCAAATCCCCCTTCCTCATAAAATGGCCTATAAATGTTGCTTGTCTTTTCCTAATCTTCCTTATGAGTGATCTACTTGTGTCTGCCTCCATCAAGACTGTCTCGTTTGTTTTCTTTGCTGTCCATGGAACTCTCAACATTCTTCTGAGAAACCACATCCCGGCTGCCTCGATCCTGCTCTGGCTTTGCTTGCTGACTGTCCACGCCTCGCATCCGTACAACAGTATTGGTTCTATATAACATTCAAGGACTCTCTTGTTCAAATACCTGGGAACGGTCATTTCATCAGACGGCAGATGCACATCGGAAATAGCTGGCAGAATCGGCCAAGCCAAAACAGCATTCAAGAAGATGACAAGCATTCTAAAAAATTATCAACGTACCTTCACTACATGTTTGTGGAAAAGGCTCAGCGCCTCTGCCAATTTGAGTGGCCTGTCTCCCACTACGACCGTCAACTCTCTGACCGTTCTGTCTCCCTCTGTATTGTGTCCCCGCCTGTTCATTTATAGAGGGTGGATCAGAACACACTGGGGCTCTGAGCCAACCTATCCTTAGATGGTTCGAGTTTGTCACTCTCCTCTGAGTGCATGAAGGAGGAGTTGACGTGAACAAGCACAACACAACCTGTCCACTGAGACAATGGACCGCTCCCTTTCACTGGATCGATCCTCAAAAACGACCCAACAGAGCTGTGTATACATCTGGCTTTGTTGTTTAATTGTCTCGTTTACAGTGTAACATGAGTGTGATTGGCTGTACTGCTAGATGTTGGTTAATCCAAAGCATTCAGTCTAGAGGCTAGTTTGTCTGGGTTGCCAGATATTGTCCACATCTTGTTTCAGACTGAAGTACAGGTATGGGCCTGTTTCTACCTGAGGGGTTTTGTGTTGGTTAAATCCTAAGCCTTCAGTCGAGAGGTAAGTTTGTCTGCCTTGCCAGACATTGTCAACATCTTATCTCAGACTGAAGTACAGGTATGGGCCTGTTTCTACCTGAGGGGTTTCTGTGATAATAGCACAAAATTCACACCTCCAGCAGTTCACACAACACAAACATCACAGCTCCAGTGATTCAACATTCACGCCCTCGTGATTCTCACAACAGACGTCACATTTCCAGTGCTTCACGCAACAGACATTCTCACTTATGATTCACACAACATTCACATCTCCCATCATTCTCACATCAACACCTCCACTGGTTCAATAACAGACGTTCACACAACATTCACACCTATGGTGATTTACAGAACAGGCATTACATCTCCAGTGATTCACACAAAGGGTTGAAGTTTCGTTTTGCTCTCATGGTTGACAAAGCACGAGGCTAATGGATAGGCAGATGGAGTCAAAGGGTTAAAACGACAATGGCCTAATTGTTAAACGACCATGGCCTGATGGTTCAATGGCAACAGCGCAGTGGGCTCACGGTGAAAACCGCCTATCTAGGACACAAGTCCTGAGTTCAATCGACAGCCAGGATTTTTCAATCTTCTCCGCTAAACCTATGTCCAACTGCTATTCTTCAAAACACTTCGTGCAGCATCTTCAGATCGCCCATTTATTCATCATCATCAACGTGTGCCCTGTCGCATGGCGTTAGTGATCTTGGCCCTCCATATGTATCTATCCCTTGTCGCCGCAAACACATCTTCCATCCTCTCTGTCCTCAACCACCATGCAAGTCTGTCCAAATTTTTCTCTCTGGGTCTATCTGGTGTTCTCTTTCCCTCCAGCTTTCCTGTTGTGACCAGGTGCTCTAATTCCCCTTTCCTCATAAAATGGCCTATAAATGTTGCTGTAAATGTTGCTTGTATTTTCCTAATCTTCCCTATTAATGATCTTCTTGTGTCTGCCTCCATCAAGACTGTCTCGTTTGTTTTATGTACTGTCCATGGAACTCTCAACATTCTTTTTATAAACCACATTTCGGCTGCCTCAATCTTGTTCTGGTTTTGCGTGTTGACTGTCCACGCCTCACAACCGTATAACATTATCGGTTCTATGTAACATTCAATAACTCTCTTCCTGATGTGAATTAATAGGCATTTGTTGGTAAGAATGCTTGTCATCTTCTTGAATGCTGTTTTGGCTTGGCCGATTCTGCTGGCTATTTTTGATAGACATTTGCCGTCATTCATAGTAGAAAGAACATCTGGGAGGTGAATGTCTCAACAGTGGCGAGGCATTGATGCTCCGGGTCCCATCCGCACCCTCATGGAGTTTCTTGTTAACTTCGGAACAATTTGAAGAATTCTGGATTTCTTGTAAGCGACAGTGAAAGCAAGTGGTCGCACATTGAAAAGTCTTACAAACATGACTGCAAAGGCCAAACTTGCACGGCGCCAAAACTGACAGCAAAGCACATCCAGCTCCCATAATTCGTAGATCTCAGTCAAATACAACGTAAATTTTGTCGCTTTCAGTGTCTGCTAATATTTTGACTCTCGTGAAAAAAGAAATGTACCCGAAGATGCCAAAGAAGCCGCTGACTCTGATGAAAAGTTCGACAGACTTTTCAACGCGTTTTCAGCAGATGACTGACTGTAAATCAAAAGGTGTGGCATGCATTTCAAGACACCTCTGGGCATCGTGAGTTCCTTGTTGAAACATAATATTATTGCAAGTTAACAGCAATATTGTTATGTTGTTGTTTTGTTGTTGAAGGTTGACATCTATTTGTTTTACATGTGTCTGCCTTTGTCTCACGCATTTTGTAAATGGCAGGGCATACATATCAAAGTCAATATTACAATTCCCGACTAAAAACTCCTCCCCGGGAGCACTTAGCACTGGCAAACGGGTCTATTACATGTATCTCGTCACTGGCACCGGTGATCAGCCAGCGCGGATACTCACACAAATGTTGATACATTTTACTTTATATTTCATGTACATTCCTTCCATTTTAGAAACATCACAAACTTGTTCACACAGAATGAATTTTAAAGAAAGATGTTTTCTTTAGTGCACATTAGATCGAAATAGTACTGTCTACCGAAATGATGAAACGGCTTTAAACAATGTGTTGGGGATGCAAAAAAATAATATCACCGGTCGCTGTAAAAGCAGACGAAACCAAAAGTAGGTCGGGATAGGGAGGCCAAACTGTACCGAGGAATTCTAAGTAAGTTCATTTCTAACTTAATCGTGGCCTTTTAATTTTCATTGTGTAAACATTTATAAATTTTCTGAAATAACATATTGAAACGTTAAGCTTTAAGTTCCGTAAATATTGCAGTATATGCTTTTTTCAACGAAATATACCAATAGGGCGTTAACAGACGACCCTGTTTGGCTCACGACCTTTATAGGAATTGCCCAGGATCCGGCGCAAGCATCACAGGTGGAAGCTAT
>CM060309.1:65786533-65811533 GCA_030674185.1 Monoplex corrugatus
TCCTTCAACCCTTCCCCTTTTCAAGATCTTGCAAGCGCATGGGGTTTACGAAGGCTTTAGTCAGGAGTCTGCAGACAACTTTTGGTAGAAGATTTTGGGTGAAGTGAAGCGCGTATGGGATTGTCTGCGTGCAAGGAATCTTTTTTTTTTTTTTTTTTTTTTTTTTAAACAAATTTTCAAACCTCCAAAATTCCTTCCACACCATCTACCAATTTCTGTCATGTGCCATCTACCGTCTTGCCCCCCATCCCCACCCCCCTTCCCTTCACACCTTTACCAAACCAACCCCCTCCGCCTGTAGTGTTCGACGTCACTGTCAAAGGTGAGACTGATGGACGGGCAGAGGTGTTAGGTGAGACTGCTGGAGGTGAGAGGTGTGTTGGGTGAGACTGCTGGAGGTGAGAGGTGTTAAGTGTTGTTATCACCGACCCTTCACAACTGGTCCGGTCTCCATTGTTTGCCTCGCTCGCCCCGGTCTGATCCCTAACTGGCCTGTCTCACATAAACATGTAAGGTTACATGGCGGTTCGTTGGGGGAGGAGGGGGGGAGTTTTCTTTGTTTTTTGCTTTCATTATCATTATTTATTATCGTCATCATTATCATCATCATCATCATCGTCGTCGTCATCATCATCGTCGTCATCATCGTCGTCATCATCATCATCATCGTCGTCGTCGTCATCATCATCATCATCATCATCATCATCATCATTATATATTTCTTTTTGACAACTAGTATATATAGCCTATAGTTCCCCGGGATGTGATTCGCGTAAACTCATGCAAAGAGATTGGAAGATGAGTGCTCTGCCTTTGTACCATCCAGGCCTCTTATCTGGTATTATTATTATTATTGTTATTATTATTATTATTATTATCATTACTATTATTATTATCATCATCATCATCATCGTTGTTGTTGTTGTTGTTCTTCTTCTTCTTCTTTGACAGATGATGATGATGATGATTTTTTTTATCATGGATGATGATGATGATGATGATGATAATGATAATAATAATAACGATAATAATAATAATAATACCTGAGGCCTGGATGGTACAAAGGCAGAGCAGAGCACTCATCTTCCAATCTCTTTGCATGAGTTTTCGCGAATCACATTGGTGATGATGAACTCAAATACGATCGTAAAATTATGGAGGGCCACGCTCACCAACGTCATGCGGCGCGGTACATGATGATGATGGATCGTACGATCACGTAATTGAGCACTCGTGGTCGTACCGGCTGTGGCGTCCGTCCTTTAGGGGGAGGTAGCTATTAGATCGTCATTAATTTTGTGGTCACACTGGCGTTGGTCACCCAAGGCAAGTCACAAGGCAATAACGCTTACTCAGGATTGCCTCACAACAATTATGCCCACGATTGTATGCAGCATATTTGCATATCGACTGGACCTTGAGTCCGTGTTAGTGTAAAGGGAAGGTTACACATTGCTTCAAAGAGTCCCCTCAGTGGACATTTATCATGTGGGTAAGCTGTATCTACACCCAATCATTATCGTCACAACGATTACCCAACAGCTGATCTCACTCCCAGTACAGACTTTAAGGTCAAAAGGGAGAAGAGTGGCAGAATAATTCAGACGTTCGACTGCCAATAACTAAACTCAAGGTTTCAGGGTTCGCTCCCTCCCTGTAGAAACCTCGACTATTCTCCTCAGTTTGACCGGAAAATCAAACTCGACGTCTAGATCTAGTCGTTTAGAAGGGGACGAAAACCGAGTTGGACTCGTGTGCCTTCTAGCTGCGCACGCTAAAGATCCCACGGCAGTTGAAAATCGTGAAGAGCAGGGCATTGCCCGGCTGCTTTGGTATAAAACATTGGAGAGATGGGTTCATTTTCCAGGTCCCACCCCTTGAAGACTAATTAGCCTTCTTGCCTTTCTAAAGTCTTGGTTAAAAACAAATGTGAATATGAATGTGAATTTGAAACAAGGGAGAGGGGATGGGCGCTGCCCTCGTAATGCTGGCCCCGGGAAAAGTTGAGTCTATACCACCTCGCTCACCTACGACCCCAATGTATTGGAACTATCTAGGTAGGACCTCAGGACCTGGCCAGCTCGTGGGTTTATTTGCAGGTTTAAGGCTTGTGCCGTGATCATTCTGGATCTTCTCCATCAATGGCACCTGTGACAATAGTGCGTATGGAATTCATTCCGAGCGCGGAGACGTCATCTTGAGAAATTGAAACTGAAATTGAAACTGAAACTAGGTCAAATGTCTGGCTTGGTCACCGTGTGTGTGGATACCTGAATCAGCAATCCATTCAGACTTGAACAAAAGTCACACCTTGCCAATCACCCGGTGACATAACGTGATAATGTTACAATTACTGGGGCGCCGCTCTAAAGCATTGTTCACCAGATTCGTCCAGTTCTGTCGGTTGTATGACAAAGCCTGGATCTCTGCAAGTGGTTACTCTGTCCATTACGCAATGTTGCCAGTCCATCGGTTATGTTGTTGTTGTTGTTGTTGTTTCTCTAGTGTAAGAGAAAGTGAAAGATAGACTGGCGGGGCTATGACTCAGGAAATATTATCTTCACTTTATTGATAGGCAGCTGAGGCTTTGTGCGTTGACTGGGAGCAGGGGAGGAGGGGGGGAGCTCTCTGTCATGTGAGGCGACTTTATACCGAGTAGCCATTTGTGTTGTGGTTCAGACATTTATTTATTTATTTATTTATTTATTTATTTACTTTATGTATCTGTTCTGTTCTTTGAAGATAAAAAAAGAGCATCGACTTTTCTCCTAAGGTTGACTCGAAAATCGAAGTGAACGTCTAGTCCTTCGGAAGGAGACGAAAAACGAGTCGGACCCGTGTGCCTTCTGGCTGCGCACGCTGAAGATCCCACGGCACTTGAAAATCGTGAAGAGCAGGGCATTGCCCGGATGCCTTGGTATGAAAATTAATTAAAACATTGGAGAGATAGGTTGATTTCCATGGTCCCATCCCTTGAAGACCAATTAGCCTTCTTGCCTTGCTTAAGTCTTGGTTTGAATATAAGATATACAGATACACATGTCATTTACATGTAACCAAGATTGTTCGAATGATAGTCTAATACAATACTCATCATCATCATCATTAGGTGCCCTGCCGCATGGCGTTGGCGTTGGCGACGATGGACTTCCATCTATCTCTCGTTGCCCCTAGCATCTCCCCCACCCTCCTCGTCCCCAGCCACTCTGCAAGTCCGTCCAGCATTTTCTCCCTGGGTCCACCTGGTGCTTGCTCTCTTTCCCTCCAGCTTTTCCGTTGTGACCAGGAATACAATACTAGTATAAAAAAAATACAGATTAGGTAATACATAGGCTAAGTAGGACCTCAGGACCTGGCCAGCCCAAAGGTTTATGTGCAGGCTTATGGCTTGTGCCATGATCACCATACACATGGCACCTGTGACGTTAGTGTATATATGGAATTCGTTTCGAGCGCGGAGACGTCGGAGACGTCGTCTTGAGAAGCTGAAACTGAAACTGAAACTTGTGTCAGTGATATGGCGTGTCTTGGGCAAGCCGAAACTGGCAGAGCCCATCCCTGTCCAAATCGGATTGGGTTTTTTTGGGGTTCACTCCCAACATGCAGCAGGCAGTAATGAGTCATTTGGTTGCCGCCAATTAGTAGAGGACAAACTCTTGACTTGACGAAGCAGGCTTCTCCATACTTACTCTACATTACATAAAACGAAGGACGCTTCTGCACAAACTGGCTACTGAAGTTTCCTGAAGTGATAGGCAGTGTTACAGACTAAACACAGCACCATAAACTAGATACAGTACAAACCAGAAGAACAAGAAAACCAATGTAAGCGCGTCTCCAACAAGACAAAACAAAACAAGCGCAAATTTTCGGCCAACTAGCCTTTGTCAAGCGCGAACGCACGGTCACAGACAAATCACAGACACCAAACAATGGATAATAAAAACGGGACTAAAAACTTCCCTGCCGCCTCGTCCTCTCTGTCCTTAGCCACCCTGCAAGTCCGTCCAATATTTTCTTCCTGGGTCTACCTGGTGCTCTCTTTCCATCCAGCTTTCCTGTTGTGACCAAGTGCTCCAATTCCTCTTTCCTCATAAAATGGCCTATAAATGTTTTGCCAGCACCCTGAAGAAAGCAGGTCTGCGGGTCAAAATCTTCGCCATAGAGGTCGGGGCAAGAGGGTTTGTGGGCACCTCCGCTTATGATCTCATGAAACAACTCGCCATTTCTGGGAAGAAGAGGACTAGAGCCCTTAAAGCGATGGCAGAGGCAGCAGAAAGGAGCTCAAGCTGGATCTGGGCAAGGAGGAACCAAAAAAGTGAACTTCATAAGGATTAAATTCCCTACAGATGATGTGTGCCCCGTTAGCACATTGGTAAAACCGCGTACCGCAGTTCTGAAGCGCAGAATCGCCCAGGTTCGATCCCCGGCGTGGGAAAAAAAAAAAAAAAAAAAAAAAAAAAAATAGACAACAGCAGAAGGGCATCCAGGAGTCATGACCTGGATGTGGCCCGGCCCCCCGAGAGTGTAAGGAATTCAGGGCCGAAACACTTGTCTAAAGGGGGTTACTTCTCTGAGGACCTTCTGTTGTCTAGCTCTCCCTAGAGTTTCTTTCTACCTTAGGATACAGTACGATAGACTAAATACAGTACCGTAGACTAAATACAGCATAAAAGGCTAAATACAGTATTATTAGGCTAAATACAGTATTACAGGCTGAACACATTGCCCGAAGTGGTAGACAGTACTATAAAAAACAGTATCATAGGCTAAATACAGTATTATAGGCTAAATACAGTATTACAGGCTGAACACAGGCGCTTAGATTTGATTTTATCAAGATTTTGCGTTATATAAATATTGTAATTTATCATTATTATTTTAAATACAGTACTATAGACTAAATATAGTACTATAGCTAAATACAGTGTTATAGACTGAATACAGTACTATAGGCTAAATACAGTACTATGGACTAAATGCAGTACTACAGACTAAATACAGAATCATAGGCTATATACAATATTATAGGCTAAATACTGTGCACTGAATATAGTACTATAGACTATAAAAAAAAAACGTATTATAGGCTAGATGCAGTATTATACGCTACATACAGTATTACAGGCTATATACTCTATTATACGCTAAATATAGTAATATAGGCTAAATACAGTATTATAGGCTAAACACATTGCCTGAGGTGGTAGACAGTACTACAGACTAAATACAGTACTACAGGCTATTTACAGTACCATGAACACATTCTCTGAAGTTGTAGACAGTAATTGGCCTATAGGTTAAATAGACTCTCTGAACTATCAATGCTATAGAAAAATCTAGGCTCTAGGTTAAATATATTGTCTGAAATTGTAGACAGCAGTAAGGGCTAAACACATTGCCCAAAGAGGTAGACAGTCATCATCATCATCATCATCAGGTGCCTTGCCACATGGCGTTGGCGATCATGGCCTTCCATCTGTTTCTATCCCTTGCTGCCTGAAGCACCTCTTCCACCCTCTCTGTCCTTAGCCACCCTGCAAGTCCGTCCAATATTTTCTTCCTGGGTCTACCTGGTGCTCTCTTTCCATCCAGCTTTCCTGTTGTGACCAAGTGCTCCAATTCCTCTTTCCTCATAAAATGGCCTATAAATGTTGCCTGTCTTTTCCTAATCTTCCTTATGAATGTTCTACTTGTGTCTGCCTCCATCAAGACTGTCTCGTTTGTTTTCTTTGCTGTCCATGCAACTCTCAACATTCTTCTTAGAAACCACATCTGGGCTGCCTCCATCTTGTTCTGGCTTTGCTTTTTGATTGTCCACGCCACACAACCGTATAACATTATCGGTTCTATGTAACATTCAAGCACTCTCTTCCTGATGTTAATTGACAGGCATTTGTTGGTAAGAATGCTTTTCATCTTCTTGAATGCTGTTTTGGCCTGGCCGATTCTGCTGGCTATTTCTGATGAGCATCTGCCGTCTGGTGAAATGATCGATCCCAGATATTTAAACTTATCAACCTGTCTCAAGGTTGTGCCGTTTGCTGTTATTGTGCATGAGGGGATTTCATGTTTTTTACTGATCACCATGACTTCTGTCTTCCTGCTGTTTAGTTCCAGCCCCTTACCTTTGCTTACTATTTCTAGTATATTCACAAGGTTTTGTAGGTCCCTTTCATTTTCTGCAATTAGCACGGTGTCATCTGCGTATCTAATGTTGTTTATCATTTTTCCTCCAACCTTTAATCCAGGGTCTTCTTCTAAGTTTCTCATGATGTTTTCGCTGTAAAGTGAAAATATATCTAGTGACAAAACACAACCCTGTCTGACTCCTCTTTTGATATTTTGGAAAGAGCTTATATCGTTTTCTATTCTCATTGCAGCTGTTTGTTCCCAATACATCTTTTCCATCAATAATGAGTCTTTCTATTTGGTTGATCAATTCTTCATGTCTTACCCGATCGAAAGCCTTGGTATAATCAATAAAGCATAAATAGAAATCCTTATTCATCTCGATTGACCTCTCTATGAAAGTTCTTAGGATGTATATGGCATTAATAGTTTCTTTCCCTTCCACAAATCCATACTGTTCTTCTGCTATTTCTCTTTTGATTCTATTCCTTGACCTCATCATGATTATTCTTAATAAGGTTTTTGTTACGTGACTCATCAAGCTAATTGTGCGATGGAGTTCGCATTCTATAGCCCCTGTCTTCTTTGGAAGTACAATGAAATTTGATTTTGACAGATCTATATCTTTGGAGATTTTTCCAATGTCATACATTTCATTTCGGAGGACTGTTATTTTTTCAATACCAAATTCCTCCAGGGCTTCAATCATCTCTACAGTAATGTTGTCTGGTCCTGGGGCTTTTCCTGGTTTCATCTTTTTTAGTGCTGTTCTAACTTCATCTTTCATTATGGGTGGTCCTTCAACGTTCTTTCTTATAATGTGTTCTTCGTTTCTGTCATCTTGAAAAAAGTCTTTAACGTACTCTCCCCATATGTCTAATATTTTGTTGTTGTTTTTTCCATGATATGCGTACCATCTTTCGATTTTAAGCAACCAGTTGATGTGCACGTATTTTTCCTGTGGACAATTTCTTCAATTCTTCTGTACATACCCTGAGGATCCGTTTTGTGTTGGTCTTCTATTTCTTTGCATTTTGTTTTCAGCCAAGCTTCCTCAGCTTTATTGCACCTATTCCTGATTTCTTTGTTTATCTTCCTGTATATCTCCTTGTTTCTCTTTGCCCTCCTCCGTTCCTCCATCAAGCCTAGAATTTCTTTTGTCATCCAGTTTTTGTTTGTTTGTTTGTTTTTTTTATTGCTTTTCCGTCTACTTTAGGGATTTCTTCACAAGCTTCGTGTATCGAATTTCTCAACTTTGTCCATTGTTCCTCACTGTCACCAACGTCTTCCAGTGCACTGAATTTGTTTTGAACATGTAGGCCTACGTTAATTTTGTTTTGTTTTGGTTTTTTTGACACAGTACTATAGAACAAATAAAGTACTGTATGCTAATTACAGCACTATAGGCAAATCACATTGCCTAAAGTGGTAGGCAGCGCTAGCGGCTAAATGCAGTGTTATTGGCTAAATACAATATAATAGGCTGAATACAGTGCTATAGGCTAAATACAATACTATAGGCTAAATACAGTACTATAGGCTAAATACAGTACTATAAGCTAAATACAGTACTATAGACTAAATACAGTATTATAGGCTGGATACAGTATTGTATGCTAAATACAGTAGCTAAATACAGTAATATAGCCTAAATACAGTACTATAGGCTAAATACATTATTATATGCTACATACAGTATTATAGGCTAAACATATACTATAGGCTAAATACTGTATTATAGACTAAATACTGTACTAAGGGCTAAATACAGTATCATAGGCTAAACACTTTGCCTCAGGTGATAGAACTACAGGCTAAATACAGTATTATAGGTTAAATACCGTATTATTGGCTAAATACAGTATTATAGGCCAAATACCGTATTATTGGCTAAATACAGTATTATAGGCTAAACACATTGCCTGAGGTGGTAGACAGTACTACAGACTAAATACAGTAGTACTACAGGCTATTACGGTACTATAAGCCTAAACACTGTCTGAAGTTATAGACAGCAATAGGCCTATAGGTTAACTAGATAGACTATCTGAAGTAGCAGTACTATAGGCTAAATACAGTGCTATAGGTTAGATATACTGCCTGAAATGATAGACAGTGCTATAGGCTAAATACAGTACTATAGGCTAAACACATCTCCCGAAGTGGTACACAGTAGCCTACTACAGGCTAGAAATATTGCCTGAAGCGGTAGACAGTTCTATAAACAAATACAGTGTAATGGGCTAAATACAGTACTATATGCTAAATACAGTGTTATTCAATTTGCTAAATACAGTGTTATTGGCTAAATACACTACTATTGGCTAAATACAGTGCTATCGGATAAATACATTTTATCTGTTAAATACAGTATTATTGGCTATACATAGTACCATAGGCTAAATACAATACTATAGGCTAAATACAGTATTATTGGCTACGTATAGTGCTATACGCTGAATACAGTACTACAGGCTAAATACAGTTCTATAGGCTAAATACAGTACCGTAGGCTAAATACAGTACTGTAGGCTAAATACAGTACTGTAGGCTAAATACAGTACTGTAGGCTAAATACAGTACTGTAGGCTAAATACAGTACTACAAGCTAAATACAGTACTGTAGGCTAAATACAGTACTACAGGCTAAATACAGTACTGTAGGCTAAATACAGTACTGTAGGCTAAATACAGTACTGTAGGCTAAATACAGTACTACAGGCTAAATACAGTACTGTAGGCTAAATGTAGTACTACAGGCTAAATGCAGTACTACAGGCTAAATACAATACTGTAGGCTAAATCCAGTACTGTAGGCTAAATACAATACTGTAGGCTAAATACAGTACTACAGGCTAAATACAGTACTGTAGGCTAAATACAGTACTACAGGCTAAATACAATACTGTAGGCTAAATGCAATACTACAGGCTAAATACAATACTGTAGGCTAAATACAAGTACTACAGGCTAAATACAATACTGTAGGCTAAATACAGTACTACAGGCTAAATAAGATACTGTAGGCTAAATACAGTACTACAGGCTAAATACAGTACTGCAGGCTAATTACAGTACTACATGATAAATACAGTACTGTAGGCTAAATACAGTACTACAGGCTAAATACAGTACTGTAGGCTAAAATACAGTACCGTAGGCTAAATCCAGTACTGTAGGCTAAATACAGTACCGTAGGTCTAAATACAGTACTACAGGCTAAATGCAGTACTACAGGCTAAATACAGTACCGTAGGCTAAATGCAGCACTACAGGCTAAATACAGTACCGTAGGCTAAATACAGTACTGTAGGCTAATTACAGTACTGTAGGCTAAATCCAGTACTGTAGGCTAATTACAGTACCGTAGGCTAAATCCAGTACTGTAGGCTAAATACAGTACCGTAGGCTAAATACAGTACCGTAGGCAGTACCGTAAGATACAGTACTGTAGGATAAATGCAATACTGTAGGCTAAATACAGTACCGTAGGCTAAATACAGTACTGTAGTATAAATGCAGTACCATAGGCTAAATACAACACTACAGGTTAAATACAATACTATAGGCTAAATACAGTTCTGCAGGCTAACTACAGTACTGTAGGCTAAATGCAGTACCGTAGGCAAAATACGGTAATGTAGGCTAAATACAGTACCATAGACTAAATACAGTCCTATAGGCTAAATATAGTATTATATAGGCTAAATAAGTACCGTAGGTTAAATGCAGTACTATAGGCTAAACAAAGTACTATAGGCTAAATACAGTACTATAGGAAAATACTGTATTATAGGCTAAATAGAGCGCCAGAAGTGGTGCATAGTGCTAGACTCTATAGGCTAAATACAGTACTAAAGCTTAGTAGATACACCGCCTAATGTGGTAGATCCAGACTGTACAATAGGCTAGATACAGCACGAAAGACTAAATACAGCATTCAAGTCTAAGTACACCTTCCTGCAGTGAAAGACATACTATAGGCTGCATATACCGCCTGGGCTCATCACTGCATGAAGTTGTAAGGAGGTATTATGCAAGTACCAATACTATTTTTTTCTTATCATTCTTCTTCTTCTTCATAATATTGTTGTTGTTGTTGTTACTATTGCTGTTGTTGTTGTTGTTGTGGTTGTGGTTGTTATTATGCATTATTTTCATTATTAGAGTTAAAAGCCCTTTGTAAGCATGTCGGCCTGTACCATATACACGCCAGCTCGCGCTTTCTGCTCTGTTCTTATTATATTTGATTGCTACAATTGTTTTCTATGGGTCTCTACTTATTATTTGATTTCTGTAGGCCTAACTGTTTTCTGTGGACCTGTAATATTATTTGATTGTTATAACTGTTTTCTATGGGGTCTCTGATATTATTTGATTATTATTTTTACTAGATCTATGAGTCTGGCACTGGACCTTACATCGCATGTCGAACGTGATGTCAGAACATGCACTGCTGTAAAGGCTTTTGTGGTGTTACAACAGCCATTGCTGAATTGGCTTTACTCGTATTACGATATCCATTTCTGTAACGTCTAGCCATGACTGTCGGCTATCGCCGTCTTGATCTGGCTGAGTGCCGCCATTGTGTCAACAACGGTTTGATTCAGCGGACAAGACCGCCGACCGTAGTACTAACCGTTTTTTCTTCCTTAAAACGTCATGTCTGTCCAACCTTTGTTTGAAGTTGTAACTGAAAGACTGATAGAGCCTTCACACACTTGCCACGAAGGGTCAGTGACGAAAGGGCCATGCGGAAGGCGAGGCCTGCAAGCCGAAACACGTTCCTAACCAGTCCCAGCGGTCCTGTTCATTGACGTACAGCCTGACTGGCTGACTCACAGCGCGCTTCTGATGAACGCCGTCAATCATTAAACCACGCCCCGCTGGCCTATTCCTACAGCCAATAATAACGCGTGTTGAGTGTCAGTCAGTCTGACTGACAACCCCGGGAAGGGAAATAACTTAATCGATTGGCTATTGTCATAGCGCTTAGGTGATGGGATGAAACGCGCTCTCCAAGTATAGCCTGTTTCAGAAAGCGACAATTTCGACTGCTACTTTTTAGTGCTAGTGAGTCTCGCCAACAGCTCTTTGTGGCTGTTGTCTCAGATGATAGGGTCAGCGTTGCTGTTACAGTTTCAGTTTGAGCCTCGAGCTAACGTTCCCACGCTTGGAATAGATTTCATATGCATTATCGCCACTAGCGCTAGGTAGGCGTAATAGTAGTAATACATTTATGGTGCGCCTAACAGTACTCTAGGCGCTTAACAATTCAACAATACAAAAATTAAATGAAATATACATTCACTGACATTCGTTGTTTTTACCCATTAGCACACACTTTCAATAACAATCACATATAAACGCTACAACAAGACAATAAACCAGGATCGGATAGGGTCAGTATAACAAAGCAGGATTCACGGAGGAGATGGGCTTTAAGTTGACCCTTAAAGAAGAAAAGTCGGGTAATTTCTCAGATGAAAGGGCAGATTATCCTACAGGAAAGGTCCAAAATGGGTGAAGGTCGGAGAACGCAAGTGTTAAGTCTGTATCGAAGGATTTTGAACAGCAGAGTTTTAGCAGACAAACAAAGAATACATCAAGCAGAATAAGCATGGAGCAACTCAGATGCATAGATAGGAGCAGTGCGAGAGACAAACGCGTGAGACATACAAGCAGCCTTGTATCTAATTCGCTGTGAAAGCCAGTGGGGCGTACAAAGCAGGGATGTTGAATTCGCACGGCGAGAAGCTTTATAAGTGGACGAGTCTTGAGGTAACATTTTGAAGCTTCTGTAGAGGTTGAATTGAATGACTGACAAGGGAGCACCAATAAGAAGACTGTTAGTGTACAGTAATCTAGACGATAAGGTATATAAGTGGTACGAGAGGGTTGTTTTTTTATCCGCAGTGGGCCCCAGTAGCTCAGTTGGTTTGAGCGTCGAATTCACATGCTAATGGTTGTGGGTTCGAATCCCAGGGTGCGTCATATTAATTGAAACTGGCCATATCACTGTCTCATCTTAACATCATTTGTTCTGGTGGTGTCAGTATAGGATTAGATAAGTCCCCCTTCTCCCACTTCCCTGGGATGGTTATAACTGTCTGCCATATCACCTGAGGTTGGGTGTCGACGTAAAAACTTGACCAAATCAATCAATTAATTTTACCCCCAGAGTCAGTGAGAAGATGTGACGAAGAAGACCCAAAATGACGATGGCATAAGCTTTAAAATAGCAGAAAAGAAACTACAAAGGCCTGTTTCTTACATGCTGTGTCCGCAAGGTTTTCGCGAGGTGCGCTAGATAGGAACGTTCCTCTGTTCAACTTGTGGCAAGTGTGACTAAGACCCACTAGGACAACCAGTCGCCATGGTATAGTGGTTAGCGCAACAGACTACCAACTGGAAGGTTTTGGGTTCGAATCACTGCCTTCAAAAAATCTTTTTGGGATTCTTCGGCTCTAACCTGCTCCTACCCAGAGTTGGGCATGCTGTGGGCTCATTGGGAAGACTGGGACCACACATTCGAATCTCATCCACTTCACAACGCAGGCTAGTTGGTAGAGCCATGGACTCAAGATCTGGTATCTTGAGTTCAATCCCAGCCTGCAACATTAAAGATTGGCCTGTTTGCTGCCCATCAAAGGGTTTTTCGCAGGCTCAAGAAATCTGTCAGATAATTCTTATCAGATTTGGGTGGAACGCATATGGAGTTGTCTGAGCGTGATGAATCCCTCTTGAAGTAACTCCAATAACTCCACTTCACAGATGCGTCATTGAGGGTTTTGCTCAAATCTTCTGACCAGCACCACAGGTGTCTGTATCTCTTGGGCCTTGTTCATGCCAGGATATCATATGATAGATAGTAAGTGTAGAGTACAGCCCTGTCACGCAGTCGCAATCCTAGATAGAACTCCATAGCATCATGATTATCATCCTCATCGACATCATCATCATCGCATTGTAAAAACTGTGTTAAATTCTCTAGCCATTAAAGTGGCGTAGAAAATGGGACGAAAAAAAAAAAGGGGGGGGGGGGGCACAAAGGTTACCTCCCTGAGTACGATGATCCTAAAAAAAAATAAATCTCTAGGAATGTCTTGGCAGCATTGAAAGATCTTGCCGGCGAGGTAAGATGGCGGCTGTGCAAGTCACCTTCGTGTTTCATGACGACTCTGTCTTCTATTGTGACGTAAGCGCTGTACATTGTTGGAAAATGTTCATCCGCCTCTCAACAATTTTCATTAACACACTTTTTCCTTGCACTTGCCACTTGCTATCTCGCCTCTTGCGCGCTAGGATGTGAGCGTATAAGAAACCGGCCCTTGCTTGATCTGGATGAGTTCCTATCAAATTATTCTTATTCTTATAGATCTAGTTACTTAAAGCCCAACCAACTGCATAGAGCCATATCATGGCTATAACCATTTCAATACACATACACTACTTTAACAGCAATAAATAAATAAATAAATAAATAAATCGGTAAATAAATAAATAAATAAATAAATAAAAAGGAAAAGAAAATCAAGTATACATATCAATGCATTCGAGCACATAATTTAAAGAGGTGCCCCTGGCGTTGACCACTCCGTCCTATTTATCGCACAGGGGATTTAACAAACATACCTGAATACAAATTTTATGCGTAACTAAGGACACTAAAACATATATAAGAACGGGTCTAAATTACCTAAAATTGCTTCTGCATATCTCACTTCCCCTAGAGCCAAAAATGCATTTAATACATATACCCAATTATCAATCCTAAGAGAAAAGTACGGAAGACTTTATCGAACACATACAGGTGAATGGACCAGCAAGGCAAAAAACGATAGGAAGAAATGACAAAAACCAAAGAACAAGGTAGAGACAAACAAAGTGGCAAAAAGACGAAATTCCTAGCACAGAATTTCCAGAAGGTGGGGATACTATTTATACTGAAACAGCCCCCGGCATCCCCACGGGGGAATTCCTATCAGGTAATGACGTTTAAAACAAATTATGATAATAGATACGATATGAATATCATATCAAAATATATCCATGAAAACGTACGATATAAAAATTCACATGTATAAAAAAGTACAAGTAAAAATAGTTACATATGAAAATATCCTGTATGAAAATCTGTATGAAAACATATGAGAAAAAATGTGTAAAAACACACGATAAAAAAGTATATTCATGAAAACATACGAAGAATACAGTGTATATATACAAGTGAAATATATGACACATGAAAACATGTGTGAAGAAATACGATGAAAATAATGTACATATATAAAATACAGTGTGTACATGTCAAAACATCACATATAAAAACACATGTGAAGAAATCAGATGAAAATCATGTACATATAAATTAAATGAATTTAAACTTTCTAACTTTATCAGAGAAAGGCTTCAGTAGTTGTGACAATACAATCTTCACAAGTGTTTCTGAATTCAAAGATAGATTAGAAACAGGTCCTTTTTCAGTTTGTTTGGGTCAAGTCCAATTTTTTTAAGACCGAGACAGTGACAACCGCTTCCTTGATTTCATTAAAACTGCCTAGAAAATGTGCCTGTAGAAAGAAAAGCAAAGCATTAATTAAGGCAGTAGGCTTAATCAGTAGAACCACTTTAGTAGGTCACTTTAATTAGAGACCTGGGATAGGATCAAGTACACAGCTTCTTGTCGGTGACTTGATAATAACTTTATGTACAACACTTTGTCACTGATTGACACACAGAGAGCACTGGAGTTCTTTAGACTGAACAGTTTAGGGGATCATATTTACATAAATTTAAAACAGGTCTTACGTATTTCGTTTTTTCGTTGAAGAAGACACCGGAACGTTGTCCCCCGTGGGGATGCTGGGGCTCTTTCCGTATAAGTGGTATCTCCACCTTTCGGAAATTCCATTCTAGAAATTTTCTCTTTTCTGTCACTCTCTTTATTTCTGCCTTGCTCCTCTGTTTTCTATCATCTCTTCCTATAATTTTCTGTCTTGCTGATCCATTCATTTGTACGTGTTCTATAAAGTCTTAAATACTTTATCTTGGGATTGATAATTGGGGACATGTATTAGCATTTTTGGCTTTACAGAAACATAGTGTGCAGAAGCAATTATAGGTGATTTAGACCTGTTTTTTTTTATGTATGCTTTAGTGTCCTTAGTTATGTTTAAACTTTATCAGATTTTTTTTCAAATACCTGTGTGATAAATTGGACGGAGTGGTCAACGCCAGGGGCATCTCCTTAGATTATGTGCGCGAATGCATTGATATGTGTTTTTAATTTTCTTGTCCAGGTTTTTTTCCCTTTTGAAAAGTACTATTATGTATGTTTTGAGATAGTTATAACCCTGATATAGCCCTGCACAATCAGTTGGGCATTAAACAAAAAATAACAAATAACTGAAACGTTGAAGTAACTCAGAGAAAGAAAATATTGTTGTAGACTAGAGGCATTGTTTTAGATTAGCCTAGAAGCTGGTGGGGCGTACGAAGCAGGCATGTTGAATTCACTTGCAGGAGGGGATAGATCCCCCTTTTTTTCATTTTTGTTTTTCAGCTTCTCTGATAGTTCAAACTGCTTAAGATAATCGATTGAAATGATGAACCAAGGCTTGATATCGAAGAAAGGATTTAAGGTTGCTAAGGACTTCAGGTTTTCTGTATATGACTATATTAATAATTTCACATGTATAGTAATAATTTCACTTATTCAGTGCAAAAAAATCCATATCAAAAGCATGCTCTTTGCACTTTGTAGAAAAAAGAATAAACTAGGCATACAAACCACACACACACACACACACACACACAGACAGAGAGAGAGAGAGGGGAAGAGAGAGAGAGAGAGGAGAAGAGAGAGAGAGGATTCTGAACCAATGTACACTCAGCCTATTAGGCATGTGACTCTTGACTCAAGTTGTCATCTTCTATCCGTCTCATTTATACACACAAACACACACACACAACACACACACACACACACACACACACACACACACACATAAAGAGAGAGAGAGAGAGAGGGGGGGGGGATGCCGAGCCAGATCCCATTCGGTCTTTTAGGCGCGTGATTCTTGACTCAAGTTGTCATCCTCTTTCTAACCACATGACTCAATCCTGGTCATGAAGGCCGTTGAACTACATGGAGCCCCTCGGCCTGGCCCTTGATGTCTTTGTGATGCCGTGTTAGCATTAACGCTTTCGTGTCATTTAGCCCGCCAGCTGAGATGGTGTACGGGATGTAACACTTGGAGCCAACTGTAACAGATTTAGGAGATAAATGGGGGACCAGTTTTCCGTCCATCCTGCAAAATGCCATCACTAACTCCCATCCCACTTTTTACTAATCAATGGACTAATCCACCCAGGACGATACCATTTTTTGTGGATAGAGTGTCTCTGTACATAAAGCTGTGGACTCAACATCTGGTGTTTTCCGTCTGCCGTATCGCTTATGTAGGTGCGGACGTTAAACTCCAAACAATAACAACATCTGGTGTTTCGAGAGAGGGCCTCAGTAGCTCAGCTGGTCTAAACGTTGGATTCACATGCTAATGGTTGTGGGTTCGATTCGAATCCGGGGTGCGCTATATTAAAACTGGCCTTCTCACTGTCCCATCTTAACAGCATTGTTGTTCTGGTGGTGTCAGTATAGGATTACTTAAGTTCCCCCTTTCCCCACCCCCCACCCCCCCACCCCCCTCGGCCATATCACCTGAGGTGGGTGCTGACATAAAAACTGAACCAAATCAATCAATCAATCTGGTGTTTGGAGTTCAGTCTCAGCACTTTCTCTTTCTCTCTTCTTCTTGTGTCAGTCCACATGTAGGGTATCGTAAGAACAAAGAGTTGACGAACAGCGAGAGGAGAAATGCCGTGTGATGTCACGGTGTCTTTCACGCCATCGATCCAGGTCTTTCTTGGTCTGCCTCTTGCTTTAAGTTAATATGCTCTCTATAATTTTCCATTGCTTTTATTCTTTCTCCCCATTTATAGCCATGCGTGTGTGTGTGTATGTGTGTGTGTGTGTGTGCGCGCGCGCGCGCGCGTGTGTGTGTGCGTGTGGGTGGGTGTGCGTGTGCGTGTGCGTGTGTGTGTGTGTGCGTGCGTGCGTGTGTGTCTGTTTCAGCGCTTAGATTTGATTTTATCATGATTTTGTGCTATTTAAATATTGTAATTATTAATTATTATTAATATTTAAGTTCTGTTCTGTTCTGTTGATTTTAAAGTCCTACCACTCTTAAGAATACGAGGACTAGCGAAAAGAATTTTCAAAGAAGCCTTTAAAAATGTTAGTAGCATTGTGAGATACCGATGCTTTATTCGGTTCTCCTTGGTGAGGATGGGATGATATATGAATGAGTATGTCTCGCTTTAAATCCAGTTATCGTTTTTTTTATATGCTTGTTGACCCAGCTGGTGGGGATGGATTCACCAGACAACCAGATTACTGAATACAAGCTGGCATATTTTAATGCTCTTATCACAGAAACCTGTCGAACAGAAACAGATTTATTTCTGTATATCAAGCTAGAAGACAAGGGTCGCAGTTTATGGCTTGACAACTCACAGTATATCGTTCACATTCTTATCAAAACAAACTGTAAATTTTAAGTTTGAATGGTATAGCTAGGTACACACTGCACCCCCATTGCATTGTCAATGAAGGGGAAAATATATTTTTATTATTATTGTCTCAATTTGGACATGTCATCGACTGTGTTCAATTCTCGGGTAAACTTTATTAAATTCATTACTACTGTACTTGTTATCGCTACAACAACTACACATTGGCTAGTCTTAATCAGTAACCAAAGGTTCACGATTGACCTGTACATACTCAGCCTGTCAAATAATCATACATAGATAAGCTGAAAGCTTCGGATTAGAAGTTGATGACTATATCACAGAAACACCTCCGGTAGAAACAGACTCTTTGCCGTAGTCAGCCGAAGGTTATCGAGAGTTATCGGTAGAACAATTCGTAGTGCACAAAAATGTAAATACGAAGTCGAACAATTCAACCAAACTATTGACAGTGGACAAGTTCTGGTCTTTGTTAAATTCACGATTACTGACGTGGTACAATCGTTGTTATCGCTACCACATCTGAACAATAAGGAAACGTAGTCAATCGTTTAAAGCCTATCACAAGACACCTGATTTTGCCCCTTTTTCACCTTCTATAAAAGAAGAGGGGAGAGAGCCATACCCATAGCCATAGCCACAGGATAGACCCCCATACTAGATAAGTCATTATGGAGACAAGCTCAATACTGCCTCCAGAGGTGCTGGGCTGTCCGGAACAATGTAATGAAAGTACGTGTATGTTTTATTTCTGTGTAATGTTTTAGGGCGGATAGCCCTTAGGCATTGAAATAATAAGATGGTTTTAGAGCAGAAAGGACTCGAATAAGTAAAGGTGATGAATAATTAAATTTATATTGCATTATGAACATGTTTAATTAAAAAATGTATTGACATCATTCTGTGTAAGGACTGCTTTTGAGAGTTATTGTCTAGTGTGGTTAGTGCGTTTCTGCTCGTCTCTCTCTCTCTCTCTCTCTCTCTCTCTCTCTCTCTCTCTCTCCTCTCCTCTCTCTCTCTCTCTCTCTCTCTCTCCTTCCTAGTTGTGTGCGAGATTTCTGTATGCAGTAATAATTCGGTTTAAACATCCCCCAAATCTGCTAAACAAATGTTGTATACTGAGTAAGGCTAGCATGATCAAATTCTCTCAATAGAGTCTATTAATTAAAGGTCCAAACCGATCATTCGAAATTTGATACAAGCTTCTTCCTATGATTTGTGCTCACAGTATAAGATACAAAACCTATACGCTAGGTAGAACCTCAGGACCTGGCCAGCTCATGGGTTTATGTGCAGGCTTAAGGATTGTGCCGTGATCATTTGGATCTTCTCAATCACATGGCACCTGTGACGTTAGTGCATATAGAATTTAATCTGAGTGTGAAGACGTCATTTCGAGAAACTGAAACTGAAACTGAAACTTGTTATATCTGGTGGCGACTCATCCATCTTGTTATACTCCAATTATTCTGGTAGTGTCAAGTGTTTCACAGATCCAAAATCCCCCCCCCCCCCCCCCAGCTCACCACATCAAGACCTTTGCCAACGTGTAAGGCTTTCAGCAGGCCCAAGGAGTCTACCAGGTAATAGCTGACAGATTTGGGAGGATCGCGTTTGGACTTTGTCCCATTGTCATAAATCCTCCTTGAATGAATTGGCCATTTCCCCCCTTCCAACACAATCACTCCTTCACTCAGGACCACCTCCATTCCTTTATAGGGTACTTCCCCCTCCCCCCTTCATTGAACAATGAACTGGTCGAACATGGATACGTTCCCAATCCACCACCCCTTCATTTCACAGTGGACTGGTCGAACGTAGCTACATTCCCATTCCACCACCCCTTCATTTCACAGTGGACTAGCCGAGCATGGCTACGTCCCCATCCCCTCCCTACTCCCTTCATGTTACAATGGACTGGCCGAACACGGCCACGTTCACCACCCCTCCCCCAACCCCCTTCGTTTCACAGTAAACTGGTCGAAAATGGCCGCGTTCAGCTCCCCCTTTCATTTCACAAATAAACTAGTCGAACGTAGCTACGTCCACCTCCCCTCTTCATTTCACAATGGACTTGTGTCAGAACCTGGCCCTGTGCCTCCTCCATTTATTTTCACTATGGATTGGTCCAACATGGCCACGTGCCCTCCCCCCCTCCCCCCCCCCCCCCTTTATTTCACTACGAACTGTTCCAGAAAAACACAAAAACAGGCTCGGAACGCGCAGGATTGTTTAATGTAACAAAACGACACAGGCGCAAATGTTTGGACATCTGGCCTTTCTCAAGTGTGCATGAAAGACAACAAGCAACTAATGCACAACATATGTACAGGAAAAAACAAACAAACAAACAAACAGAAAACAGCAAGACACTATGACGTTTGGTCGAACAGGAGAAACTGACTGACACGAAACCGTGAAAAGTGTCTGTGAGTTGTTGCGAGGCGAGTTCCTTAACGTTAGCAAATCAAACCAAAGCTAGATGGTAGTGGTTAGCTTAACCTAGGGATGAGGGTGTGTATGTTCAGAATTGACCTAGCAAATCTTGCAAAACTAGCAAATCCAAGATAGTGGAAGAGACGAAACTGGGTACCAAAATTGTGGAAGATAACTTACTATTATGGAAAACAATACAAGCAGATTTACAGGATCATATAAAAAAAGAAAACACGTCACACACGAAATAGAAAAAAAAAATATATATATATATATATATATATATACATACCGGTATTTGCGAATACTCTTTCTGATAGTTTACATTTCCAAAAAAAATTGTCACGTTTTCATTTTATCAGTTGAAATTTGGGAGGGGAGGTCGCAGATATAGAAGAGATGACCAGCATACTTTTTCAAGCATTGCTGAAATCATTTGCAAACTGAAAAGAGATAATGTACAGAATCATTTGCAAACTGAAAAGAGATAATGTACAGAATCCATTCAGCCCAAGAACTATCTTCAACATGCCACAAACGTAACAAAATTACACAATTCAGGCCACACATACAGTACGATAGTCTACACGGATACAGCTATGCAGATCAAATACGAGAACGAAAAACCGCCACATATATACAGTACGATAGTCTACACGGTACAGCTGCGCAGATCGAATACGAGGACGAAAAGCATGTGGGTTGCGTTGTCCCCAAAGTATTACGAAGGTAACACCTCATGAAACTACTAAGCTTCGTAACGTAGCCGCTAGCTTTGCTTAGCGTAAGGGGACATTAGAAGCCTCCTCGCTTTGGCAAGCTTTGTCTCAACACTTCGCTACGCCTGCGAGACTCGCCAGTAATAACTGGGAAGCAAGAGAGACAATTACGATGTCTTAGTGGAAGTGTAATGAATCCTACAAAGTAAAAGTGATCATACCATACAATTGTTGTTTCATCTTTTGAAGGGTCTTGTGCCAACTTAATGGAAATCAACAGCACTTGCAGAATGTCATTTCTTGAGTGAAAATATTTGTAACTATACATAATTATATACAGGCCTATATAATTATATATATATATATATATATATATATATATAATAATATATATATATAATATATATATATATATATATATATATATATATATATTATATATATATATATATATATATATGAAAATATGCGCATATGATCAAATGAATGGGAAAATACGAATTTGAGAAGTAGAGCTGATGTAAATGGATTGGGCCTAGTGCAACGATCTATATCACCTTGAAAAAGACAAAAATCTTTGTCAGGCACGGCTAGGTTTGTAAAGGCAATTGAAACGGAGGAAAAGTAAAGATATGTGCAGCTGCAAAGCCAAGACCTCATTATTGGTCAACTGTGAGGAGGGAGTGGTGGAGGGCAGTTAAAGAAGAATGCTAGGGTGAGTTTCGTTGGATAACACATTTAAGCGTTGGAATGAACGTATATCACTTGTGAGCATTAATGTAAAACATGCACGATCACGAACCCACGCTTGATTGTTTGCATAGATTCATCAAAGCTACATACAAACCATGTAGGGACAAATGAATCACCACTAATACATTCGAAAACACACACACACACACACACACACACACACACACACACACACACACACACACACACACACACACACACACACACACACACACACACACACACACACACACACACGCCCACACACGTACACATACAGGCACAAATGCATGCCCTTCAAACATTCGTAATGTATATCAGAAATAGAAACAAAATAATTGTCGGCGCTGCATTACAAAGTGGATATCATTATGGTTGGTCAGGCACAAATATATGCACATGAAACAAATGCATATAAAGAAATGCAAACAGGCGCAAACGCATGCATATGAACCAATCGTGTTCATATTGAAAACGGCGGCTCAAATAATTGTGCTGCATTCCGTATGTAACGATCCATATCACCTTGAAAAAGACAAAAATCTTTGTCAGGCATGCTTTACATTAATGCTCATGATTTGTCATTTTAATCACGCGAATTGCGCGTACCAAGTTTTTTGTTGTTGTTGTTGTTGTTGTTTTTTTCCTATGGCTTTTCTGTCTATGAAGCTGTTACTGTAGAGGAGCCACAGACCTTTCACAACGAATCAACGAATATTGGTAACTAAGTGTCTGGCTGGTTGAAATGATTTGAGATAGTTTTGTCCTTTTGATGTCGGATATCAGCCAAGAGTTCTTTAAAACGTGTGTCAAGGATACGTCCAGTTTTAGCACAATGTAAAATTGAAAGCATTTAGAGCAACTGATCACGAAGACAATGTTGTGGGATTGACAGCTGAACTGTGGTGTGATTTTCGTGTGGAATTCAGGGCCTCTGACTGTAGTGGTGGAGCACTCAAGAAGGCGTGTCTAACATTCAGGTCTATTGTATGGGGTTGTTCCTGGATGGTGTATAACCATCCCAGGGAAGTGGGACTCATCTAATCTTATACTCACACCACAAGAATAACAATGATGTTAAGATGGGACAGTGAGAAGGCCAGTTTTAATGTAACGCACCCCGGCCTTCGAATTCACAACCATAAGCATGTGAATCCGACGTTCAACCAATTGAGCTACTGAGGCCCCCGCGGTCTCACTTGGTTTGGTTTGTTTTTTTAGTTTTTACGTCGACACTCACCTCATATGATAGATCTATGGCTGACGGGGATAACCATCCCAGGGAAGTAGGGGAAGGGGGACTTATCTAATCATTTACTGACTCCACCAGAACAACAATGACGTTAAGATGGGACAGTGAGAAGGCCAGGTTTAATGTAGCGCACCCTGGGATTCAAACCCATTACCATTAGCATGTGAATCAGACGCTCAAAGCAACTGAGCTACTGGGGCCCACGCGGTCTCACTTGTTGTTCTGTAGGTTTTGAAGAACCACCACTCTCAGAGTATACGAGGACTAGAAAAAAAAATGGATTGATTTTTTTTTGATTGGATTGGATTGGATGGTCCTCTTTATACAAGCGTACCGAAGGGTACAAAAGTAATAATAATAATAATAATAATTACAATATTTATATAGCGCAAAATCTTGATAAAATCAAATCTAAGCGCTGTAAAGTAAACTGGATTGCCTCGTCCCTCCATCCCACCCACCCCTCCCCGTCAGTTTAAAACTGACTGGTCAGACAATGCCTCCTTTTTCTACTCTTACCTCCGTTAACCTCTTCAGTTCACAATAGACTGGTGACAGACTTCTCACTATCCATTTTATTGCCCACTTTGGGTCTGGGGGTCAGGTGGGGTAGGGGGCGGGCTGTAACTTTAGTCACTTTTAACCCGTTAACTCCCGCACTCTGTCCACCAGCATCTTGCATTGTCAACCATGCTAGCAAAACAAAAACTTAACCCTTTGATTTCCTCACCCTATTCACCAGCTTCCTGCAAGTTTTTAAGCTGGTGGATAGGATGAGGAAATCAAAGGGTTAAGTTTTCGCAGTGCGTGGATAGGGTGCGGGTGTTAAAGGGTTAACCTTGTCCCACGGGGAAGCAAACGGTGACGTGTGAAAGCACTCTTGCAAAAGCTACGTTGGCTGCCAATCAAAGCAAGACTTGAGTATAAAATTGCCACACTCTGCATTCAGTGTCTACCTTTGACAACCTATGTCAACTCACGATTATGCCAGACCTCTTGTCCCACAAACCTTTCAAAGCTCTCAGGTCTCCAGGGGTGTCTACCTTAACGATAGATTGGTTTTCTGTAACTGCTTGCGGAAAGAAATCTTTCTGGGGGTTTTTTGGGTTTTTGTTGTTGTTTTTTGCCCAACAACATGGAACTCTCTCCTAGTGTCATTAAAACAAAGCAGTTGTATGCTTGCTTTAAAAAGAAAAGCATCTCAAAACATCTTTTTTGGAAAGATCTCCAAAATTCACAGGATAAAGATTTTGGCTCTTCAAAGTCTACTCGTATTTCAGTTCACACACACACACACACACACACACACACACACACACACACACACACACACACACACACACACACACACACACACACACACACACACACACACACACACACACACACACACACACACACACACAGACACACGTGGTGAGCGGGTGTGTGTGGGTCTGTGTGTGTCTGTGTGTGTGTGTGTGTGTGTGTGTGTGTGTGTGTCTGTGTGTGCGTATATATGCGTGCGTAAGCTTGTGTCCGTATGGGTTTTCATGTATGTGTTTGTATATAGTAGGCCCTACAAACTCCAACTGATGTACATGAAAAAAATGTTTGTAATTTTCTACATTTTTCTTCTTTGTCACCTTTGTACAACTTGTGGTACTAATATTTGTTGTTGCCACACCATTGTATTGATCCCCCCCCCCACCATCTTTTTAATGTGTGTTTGTGTGGGCATATAGATAGCTAGCTAGCTAGATAGCTAGATAGATCGATAGATAGATATAGACAGATGCAGATAGATAGACAGATAGATAGATCAAGATAGACAGATAGATCAGATAGATAGATAGATAGAAGATAGATTGAGATAGATAGATAGATAGATAGATAGATAGATAGATAGATAGATAAGATAGATAGATAGAAGATAGATAGATAGATAGATAGATAATAGATAGATATAGATAGAATAGAATAGATAGATAGAATAGATAATAGATATAGATAGATCAGATAATAGATGATAATAGATAGATAGATATCAGATAGATAGATAGATAGATAGATAGATATCAGATAGATAGATAGATAGATAGATAGATATCAGATAGATAGATAGATAGAAGATAGAATAGATAGATAGATAGAT
>CM060309.1:65816533-65901533 GCA_030674185.1 Monoplex corrugatus
AACGTCCCTAAAGTGAACCCAGAAATCTGGGGGCTGATGGACCACACAGCCAAGTCAGCAGATCTCAAAATTCAAAGGGCCCAGAAAGGACTTCTAAAAGCATCACACGCACTGGCTACTGTGTATGATGGCCTGATTAAAAACCCAGGCAAAGAAAATAAAGAGCAAATTAGAGGCATCACTGATGCGATGGCATTCATTTTCAAAACATCTCATGATCTGTCAGTTGACCGCAGACAGAAAATTGTCACTTGTCATAATTTGAACAAAAAAATATAAAAATATAAAAAGCTTGCCTCCCCTGAAACGCCAATTACAAATTTTCTTTTTGGAGATGACTTGAAAGCCTCTCTCTCAGCCATAGACTCTGCATGCAAGCTAGGACAGACTCTGTCCCACTCTAACAAGTCTTTAAGATTTTTTCCCAGGAACGGGTAAAAAAACTGGGAAAGCCCGCAGGGAAGAGGACGAGGCTGAAACCGGGGCAGAATGCCGATGGCGGAAACAGGGGCCGCCCATATGCAAGGGGCCGCCGGACTTGGCACCAAAAGCCCAGCCACGAGTAGACCAACTCACTCAGAACAAGACCCAGGTAAGAACTGACTCTAGTCACAGTACAGATAAACCCTTTGTAGCAGGTAGACTGGCACATTTTTTACCAATGTGGAACACATTGACACAAGATGATTTTATTTTGGATATGGTACAAGGGGCTGAAATCCCACTGTTGAACACTCAGGTAAAAATGGACATGATTGGCCAACCCAGAAATCAAGTGCAAGGCAATTTATGTGCGGAAATGGACAAAGAAGTCAAAAAACTTACAGAAATGAATGTGATTCAACAATCTTTCAATGAACCGGGAAAGGTGATATCACCAGTATTCATGATCAGAAAATCAGATGGTTCATATCGAATGATCTTAAATCTAAAGAAATTCAATGAAAATGTGGAATACAAACTCTTCAAAATGGAAAATTTACACTCTGCCACAAAAATGATGAGACAGGATTGTTTCATGGCTTCTGTGGATTTGCGCCATGCCTATTACTCTGTCCCACTTGCACATAATTGCAGAAAATTCTTGAAATTTGTTTGGAAAGGCCAACTGTATCAGTACACCTGTTTTCCGAATGGCTTATCATCCTGTCCCAGGTACTTTACAAAACTGATGAAATCCATATTTGCCCATTTAAAGAAACAAAAGGTTTCTGTCTACATCATTTTTAGATGACAATTATTTGCAGGGAGACACATTTGAAGAGTGTCAACAAAATGTAAAAACAACTGTCGCGTTGTTTGAGTTTTTAGGGCTTATAGTCCATGACAAGAAATCAGTACTTGTACCAACAAAACAGCTAAAATATCTCGGGTTTTGTCTGGATTCTGAGCAAATGTCAATAACATTGCCAGAAGAAAGAAGTGAAAAATTAAAAAATTCCTGTCAGGATTTATTAAACAAAAGAACATTCACAATTAGAGAGTTAGCGCAGGTGATAGGACAAATGGTGGCTGCATTTCTTGCAGTTCAGTGGGGCACCTTATACTACAGAATGGTGGATTCATAATACACTACAGCAAAGGCTAGCCTGAAGAAAAGTGAACCATCGGTAGAAATCAGAACAGATGCTTCTCAAATTGGTGGATGGGGAGCCACCTGTGGTTCTTATCAGACAGGGGGAAGATGGTCTGCAAATGAGAAACAGTCCCACATCAATGTGCTAGAGCTATTAGCAATAGAATTTGCATTGAAAAGTTTTCAAGAGGAAATAAAGAACAAACATGTTAAGATTTTAACAGACAATACATGTGCAGTAGCTTATGTAAAGAACATGGGAGGATCCCATTCTCAGGAATGCAATTCTGTGACAAAAAGAATTTGGCAATGGTGCAAATCAAATCATGTCTGGATAACTATTGCTCATATCCCTGGAAAACTCAACACTGAAGCGGATAAATTATCCAGAAAGTTCCATGATAACACAGAATGGATGCTAAATCCAGGCATTTTCAACAAAATAGTTGAACATTTAGGTTCACCAGACATTGATCTATTTGCATCAAGGCTGAATTACCAGCTAAAACCATATGTGGCTTGGAAACCTGACCTAGAGGCATGTATGGCAGATGCTTTCACCATGAACTGGAGTACAGGGTTACTGTACATTTTCCCTCCTTTCAGCTTGGTACAGCAAGTCCTTGGCAAGCTGGAGAAGGACCAGTCAGAGACTGTCATGATCATCCCGGACTGGCCAACTGCAGTATGGTATCCACAATTCCAGCGTCTCTTATGTTTGTTTACTTTGTTAACGTTAACAGTCTACACCAGTGGTAATGTAAAAGATCTCATGTTCTTTCTGTGTCTCTCTGTCTCCGTCACTCTCTGTCTTTCTGTCTGTCTGTCTCTCTCTCTCTCTTTCTTTCTCTCTCTCTCTCTTTCTCTCTATCTATCTCTGTTTCTGTCTGTCTGTCTGTCTGTCTGGCTTTATCTCGCTGTCTGTCTGTCTGTCTCTCTCTCTCTCTCTCTCCCCCCTTCTCGAGAAGTCTCAGTGTTTCTGTCTCTCTCCCTCTCCATACTAATATACTTTGATAGTTTTTATCCATTTATGATTTGCTTACTTGTTTCTTGTGTTGTTTGTTTTAACAATTCACAGGCAAGACAGTGGTAATGAGGAAGCTTTCATGTTCTCTCTCTCTGTCTCTCTCTCTCTCTCTCTCTCTCTGTCTCTCTCTCTCTCTCCCTGTCTCTGTCTCTCTCTCCTTCTCTCTCTCTTTCTCTCCACGTTTATCCCCGTTTCTTTCTGACCTGCACCTCCTACACGCACGCGCGCGCGCGCGCGCGCACACACACACACACACATATGCACACACATACACACACACTGACACGCTCACACTTACATACACACGTACGCACACGCACGCGCGCTCCAGCGCACACACACACACACATATGCACACAGATACACACACATTGACACGCTCACACGTACATACACACATACGCACACGTACGCACACGCACGCGCGCTCCAGCGCACACACACACACACACACACACACACACACACACACACACACACACACGCACGTACACACATACACACACAAACATCAGTACCGGTAACATCGTAATCATCATCATCATCATCTTCATCCTCCTCCTCCTCATCATCATGTGCCTTGCCGGATAGCGTTGACGATCATGCCTCCATACGAAGATATCTTTCGTCGCTGCAAGTAGATCTATGTCTCCAAGCTTTATTGTCCCCATCCAATCTGCAGAACTGTGTAATATTTTCTTCCATGTCTAGATCTGTCTGATGCTCTTGCACCTGGGTGCTCTAATTTCTCTTACCTTATAAAATGTTCTATAATGTCTTCTGCTATGTCTGGTTTGATTCTATTCCTTGTCCTCATCATGATTTTTCTTCATAGAATCTTTGCCACATTACTCACCAAGCTGATTTTACTATGGAGTTTGCATTCTTTTCTTTTTTTCTTTTCTTTTTTTCTTTTTTTTTTTTCTTTAGATGCAATGAAAATGACTCACATATCTTTAGGGAATTTTTAAGTGTCATACATTTTATTTAGGAGGACTGTTACATTTTCAGTACCAAATTCATCTAGACCCCAATCATTTCTATAGATCTAAGATCTAGTACTTTTGTCTGGTCCTTGTTTTTTTGTTTTTTTTTCCTTTTTTCGTCTTTTTTCATCCCTGTTCTAACTTCATATTTTATTATTGGTGGTTCTTCAAAGTTTCTTCTAATGATGTGTTCCTCCCTTCTGTCATCATTAAGAAGGCCTCCGATGCATTCTCCCCATCTATCTAATATTTGTGTATTTCCATAATAATCGTAATATATTTTGGTTTTAAGCAACCAGTTGATGTCGATGTCTTTTTGCTATGAAATAATTTCTTCAATATTTCTGTACATAAATTTAGTGTCTTGTTTTGTGTCGTGTCTTCTGTTTCTTTACACTTTGTTTCCAGCCAAACTTCTTTATCTTCATTGCCGATATTCCTGATTTCCTTATCTATCTTTCTGCGTTCTTCCCCTTTCCCTCTTTTCTTTACTATGTTCATCCATCAAGTCTAATAATTCTTTTGGCATCCACGTCTTCTTTGCTCTTTTTTTCAACTCTAGGGGTTTCTTCACAAGCTTCATTGATTGAGTTTTTCGAATTTGTTTATTGTTCCTCACTGTCCCCAACATTTACCAGAGCTTTAGTTTTGAAGAGATACGCTAAATTTTGCACGAGTTGATTCATCTGTCTTTAAAGAGTCCAACATTTAGTTTGATGTTATTTTTGGTTTGTTTTCTTAGGCTCTTCAGTTTCAGCCTACATTTTCCCATTACAGGATTATGGCCACCGTTGCAATCTGTGCCTGGCACTGTTTTTGCTGTCAGTAAACAATTTCTTAACCCTTTGACTCCTGCAGCCTGTCCAACATCATCCTTTTTTGTCAACCATGCTGGAAGAGCAAAAACTTAACCCTTTGACTCCTTCACCCTATCCACCAGCTTCCTGCAGGAAGCTGGTGGATAGGGTGAGGGAGTCAAAGGGTTAAGTTTTTGCAGTTGGTAGATAGGGTGCAGGTGGCAAAGGGTTAATCTCTTGTTTATCAGGATGTTATGATTTTATTTCTTGTGCTGTCTCATGGAATGATCCATGTCCATTTTCTCCTATTAGGTTGCTCAGGCTAAGTGTTTCCTATGATGAATTCATTTACTTGTGCCCACTGAACAAGTTTCTTTGCCCTTTCATATGGCGCGCCAAGGCCATGAAGTCCAGCTATGTCATCTACTTTTTCCTGACCCACTTTAGCATTAAATTCTCCCATTATGATTGTAACGTCCTGTAATTTACATTGAGCCTTGGCTGTCTTTAATTCTGCATAGAGGTTGTCAATTTCTTCCTCAGTACTCGCAGATTGTGGTGCATATACTTGGACAATGTTAGTATCAAATGGCTTGCCCTCCAGTCTAACTTGTAAAACGCGGTTTGATATAGCCCAGTATCCTTTGACAGACTTTGACTTGTCATTTTCCATTATGATGCCTACCCTTCTTTCATTGTATGCTCGCCTGATGTTGGTATGCCTGTTCCCTTCCACCTCCCTCTCCTATTCCTAAGATATTGATGTAGGCCTACAATCTTTTCATTTCTGTCTTGACATTTTCTAGTTTTCCTTTCTAAAGCATTGTTTTAACATTCCATGATGCAGTTCTTATATATGTTAATCTAATACCAGTAGCTTGATTATGGTCTGGTGTCACCTGCTTAACCCTTTGACTCCCGCACCCTACACACCAAAAGCAAAAACTTATCCTTTTGTCTCCCTCACCCTATCCACCAGCTTCCTGCAGGAAGCTGGTAGTTAGGGTGAGGGAGACAAAAGGATAAGTTTTTGCTTTGACAGCGCAGTTCACAATGCACGATGCTGGTGGACAGTGTGCCAGAGTCAAAGGGTTAACATGACTTCCCCTACCGGACGAAGGTACTCCAGTGGAGCCTTTTTTCACGTCGTTGCTTTTCTATTTTTCATATCTTGAGGCATGACATTCTTGGGAAGATACGATGGTTATTTACTTTATATATATGTTCCTTTTTGGAAGATGGATACACACATGCACATGTCATTTGCATGTAACCCGGGTTGTTCCAGTGGTTGGCTGATAAAGTACCAGTACAAAATATAGACTAGATAAAACATAGTCTAGATAGGGCCTCAGGACCTGGCCAGTTCATGGGTTTATATGCAAGCTTAAGGCATGCGCCACGGTCACCATACACGTGGCACCTGTGACGTTAGTGCGTATGGAATTCGTTCCGTGCGCGGAGACGTCATCTTGAGAAACTGAAACTGAAACTGAAACCGAAACTGAAACCGATGGTGTTTTCCCGCTGCCTTCCATCGGTTTTTGTACGGACGCTCCGCTAGCATTTGTCGTTCCCATGATTAGCCAGCCACAAGGCAGTGAGTGGGGGCTGCAGGCTCCCTTCTCCGAGACGATCCCTTTTTTGAGGGTATGAGGCATTTAGTGACACATCTGTGCCACCAGATGTACTCCTCGTTCTCCACGACGAAATCGCACACACACACACAACAACACACACACACACACACAACACACACACCACACACAAACACCACACACACACAACACACACACATACACACACACACACACACATACACACCAACACATACAACCCACACACAACCTTATTATTATTATTATCATTATTATTTTCTTACCAATGTTTGTCGTTCTGTTACTTTATTTTCATTTCACTGATATTGTTTTATATTATCGATTTATTGATATGTTTTCTTTTCAATCATTTTATTTCTAGGAAAATATGTAAAAATCCTTCATGGACAACATCACTGACGCCTGCAAACTGGGACTCCATGACATGATACACAGGAGCAGAGACCGTGTCGCCTGGCGATCCTTCGTGACAAAGAGTGGAGCTTCCCACCCTCTCGTCCACAGTGATGGAGATAGATGAGATGAGATGTAAAAAAAAAAAAACAAATAAACAAAACAAACAAACAAACAAACATATCAGCAATGGCAAGTTGAAAAATAGTTTCTACCGTTGGAATATGGTGTATTCTTGTCGTTATCATTGTCTCTGCCAGCATAATCACTCTCACTCCATAAGTCTTCTCCATGATATGTTTAACATTTTATTTTAATTCGTTTTTTTCCCCTTTTTTTCAGTTTGAAGTTGTACATTTTCACTTCGATGCTTGATGAATGTGCTGTTAACGTGATGCATAACATGTTGTTAACTTGATGCTTATGCTGTAGGCCCATGTGTAGATGTGTAGCGTAGCAACGACAAGCCGTAATATAAGTCCACTAGGATCTGATGTTATTATTCTTAAGTAATGATGTTTTTCGGACTTTGAATGGACAGGTTTCACATGGCTTCTTTCACCCCCCATGCCCTTTTCTCTTATCGATGGACTGGACAGATATGGCTGCCTTAATCCCCTCCCCTTCCTTGTCACAATGGACTGGTCGGCTACGGCATCCTTCCCCCTTTCCTTTCAAAATGGACTGGTCGGATGAAGCCCCCCTTCTCCCCCCACCTCCACCCCTTCTTCACTTCACAATGGACTAGTCGGACACGGCTCACCCTCAACTACACAGACATGCTCATCCCTAACAGTCCTTCGTGTTATAATGCAATGGACACTTGCTACTCGTACCCCCCCTTTTCCAGCACAATGGACTAGTCACAGCGCGAGCGCAGAAGCAGCGAAAGAACTTGAAGGATGTTGTGTGGAGTGTGGACGGACAAGGAGACAGTGAGGGTGGGTTAATGGAGGGGGGGGGGGGGGTGTGTGGGGTCATTATTGATTTCTGGGCTGCTTGTGTGTCCCTGCCTGATCACCATAGAACAGTAGAAAACCTCTCTCTCTCTCTCTCTCCTCTCTCTCTCTCTCTCTCTCTGCGTTGTGCGAGCTAGTCCAGTCATGGCGTGTCTGACAATGAGAACTATACTAGTGCGCCAGACACTCAAATCCGGAGGTATTTTTACACCAAGTGTAAGCTTCGTTGTGTACATAGTCAGGCCACATCTGCCAACGTCTGTTAACAAATGGTCTTACGCTTTTAGCGCTCTTTTCGTCTGATGTAGATGACGGTGATATAGATGACCATGTTACGATCGGCGTTATGCAGAGACTGCGACATCACAGCGCATTTGTCTTCTTCAGGTCTTACAGCTTTGCTGCTGCTTGCTCCTCAGCTCCTTCTCCCCACTCCCAACCCCCAACCCCTGGCAAATACCCATTGCAGTGCAAATAGACACGATCAAATAAGAAAGAAAAGACGGCCGTGACAGCCAAGTTGGTTAGACGTGACAGCCAAGTTGGTTGGTAGCAAAACGTGACAGCCAAGTTGTTGATCACAATTGACAGCCAAGTTGGTTTGACAATAGCCAGGTTGGTTTGACGACAGCCAATTCAGTTTGACGTGACAGCCGCATTGGTTTGACGACATCCACATTGGTTTGACGTGACAGCCAAGTTGGTTTGACGTGATAGCCCCATTGGTTTGAACACAACGAGATTGGTTTGGTAACTACCATACTGGTTTGACGACAGCCACATTGGTTTGACGTGACAGCCTAGTTGGTTTGACGTGACAGCCACATTGGTTTGACGTGACAGCAAGCTGGTTTGACAACAGCCACATTGGTTTGATGACAGCCAAGCTGGTTTGATGACAGCCACATTGGTTTGACGACAGCCACATTGGTTTGAAGACAGCCAAAGTTGGTTTGACGACAGCCACATTGGTTTCACGACAGCCAAGTTGGTTTGATGACAGCCACATTGGTTTAACGACAGCAAGTTGGTTTGATGACAGCCATATTGGTTTGATGTCAACCACATTGGTTTGATGTGACAGCAAGCTGGTTTGACGACAGACACATTGGTTTGACGATAATCACATTGGTTTGATGACAACTACATTGGTTTGACGACAGCCAAGTTGGTTTGACGACAGCCAAGTTGGTCTGACAACAGCCACATTGATCTGACGATAGCCAAGTTGGTTTGACGATAGCCAAGTTGGTTTGACGACAGCCAAGTTGGTCTGACAACAGCCACGTTGGTCTGATGACAACCACATTGGTTTGACGACAGCCACATTGGTTTGACAATAGCCACATTGGTTTGATGACATCCACATTGGTTTGACGACAACCAAGTTGGTTTGATGACAGCCATTTTGGTTTGATGTCAACCACATTGGTTTGATGTGACAGCAAGCTGGTTTGACGACAGACACATTGGTTTGACGATAATCACATTGGTTTGATGACAACTACATTGGTTTGACGACAGCCAAGTTGGTTTGACGACAGCCAAGTTGGTCTGACAACAGCCACATTGATCTGACGATAGCCAAGTTGGTTTGACGACAGCCAAGTTGGTCTGACAACAGCCACGTTGGTCTGATGACAACCACATTGGTTTGACGATTGGTTTGACGACAACCACATTGGTTTGACGACAGCCAAGTTGGTTTGACGACAGCCACATTGGTTTGACGACAACCAAGTTGGTTTGACGACAGCCATATTGGTTTGACGACAACCACATTGCTTTCACGACAGCCAAGTTGGTTTGACGACAACCACGTTGGTTTGACGACAGCCACTTTGGTTTGACGACAGCGACATTGGTTTGACGACAGCGACATTGGTTTGACGACAGCGACATTGGTTTGACGACAGCGACATTGGTTTGACGACAGCCACTTTGGTTTGGCGACAGCGACATTGGTTTGACGACAGCCAGATTGGTTTGACGACAGCCACTTTGGTTTGACGACAGCGACATTGGTTTGACGACAGCAACATTGGTTTGACGACAGCCAAGTTGGTTTGAAGTGACAACAACTTGGTTTGACGACAACCACATTCGTTAGACGACATCCACATTGGTTTGACGACAGCCACATTGGATTGACGGCAGCCAAGTTGGTTTGACGACAGCCACATTAGCTTGACGTGACAGCCTCAGCCAAGTTGGTTTGACGTGTCAGCCACAGCCAAGTTGGTCTGACGAAACAACCAAGTTAGTTTGACGTGACAGCCACAGCTAAGTCGGTTTGACGTGACAGCCAAGTTAGTTTGACGTGACAGCCAAGTTGGTTTAACGTGACAGCCACATTGGTTTGACGATAGCCAAATTGGTTTGACGTGACAGCCAAGGTGGTTTGACGACAGCCAAACTGGTTTGAAGACGTTTGACTTCCATTTCGAAAGGTTGGAGTTCTAACCCTGCCTGGGTACATCGTGCGCACTGCCTAGCGACAGGAACACATAACTCAGAACATTTTTCCCCACAAGAACCCAAGATAGAGCTGAGTAACACAGACTGGTTGTATAAATGTCAACGATTTCAACCGTTACTGATTTCACGTTATCATTATTAGCATCATCAGAATCATGAATGGGAAGATAAGTAAGTATCGGTGACTAAGACTCTCAGGATTCCCAAATGCAAGCCTCATTGACATTCTGCAACCAATATTTGTAAATCATCTTCCTTAACCCTTTGACTCCCGCACCCAATCTACCAGCATCCTGCTTATGTCAACTATGCCAGCAAAGCAAAAACATTGACCCTTTGACTCTCTTACTGTCTCCACCAGTTTCCTTGTTGTGACTCCCTCACTCTATCCACCAGCTTCCTGCAAGGAAGGGTTAAGTTTTTGCAGTAGGTGGATGGGGTGCGAGATTCAAAGAGTTAAGTAAGTCACTTGGATTTAGCCAAATGGATTTAAAACAATCGATTGTTGAAGACATACATATTTCCTTCATCTTTGTCATCAATTTCAGTCTTCTTGTTTTGTATCTAATACAATTATCCAGGAAGTGAAGTCCATCTTCAAACACCACCACAAACTGTACATTTTCTGTCTTCTCTTGGAATGTTTATGATGAAGGATCTTTCAGCCTGTAGGCCATGTGCACTGACTTGAAGTCTGCATAATGTGGACAAAGGTCTATGTCAAATCATTATCTTCACAAAATCATTTATCTCAGCAATGTGTTTCACGTCATCATCCTTCCTGAGTATAGAAACTGTGACCCACCTCAGGATCGAACCCAGGGTTTGTCAGTATTATTATTATTATTATCGTCATTATCGTCATTATTATTATTATTATTATTATTATTATTATTATCATTATTATTATTATTATTAACGACGACGGTGATGATGATGAGAGTGCTGATGATACTATTTATGATAATAATCACAATAATTATGATAGAAAAATAATAATATTAATGCTAATAATAATAATAATAACAACAGCAACAACAATGATAAGGGTAATGATAATAAAAATAATGATGATAACAATAACGACAACAACAACAACAACAACAACAACAACACACACACACACACACACACACAAACACACACACACACATACTTCAGAATCATCATCACCATCATCATCATCATAAACCATTTGCTGTCAGGTTAACATAAAAGTTATACTGACATACTGACAATATGTAGCCTATGACTCAACGGGGAAGTCACAATGTTACACAAACCAGAAACAGGACGTACACAGCCGACCTTTGGCTCTTCAGCTTCATCTCTCTGAGCAATGGCAAATTCAACACATCAGCGTTCTTTAAACCAGCTGACTCCCATTCCTACGAATGCCTCCGCCTACGCAGGCTCTGCTCCAATGAAGAATACTTTAACTTTTATTTTAATCCTTTGCCTCCCGCACCCTATCCGCCAGCTGCAAAAACGTAACCGTTTGACTCTCTCACCCTATCCACCAGCTTCCAGCTGGGCTGGAAGCTGGTGGGCAGGAAGCTGGTGGATAGGGTGAGGGAGCCAAAGGGTTAAATGTTTGCTCTGCTGGCATGGTTGACAATGTCGCATGCTGGTGGACAAGGTGCACGAGTCAAAGGGTTAAAGAATAATACACCAAAATGTTCCTTCTTCACCAGCATCAAATAACCCCCCCCCCCCCCCCCCCCCCTGAGTTTGTGATAAAAGATGCCTTCACTCATACCGAGACAACTCTGCTCTCCAACAGAAGCTAAAAGCAACAAAAACGGAGCTACCATCGGTCTGTTGTACCATCCACATTCACTACCCACTTACCGAATCTTTTTTAATTGGTACATCCTAAACACCAACAAATTGTGTGCCACATTTTCCAAGCCAAACCCATATTTGTCATTGTAGACGAGCCAAAAATCTGAGGGATCTACTGGTAGAATCCAAAACTCTGTCAAACTTCTTGTTTTGTTTTATCTTCTTTTGAATCGGTGTTGGTTGGTGTATGTGTGTTTGTACGTGTGTATGTGTGTTTTCTTTCTCTTTTTTTTTCTCATTGTTGTCAGCCTTTATACTTAAAACACCATGATTTTTGGGTATGAGTGTGTGTGTGTGCGCGTGTGTGTGGTGAATGTGTACGTGTGTATTTACCGTTGTGTGTTATATCTTATTTCTTACTTGCTTGAATATCTAGCCATCTTTTTCATTATTTATTTATTTATTTATTTCTTACTTCCTTGAATATCTAGCCATCTTTTTCATTATTTATTTATTCGTGTATGTATGTATTTATTTATTCATGTATTTATTTATTATTTATCTATCTAGTTATTTACCTATGTCATTTTTTTTCCTTTCCTCAGAAGTGGACGACAGACTGGAGGAGCTATGATTAAGGAAATATTATTTTCATCTTGTTGGTGGACAGCGGAAGCTTTGTGTATTGATTGAGGGGGGCTTTCTGTGATATGGGACAAATTTATATCTAGTGGCCAGTTGTGTTTTGATTCAGTCCTTTAATTATTGATTTAGTTTAGGCATTTATTCTTTTCTTTGAAGATAAGATAGATACACATGTCATTACAATGTAACCAAAAATTGTTACAATGATAGACCGATAGAATACCAGTACAAGATACAAAACCCATAGACTAGGTAAGACTTCAGGACCTCGCCAGCTCATGGGTTTTATGTGCAGACTTAATACTTATGCCATGATCAATCTGGATCTTCTCCATCATATGGCTCCTGTAATGTATACAACATATAGGATCAGTACGAGCGTGGAGACTTCTTTCTAAGAAACTAAAACTGAAATAAAGCCCACTTACCCCACCACAACAGTCACCTTCTCTCACCCTCACTCACCTCACCTCTCTCCCTCGCTATCGGCGTAGAGCACGCTCGACTCACAAATCTTCTCCAGGTCCCGACTAATTCTTGTGCTTCCGATCCCATCACATGTTGTTGTAGGGGTGCGGTCTCTCTTCTTCTCTCCCTCAATTCCCTGCATGACCCTTGACATCAATCTGATTTGTGTTTCTGATGGCATGGCCTACATATTTCAGCTTTCTTTTGTTGATCTTTGTTAGCAGTTGGCGCTTAACATGCAGTTCTTTCAATATGCTATCGTTTGTTCTTCTGTCTGTCCATTTGATTCTGAGAAGTCGTCTATAGAGCCACATTTCTGCTGCATTGATTTTATGTTCTTCATGCTTACTTAGTGTCCAGGCTTCGCAGCCATACATTAAAAGAGGCCTAATCAAAATTTTCAGGATTCTTAGTTTTAAATCTTTGGGAAGCCCTCTGTCTTTCCATACGTTGTTTACCTGGACTATGTTTTTGTTTTGCCATGCCAGTTCTTGTTTTCACATCTTTGGTGCAGGAGCCGTCATCCGCTTTTACAGATCCTAGATACTTGAAATGTTAGACATTTTCTAGGTCTTGCTCTTAAAACAACAGTAAAACTTGCCCACACATCAACTCCACTCCACTACATTACTCCAAGATCCAAAAGGCTTGTTTCACATGAAACGAACAGTCCTGTCAAACCCGTACATGATCTACTCCATCCAGCGCAAAGTTTGCAATCAAAGCTACAGAGCAGAAATATCCCGCCAACTCACTGACCGATTGTTATTTTTGTTTAAAGCCCAGCCGACTGCGTAGAGCCATATCAGGGCTATAACCGTTTCAACACACACACGATACTTCAACAGGAAAAAAGGAAAAGAAAATTAAGTTCACTTATCAATGCACTCGCGCACATAATCCAAGGAGATCCCCCTGGCGTTGACCACTCCGTCAAATCTATCGCACACAGAATTTAAAAAACAAATCTGAATACAAATTCAAACAGAACTAAGGACATTAAAACATAAAAACGGGCCTAAATTACCTAAACTGGCTTCCGCATATCTCATTTCCCTAGAGCCAAAAATGCACTTTCTACATGTACCCAATTATCAATCCTAAGAGAAAGTACGCAAGACTTTATCGAACACAAACGGACGAACGGACCAACAAGGCAGAAAATGATGGGAAGAAATGACATAAGGCAAAGGAACAAGGCAGAAACAAAGAGAGTGACAGAAAAGAGGAAAAAATTTCTAGCACAAAATTTCCAGAAGGTGGGGGTAGTATTGATACTGAAAGAGCCCCCGGCATCCCCACTCACTGACCGTACTTCACAACACTCGGCTGACACACGCCAGAACCACAAATCACCCGTGGCCATCCATGTCCATAACGCCAACCATTACGTCAAACATGCCCAAGTCATGGCACTGTGGCAAACACGCAGTGATGACTTTGAACGCAAAACTCCAGTAACCTTACTTCATAAACAAACTGGGTACCTTTATCTCCATTTGCCATCAATGTCCAACTCTAATCCATCTTAACCATAACCCTTAGCACATTTCAAACACCACACCTTCTCGTACACCTTACATTTTATTCAGACCAAAACTACATCACAAACACCCTCCTCGTCCTACCCCCGGTTCCGTCCCTCTCCTCCCTCTTCATGTTTTTCTAAAACAATTTTTTTTCCTGCCTTCATATTATCATTAATTTTCTTCCCCTTGTACTTCATCACCGATACAATTATTATTATGTTATGTGTTATACCGAGCGAGCGAGAAAGAGAGAGATAAGGAACTTTGAGACCGTGAATCTCACAGCACAGTAAATCATATACATATAAGAAAAAAAATAGCAATAAATTCTCTCTCTCTCTCTCTCTCTCTCTCTCTCTCTCTCTCTCTCTCTCTCTCTCTCTCTCTCGCTCGCTCACTCACTCACTCTATGACTTCAAATTTCAAAATATTCTATTACTCAAGAATAGAAGCATTAGGTCCCAATGGACCTGTCTTACATATAGTCCTTGTTCAAGAAGAAATATAACATATACAACATAAAAGAAGTCACACACATGAATTTTAAAGAAATACTGTCTTCTCCGTGTCAGCTGAAAGAAACACTGACTCGGTTATTCGGTCACGTAATCGATTTTCGAAACTCACTTTCATTATTTTGCATTCATGTTAAACCGAAATATCACGTAATTACCGGCATTTGCGCACATAGTCTAAAAAGATGCCCCTGGCGTTGACCAATCCATCTGATTTATTGCACAGGGGATTTAAAAAACACACCTGAATACAAATTTAATCATAAACAAAGACACTGGAATATATATCAAACAGGCCTAAACTACCTAAACTTGATTTTGCATATCTCATTTCTTCAGAGCCAGAAATGCACGCAATACATGTATCTAATTAATTTCAGCTTAATGACGACAAGACAGAAGCTATCCTCATTGGCACCCGTCAGAAACTTTCTCAGCTGCCTCCTCTTTCTCTCCCATTATGTAACACATCAGTCCCAATTTCTGATTCAGCTAAAAACCTTGGTGTCTGCATTGACTCTACCCTCTCCATGAACAACTTTGTTTCTCAAACTGCCAGATCTTGCTACTATCATCTCCATCGTATAAGGCTGATCAGGAAGTATCTCTCTGTCGAAACAACTGCAAAACTCGTTCTCTCCTTCATAATGTCTCGCATTGACTATTGCAATTCACTCCTGTCTGGTCTTCCTGCCTCCACCATTCACACCCTACAGCGCATTCAAAACAATGCTGTATGCCTTGTACTCAAAAAGAAAAAAGCTGACCACATATCTCCTCTCCTAGCACAACTTCACTGGCTCCCTGTATCAAAGCGCATTCAGTACAAACTAGACACCATGTGCTACAAAAGCCTCAATAACGTAGCCCCCGATTACCTGTCAAGCCTACTTGAGATCTATGTTCCCTCACGTACCCTCCGCTCTGCCTCCGATCCTCTGACTTTTCGCTTTCCACGCACTAAGCTCAATACCTATGGTCCACGAGCCTTCTCTGTTTCTGGTCCACTCTCCTGGAACAAACTTCCTCTCTCAGTCCGTCAGCAACCTACTTTTGTCTCCTTCAAGTCCGCTCTCAAAACTCACCTTTTCTCCTCCGCATAAAATCCAAACCTCACTCAACCCCCCCCCCCCCCCCCCCCTCTGCAGCCTGTCTCCGCTCGGAGGGGAATCCCATGGTCATAATATATAGGCCTAATTGTATATGCTATGCTCTCTATAATTTTCCATTGCTTTTATTTTTGCTTTTATTGCTTTTATTCTTTCTCCCCATTTATAGCCATGCGTGTGTGTGTGTGTGTGTGTGTGTGTGTGTGTGTGTGTGTGTGTGTGTGTGTGTGTGCGTGCGTGTGCGTGCGTGCGTGCGTGCGTGCGTGCGTGAGTGTGTGTCTGCTTCAGCGCTTAGATTTGATTTTATCAAGATTTTGCGCTATATAAATATTGTAATTATTATTATTATTATTATTACTAATTATCGATCTTAAGAGAAGGTATGTACGTTATCGAACACATACAGGTGAATCGGACCAGCAATGCAGAAAATAATAGGAAGAAACGACAGAAAGCAAAGGAGTAAGGAATAAACAAAAAGAGTGACAGAAAAGAGGAAATTTCTTGCATAGAATTTCCAGAAGGCGTGGATACTATTTATATTGAAAGGGCCTCTGGCATCGGCATGGGGGAAGAATACTAGATGGTTCAGGAGATAATTATACAATTTTAGAAGATCTGATATATTTTGCTAATTTAGATTGATCTTTTTTCCTTTCAGAAATGAAGTTGGACACTGAGAACAACTGATGTAACTGACAGATATTTTTGTGGGAAAAAAACAACAACTTCAGTCGATCATCATAGAACTTAGAACACTCCAAGACAAGAGTGAAACTTATGGCTTAAGGCATCGTCGTCACATAACTTACGTATTCTGGTTTGTCTGTATATTTCTATGCAGCCACCTTATTCAATCTCAAGCTTATGACAACTGCATCGAAATCTAATCCAAGGAGAAACAATGTCTGGTAACTGTATAATATATTTCTCTATTCCGAAGTCGTTTTTGCAATTTCTACATAATATGCATTTACCACTGGTTTCCAAAGCTCTCTTCCAGACTTCCTGGTAAATATTCTTGAGTGAATAAGCAACATTTTTTTCATTATTATATAAATTATATATGTATATACATATATATACATACATATATATATATATAATATGAAATGAGTATTTGTTTCCAAAACTTTGAGATTCCGTAAGCGAAATTAAAACCGGTGTCAATCAATATGTCCTGATTATAACGAGTCCAGCCAGTCTGAACAGTATGGGGTTTTTGTTTGTTTGTTTGTTTTTACATATAGATCATAGGGAAGTTTGTATGATTTAACATAATGTTTCTCTGCGTCGTCCAGAAATTTTAGACTTGACCAGCACTCAAATTGGGTTTAACCCCATTTCATCATACATCATCTCAGACATAGCGCTTCTCGGGAACTAAAATGTTTCAAAAATTAAACTGCAATTTCTCAAGTATGTTCGTTCTCACATCCCATAATAAAAGTATGTAACTTGAAAACAACATTGACAAGCAGATGTTCATTTCTGACCGTTTGCAGTAAATAAAACAGCTTTCTGAGTTTGATCATGTGCAGGTTTTTTATTTTTTTCTTAACCCTTACAAAATTTACCAGTCCGATAAAATTCTGTCCCCAAGTATTTAACAATAATAGTATCTGAGTGTAATAAATCATATCTACATTAGGGGCACCAAAGTCAATAGTATATGGTAAACAATGATTGTCTACAAATATCGCTCAAGGTCATTCAAATACAGGGAAAACAGAATAGGCGAAAGAGTGGCCCGTTGTATAACTCCTCTACTAATGCTAGACTTTTTGTTTTTGTTTTTTGTTTTTTTGCTAGACTAGACTAGATATATTGCTATTCACAAAAATACAAGATTTCATTTGATTATACGTATTGGCAACAACTTTTGAAATCTTACCATCGATACCTTCTTTAGAGAGGTCAAGCCATAACCTTTGTATACGAAACGATTTTTTTAATCGACAAACGCACAATACCATACAATTTTTTATTTTATTTTGTGTACGGAAAAATATTGACCAAAGATTGCAAAACAACAGCACGATCCCATGCGGAATGTGAACGTTTGAATCTTGCTTGATTTTCAGACAGTAATGTATTATCTTCAAGAAACGCATTATTCAAAACATTTCTGAACAACTTCCCAATGCAATTCAAAAGATTAATCTGTCATACAAACATACACACACGCTCGCACGCGCGCGCGCGCGCACACACACACACACGCGCGCAGAGCGCATACCACAAGTTAGTGTTGCACAACTTGTTTTCGAGAACCTCGCTCTACATGTACGTCTGAGTAAATTCATAATGAAACGATGCACTATAACAATAATAAGTAAAATGATGGTGATAAGACCATTAGGAATATAATAATAACAAGAACAACAACATAAACAACAACAAACAGTTAATTTGGCACAGCCTACTGTTTCCGTATGACCCAAACAGTTAATTTGGCACAGCCTACTGTTTCCGTGTGCCCCAAACAGTTAATTTGGCACAGCCTACTGTTTCCGTGTGCCCCAAACAATTAATTTAGCACAGCCTACTGTTTCCGTGTGACCCAGCTTGTTATTTCGGCACAGTATACTCTTGTCGTGTGGCCCAGTCTGTTCAGGGCACTATTAATGTAGCCTACGTCAGTGTACATTACTGCACATCATCATCATCATCATCATCACTATTATCATCATCATTATTATTATCATTATTATTATCATTATTATTATCATTATCGTTGTTATTACTGTTGTTGTTATTACCATTGTTATTATCAATCACCTGAACTCAAACAATGAGTTTACATTCAACATGTTGTATTAACACTCTAATATATCACAAATCAAACAGCAAATTCAGTCGACACAAATCACAATTTCTATACAAATTAAGAGATGTAAAATGTTCTCTCTCTCTCTCTCTCTCTCTCTCTCTCTCTCTCTCTCTCTCTCTCTCTCTCTCTCTCTCTCTCTCTCTCTCTCTCTCTCTCTCTCTCTCTTCGCACATGCACGTTATTCTTCCACAGGATAAAGGCATTTATATTTATTCTTACTTGATGTACAAGTGCAAACGTCAAATGAAAGAAATGAACATAACGATTTTATAGCACACCAGTTTCTTTTGATAACGTTAATTTAATGTATGTCAAATGTAGCGGTCACTAGCGGTTTGGGGCGTGGCGGCACTAGCGGATACGCGCGGTTGAAGACGCTAAGAGTTTAAGTAAATTATGATTAGGACAAACATTTATAACTGTGAACACCAAAATTCACTAGCTATTCTGTTTCTGATATACTCGTGAATTTTCGTTCATATCTATTTCATTATAGTCTAGTAGTTTTGATATCTGTCTGTATAATAAAGGAGAATCATAACGCAGCCATTTCCTCAGTGATTCTTGATATTGCATTTGCTGGTAGTGGTTATGCTTTTCTACGTCATATCTGTATTTGAATTCCCCGGAGGAACATGTGTACATTAGGCTTAGTTTTGTGCATTCTACATTCATAAATATAAAATTTTGCACAAAGCACTGTATAGTATTTGGTCTGGGTTTTTTTTCCTTTCGTCGTACCATTAATTCTACGTTGAAAGATAGTCTTGTACAATTCTGACATTATTCTTTCCAACGTTTTTAAGTTCTTCCCAAAACTACTGCGAGTGTTGGCAATACAATAGGTGGTTGTGAACTGTTTTCTTCGTTATTACAGAAATTAATCCTGTCGTTTTTAACTACTCACATTCTATTAGATATACAGTTTGAAACTGAAATTCCATAACAAATTATCAACTGAAATCCTGTAAGTTTCGTTTCCTTTATTTTTCTTAGTTTTTTTTAATATCACCTTTCAGTCAACTCTTACACTCAACTTCAATTTCCAGTTTATAGAAGGTCTAATATTAAACGTCTCCCTTTCATCGAGTAGTACATTCTCTGAAGACCTTCTGTTGTCTAGCTCTCCCTAGAGTTTCTTTCTACCATAGTAAACTTTTGATACTGTTTCGCTATCAATTACTGTTTGTGATGAGATGCAACACCTGCAGGAAGCCGGTGGATAGCGTGATGGAGTCAAAGGGTTACGTTTTTAAAGTTAGTGGATAGAGTGCGGGAGTCAGAGGGTTAACTGCTTGTGTCCAGCTTAAACAGTTTAGATCTTTTACCTTTCTTCTCCATGTTCTTGTACAATTCTGATGTTTCAGACAGACGCCTATTTCGTCGATTTAAATTCTTACAAAGAACACTTTCTTAAAGGTCCTATTTTTGGAACAAAAATCATTACTAGAGATTTTAAGTCTGTCGTTGTCGAAAATTGGTTTTGATGTAAAATCTGTACTGTTATCTAACGTTCTTCCAAAGTTTGTTGCTTTTAGCTTAGAAAAAAATTCTTTCTTCCATACCAGCTGGAGTATTATATTTCTAGGAGAAGTGTTCGTAATACAATTTGCCGTTGTGGAGTGCTTATGATTGTATTAAAGAACCCTGTTCTGAAGTTTACATGAAATGTCGATTTCTGACGGCCCGGCGCAGTCATCAAAATACAAATGATCTGGAGTAGGCCAGTATTATCTGATTAAGTCAACTATATGAAATAGTTACTATCGATTAAAAAATAAGTGAATTTTCTCGTTGTGATCTTGACCTTGGGGCAAGGTAATTCAAAGTTTGGAATTCATGGATCCGACTGAAGGCACTATTAAAGTCATTAAACCCATTATGTTTACTTTATTCTGAAATGGTGATATTGCTGCTTACACACGTCATCATGATCCAGAGAATTAAAGGATTTTATTTGTATGGCTTGACTTTTTCTTTTGTGACGGCTTTGATTGTCTATGCATGTACAATGACCATATGAAATATGAAAGATCAAACTAACTCAATGAAGAAACACGCACTCGCGCGCGTGTGTATGTGTATGAAAAATCACAGTATGTGAAAGATCAAATATGTTCAATGAAGAACTTGTGATCAAATTTGAATTTTTGTCTTTCCACGAGAAAACCCACATTTTGTACTTTTCAAGATCACTGTGATCTTGAAGAGGCTTCAGTTGAAATAAAACTTGACGTGCATTAAGACTGTCACAACACAGAGAAAAGATTTTAAACATTGTGAGAAGTTTTTGAGAAAGCATTGTTCACACACTTTCCTAAAAAAAATGCTGATTTGGGGCTTTTGTTGTTGTTGACCGTGTGACTTTCGTGGTTAACAAGAAACACCACAAGGGTGCGGATGGGACCCGGAGCAACTAAGCTTCGCCACTCTCCGGACAATCACCTCCAAAGCTCCCGCCCGACGTCACTCGATAGTCATTTTATCAAGCAAAGGCGGAGCAGTTGGGGGGTAGGGGATGCTGTCCATGCGTTGCATGACCCATTCAAACCCAGTCATCGGTTACCTTGTTTACAAAGCGAATGGCAAGGAGGGGAGATGACAAACCCCGGGACATAGCCACACAACGTGCACCAACCAGGTCCAGCCCAGCCGCCGAACCAAGAAAGAATGGAAGACCCCTCTCTCGCTCCTCTCTGTTTTCCATGTCTCTTTCAGGCAGCCCGCCCTGCCACCAGCTCGCATAGCTGCCAGCTCCTTTCTTTCCTCTTACTATAGTCTCGACAGTTAGCAGTCAGAAGCTCTCAACGTTGACTTACTTCAACTTTGTCCGTGTGATTTTCGCGCTTTCAAATCGAAACTAACAGTTCACAGTTTTGACCCGAACTTGGTGAAGATACCCCCACAGACGGCTGAAAAAAATCGTATTCACACATTTGTTTCGTCAAAAACAGACATACAGACACACGTAGACAGACACAGACAGAAAGACAGACACACAAACGGACACGTCCTTGCTGTCCGAATGAACTAGACTGTATTTTCTTTTTCTTTTCTTTTCCATTTTTCTCTATTCCCCCCCCCCCCCCCCCCCAACCTCTTTTCTTTTTTCTTTCTTTTTCTTTCTTTCTTTCTTTTTTGGAATCTGTCTACAAGAGATTAAAAACAGACGGGGCAGAGAGAGAGGGAGAGAGACACAGAGAGAGAGAGAGAGAGAGAGAGAGAGAGAGAGAGAGAGAGAGAGAGAGAGAGAGAGAGAGAGAGAGAAAGTTACAACACTTCAGACAGGAAAACGTCACCACTATGATGATGTCTTTGAGCCCCCGTCTCATTGGGCCCCCGTCTCATTGGGCCCCCGTCTCTTTGGGTCCCCGTGTCTTTGAGCCCCCGTCTCGTTGGGCCCCCGTCTCTTTGGGTCCCCGTGTCTTTGAGCCCCCGTCTCTTTGGGCCCCCGTCTCATTGGGCCCCCGTCTCTTTGGGTCCCCGTCTCTATTCCCGATCCCCGATCGTTGTTGTGACAATTTGGGCCGGTGCGACATTTTGGGCCTCTACGTAGAGCAAGCCCAAAATGTCGCACCTGCCCAAAATGTCGCACTAACTTGAAAACAAAAATGAAAACATCGGCTAGCAATTTCCTCTGACCGCTGTTCCACACATTTTTGATCACATACATTCACAGACTATACGGTAGCCTGGAATACGCAACTGTGGTCCGGTGGACATTTTGAGACACTGCGACATTTTGGGCCTCCGTTACAAGGCCGAAAATGTCGCACCGGGCCGGTCCAAAATGTATTGATGTATATGCCCGACCAGTGGTCAGTTAGGTCTATTTCACTGTTTGACAGCTAAATAGGCCAAAATGATCAATGCATACATACATACATACATACATACATACATACATACATACATACATACATACATACATACATATACACATACATACATCTACATTCATACATACTGACAGACTGACGGGCTCGTTTCAAGCTCACACGCAAAACGCACATTGTTTATGGAGTTTTACCTATACTCAAAACTCTAACTAGATCTATATGGTAGCTGGAATGCACAAATGTGGTCATTTTGAGTTGGTGCGACATTTTGGGTCGATGCGACATTTTGGGCCTCTACTAAACATAATAAGTTTTAATAAAATTGCCTAGCAGTTTTCTCTGGGTGCTATTCCACACATTTTTAATCAATCAAATCACACACACACACACACACACACACACACACACACACACACACACACACACACACACACACACACACACACACACACACACACACACACACAACACACACACACACATTTGCACAGCGAAACAATTATCTTGTTTATTATGCTGGGGGCCCAAAGAGACGGGGGCCCAATGACACATTTTCTTTATTATTACAGAAAAGTGTGGCGGCCCAATGAGACGGGGGCCCAATGAGACGGGGACCCAATGATACGGGGGCTCAAAGAGATGGGGGCTCAAAGGGACGGGGGCCCAAAGAGACGGGGGCCCAATGACACGTTTTCTTATTACTACAGAAAAGTGTGGGGGCCCAATGACACGTTTTCTTATTACTAAAAAAAAGTGTGGGGCCCAATGAGACGGGGGCCCAATGAGACGGGGACCCAATGAGACGGGGGCCCAAAGGGCAAACCCCCTAATTTAAATGACAAAATCACATTTGGATAGTCGGCAAATAAAACAACAACGACGATGACAACAATAGCGACAACAAACCAAAAAAAACAACAACAAAACAAAACAAAAACAAAAACAAAACAAACAACAACAAAAACACACACTCACAGAAAGTGAATAAAAATGTTCCAGTCACTGGTTGCAACGTATTCGTAATATAATGACAATAATAATAATAATTACAATAATGATGATGATGATATAATGATAATAATAATAACAACAACAACAATAATAGTAATAATAATAATAGTAATAATGATAATAATAATAGATCTTGTATAATAATAATAATGATGATGATAATAATTGTTATTATTATCATAATTATCATTATTATTATTATCGTTATTATTATATAACGCAAACAGTCCGAATCTAACAATGTTCGTTGCACTTTATATAGGGGGGGGGGGGGTAAAAAATAAAAGAAAAAAAGATACAATATGTGGGTGATTGTCAAGTCAATACATCAATATAAGACAGTCGGATATACAGTGCAGCATAAACATAATTCATCATAAATAACAACAGACCATTGGTTGAAAGAAGAAATAGGTGGTAGTGACACTTGTCACATGAAGTATGAATGATCAACACACACACACACACACACACACACACACACAACACACACACAGAGGAAAAACGCTGTCTTACCTACCGTGACATCGGCTTTAGAGTGTAAACATGACATGACGATTTACGATTATAACTGTGCATTATATCACAAGCTGACATCAGAAGAAGACATCTTAATCTTAGTCTCTGCTTTATGAAGATAAATGAACATAGCGCAGGCTAAAGGATGTGGCCACCGCTCAACAACGAAGAAAAAAATCGTGTGTACGAATACAAAATAAACTACAATCAGACAAGTGGCGATCGCCGAACAGTGATTGAGAGACGTCATCTTGAAAAAACTGAAACTGAAACTGACTGAGGTAACAGCTGCCACACGAGTCGGTCCCACAGACATCCTATGGTCGCTCAACCACAACGGGCCGGATCCGATCCCAAGACACAGTCAGCTTTAGGCCTAATGTTTTATCTAATATTCAAGACCTGATTCATAGCAACAGCATGGAACAGATTGAATGTTTTAAGGCTTCATTTAGCAACATTCTTATAGCTTGTCCTCATGTTCTTTGAGAGTGGTAGGACTTAACACTCTACAGAACGGAATGAATGGTAGCCACATGAGTGTACAACAAGCAGAAAGTGCAAAATAGAGTAGGAATCCAGCAGACTGGCACAGTGCAATAAACCGTATCAATGTACAAAAACTCGTGTGGATCTACTGTCTCGGACACGCTGATGTTAAGAGAAATGAACGGGTCGGCAAACTTGCAGGTAATGCCACTACAAAAAGATTTCTGCATCTTGTACAGTCAGCAGTCCTCAGGCATTTAAAATCATACCTTTGGGAACAAAATCTGAGTCATCATAGCATTGAACGTCTTACAAAAAAAAAAAAAAAAAAAAAAAAAAAAAAAAGTAAACAAACAAACAAACAATCAAACAAACAAACAAAAGGGTAGTTAGAGGAAGATGCCGAAAATTCATCATGAAAGGAAAAACAGCCACCACCAATCAAACACTGTACCATCTCAGGAGCGATACTGACCAGACTCTCGCAGTGCGCAATGGGAAAAGTTTGGGCCGGTGATGAATCAGAGATTAAAACAAATTTCGTGAAATAAATAAAAGGCCATTTAGAAAAAAAGGAAGAAGGGTGAAGGTTAAAATAGGATTTGTTGTGTTTTGCTTGTTTGATTGATTTTTGTTTCTTTTTTTCTGTCTGTTAAATGTATGCGTATGTGCGTGCGTGCGTATGTTTGTGCGTGCGTGCGTGTGTGTGTGTGTGTGTGTTGTGTGTGGTGTGTGTTGTGTGTTGTGTGTGTGTTTGTGTTGTGTGTGGTGTGTGTGTGTGTGTGTATGTATGTGTGTGTATGTATGTATGTGTGTGTGTTTTATTTTAAACAGCGTATAAATGAACATCAAATCAGTCGTGAAGTGTCAACACTATACAGACACATTTTATCATAACATTCTTTTAAGTGATATTCTAACAACAATACACAAAGAAATCTATAGGCCTACTCACATCAGTGAGACCAGAGGTGGTTGCCCAACAGAGCATCCCACTTAAAACTCGCACGCACGCCTTAAACAAATCGGCATGTCAACATCTCCTCGTCTAGAACTTCTGTTGTGTTTATGCGTGAGAAAGGCGACGCCTTGGATTAAACATCCTATCAGGTTAGTTTTTATAATTCAGTCGGTTGCGTTGTTGTGTACATAGGCCTACTATACACGATGTGAGAGCGAGGGCAGAAGGCGCAGATATAAGATTGTAAGAGAGGAAATCGGGGAAGGGTGGTAAGAGAAAAGAGAGAGAGAGAGAGAGAGAGAGAGGGGGTGTGTGTGTGGTCGTGGTGGCAAATCTATGTGGACAACAAGCCTAGTTGACATGAGGTCAGGGGCAGAGAGGGTGGAAGAGGTGCTTGCGGCAACAAGGGAAAGAAACAGATGGAAGGCCACGATCGCCAACGCAAGGTGGAAAGGCACTTGATGATGATGAAGGGGCAGGGCAAGGGGTGTTTGAATACAGCATCAAACCCCTGTCAATATACCCCAAGCACATCCAACCATGTGTGCCGTCCGTTGCTGCTCAAATGTATCCGCTGAACAGTTTGCTGTTGGCGTAACTGTTATGTAACAAGGAACCCCGGTACAGCGTTCGAGTCTGCTTACTTTCCTGTGGTACCACAATCATTTTGGATTTTGTCCATCACATGGCATCGGAGGCGTCAGTGCAATAGATTTACTCCAGTCACGGAGACGCTATTTTGAGAAGCTGAAAGTGAAAGTGAAACTAGACTACAGGATAACGTAGATTGTGTGTACGAATGCGCCGATATGTGTGTTTAAATGTTCTTTTCCAGCTTTTTTTTTCAAGGTCAATAGTGTGCTGTGTGTGTGTTGAGATGGTCCTAACCCTGATATATAGCTCTGTGCAGCTGGCTGGGCTTTAACCACAGAGATTTTTCTTTCACAAGTAGAGAAAACCGACGAAGTGTCATGAGAGAGGCACGCTGAAATTAAGGTGCTTTGGAAGATTTGTTGGACAGGACAAGTTCTGACACGTACACCAACGTGGCTACGGAAGATTTGTTGGACAGGACAAGTTCTGACATGAACGCCAACGTGGTTATTGGAAGATTTGTTGGACAGGACAAGTTCTGACATGAACACCAAAGTGGCTATGGAAGAGTTGTTGGATATGTGCACCAACGTGGCCAAGTTGTTAGACAAATGGACAATTGACTGGAAGTATGGTGGATTCGAACCTCCATCAGTGTAAAAAATAATGTGGAATTTTCAGTCCCAACCAGTTTCCTACCAGAGTTGAGCGTACCATTGAGAATGTTGCCAACACTGCAAGTATTTGTATCTTTTGGCCTGGTTAACGCACAGCTAAAAGTATAGCCTGTCATGCAGTCTCAATTCTAGATGGCACTCTATAACATCATGATTACCATCCCTATTATCATGAAATCGTCAATCAAAATACCGTCATGAAAATTTCGGTTTCTCTACAGGTTCACTGTCTGAGGTAAATTTAGGTTGTGGTCTTGGGTATCAATGGTCCATGGAGACTGTCACTGGAGGACCGTGATGGTGGGTTCCTTCCATGGGAGGTCCCTCAATTAGTCTGGAGTGACTACTGTCTTTAGTAGGGAGCTTAGCGGGCAGCGTCCTTAGCGGATCAAAACAAGCACTGATGGACACCACCGAAATGACATAACAGCAGTGCAGTGCTTCTTTTTGTGGGTAGCCTTAAGGAGTCCTGATGACGTCGGCTCTTGGGGGCTTCTTGGCTCTGGGATTTCGACTGAACGAATGTGGGTTTAGTGGTGTGTTGAGAAACCAGAATGAGTGTCGTGGGATGAACGCAAACAGTGAACTTCGGCACATCAACCCCTAAATGTGGTGTGGTTACCTAATGACTGTGATGCACATTATGTGCATGGAGCAGTAACTTCAGAGTTGTGTTGTCAAGTCAGTTTCAATCATGTCATTGAATTTGTTTTTGCGAGAATCTCTTCAATGTTGTTCACATGTCCCAAGTAAATTATGTTGACGTACTTGTTCAACTGGTAAAATCGACACGTGGTTTGAGAGGTGCCAGTTTCCTTGTTTCTGATTAAAAAAAAAAAAGCTTAAGATCAACTCAGTCAGGGAGGTTACCTTCGTGATCACCTTTTTTCCCCGTCCCATTTTTACGCCACCTCAATGGCCACATAGATCTAGCCAGCACAGTTTTTACAATGCTATGATAATGATGTCGATAAGAATGATAATCATGACGCTATGGAGTTCCATCTAGGATCGAGACTGCGTGACAGGGCTGTACTCTATGCTTACTATCATGATATAACCTGGTATTAACCAGGCCCAAGAGATACAGACACCTAAGGTGCTGGTCAGAAGATTTGAGCAACACGCTCGATGACGCATCCGTGAAGTCGATGAGACTCGACTGTGTGGTCCCAATCTTCCCAATGAGCCCATAGCACGCCCAGATTTAACAACTCTGGGTAGGTGCCGGTTAGAGCAAAAAAAAAAAAAAAAAAAAAAAAAAAAAATCCAACTACGATTTTTGAAGGGACTGATGGGGGATTCGAACCCACAGCCTTCCAGTAGGTAGTCTGTTACGCTGACCACTACACCAAGGCGACTTGGCTTTTCTGATGTTTTTAACGGGTTGTAAGGACGCATTCAGTTTTAAAGGAATCCAATGCCATTTTGGCGACAACATGGAATGAATACCACTACCATTATCACCACCACAACAACACTAGATCTACACCACCACCTCCACCATCACCACCACCACCTCCACTCCAACAAAATCAAAAACAACAACATGCTGGTGATTGTCAGGGAGTAAGCCCGATGATACCCCAAGAGTGCTTTTCTTGTCAGTAGAAGGAAACCGATAATGAGGATAGGCACGGAACAGTGTGTGGTGTGTCTCTGTTGTGGAACAGAGCTTTACACCCGACGGTTCACTGATAATAATAATGATAACATGATAATGGTAACATGCACAGTGCCTCATCACGGAAAAGCTGTGCGCACTTCACAAAAGCCTAAGTGACAGAGGGCGGATACAAAGCACAACAAACACGTTCAGCAGCCCCTGTCGCTATGACCAAAGGGACGGCAACAAAACATAATGATGTTAAAAATAAACAAATACGTAAAAGATAATACGTAAAATCACACACCTTTAAAAGTTTAAAACAATGATTCTCTCTCTCTCTTCTGTCTGTCTGTCTGTCTCTCTCTCTCTCCTCTCTGTCTGTCTCTTTTCTCTAACACACACGTATTCACTCATACACACACAGACATGCAACACAGCATTATACACACACACACACACACACACACACACACACACACACACACACACACACACACACACATATATATATATAATAATATATATATATATATATATATATATATATATAGATATATATATATATATATATACATACATACATAAACATGAGAAAATCTAAAACTTGAGTACAAATGCACATAACAATGGACATGATTAGCAAATTGTTATAAATCATTAAATTTGGTAAATTTTAAATGAAAATCAGGACATTGTTCTGGAAACCCGTACTTTGGCAAATGTTTCATCAGATGGATTTTTGATTTTATAGAAAATGATTCAACAGGAAGTGAGTGCTGACTTAAGGCTAGCGGTGTGAATTGGGCCAGCTGGACAATCTGTGATAATAGCACAAAGCTGTGTTCTATGACAATACAGGCAGTGACAGTAGCTTAAAGCTATGGCCTATGACAATACAAGCTGTGACAATAGCTTAAGGCTATGGTCTATGACAATACAAGCTGTGACAATAACTTAAAGCTATGGTCTGTGACAATACAAGCTGTGACAATAGCACAATGCTGTGACCTGTGACCTGTGACAATGCCATGTATACAAGCTTTGACAATAGCACAATGCTGTGACCTGTGACAATGCCATAGTTACAAGCTTTGACAATAGCACAATGCTGTGACCTGTGACCTGTGACAATGCCATATATACAAGCTTTGACAATAGCACAATGCTGTGACCTGTGACAATGCCATATATACAAGCTTTGACAATAGCACAATGCTGTGACCTGTGACCTGTGACCTGTACAATGCCATATATACAAGCTTTGACAATAGCACAATGCTGTGACCTGTGACCTGTGACAATGCCATATATACAAGCTTTGACAATAGCACAAAGCTGTGACCTGTGACAATGCCATATATACAAGCTTTGACAAAGCACAATGCGTGACCTGTGACTGTGACCTGTGACAATGCATATATACAAGCTTTGACAATAGCACAATGCTGTACTGGACCTGTGACAATGCCATATATACAAGCTTTGACAATAGCACAAAGTCATGACATGTGACAAGCACACTGTGACAATTGCACAAACTTTGCATTTACAATTCATACATACAAGCTATGACAGCAGCACAAAGCTATGGCCTGTGACAATGTCATACTATATATATACAAGTGTGATAACAGCACAAAGTTATGGCCTGTGACAATGTCAAATATACAAGCTATGACAATAGTACAAGTATAGCCTGTGACAATGTCATATATATATATATTATATATAATATATAAAATAATATTTAATAATTACACACACACAAGTGTGACAGCAGCACAAAACTATGGCTTGTACCATGTAAGCTGTGACAATAGAACAAAAGCTATGGCCAGTAACAATATTACAAAGCTATGGCCTGTGATAATATATTATATATAACATCCAGAAAAATACAGGCACTTAGGTCACCAAACACTTCAACCAAACTGGCCATTCACTTCAAAACTTAAAATGTATCGCAGTGGAAAAGGTGCACTCTGAGAACGTGGACACCAGACTGAGGAGGGAGTCTTTTTGGATGAACAAAATGAAAACCATATTTCCTCTGGGCCTGAACTCTGTCAATTGACGTCACAACAATATCGAGTCAAAACTACGTAATGTAGCCTACGTAAAATATTCTGATGTGTTTGTGTAGCATATCGTAGTCAGTGACTAAAGTCCCTTGAGGAAGGCGGGTGTACCGCCGAAAATTTGGGAAATTTTTACATTGATTTGTTGCCTTTTCTGTGCACATGCTGCTTGAATTATATATAATATATATATATATATATATATATATATATTATATATACAGGTATGTATATACATATATATATACATGTATGTATGTAATATATGATATCTATCATACATACATATAGACATACATACATGCACACACACAGACATAATAATAATTAATAATTACAATATTTATATAGCGCAAAATCTTGATAAAATATAGCGCAAAATCTTGATAAAATCAAATCTAAGCGCTGAAACAGACACATACGCACGCAGGCACACAAAACGCAGGCACACACACACCACACACACACACACACATGCATGCATGGCTATAAATGAGGAGAAAGAATAAAAGCAATGGGCTAACAAGCTGTCACAAAGGCATAATGTATATGTACAAGCAGTAACAATAGCACAAAGTTATGACCTGTGACCATACCCTATATATAATACAGTCTGTGACAATAATCACACAAAACTCTGGGTAGGTGTCTGACTTGAACGAAGCTGCGAAGCTCGTGATAACGAGCCCTGCGTGTGGACTGACGTCACGAGACTTGCATTAAGAAGGAACAACATGACAAGAAGGGCTAGTTGAAGGCTGGAGAGGGTGTAGGGTGGGAGTAGAGTGCACTGTGGACAGAAAACAGAGAAGAACCGCGTAGGCCTACTTCGTGGCAAGACTCGGGGACCCTTGATATATTGACTATAGACCTCGTTTCACTTACAAGTGGATGGAGACTGTCACCAACCCGCTTTAATCAGCTACCTCCCCCCCCCCCCCCCACTTCTCCATCCACACTGCTGATCAATTTCCTCATACATATTCATGACTGACACAGACAGCGCCACGGCTCGGGCAAGCGCAACATCGGTTCGAGATGGGGAAGTTGAGGAAGGGAGGGGGGGGGGGTGCGAGATGGAAAGAGGGGAAGTGGACGAGAAAGTTGATATGAGGGTGGCGCGGTGCAGCCTGGGAATTGAGGTCACCTCCACCCCCACCCCCCGCCCATAAGGCAACCATGTCAGACATAGGAACAGAAAAGTTGTTGAGCTGTCTTTAAAACATGCTGAAAAAACGCCGCTTTTGCCACTGAAACAGGCGTGCAGCGGTCAGTGGCTGGCGCAATGACCAGGGCTAACTGCCCATGGTGATGACAACACTACTTAGTTTATTTTGTAGCAGTAGTGATACAATGGCAGCCTAACGCTCCTACAGTACACAGCTCACCCACTCAGTGCACCTCGCGCCATCAGTCTGCCAAGGGCGAAGGAAAGGGGGGAGTGGGAGGGGGTTAAAAAAATGGAGTTGCCTTGCTGCCATCCTCCCCAATTGGGCCGCAACGTGTCTGCCTGAACGCCAGCGCCCGCAGCTGTCAGTGAGGCTTGCCCACTATTATGCTGATCAACCAATCGTACATCGGGCTGGCTCCTCACTCCTGTGCAAGTTGACGCTGATTGGTCGTCCCCCAGCAATCTATAAATAACCGTGCAGCGTAAAGCCAACGAGGCAGGCCCCGCTGACAGATCACGTGATGCTTGTGGAAGACAGTGCCAATGCCGACAGTGCCAGTGTTGTGTTGTTTGTGTCAGTTTGATCATCGAAAGTGACTCGAGGTAAGTGTTTTCCCTTTCATAACTTGTCAAAGTCTATCTATCCTATGCAGTGTGTATGCGGGATGTGAGATCGTAAGCTGATTAGAGCAGTAGTGGCGGTCAATGGGCCAACGAAGGCAGGGAAGTGAGTCAAAATGGCGTCAGGCCAGCGACAAGCTTGCTGCAGAGCCCGGCTGTACAGTGTTTGTGTGTGTGTCGGGCTCGCCACCAACACTGTAGCAATGGCGGTTGGCGGCCAGTTGTGACTAGCCATTGCTAGCACTGCGCTGTCTCTTCTCGTAGCTAGGACTCGTACAAAGTCGTACACGTACACTAACTGAACCAGTCTGTCCATTATATTGTATATATATATCGCCGGCTTCGGGTTGATCTGGCAGTGGGGTTTAGATTACGTGATGCGCATTATTAGCGATGTCAGTGGGAGTAAGGGGGGAGGGGGGGTGAGGGTATGAAGACTTGAGGTTGATGACATGAGGTGAGGTTGGGGAGACGCGGCAAGTCGGCCTATATTCATACGCTGTGATTTGATTGGGGCAGTTTTTTTCAATTCTTGCAATAATCAAGTGCTCGCAGCTGACAAAAGCCTTTGGATTGAAGCCTAGGCTTCCTATACATCAGATTAGTCCAGTCTACTGCGCAAGTTCAGTCTTTCTTAGTCCTTTTAACAGTACACTGTACAGTCGATTCCTATCGGGTCAGCTAACATCTTTGTGTGCTGTGGTCACACAATGAATGTATTCATCTCTTATCAACTTGGGCCATATTTGTGTTTGTTGTTTTGTGATTCATCTCCTCTTATCAACTTGGGTCATGATCCTGTTTGTTTTGTTTATTTGCTACATAATTTGAGAATAAAATATAGATCTATATGCTTACATGACACAAAAACAATAGGCCTATCAAAATTCAGGTGGAAGTTAACACGTTTTACAGTTGCCTTCTGTGTGTGGCCTAGATAATCATGTTCTGTCAATACCACCATGTTTCTTTTTTGAGAAAATTTAGGTATTATTATTGATGCTGTGTCTTCACATGTGACTTTTTTGAATAACAGTGGGCACGATAGTCACTTTGTTAGAACACTGTAATTCAAAGCAATTGGAAAGCCTGAGTTTGAATCTCCTTAAGTTCTGTTTGTTGGGTAAAGGATGGTAATTTTCCAGTCTCCTAGACCAACAGGTATACAGACCTGCTTGTACCTGACTTTGCATGTATCATGTTGTACACAAAATATACAATCTGCATGCTAAGATGTTATAAGCCATGTACAAAATATACAATCTGCATGCTAAGATGTTATAGTCTAAGCCATGTAAATGTTTCACGACTTATCGAAATGTGAAAATCAGTAATCATATATGCAGTCCTCCATACTGCCAAGGCAGACTTGGTGTTAGCAGGCTCAAGCTGTAACATAACGTGCAAAGTGTTGACTGACAACTGAAAAACAACCTTGCTTGGAATGCAGTAGAAAGAAAAATAATATAGGCCTAACTTTTCATTGCTTGACATTGTAGGCTAATTTATGGACATAGATTGATTATCCTTGTTATTTCAGTTTATCCGTGTTATTTCAGTCTTGAATCATTTCATTCTTGTGATTTTGCATCCAGAATCAAACTCCAGGAAGTTTGTAAATATCACAAGAGATTTTGATACAAATGTATCTCAAGTGACCATTCCAGCACACAAGGGGTTTACTCATCCCATTGGTTCTGCTGCTTACATAGTGTGCAAACAATCAAGTAGAGGTGATAGCCTTATCTTGCCTAGATTTTCTTTCACCTCTTTCTCCTTTTCCACCTAATGACCCCTGCTCAGGGATATTGTCTGTTCTGCTTCTGTAAGAAATCCAAAACCCAAATGGACAGGAGTGTATGGGACCTTGTCTTGGTTCAGTCTGCCCCATCATACAAACCCATTCAGGGTGCTTCCTCAAGCACCTACCCTTAAAACCACTTTGCTGCCTCTGGCTGGAGATGCAGCAAGGTACTTGCTGTCTGCAGCTTATTGCAGGACATAGCCTCCCAGCTTGATGGTTCTTTTTTCTGGGTCTTCTCCCAGAACTCTGAGCCCACAGTCAGTTGCCAGGTGTCTTGTTTCTTACGATCCACATCAGACCCTCTTTTCCATGCTAGGCTCTGATGATGAGGTGCATCTCATTAACACTTTTGAGAAGTATCTGATTCTGAGACAACTGCTCATCTTTGGAATGAAAGTTATTTGCAAGATAACCAGATGTTCCAGGATCTCTCCAGGGTGTGTGCTTCACTTGCGGGAGAATGGCCTAGAGGAATAGCGTCTGCCCTGGTTGCAGTACAGATATTCTCTCTGTCTCCAAAACAGTCTCCTCAAGATCTTGAACCAAGTGAGCCCATTCTCATAAAGCCATTCTGCACTTGCGCTTCATTCCCACCCTATCTACTCGCTGTTTGCGATTTGAAGTCGTTCAATTCTGGTTGCCCAAGTCTAACAACTTGTCATTTCGGTCCGTAATGGCCTACCAGGGCCATGGCTCACCTTGGAAGTGTAAGATTGAGCGAAGGACTGCCTCTAATGCTGGCAAGAGTTGTCTTTCATTCCTGTGGTAACAGCATAGTTTCTGTCTTTGAATTGGCAGAAGAAAGGCCAATACTGATAGCCATAGGATAGTAGCACTCATGAGTCATAATAAGTGTGATTATTAAATGCTATTTTAGGTGAGGGGATAGTGTCTTGTAGGTACATGTCAAACAGCCAGGGACCTTGTCTTTTCCTAGAATAGATGGCAGTTGATTGAAAGATCATGGTTTTTTTGCTTGCCATCTCTCTTTCCATCTTTTTACCTGTTTACTTTTGTCAACATTATTAGTTGTGTGCAGGCCGTCAGTATCATGACAGTGTTTGCATTGTGTTCAGTTTTCACTTAAAAACAATACATCAACCTTCTGTCGTACTGTTTCACATGTAGTGTCTTTCTTGCATACACAACACACTCTCTTGGCCTGCATCCAAGTTATAATATGAAACACTTGTTTGACTTCTATCCAATTTATGGTATAGTGTACTTGGTTGGCCTCCATCCACAGAATACAATACACTAGATTATCCACCATCTACAGAACATGACACACAAGATCAGCCCTCATCCACAAAACACAGCACACTAGATCATCCTCCATCTACAGAACACGACGCACAAGATCAGCCTCCATCCACAGAACACAACACACTAGGTCAGCCCTCATCCACAGAACATGACATAATAAGTCAGTCTCCGTCTAGCATGACACACTGGGTCAGCCACCATGCACAGAACATAACACAACACATTTGATCAGCCTCCATTCACAGAACACAACACAGTACGTCAGCCTACATCCTCAGAACATGACACACAAGGTCATCCTGCATCCACAAAACACAACACACAAGGTCAGCCTCCATCCACAGAGCACAACACACAAGGTCAGCCTCCATCCAACACAACACACATGGTCAGCCTGCATCCACAGACCACAAAGCACAACACACTAGATCAGCCTCCATTCACAGACCGCAACATGCTAGGTCAGTCTCCATCTGCAGAACATGACACACTAGGTTGGTGCCCATAGAACACAACACAAACTTAGCCACCATTCATAGAACACAGCAAACCAGGTCAGCCTCCCTCCTCAAAATGCATCACATTGATTGAGTCAGCCTTCATACATGGAAGGCAACTGACTTGGCCAACCTCCATCACAGAACACAACACACTAGGTCAGCCCCCATCCACGGAATGCAAAACTCAGTGGACCTCCATCCAATATTACACAGCACGTTGTCTGATAGTTATGCATGAATAGTATTACTGTCTGTAAAAAAAATTGTAGGGAAAAAAAACCTGCTGGTCAAAATCACTTCAAATTTTCACCAGAAATCAATGAATGCGTGTTCTTTGATTTACAGGTGTTAGTTTGTGGATAACCTGTATGATTTGTTTTAATGCCTGTGATGACACCTGGATTTACTTGTAAAACATACCCATGTTTGTTACGTGAGGAATACATGGTATTGCACCACATATCATTATCATAGTACTTAATCAGTTAGATGACAGATACTTGGGTTCACCAGCTGAGATAATTAGTGGTCTTATCTGTACCATTGAATTGGCATGAAAATTCCATGATATTCTGATGTCATGACATTTTCTCATAAGAAAAAAATGTACTGGTCAGAATCACTTCAAAATTTCAGATAAGATGTATGAGTACATGATCTTTGATCTGCATGAGTGAATTTGTGTATTTATGATATTTGTATGTTACCCATCTGGTGATGTATGCATTGTTATATTGTTAGTAATATTGAAGATAGGGTAATGACACAAAACATATAAAACATTTAGTATTCACAATTTCATGACAGACGAGTGAGTATGATGTGAAAACACTTGACATTTTGCAGTGTTCACAGTTTACACATTTCACTTGCTTGTGATAGACTGATACTCGTATACAATTTACACACTAGCGCGCGTGCGCGCGCGCGCACACACACACACACACACACACACACACACACACACACACACACACACACACACACACACACACACACACACACACACACACACACACACACTACACACACACACACACACACACACACACACACACATGTATGATATCATCAACCTAAAAACAGTCTTTTTACCACACAACAAATTCCAGTCCATGGTGAAAGTCAGTAGGCTAGTCGAGTTTCAGATTTGGCTGTTAAGAAAGAGTGTTTTAGACCAAGAATTAGAATGCCACAAGGGAAAAGATGTCTAAATTCTTCATTCCTAACACAGACTTGAAAGCCAGAGTACGCAATTATGTGAGGAATCTCTGGTAGGAGAATTGGAATATGTCTAAATCCTTTATTCCTTACCCAGATTTGTATGCCAAAATACGCAGTTGTGTGAGCAGTCTCTGGCAGGAGGATTGGAATAAGCAGACAGATAGCAAACTTTTCCAATCCTCCCCAACTTGAACAAAATTCTCCCATCTGCTTCAGGGAACTCTAGGAAGGAGACAGTGTTATGTAGGTTACACATGGGTCGCACGTACTTTACTCATTCCTACCTTTTAAAAAAAGAAGCAGCAGCTCGATGATGCGTGTATATATGAAATGAGCTGTTGAGCATCAGACGCCTTATTGAATGCTTGGACTTGTAGAACCTCTTCAGAAACATTCCTCTGAATGCTGTTTTCCAGTTTTTACAAGAGATCAATAGATTTCATCTCATGTGATTTTATGTATGAGAGTTTTTCTTTAAGTGTATTTTGGACTTGCAAGGATAGTGATGAGTTTGGTTTTTAAGTGTTCTTTAAGCTGACACTGTCACAAACAGGCATGTTATTTTTTTTTTCTGGGTCAACAAAAATTGAAAAAAAATTTGAAAAAAAAAAAATCCTCAGATGCATACACAAGCTTAGGGAAAAGTGGCTGCCGGCAATGTGAAAGATGCCTGGATGACACTGCTTTGTTTTAAGATGAACTGGACCTACTTAGTGCAAGTGTACATCACTAATATATAGTGACCATCACCAGGGCTGTTAGAGTTCAGCGATTTCGCGGAAATCCGCGAATACAGTGATCCCATTTCAGGGAAAGTCAAAGTGCTTCCGCGAAAGAAAAAAAAAAGCAAAAAAAAAAAAAACCAAAAAAAACCAAGAACCGTGATCGACGGCAGAGCAGAGCAGACGAAAGGATGGTCTTAGTTCAAGGGAAACAACTCCTACCGAAGTTGGCCACGAGTTATCCTTCCCACAATTCTGTGCGAAGTTCCGGAAGTTTTCTTCAAATGCGATTAATTCGACTCCGAGGTGTTTACTCTAAACACAAATTGATCCATTGATTTGTTAATTTTTTGTGAACTAAAAATTACCCAGTTTGCTGCCAGGATAGGCCCTCTGATTGGCTTCAAAATGTCATATTTTCAATTTTCGGCGGGGGGCTTCGCCCCCCTGCACCCCCCACCGGGGCGTTGCCCCTGGACCCCGGCCAATTTTCAGGGAAAAACAGATTTTACCACTAACAGCCCTGCATCACACAAGGGTGGACAAGTGCCGCCCAGTGGCCTGGGCCATAGTGTTACAGCCAGAATGTAGCGGATTGGTGGAATAAAGATTATATATAACATGAAAGCAAGACACACTAGGTCAGTTTCCATCCAATATAATGTGACTTAGTAGGTTGTCCTCCATCAGGTATTACATGTCATTAGGTGGGGCTTCCTTTCAGTATAACACATTAGGTTGTTCTCTATAAGATCCAATATGACACAACACTGTAGGTTGTCCTTCATCCAATATGACACAACACACTGGGTCGGCTTCTATCCAGTTTAACATCATCATTAACATGACATAATAGATTGTCCATAAAGTATTACATGACACACAAGGTCAGGTTCCTTCTGGTATAACTTGATAAAGTTATAACAAGACACACAAGGTTGGCTTCCATCCAGTATAACACTATGCACTTGGTTGTCTTTCATCCCCACATTCTGAAGTTCTGTGCTAGAAGTTTCCCTTTTTCTGTCACTCTCTTTGTTACTGCCTTGTTCTTTTGATTTCTGTAATTTCTTCCTATATTTTCTGTCTTGTTGGTCCGTTCACCTGTACGTGTTTGTTAAAGTCTTACATAGTTTCTCTTAGGATTGATAATTGGGTACATGTATTAAGTGCATTTTTTAGGATTGATAATTGGGTACATGTATTAAGTGCATTTTTGGCTCTAGGGAAATATGATATGCAGAAGCAGTTTTAGGTAATTTAGGCCTGTTTTTAATGTTTTAGTTCCTTAGTTATGTATAATTCATATTCATTTTTACAAAATCTGCTGCATAATAAATTGGATGGAGTGGTCAATGCCACGGGCATCTGCTTAGATTATATATGTGCCCGAATGCATTGATATGTGTGTGTACTTAATTTTCTTTTCCTTTTTTTCCCCCCTGTTGAAGTATTGCGTATATTTTGAATCTGTTATAGCCCTGATACAGCTATACATAGTCGGCTGGGCTTTAAGCAAAAGTAAGTATTACATGACACACTAAGTCGACTTCAATCTGATATAAATTATAACATGACACACTGACTAGGTCACCCCTTTCAGCCACTAGCATCTTCAGCTCATTTGGTTAGAGTGCAGCGATGATCGGTCGTTGGTTCTACCTCAGGTGAGGCCGTTTCTTAGTTCAGTCTCAGCCCACAGCATTCAAAACTGGCGTATTTGCTACCCATCATAATGTTTCCATCATTCTGGTGGTTTCAGCTTCGTGGTTTCATAGGTCTGTCTCCGATCCCACCTCCACATTTCAAGACCTTGCCAGTGTTTAGGGTTTTGTTCAGATAATTTCTGGCAGATTTTGCGCGAGTGTAATGAATCCCATTCGAATAAACTCCGGACTCTAGACTCACCCAATTGAACAACCTACTACCAAGTCTCGCTCCATCCAGAGTATAACCCGAGCATGGTGACTAGCCGCGTGTTGTCTGATAAAAGGGACACCGATTGTACATACCGATACTTGTACATGCTGAGATAAATATTTACAATGGTTTCCTTCCCTCTGCCTCCCCCCTCCTCCCTACACGTCTTTCTTTATCTCTGTATCTCTTTTGTTTAACTTGTACACACACACCGCGACTAACAGGCTGTGGTTCCCACTCCCAGCCCCCACCACCATCACGCCCCTTCCCTTCCCCCACGAGGCAAAAGGCAGCGAGCGGGAAGTTCGCATTCACACCGACATTTCTTCAAGTCTGAAGTAGTGTTTGCCTTGGCAGCGGAAGCCGTGCTGGCCCTGGCAGAGGGAGAAAGAGCGTGAACATTGAATGGGGCAGGCAGAAACAGAGTGAACGTGGAATTGGGCAGGCAGGCAGAGTAAACGTGTACTTGGCTGCCGTGATATTTATAGTATCATAATGACCATTATCATCATCATCGTCGTCAATATTAGTCACATTATCATCAGAATAATAATTTATGTGACATCAGACATATTATAGTCATCATCTTTATTAGTGTTGTGTGCCTTCAGTCAGACATCGCCGTCGTTTATACTAATTATAGTGTCTTTCGAGCGGTGCCATCGCACTATGGGCCTGTATGTTGATGGAATGGAATGATGCAGAGATATCATGAAACAGTGCAGCATGTTAATGGAGTAGATTGGTGCAGGCATGGTTAATATAGAATAGGTTGGTGCAGGGATAATCAGATCATGAATGGTGTGGCATTAACATGTTCATAGAATGAATAGATTGGTGCAGGGATAATCAGTAATACATTGATGCAGGGATAACCATCATCATGGACAGTGCAGCTTGCTGATGAAATAGATTGGTGCAGGAATAATCGTGGACAATGCGGCATGCTGATAGAATATATTGGTGCAGGGATAATGATGCAGGGATAATCAAGAATAGATTGATGCAGGTATAATCATCATAGCCAGTGCGGTATTTTGATGGAAGAGATTGGTTAATATGTAGAACACACAAGTTCGGGTAAATATGCGTATTCCATCATGTAGCATCTGTGGTGTTTGCGCGTATGAAATTTTCCGTGCGCGTTAACGGCGTCTTGATAAAAAAAAAAGTGAAACTGAAATTACGTATTCATGGTCTGTGACAGCAAGGAGCTGGGCACAAACGCTTACCGCCCCCCAGCCCCCCCCCCACCCATCCCCCCCCACACGCACACACGTGTAAGAGAAGGGCACAAGTCACCAGACATCCTCACCCCCCACCCACCAACTTATTACACCAGCTAGCACGGTAACCTCCCTCCCCCTACCCCAGATTCCCCCTCGACCCCCACATCCAACACCATCACTTTCCATCCAGCGCTAGCTCCCTCTACTCCTTTTTGCTCCGTCTTTCCCTCCGGCTGTAAACTCCGCCCCCTCTATAGCCTGACTCATAAAACTCCGTGCTGCAGCCAGTGATTGGGGCACACTGTCACTGACTTCAGATATCACACGCGCGCACGCACACACGCATTGCCTCTCTCTCTCTCTCTCGCTCTCTCTCTCATGCACTGCCTTACAAATGCACATATACACATATGCACACACTCGCTCTCTCACACGCACACTGCCTCGCACTCTCGCTCTCTCTCCCCTTTCACCCTCTCCCTCTCTTTCTCCCCTCGCTGTCATTCACTGAAAACACACACACACACACTCGCACACACTGCCTCACTCTCCTTCCTCCCCCCTCTTTGTCTGTCTCGTACATAAACGGGCTGCCTGTCACATACACAAAGGGGTTACTGATTTTGTTAGCAGCCACTGGTCAAATGAAGTAAACTGACCTGTTTGTTCAGGTTGTTTTTCATCATTTTTGTATACATAATACAGAACATGTAGCATATTTACATATCGACTGTACCAGGGTAGGAGGTGGAGTGGTTCTGTGTTAGTGAAAGGGGAGTTTACATTGCTTTAATTTAAAAGAGTCCACTCAGTGGACATGTTAGATTCTGCGGTAAGCTGTATGTCATTAACCATGTCCAATTATTATGATAGCTAATTTCACTCCAAGTGCAAAATTCAGACTGAATGTCTGGCTTGGTCACCAGGTGTGTGTAAATACTGGAACTAGCAATCCGAAAGTACATAATACCTTGCCAACCACCGGGTGGCACAACATTAAACATGGTACTGTTACAAAACAAGACAAACAGATGGATCAACAATTCTGAAATGAAATTACATACATATATGTCAACAATGACTAAGCTGGTTTCTGTGCAATTTTTAATTTCCTACTATGCTAGTAAAACTATAATCTCAAGAAATTAAAGATGAATAGGCCTACTTGTTCCTTGTTTGATTGTATTTTCATGTTGTGTTGTACCAGAATCTCCCTTCATTGGCTCATTAAGCCATTCTGCTTAACATTAGGTCCAAACATCTGTGTAGGTATAGTGCATCAGAAGCATATGATGAGATTATATCATATGATAGGAATGTCGTACATCACCTGTTTAACCTCCATTAAAGCTGTTGTAAGAAGAGTTTTTATTTTTTTTTATTGTCTACTTGATATTTATAAAAGAAATATTTTGCAAATGTACAAGGGAAATAAGGATATCATCTGTGTCATTACAGTTTTGGGAAGCTCCAGGTTAATTTTTTGTTTAATTTCATATCGCATGTATGTGCACATCTTTGATTTTAAGGAAGATGCAGAAGAATATCAAAACTGATGAAGTGCATTGCGTCACGATCACCAGAGTAAACATTGGATTCTTTGTTATATTACTGATTTTCTTATTTTAGATGTTCTGTTTGTAGTAGTAATTCTGTGAACTGTCTGGATTTGTCACTGACTTTAAATGAGGCACACACACACACACACACACACACACACACACACACCACAACACACACACACACGCACGCATGTACGCATGCATAGGTTATTGAGATATAGTCAACAGCCTGTGATTGGGGCACCCAATCATCCTCTCTCTCTCACACACACAAAACACACACGCACACGCACACACACACACACACACACACACACACACACACACACACACACACACATGTGTATGTAACTATATTACATAGATCATGTCAGCAGCCATTACAGACATACGCACGCGAACAGTGCTTCCGCAAAATACGCAGCTGGTTAATTGGTTGGAAGGTGGGGGAAACCGAAGAGGAGAGGAATAGAGAGTGTGTGTGTGAGAGGAGTCGTAATCTGGGAGGGGGAGGGGGTGCAGTGGGGTGTGCGTGTGCGTGTGTGTGTGTGTGTGTGTGTGTGTGTGTGTGTGTGTGTGTGTGTGTGTGTGTGTGTGTGTGGAGAGAGAGGAGAGAGAGAGAGAGAGAGAGAGAGAGAGAGAGAGAGAGAGCGCTTCGAGCAGAAATACTTGTAACTCGATCCCTACATAACCGACATTCGTGGTTAGGGAGGGTGTCCTGCTTCCAGAGTTAAGAGTCCGTATCCCCCCTCCCCCCATCTTTGTGTGTGTGTGCTGCGTCTGTGTGCGCGCGCGTGTGTATGTGTGTGTGTTGGCTTGGGAGTAGGGCAGTCCTGCAGCTCCTCACTGTAAGGTTATTGATCAGAATGTTGCCACAATGTTGTTGTTGTTGATATTATTTAGTTTGTTTTTCACCAACATAGCTGCGAATATCTGTTTGATAACATTTTTATCTCACCGATTTGTAGGTCAGCCACTCTGTGTGTGTAAGTGTGAATGGGTGTGCGTATGTGTGGTGAGTATGCCAACAACCGTGAGAGAGAATGTGTTTGTGTGCGTGCATGCGTGTGTGTGTGTGTGTGTGTGTGTGAAAAAGATGCTATTTCTGTCTGTCTGTCATGCTTTCAAAACGATGCTCAGAATGGGCCAGAATGCAAAGATTTTAGTTTAATTTCTTTCAAAAAATCCTGGGGAACGTGTCCCTGGACTTCCCTAGAGGAGCGCTCTGGCTTCACCACGTTGTCATACTTTTCCTCCTTTTTCATTCCGGATCATTCTAAGACGTATATTTACTAGTAGTGTGAATATGCATTGTGTGTGAAGTCGTGTAGTTCAGATTACATCTTTGTATACTTAAAATCTTGTTTTGTGGCTGGAGGAAACTTTTTAGTCCGAATGTCTTTGTTGGTAGTTCTAAGTGTGCTCTTAGTGTATGGGGTTGAGGGGAATGAAACTCCTAGAACCCACAGACAAGGCATTACCTAGTCCCTGGACCCCAGCTTATTACAGAGGATTGGACTCGAGACTATTCTGATGCCAGATAGTGTAAATTAAGTGAGCCTTTTAGTGTGTTTTATTGTTGTGCTCGGTTATTCTCAGATATGTAATCTGCATTTATCTGATATGTTCCTGAAAATAGTGTCTGTTCCTGATTTTCAGTAGGATTGTTAGTGAAAACAACATTCTGGGATAGGCATGTCTGCCAGAAACGCTATCTGTTTTTCCTCAGAAGAGTGCTATTAAGTGGGTAGGCCAAGCCACTTTCTTCCACTTGCAGAGAGCTGCAGCCTTCTCGAAGAGTGCGACGTAGGCATCAATGTCCTCATGGTCACCGAGAGTGTTAGGTGTAGTGTTTTAATATTTTGATAATACAGACCAGGAGAATTTTGTTTAAGTACGAATCTAGAAAATGCATGAGAGGGTCTGGGAAAGGTCTGGAAAAAGTCTGGAATTCTGTTTCGTCAGACTTCATGCTTGGCTTCTGTGGGGACTGGCTGTCCTCACTAGAGATGTGATAACTCGTGGATTATGCTCACAGGACGAGCATCTAAAGGGTGCACCCGGCACATTGGAGCAGATGGCAGAAGTGGTGCTCTCCAGGGCCATTCCACCCCACCTTACCACCTTCTAGGTTCTACCTGGCGAATTATTTGGCTTATCTCTCTTTGGAGAGAAGCCTCTTTGCATCATTAGCTGCGGTTCATAGAGCAGCCTTGTGTACCACCATGAGGTGGGGAAGCCTCCTTTTTAGATGATTCTGTCATCTGGGACCTAGTTGGAGGTACAGCCAAAAAGAAGCTTAATCACCCGTGGGACTTAATCTTGGTTCTCTCTTCTCTCTGTAATTCTCTGTGTGAACCACTCAAGGAATGTTCTTCGAAACACCTAACATTATAGACAGCTTTCTTTGTCTCGCTGGCCTGGAGCAGGTGAAGTAGCGAGGTGCATGCGTTCACTGGCCTTCTGAACGGTGTTGCCTTCAGCCCGAGTTATGAACAAAGAATCGGGTTCCAGGAGCTCTTTCCCCCGTTGTTCTGATCAAATCTGTTTCCTCTTCGTCTTGGCCCCTGATGACGAGGACCGCACTCCGTCCGGTGCAGGCCTTGCGCATCTACAGAAAACAGACAAAATCCTCTCTTTCGGGGCAGGGTCGCTTGCTTCTCTCGTGGAATGAAAACTACAAGGCAAACACCAGGCGTTCATAAATCTTTCGATGGGCAAGAGGAGCTGCTTACGCGAGGCCCGAAGCAGATTTGGCTGTCTTTAACCCAAGGCCCCACGAAATTTGAGCATGGGACTCTTCTTTGGCTTTCTCGCAATGTCAGCAACAACCAAGTCCTCTATGCGGCTTTGCTGGCATTCACCTGGAACGTTCACACAGTTGAACGTGAGCGTCGTTTCCTGTCTCGTATCATGGATGACGGGTCGAGGTCATTGCTTTGGTGGCGGTGGTGGCTGAAACTCCATCTCGACCGCTTTCATTCTTTCCTCGCGTAGACAACAAACCAGGTGAGCCCTCCTTTCTGGTTGTGCTGTTCAGCACTTGTGAATCACGGTAAAGTATGTAAATTATGAAAGGATCCCCCCCCCCCCCCCCCTAAAATTACGATTAATCTAACATACATACCGTGGCTGACGTAGAGGCCCGCTCTTCCTCCCTGCCTGACGGACTGGGATTTGGTCTAAATTTTTATATAGGGTTGATCTCGGGCTACCTCAATAGAGGAAGTATACAAGAATGCTCGGAACGGGGGTCTCTTTAGGTCGTTCTTCGTCGTCTGCTAGTCAGACCAATATTTGGTACGAGGCAGGAATGACAGATATCTGTAGCTTATTACACGTTTCAGCCACGGTAAATTACATCATCAACATCATGTGCCCTGCTGCATGGCGTTGGCGATCATGGCCTTCCATACGAATCTATTCCTTGTCGCTGCAAGTACATCTTCCACCCTCTCCGTCCTTTGCTGTATTTATGAGTCTTCTTTTCTTGAATAAAGTTTTGTTTAAAAAAAAAAAAAAAAAAAAAAAAAATGTAGGTTAACTCTTAATTAAAAAAAAAAAAAAGTGGGTATATTGTGGGTGCAGGCTCAGTCGGCTCGTCGTTAGCCTGTGGTTTGAGGGTAGATTGCAGGTGTGGCTGTAAAAGCCGTACAGTAATGCTTCATTCATCATCCAGAGGTTTTTCCTGGTAAATCTCTCCCTTGCACCGATAAAACTTACAGCTACCGGCACTATGCACCGGCTAAAAACCACTGACAGATAACCTCGAGCAATGTCCCCAGACAGCAATCGTACTCTGCTCGTAGCTGGTGGTGGTGAACTGAGCAAGTTACCTCTCGTGGCAGTTCGCTTTGAAAGGGAGCAAGTTACTTCCCTCTCCTTGGGGGACAAAGCGTCTTTTTGTCGGGGTCGTGATGTCAAGAGACATTTCAGTCCACATGTGTGCGTACACACGCATTTGTAAGAGAGTTTTTAAACATTAAGAAAAAATACAACTGCGCGTGTGTGCGTACGTGTTATGTGTGTAAGGGAGAAAGAATAGGTGCTCGTTAGTTCTGACTGTTCATCCCATTGCTTTTAAGTGGGTCTTTCATGTGTTCTTCAACATACTATATTCGCCAGCCACCCCATCCTCTTCTCTCTCCGTTGGTCAAGATTGATGTTAATAAAATTTGGGGCTTTTGTTGTCGAAATATTTTCAGTAAACGTTTGCTTAGCGTCATATTGCACTGGTAGTTTCAAGAGTCTGGCAGAACGTTTGCCATCTTGCTGTAGATCTATGGGTTTTTTTTAAATTGGGCGGGCTGGCTGCTTTTTTTGATAGAGACGTGAACTCGAGATCCAGTGTCCAGGGTTTTGCGAAGGCTCATGGAGTCTGCCAGATAATTTGCTGGCAGACTTGGGTGTAGCGCATATGGAATGGTCCGAATGCAATGAATCCTTCTTGAACAAACTATAATCGCCAAACAAACATACCCTGGATTGGTGTGAGTGAGGTGATGCTGTAGAACATACTTTAATCTCGATGTGCAGCCTAGCCTGGTGTCACCCCCGCCGTTAGATAAGGGTTTTAGTGGTTGAACATCATCATCACTATCATGTGCCCTGCCGCATGGTGTTGGCGATCATGGCCCTCCGTATGTATCTATCCCTTGTTGCCGCAAGCGCATCTTCCACCCTCTCTGTCCTCAGCCACCCTCCAAGTGCGTCCAATATTTGCTCACTGGGTCTGCCTGGTGCTCTCTTTCCCTCCGGCTTTCCTGTTGTGACCAGGTGCTCTAATTCCCCTTTCCTCATAAACAAGGATGTGGATTCTCCGTTCAGCAGCGGCAAAACTACGTACCATGCGTATGATTTGAAACGACACGTTTTGGTGCGGTACAGTACCGCCCAGCAACACGGAAACAGTGATGCATCGATCCACATTTTGCCCGTGATGGTTGGTTCTTCCGTCGTCTGTTGTGAAATAAGCGTTGTACATCAGCTAAAAGGCAACCGTCTCATACAACATATTTCCCCTCGCCCTCGCTACTTCCGTGCTAGCATGTTAGTGTGTAAGAAACGAACCCACGATGTCACGAGTTCAGTCCGAGCCCGCAACAAACAAACAAGGTGGTTTGTTCACTGACCATCACTATGCTTCAGTTAGTTTGATGGCATCAGCTCAGTGTATTCTGCGTCCCCGCTTCCTGCCCATATCCGGACCTTGCCACCGTACAGTATAGAGTTTGGTTGGATGAAGCACGTATAGAATCCTTTTTAATTAAACAAACTCCAAACCTCCAAACGGACTGTGCAAACAATTGGGTGGTTGAAGGAGTGGCGACATAGTAATTAAATAGTAATGATAACCATCATGATGATAACTACACATATAATGATAATAATCAGTATCATAATTACTACTCGTACAGTGTAATAAATATCATTCTATGAATTACAACACGTATAGTAATAATAACCTTCATAATAGAAATTACTCCACGACAATAATATAACTAATCATTATCATCATAACTACACGATCAGTAATGATAACCATCATCATCGTAATTACAACACATACAGCAACGATGTCATTATAATGATATCTGCACGGAGAGAAATAATAACCATCATATTCATATTAACAATACTTGTAACAATTATGACCATCATCGTAATGGTTACAACACATGTAGTAATAATAACCATCATTACAACATTAACAAGTTATACAATGATAATAAATATAATGATAATTACAACACGTGTAGTAATAACCATTGTCATCATAATAATAGCACACTCAGCATTATTAACGTCATCATCATAATAACTACACGGTCATTACTACACGGTCAGTAATAATAACCATCATATTCATATTAACTACACGTATAGTATTAGTAGTAATAATCATCATCATAATAGTAACTGGACATACAGAAATAATAACCTTCATCATAATACAATTTCTTATGTGCAATTATCACCACACGGGTAATAGTAATAATCGTCATCATAATGATAACTACTCGTTCAGTAATAATTGTCATTTTGGTTATAACTGCACGTACCTTCATAATAAATATCATCATAATAACTATACGGACAGTAATAGTAAACATCACCATAGTGACTACATGTACAGTAATAATAAACATCACGATGATAATAACTACACTTATAGTAATGATAAACATTATCATATTATTTACAACACGTACAGTAATAATAAATGTCATCTTAATATGGCAGGTAAGGGGCCATCAGTGATAAAGTCGACTCTTGTCTCAATAACAACACGTGCAGTAATAACGACTGTCATCATCTTGATAATAACTACACGTGCAGTAATAATAAACATCATTATGATGATAATAAGTACTCGTACAGTAATAAAAATAATAATAATTACTAGTGCAGTAATAATAAACGTCTTAACTACACGTACAATGATTATAACCAACATCATCATAATACTAACTTCACGTATAGTAGTAATAACCATCATCATCGTGATAATAATTTCACGTACAGTAATAGTAACTACTATGATCGTGATAATTACTACACGTACAATAATAATGTTGTTATGGTAATGAAAACTACTCGTTCAGTAATGATACTAATGATCACTGTAATCATGATGAGTGCACGTCTATAAATGACAACCACCATCATCATAATTACTACACGCGTTGTATAATAACTATAATCATAATAATAACCATCATAATTACAATTAGTCATACGGCGTCTCATCTCACAAGAGCGCTTCACGCAACCAGATGCCTGAAGCAGACATACCTAAAATCATGTCAAACCCTACTGCTAGGATGGAAGGGACGAACCACAACACATATGTTTAAAAGTTTAAAAAGAAATCTGCTAAAATGAATTATAGTTAATATGTACTTCCACGTCTATCGCTATTAAGCCTTGCATACAGTCTGTTGGAACGCAGAATTGGGTACATGTATTAAGATGTATTTTTGACTCTAAGGAAATGTGATGTGCTGAATCAGTTTTGGGTAATTTTGGCCGTGTTTTGTGTATGTTTTAGTGTACTTGGTTAGATTTATAGATTTAATTACACATACTATACCGTGGCTCACAAATGCAACTAGCTGCAGTGGTTTGCCATTTCTGCCTCGTAACAATAAAGTCCGAAAGGACCGTAACTCTGAGAGTATCCATGTCTTGCGCATGCGCATGTGCTCTTCCTCTTTTCTCGGCAGCCGTCTTCCAGCTCGCCTCGTACGCTCTGAGCAGATAAGTATTTATCGACTTTGCTTGCAATCAGTCGATTGTCGTTGTTGTTTTGTATTGTCTTGCCTATGTTTTCGTATAAATTAAGGGAGAAACTTATGTGAAGCGTTTGGGTGGCAAAGCGAGGGTTAAGAAGATTTCGTCCGCCGAATTCTCCAACCCACAGACCGGTGGTTCGCCCGGTGCACCAAAACCCGCTCTCTCTTCATCTTTGTCTCTCCTTCCTCCGTCTTCTTCGTCTTCTCTCTCTCACTCTGTCGACAAGTCATCGCAACTCAGCTACGGTTCTGTTGCGGTGACCACGAGCCCTCAACTCAGCTGCGGCTCTGTTGACTTTTCGTCATTTTGCGGCCTTCACACTGCCCATCACGGTAATCGACTCAGCTGCGGTTCTGTCGATTCTGTATTCGCCCCCTCCGTACAGCTCAACTCCGGTTCTGCTGCTACCGTTTCAGCCCCTATGGCTGAAGGGCGACTTGGGTATGGGTCTCCTTCGGGAGGCAGGAAGGCCAGCACTTTGGCAGAAACTGGCTCACCCCCTGGTTCGCCAAGCGGGCCAAGGGAGACAACCCCAATATTACGGGCGTCAGGTCGTCGATCCGCCCCGGCTGCTCCCGCTCCAACCTCTCTGTCCCATTCTGGACAGAGCACTTGGTCGCCTTGGCAAATGCCAAGCGACCCTCTGCGGGCTGGCACATCTCTGTCCCATTCCGGACAGAGCGCTTGGTCGCCTTGGCAAATGCCAAGCGGCCCCCAGCAGGCTGGCTCCTTGGGCACTGGGGAACCCTCGACCCACGGGGGCCATTACCAGCAGGCTGGGCCCTCCCCTTCCTGGGGTCAGGGTCCTGGGACTCCTTGGGCTCAGCCCATGGCGCCTCCCATGGCACCATACATGGCGCCTTGGCAGCACTTCCCAACAATGGGATTCTGCCCCCGGCCTCATCCGCAGGATGCACTTGGTGGCCCTGCTTTATGCCTGGTGCCCCACTGGTGCAGGCCTCAGCTTCGCCAGCCCCTCCGCACCCCCTGGTGACGTATCCCCCCCCCCCCCGGGGCACTTCCTGGGGCCTTGGACCTGGGTCCCCCTGGAGTGGCCCCCCGTTCAGACACTCCGCGGTCCCTCGCCTCCTCTATAGGCGGGCCAGGAGACACGGACTCCGACACAGAGGATGAGGCCTCTGCCCCCACGTCCTTCTGCTTCCCCGAAGCGATGGACCGGCTGGCATCCCACGCGCCTGCAGCCCTGTCCACAGTGCAGGAGGACGAGGCTCCCTGCCCTACCTTGGCTGAATTCGTCTTGGGTGCACCTCCTACCTCCGCCCCACGCTCCTCTTTCCTCAAAGAGTCGGGCATGGTGGTAGATTGCCTGCGGAGAGTCCAAGGCAACGCAAGGGGGAAAGCGACACACGACTTCCTCCCAGGATCCATGCCTGACTTCCCTGGAGCTCTGCCGTTCAGGAAATTCCTGAAGCCAGTGCACTTCCCATTCCAACGAAAGACCTTCATGGCCTATGAGGCCATCCCCGAGTCACCCCTCTCCCTCACACAGGAGGACCTCCTATTAGTGCACGAGAGGTCTCGGGCCCAGCAGCAGCACATCTCCCTCCCGGAGCGCTGCCTGGCCGAATGGGAGGAGAATGCGAGGCGGGGTCTGGTGGCGGCCTCCGCCATGGATTCCTTCTTGGGTGGTCTGGTGTCCGCCCTAAAGGACCCAGACCACGAGTCCTTCTCCCTACGCCAGTCGCCTGACTCTCCCGCCATCGTGGTCTTTATCCAGGCCATGGTGGAAGGGCTTAAATTTTAAGTTCAACCGAGGCCTTGGCCAGGATGTACTTCAACTCAGTCATGGCGAGGCGGGATGCTGTTCTCACGGCATCCTCGGTCGCCAGCTCCGCATCAGCCAAGGCCTCCTTGCGAGTTGTGCCCCTTCGGCCTGGTTCCCTCTTCGGGAACCATGTGTAGGCCACACTCAAGCACCAGGCCAACATCAGGAGGGACCTTGCCCTTCACTTGGGTCCCTCTCATCCTGCGGCAAAGCACCCGGCTCCAGCGGCCTACTCTTCCCATGGGCCCCCGCAGGCGAAGTTTCGCAGCTCTTCCAGGCCGCAAGGGCCTAGGAAGAGGCAACAGTACACGGGCCGGTCGGTTCCCTGACCTAGGGTCCGAAAGCCGGCTTCTACTCAGCCAACCCCCAATGACTCATCCCCGGCCTGAGGCCATCATCCCCCCACTGGCGATCCTGTGGGCAGTCTGTCCCGACACATCGACGCTTGGGAGAGGCTGCCCGCAAGCCCGTGGGCCTTGTGGGTGATCAGGTCGGGTTCCGCCTTCCTTGGGACCCAAGGAAGGTTCCTCTCACGCCCTCTCCCCTTGCTTTCGCACTTCCTCAAGATCACTTGGCCTCGCAGGCCCTGGATCAGGAGGTTCTTTCGATGCTAGCCAAGGGGGCCACGGAGGATGTTTTCTCCCCCTTCGTCCCCGGGATTTTATGGCCGCATCTTTGTGGTCCCCAAAGCCTCGGGGGGCTGGAGGCCCGTCCTGGACCTCTCTCCCCTGAACCGGTTCCTCCATGTCCTCCACTTCCGTATGGAAACCACTATGTCGATCCAAGATGCCTTGCACCCGGACGACTGGGGGATATCCATCGACTCAAGGATGCGTACTTCCACCTCCTTATTCACCCAAGGGAAGTACCTCAGATTCGTTTGGAGGAACCAGATCTTCCAGTTCAGGGCCCTTCCCTTCGGTCTGGCACCAGCCCCTTGGTTGTTCACGAAGGTGGCGTGGGAGCTGTGCATGCACGTTCGGGAAAGGGGTATCCGCCTCAAGGCCTATCTCGACGATTGGTTTCTACTCGCCTCCTCCAGGGAACTGTGCACAACAAGCTTTCCAGGTTCTGCAACTCTGTCACGATCTGGGCTTTGTTTACAACAACGAGGAGAAGTCGGACCTCACTCCTTCGAAACAGTTCCAGTTCCTGGGCATATCCTTCGACACATCCAAGTGGGTGGTGTCCCCGACTCCCCAGCGCTTACTACGCCTTCAGGGCCTCTTAGCTCAACTGCTCTCTCAGTCTCACGCCCCGGCCAGAAAGCTGGCCTCCCTGCCAGGTCTTAAGGAGTCGCTGGTACCCCTGGTGCCACTGGGTCGACTCCTCAAGCGTCAATTCCAACGCGGATTTCGGAGGTGTTGGTCATAGTCTCTGCAGCCATGGGACCTTCCGGTCCCCTTGGGTCCTTGGTTCCAATCACCAGTGACCAAATGGCGCTTCCAGTCCTGGCTAGCCCAGGGAGTCCCTATCACACCGCCCCCTCCTCAGGAGGACTTGTAAACGGATGCGTCCACCTCCGGGTGGGAGGCCCATGTGGGCCCGCTGACAGCGGTGGTCACACGAACTCATGTCCCGTCGCATCAGCATGCTGGAACTGGAGGCAGTTTTTCAGGCCCTCAGGGAGTTTCTCCCCTTTCTGAAGGGAAAACGTGTTCGTATCAACACGGACAACACTACATGTACAGTAGCTTGTTACGTCAACAAGCAAGGGGGCGCCCGCTCCCACTCCCTGCCTCGGAAAGCAGAACAGCTTCTCCTCTGGTGCGAGGAACAATCTATTCGGCTCTCAGCAAAGCATGTCCCTGGAAAGATCAACATACTTGCGGACTCTCTCAGCAGATCCCACATGGTTCTTCCCTCGGAATGGACACTGGTCCATGCAGATCTGCAGCCAGTGTGGGCAGCATGGTTCAAACCACAAGTGGACCTGTTTTCCACCAGGTTCAATCACCACCTTCCTCTGTACGTTTCTCCAATTCCGGATCCGGCTGCCTGGGCTGTGGATGCTCTGTCCATTCCATGGTCAAACCTAACGGGCTATGCCTTTCCCCCGTTCCCCATTCTGGGGAAAGTGCTGCGGAAGACGAGGGAAGACAGCCATGTTGATCCTTGTGGCGCCTTGATGGCCAGCCCAAGCATGGTACCCGGAACTTCTGCACCTGTCCCATGTGCTGCCACTAAAAGTCACTGTGTCGGGTCAGTCCCTCCAACCCAGGTCAGGCATTCCGCACGGCAACCCAGAGGTTCTAAACCTTCACGCCTGGCTGTTGTGCGGGACTCAGTGTCTTCATTAGGCTTGTTCCCGGCCTTAATCAGCCTTGTGGAGCAAGCTCACAGACCGGGTACACAGGGGTGTATATTGCCCACTGGAACAGCTGGCTCTCTTGGTGTTCCTCAAATGCGGTGTCACCCCACTCACCCTCTCGCTTGCAGTTGGCCAACTACCTCGGCTTTCTGTCGTCCGAGAAAAAGCTTTCATCCTCCTCAGTGAAGGTACACAGGGCGGCCATCTGCACCACCATCAGTCAGTTGGGTGGTCCTTTCTTGCGGACGACCCTCTACTGCGGGATCTTGTCAGAGGGGCTTCTCTCCAGGAAACCCGAACCCCCCGCCGCACCCCGGCGTGGGATCTCTTTCTCGTCCTCTCATCCCTGAGACTCCCTCCTTACGAGCCCATCAGGGAGTGTTCTCTCAAGTTCCTCTCCTTCAGAACGGCCTTTCTCGTTTCTCTCGCGTCGGGGAGGCGCTGCAGCGAAGTGCACGCCCTTAGTGGACTCTCCGGGGATGTCGCTTTCGAACCTGATGGCTCGATATCTCTCCGCCTACTCCCGGAATTCTTAGCCAAGAACCAGTCGCCAGGTTCTCCCTCTCCGACCATCTCCATTCATCCCCTGACGTCTATCCTTGCTCCGGACGACGCAGACTGCACGCTCTGTCCTGTTCGCGCCCTGCGAGTGTATAGAAAACGGACGAAATCTTCTCGCCAGAAGCAGCGCCACCTGTTTTTCTCTTACAACGAAAGCTATAGGAAGGACATTAGGCGCACGTCCATCTCTCGATGGCTGAGGGAAGTCATCAAGGCTGCGTATGCAAGGCCGGGCTCAGAGTTGGCTGTCTTCTCCCCGAGGCCCCATGAGATTAGAGCATGGGCTTCGTCGCTGGCAATCACCCACAATGCCATCCTCCAGAGTGTCCTGTACGCCGCGTATTGGCGTTCCCCGGGCACGTTCATCCAATTCTACGTGCGTGACGTCTCCCGTCTGCGCGAAGATGGATCCAGGGGTATCGCTTCCGCTGTGGTGGCCCAACACCCCATCTTCGCCACACGCCCTGACTCGTCCCATTCCTCCAGGCGTTAACCAGGTAAGCCCTCCATCCGGGTAGTGCTATTCTGCATTTGTGAGCCACGGTATAGTATGTGTAATTAAAAGGAAATTTTCTTTCTAAAATTACGTTTAATCTAACATACTTACCGTGGCTCACGCAGAGTCCCTCCCGTCCTCCCCGCCTTCCTGGTTCCTTCCGTTCACAGTCAGGGTCTTGGTTTCCTCGAAAAGAGGAAGAGCACATGCGCATGCGCAAGACATGGATACTCTCAGAGTTACGGTCCTTTCGGACTTTATTGTTACGAGGCAGAAATGGCAAACCGCTGCCGCTAGTTGCATTTGTGAGCCACGGTAAGTATGTTAGATTAAACGTAATTTTAGAAGGAAAATTTCCTTTTGTATTCATTTTTTAGCTTCTCTCCCCCCCCCCTCCTCCCTGGTGATAAATGTGGCGGAATGGTCAACGCCGGGGACGTGACCTTGGCTTATGTGTACGAATACATTGATAGATCTATGTGTACTTTTTCTTCTTCCAACATTCAGTGATCGAGATGTGTGAGTTTTTAGATGGTGGTGGTTGGCGTTTTGAGATGCTTATAGCATGCTTATGGCTCTGCGCAATCAGTTTGACTGTAAACAAAAATAACACCAGTATCGCACACGCAGTGACAATGGAAGAAAGTTCGTGACATCTCACACTGTTATACCAACGCAGTGAATGCCCCTCTCTGTCTCAGCTTCTCTCCGTCTTTTTCTGTCTGTCTGTCTTTCTCCGTGTCCGTCTCTCTCTTCTCTCTCTGTCTCTTATTCTCTCTCTCCCCCCTCCTCTGTCTCTCTCTCTGTGTCTGTCTCTCTGTCTCTGTCTCTCTCTCTCTGTCTGTCTCTCTCTCTCTCCCCCCCCCCTCTCTCTCTCACACACACAACTGCCGTTTTCACGCGAGGACGCGTAGTGGGAACCTTTGTAATTGACCATTAATTTAGACGGACAGAGACGGCGTTGTCTTCAGATTTGGCAGAAAATCTATCTAAGGTGCCATGCCGTCTGCAGCAATAGATATCTGATCGGTGTGTGGGAGATTTGGACCAGTATTCAACGCCTTCATGTTGAAAAAAGCTAAAAGGAAGATAGCTTCACGTGTCGCTTGTGGACGGTGTAACCCTTGGGTTCCTCTTCATGTACTTATTTTGAGGCAGTTTGCTCCTTCACTGTTGGTACATCGAAAGTAACTCTGGACCCTCAGACCTTCAAGCAAGGGTACGATGAGGCAGATCTGGTAAGTTCAAGGGCAGCACGCAGAGTCAATATTGAAACCAATCCCAGAGTTCTGTGCCCCTTCTACCAGGCACGGAATTTATTCTGACTGACATCATAGGTACCCTCAACATCCAGTTTGCAGAAGTTAAGAAGGAACTACATGACATACGGGAGACGAACGCAGCTTGACGAACGGAATCTAAGGGACTGAAAGAAGAGTGACCAAGTTGCGGAAGGAGAACGCTGACTTGTGAAAACAGACTTGTTTCGACAAGTCGAGGGACTGACTGTGAGATGAAGATCGATGACTTCGTGTGCCGATCAAAGCACAACAGTCTCATCTTTTTATGGTCTTCCCAGGCATGACAAGAAGGCGAATGCAGACTGTGAAGGTGTGTTTAAGGATCAACGGACAAGCTGGAGTTGTGTGGAATTCGACCGTGCCCATCGTTTCAGCGGTAATCCAGATGCCCCAGTTATATCCCGATGTATGTTCTACACGCAGAAAGTGAACATTCTTAAAACCAAACGTAAATTTCATGGATCTAATGTGTTAATAGGGAGAAATTTCTGTAGCCATATGAGGGACATAAGACGTAGGTTAACACCTCATTTGAAGAAAACAGGCAAGATGCTAAGAGAGCATTGATGGTTTTTGATCATTTGATCACAGGTAATAATAAGTAGGCCCTACTTTGCAGACGGCGAAGACAATCTGGCACTACTGAAATAGGAATGTGGTCAGTCCCTTTTTCGATTTGTGAGAGAGGCACAGTTTGACGAGGGTAAGGAATTGATAGAAACACAAGTGCATTTGCCCACTGACAGTGACACTTGAGCGTGCATGTGTTTTGTTGGAAAAGGCGACAATTCTGTTGCTTATATCGAGAATATCCTGTGCTGTGTTTATCTTCAGTAACCGAGACAATGACTTGTCGGGGGGAGGAGGGGGGGGGGGGAGCTGATGTATTTGTTCATGACTTTGTTGATAATATTGTAAATATTTTTTCAAATATTAATGTAATTGCCTTTTTGTAAATATTGGAACCTTAATGGTTTAGTTTCGAAACTTTGTGTCGAGGAATTTATTTCTAATGTTCGCTTCTGAGAGTGAGTTTGTTTAGTTGAGACATTTGTTGAAGAATTCAATTCTGCTATATATATTTTTTCTGAACACACGACTGTTAGTGTATCTGCAGTAAATTTTACAACATAAGGGAGGCGATTGAGTGGATTGCTTTTTCTTATTAAAAAAAAGAGTTTATACCGTACGTTAAGTTAATAAGCATGGTAATTTTGGGGCGTTTGTTATCACCAAAAATCTAGTTGGTACTGTTAGATGTTTTGTATGGATGTTCCTGTATTCTTCGTGAGAGTTCTTCTCCATAATTATTATGCACATTTTGATTGTCAAAATGGGATCGCAGTTTTGGAAAATTTAACCAATTGTATGTTTTTTCATGTGGTGTGGTAATATGAACAGTAAAGCTAGTAACTTTCCTCATTATTGTGTGGGAAGTGGTATTGTTTCAAATGTTCAACGTGTTAAGTCATCCAGCAAGTGTTTACAGTGACCACAGGATAGTATATTTAATAACTGTAGAAAATTCTTATTGAGTATGTGTACTGTTTTTGATTTATCTATTCTTAACGGTATGTGTCATGGCGATCATCGGGATTGCTACACATGCTATCAGAAACTGGATGTATTGTGAATGATTATTTCATGCTGTCTCGTGAATTCTTTTTTGCGATTTGTGTGTGATTCATGTGAATTAAGAGAGACTGAAAGAATTGAATGTGATCACAAAGCTGTTGAACCCCGTTTCTTTATCTTAGAGTAAGTCCCAAAATCAAGATATACCTTTGAAAAATATATCTGGAATGAATTTGTGCTGATGTATTTGATGGTTAACATAATTTCAAAGTAAAAGCCAGAACGGATATACTATGCTGTTCGTTTTATTAATGTTGATGTCTTCAGCGAGTGTATAAGGGATGCTGCAGAACACATGAAGAAACGTACTAATGTCTAAATTAAAGCTAAATATCAGGACTGGATTGATACAGAATGCCACAGTTGCAGAAGAAATTTATGTAAATTATTGAAGGGGGAAAACACTGCTGTTTTTTTTTAGATGATCAAGATCGTGACAGTTTTTGTAGAACAAAGCGAGAATATAGGAATTTACTTAAGATGAGGAAAAATAATTTAATGGTGCATTGATAAAGGACTTGTTATCGTTTGTCAAAAATAGGACTTGTGTAACACTGTACATAAAATTTCAGTGAAAGAAGATAATCCAATTCATAAGATTAGTGTAGATATGTAGTTGGAGCATTTTAAACTACTTGAGGAAATATACAAGTCCTGATAATATGTTGCTTGACAAAGAAGACGAAGAAGAGAATATTCTTAACCCTTTGACTCCAGCACCCTATCCACCAACTGCAAAAACTTAACTCTTTGACTCCCTCACTCTCTGGAAGCTGGTGGATAGGGTGAGGGAGTCAAAGGATTGTTTGTTTTGCTAGTATGGTCGACAATACAGGATGCTAATGAACAGAGTGCGGGAATGAAATGATTAACCACCCAATTTCTAAAGAAACTGTAGACCACTTTGCCATATATAAAAAAAAAAACAAGAACAACAAAAAACCGCAAAGCAGTTGGGCCAGATGGCCTGATTGGAGAGCTGCTGAAAAATGCTTGTAAAACTGATTCAGTTTTAAACTTCCCGGTAACACTTTTCAGCTCTTTTTGGTAGAGGAATCTTCCTGGAGAATTGGACTGAGTTTGTTGTGCTACCTCTCCATAAGAAAGGTGGTGTAATAACCCCAATAATTTGAGAGGCATATTTCTTCGTGGTATAACTAGTATAGTTTACAGTACCATTATTAATCATAGATTGCGGGAATGGATAGAAGACAATAACATCATTGGAGAATATCAAGTTTGATTCAGACGTATCTGTATCATAGATCACATAATTATTTGCTTTAATGGCATTTTGTCCGAAAATGGCAATCTCTAAACAGTAAGCTGTATGTTGCCTTTACAGATTTTAAAAGGCTTTTGATTCATTCAACAGAAGTATTGTTTGACCGGTTTTGTTAACACATAGTCTGAGAGGAAAGGTGTTCATATGTGTAATAGGTGTGTATAACTGTGAAAGCAAGAGTTAAGTGTAGTGGAACGTTGCCTTATTATATTCAGTGCACTTGTGGTGTGAAACAAGGTGATGTGTGCAGTCCTATTTTGTTTTAGCTTTTTATTAATGAATCAGCTTCTGAGGTGGTTTGTAGTGGAAGACATGGTGCTCAATTTATTGGAGATATGTTAGTTACTTTATCCTTTTTTTGGCAGATGATGTTCCATTCTCCGAAATAGTCACTGGTCTACAACTGCATTTGAGTAGTTTATGTAGAGCTGCATGTTCTCCTCAGTAGCAAGTAAATATGTCTAAGAGCAGTATTATTAAAGATGGATGCCTAGGTTACAAGTAGGGAACAGTAGATTTACAATGTTGTAAATGTATACAAATGTCTAGGAATGTATTTTTCAGTGTGATTAAGTTTTACTGTTGCGTGTAAAGCCTGGCAAGTCCAGCAAACTGGTATTACTCTGTGTCATGCAGAAACTATGTATGCTAGGAAATAATTCCTTTGAAATATTTATGAGGTTGATCTGTTTGTCATGAAAAACTTTCTTGGTGTGTCGATGCAAATCCCTTATGATCTGATTTATGGAGCAACAAACAGATATCGAATTTATCTTCATTGTATTGTCAGATGTATTTGTGATTGGTTAAAATTAACACGTATGACAGAAAAAAGATTGCTAAGGAAATTATTCAGTATGTTGTTTGATTTGGATGCTAGGGGGGAAACAAACTGGGTGTCAAGGGTGAGGGTTAAGCTGTTTGAACTGGAATATGGAGATGCTTGGATTAATCAGTGTGGGGGATATATGTGCATTTGTTCGTACATTTCTAATAGACTGTAGGCGGCAGGATTGGAGTGGTCGTGTTCAAAACCGTAATAGATTTGATTTTAATGGACAGTTTAATCCACTATAAAAAAAAAAAAACCAACCACCCACAAACAAACAAAAAACAAAACAACAGACCAACAAACAAAAACACAAACAAAAAAACTTCCCCATTTAGACTGATTACGCTTATGGCATCCGCCAAAGAAGATGATGTTAAACAGCTTGCTGTGTAGTTATATATAGCATTTAATCTCAGGAGCTCTTGTGCAAATTGAATGTTCCAGTGTCCTGTGCTCTTTATGGTGAAACTCTCTCTCTCTCACTCTGTGTGTGTGTGTGTGTGTGTGTGTGTGTGTGTGTGTGTGTGTGTGTGTGTGTGTGTGTGTGTGTGTGTGGTGTGTGTGTGTGTGTGATATTATGTTCATTGCACTCCTTCATGAGGAGCCATGACCTTCATTGAATAAGAACGTCTGAATCCTGAATCTCTGTAGTCTGTTCTGTCTCTCCTCTCTGTCTGTCTGTCACAGACACACACGCACACACGAGCGCGCGCGCACACACATACATTATAGTTTTTAAAAAAAAAGGGGGGGGGGGGGCGCGCTAATCTTGAGAGTGAGTAGACTTGAAGGAAACGACCAATGCTGCATATCGGATGTGCACAATAGTAATTGGACCTTTGTATGCGTATTGACGCTGTCCAAAAGATTTTGTTCTAAAATCTGGAAATCTGGAATGAAAGAGGTGGGAAGCTTTCTTCGTGGCGTGTAGATGTGAAGAATGTCAGAGAGATACCGAAGGCTGTCCCAGGACAGATGTGAACCATAATGAGGAGACATTATGATTGATTCTAGATTGGACAGGAGCCAATGCAATGATTTGGGAAGAGAAGAGGGGAGGTAATGCTTATAGTTAAGAGAATCGAAAAACTACCCCGGATTGATTCTAGATTGAAGAGGGAGCCAATGCAGTGACTTGGGAAGAGGGGAGATATGTTTATAGCTGAAAGAATTGAAAACCTTCCTGAGATGAACGAACAAAGAAATAACACATTCTCAGGGTTCCCTACGTCCCAAGCTGGTAACAAAGGACTGCAGGGGACGACCTTACCAAGCAGAATAAATATAGATTGAGTCAAGAACGGGCGAGGAAAAGCGCTAGAATGAAGTGAATGGAAGCAGCTGGTGAAGGTCTACGTCCAACAACGGACTTTTGATGGCTGAAAGATAGGGTAGGCTACGTTGTCCAGTAAGCACCCACCCCCATCTCCACCCCCACTTCTTTTCCAGTCTGCTGATTACACAGGGGTCGTGAGATTGACCCTCGGGCAGGCCGTGTACTTAGACCTGTTATCTCAGTTGGTCACATGCTAATGGTTGTGGGTTCGAATCCCGGAGTGCGCCATATTAAAACTGGCCATCTCACTGTCCCATCTTGACATCGTTATTGTTCAGGTGGTGTCAGTATAAGATTAGATAAGCCCCCCTTCCCCCATTTCCCTGGGATGGGTATCCCCGTCGGCCGTATCACCAGAGGTGGGTGTCGACGTAAAAACTGAACCAAACCAAACCAATCATCAGTTGGTTAGAGCGTTGTGCTGCTAACGCAGAGACTGTGGGTTTGATTTCCACGTAGGCCACATTATTCTGACATCGGTTAGTTGGTTCTTTAGACTTGTAGAAATGTTACCCTTTGACTCCGGCACCCTGTCCACCAACTGCAAAAACTTAACCTTTTGACTCCCTCACCCAAACCACCGGCTTCCTGCAGGAAACTGGTGGATAGGATGAAGGAGTTAGAGGGTTAAGTAATTGTGTCGCTAACATGCTTGACAATGCAGGATGCTGGTGGACAGGGTGTGGAAGTCAAAGGGTTAATCTTTAGATCTGATGTCTCCAGTCCAATCCAAGCCTGCAACATAAATATCCTGTTTGCTGTCCACCTTTAAGGCTTATACGAGTTCGATGTTATCAGTTTAGTATTTCATAGGTCTCTCCCCGCCCCTCATCCCCATTTCAAGACGTCAGCGAGTAGGATTTTATGCAGTCTCAAGGTGCCTGCAAGATAATTATTGGCAGATTTGGATGGAGCGTATATGGAATTGTCGAAGTGTGACGAATCTCTTGGAAAAAAAATTGCAAAGTCACAGGCCCAAGAAATAGAAAGCAAGGTTGTCTTTCTTGCAGTGGTAAGAACAGACTGAAAGAAAAAAAAAAAAAATCCAGACAGAACGTGTCCTTCTTGCAACGGTAAGAACAAACAGAAAAAAGGGACTGTTTACATGACAATAGTAAGAACAGACAGAAAAGAAAAAAGCAAACAAAATGGATCTTTTACATGAAAGAATAGTAAGAACAATCAGAAAAAGAAACAAGCAGACAAAACAGACCTTTTATATGAGAGAAGAATCAGTTCAGTCGCAAGCCGTTAAAAGGAAGACTGTTGTTTGGAAGGGGGTGGGGGATTATTGGGAGTTGGGGAGCAATGTAGGTGACCCTCTTTCAACGCTAAAATTATTGGGAGTTGGGAGCAGTGTAGGTGACCCTCTTTCGGCACTTTGTCAGTAGGTCCTTCAACAGGAAAGATACACGTTATTTGTATCACGAGGTCCTTGAACAGGGAAGATTTAACAACAGGCATGTTATTTATAGGTCACTGATTCGTATTCTCTTCCAGCACTCTGTCAATAGGTCCTTCAACAGGAAAGATTTAACAACAGAGATGTTATTTGTAGGTCCTTGCACACCTGAAGTAGAAGACGGTTGTTTCGTTCTGCATAGAACTCATTAGGAAGAGGATCCACACATCTGTAGCGCGAGCCACCCAAAACCTAAGGTAGCAGAACTCCACAAAAAGTAGAGACTAATAGAACACCCATTGAACGCAATATAAAGAATATGGGGGAAAAGTACAAGGTGAAGAATTTTTTTTAAAAATGTTAAACAGTAGTCTTGAGTGGTTCACTACAATGAATAACAAAAGTGACTGCAAGGGACGACCTTCCGGATAGGTCAATATTAATATTATACTGATCATTGGAGAAGGCAGGCCTACGCGTTCACGGGGATCCGAACGTCCCAACCATTTTACGAGTAACAGTAGGGCCTACTTGCATAATCCTTGTGTAGACCCACCAGTGGATAACGCTGTCCAACATTATACAGGTCAGAACTCTTGACTAACAAACCTTCCAAAGCTGCCCGGTCTCATGGTGTTTAGTGCGCGCGCAAGTGTATGTATCAGTGCTTGAACATATGAAAAACTTGAAATTCTTGACGTTTTCATCCTTAGGTACCCATTTTACTAGTAGTAGTATCTGTTGTTGTTACATCCAGTATATCTTCCTCTTGTATTACGTATGTGCGTGCGTATATTTTACGCATAAATTAAATTGTAGTGTGTTTGTGATTGTGTTTTCATGGGGTGTGTGTAGTGGCTGAAAGACTACTAATTTTATTAGGTGATTTTTTTACGTTTTCCGTGCTTTGTGTTTTTGTAGACTGCCACTTATTTCGAATTTCATGTTACGATTTGTTATTTTTTTTATGAACAACGTTTGTGCTGCATTGGTGTATTAGCGTTTGTGTCGGACCGTTTTTTGACAACCCCAGTATTGGTGTGTTAGCGTTTGTATCCTACAGGTTTTGACAACCCCAGCATTGGTGTGTTAGCGTTTGTATCCTACAAGTTTTGACAACCCCAGTATTGGTGTGTTAGTGTTTGTATCCTACAAGTTTTGGCAACCCCAGCATTGGTGTGTTAGCGTTTGTATCCTACAGGGTTTTGGCAGCCCCAGCATTGGTGTGTTAGCGTTTGTATCCGACTTTTTGGCGGCATTTCTCCCCTTCTCGCGCGTTTGATTTTTTTGTTTGTTTTTTCTCTTGCTGACAGTGCAGTGAACATCTTTGACATGGACAGTTCGCTCTGTACAAAAAGAATCGTTAGTATTTGTGTAGACCTACCAGTCTGTAATGTTGCCCCAGGCAGAAGTGGTTTGTCGTGTCACGTCCTGCAAACCACATCGTATGTTGTGGCCGCACACCTACGTAGGTCAGCAGACACGGAGGACGACTATTTGCATTTGTGGTCTCTGGCCGTCATAGCTAGCGGTCAGCTCGATCAGTGCCGGTCGAGTGCACGCCGTCTTGCTCTGCTGCGCACTTATGTCACGTCTCGCGCGGCTGTCACCCCCCACGTGTCACTGGTGACTTGACGACTGTCAGCGGCGGGCGTGCGCACGGGACAGGGCCACAAACTCGACGCTTGCGATTAGTCCTATGCTAATGAGCTCGCGAGGTGCTGACCCCGCTCACATGGTTGGCAGTCGCTGATTGGCTGACTCCCTCTGTGCTTGTTCGCCTCCTTCCCCTTGCACTCCTTCCCACTTTTTTTTTTTTAACTCCTACCTGCCGGCAGCGTGTTGTGCGTGTATCGCTCTCTCTCTCTCTCTCTCTCTCTCTCTCCGTGTGCAGTCTTGTCGCATTGCACGCTCGCGTGTCTGACGTCATTGCCATGGAAACAGGCGGCGTGGAGACTGGCCAAAGGGTTGCAAAGAAATGGGGATGAAGAGAGACTGAGGAGGGAATGTTTGCGCCTTCGAAGGCTGGCACAAGCTTTACCGACACGGAAAGGGAAAGGGGGAGAGGAGGGGGAGGGCGACGAGAGATCAGGAACAAGCAGAATGGTGGCCAGGATGTGGAGATCAGAGTGAATGAAGGTTAGCTAGCGCAGTGTCCCGCTCTGGCATGCATAGGGGGTGGCGCGAGGGGGTGGGGTGGAGAAGAGAAGCGGTGGAAATATTTGAAGATGGAAAAAAAAGGCAGCCCAGCGTGTTATGCCAAGCCGGAAACGACAAGGCTGTTTATGTCGACATAACAACACAGCCACTTTCATGAAGAGTATTATGTAGACGTAACACAACACAGCTATTTTCATGTAGTATTATGTACACATAACAACTTGGCCATTTTCATTTAGTATTGTGTAGACGTGACGACAGTCTTTTTTCAAATTTTTTTTTAAACTACTTATAGATAGATCTAGTATCAAGTCCACGTGACAGCACGTCATTTCTAAGTAGTATTTGCTTTGTAGATGTACCAACACCGTCACTTTTAGGCAGTAGTATTATGTAGAGGTAACAACGCTTTAACTTTGAGGTAGTATTAGGTCGATGTAACAATATTTGTCACTTTTTAGGTAGTTTTATGCAGACATAACAACACTGTCACTTTTAGGCAGTGGTAGTATGTAGACGTAACAACACTGTCACTTTTAGGCAGTAGTGGTTTGTAGACGTAACAACCTGTCACTTTTAGGCTGTAGTGTTAAATCAACGTAATGATACCGTCGTTTTTAGATTTGACTGGCTATTCATGCAATGCCTGCAGAAGAACATGAGCCTCCAGGATTAGTCATGAACCCCAAACGTGAGGAAGAGTTGTGTGCCTTCTGAATGGGGGAGAGATGCGAAAGACGAGTGTGCTACTGGGAGGAGGAAGGAACGCGAAAGACGAGTGTGCCTACTGAATGTGGAAGAGACATTGAACCAGTGGGATTACTGAGCAGGGGAGAGACACTTAAGACCAGTGTACCAGCATGCCTAGTGGATGGGGGAGAGATGCTGAAGAATGGTGTGCCTGCTGAATGGAGGAGAGATGCTGAAGACTAGCATGCCTACTGGTCATGAAACACTGAAGACCAGTGTGCTTAATAGATGGGAGAGTCATCATCATCACTATATTGTATGATGCGCTTTGTTTCAGATGGATACCAACAGACAGCGGATGCTGGTGAGGGAACTGAACCCCAGTCTGATATGTGTACTGTGTGGTGGTTACTTCATCGATGCTACCACACTTAATGCGTGTCTGCACACCTGTAAGTAGTCCTCGTTTAATGCAAGTAGTCCTTGTTTAACTTTGTGTGTCTTTTGTGTCTACACAGAGTTATAAGTAAGTGTACATGTGTAGTGGCCTGTAAGACAAGATGTGTATTTGTTAGTCTGCAAGATGTGTATTGTTCAGTACCAGGTGACTTGCATGTGATGTGTGTATGGGTACCGGTTTGTGTGTGTGTGTGTGTGTGTGTGTGTGGTGTGTGTGTGTAAGTGTACGCATGTGCATGTGAGAGAATGAGGGAGAGAGAGGCACTACAGGTGCTGTAATTAGAGTCGAAATATTCTGTCGTTCAGTAATGAGCTATAAGAAATATGAAGTTGAGTACCTTGTGACATCAGTGTGTGTGTATGTGCTTGGTGCATGAGAAACACAAAAAATGTGGTAGTGTGTGTGTGTGTGTGTGTGTGTGTGTGTGTGTGTGTGTGTGTATAAAAGAGACTACAAAATGTCATATATACATATTGGATCTTTTACGTCTTGGTTGTCCACACAAAGCTGTGACCAGATTGGTACAATTTGCATCATATATTTGAAGCCCAAGTTCTTTTGTCACAAACATATTAAGTGTACAGCATTCTGTTATATTTTCTTAGTCAGAATCGGCCGTCCATGTTAGTCATAACTAAAAACTAAAATTGTTTAGTACAAGGTTTAATTGAATTGGGAATATGTAGGTCATTTGGTGTTCACATAAAATTTCAGTGCAAATAGATATACTTTTTCATAGTGTCTATGCAGGAAGTCCCCGTAACTCTGTGCCATACGAAACAATGGTATGAATCTCCAAGTCAGATTCTTTTGAATATATAGATAAGAAAATTACCATTTAACTTGGAATGTTTTCGCAGCGGTGTGTGTGTGTGTGTGACCAAGAAGACAAATATGGTATGTTACAGTCTGCAAAACATGCATCGTGCAGTACCTGCAAACCAGCAAGCATTGTCCTGTATGTGACGTCATGGTGCATAAAACCAAACCCCACTTACACATCAGGTAAGGCATTGACACATCACTTTCACATCATGGGGCATAAAACCAGACCCCAGCTACACATAAGGTAAGGCATTGACACATCACTGTCACATGGGACATAAAACCAGACCCCAGATACACATCAGGTAAGGCATTGACAAATCACACTCACATCATGGGGCATAAAACCAGACCCGGTACACAGCAGGTAAGGCATTGACAAATCACTGTGACATCATGGGAAATAAAACCAGACCAAGCTACACGTCAAGTAAAGACATTGACAGATCACTGTCACATCATGGAGCATAAAACCAGACCCCAGCTACACATCAGGTAAGGCATTGACACATCACTTTGACGTCATAGGGCATAAAACCAGACCCCAGCAACACATCAGGTAAGACATTGACAAATTACTGTCACATCATGAGGAATAAAACCAGACCCCAGCTACACATCAGATAAGACATTGCCACCACATCACTGTTACATCATGGGGAATAAAACCAGACCAAGCTTCACATCAGGTAAGGCATTGCCTTCATCACTGTCACGTCATGGGGAATAAAACCAGACCAAGATACACATCAGGTAAGACATTGCCGCATCATGGGGAATAAAACCAGACCCCAGCAACACATCAGGTATGACATTGTCACATCATGGGGAATAAATCCAGACCAAGCTTCACATCAGGTAAGGCATTGCCACATCACTGTCATCTCATGGGGCATGCAACCAGACCCCAGCTACACATCAGATAAGACATTGATACATCACTGTGACATCATGAGACATAAAACCAGACCAAGCTACACATCAGGTAAGGCATTGCCACATCACTGTCACATCATTGATTCATGTTTATGTATGTTTGATTCATGCAGACATGACGTCTATTGTTGTTGTGATATCATGCTGCTGCTAATGTGAGGTCATGCGGACATGAGACTGCTGCTGTTGTGATGTCATGTGAACATGACACCTGTTGTTTTTGTGACATCATACAGACATGACACCTATTGTTGTTATAATGATGTCATGCAGATAAGACACCAGATGTTGTTATTCTGACATGTAGACATTAAATTGTTATTATTTGTTACATCATACAGATATTGAAACTGTTGTTGTTATTGTGAAGTCATGTGGACATGACTTTGCTGTTGTTTTTATGATGTCATTTGGACATGACACATGTTGTTGTCATTGTGATTTCGTGCAGACATGACACGTTATTATTGTGCTGTCATGCAGACATAACACTGTTGTTGTTAGTGTGATGTCATGCAATCACGACTCCTGTTGTTGTTATTGTGACGTCATGTGGACATTGCAACTGTTGTTACTGTGACGTCATGTGATCATGACACTGTTGTTGTTATTGTGACATCATGTAGACATCAAAACTGTTATTGTGATGTCATGCGCCATTTGATGTTGCTGTGGTTATATCATGTGGGCATGACACTGCCAGACACACAACAAGCTTACAAATCTGCTCTGCCGATACGTAGTTCCTCCTATCTGTTCTTTGAAATCGCAGGAAGGAGACGGTGGTAATAGATTATGCATAAAAAAATGGTTCTAGATGACCTTGTTAATAATATAGATGGTAGTGAAAGATTTTGTTAATAGTAAATAGTTAATAAGGATAAAGAGTTGTTCTGGAGGACCTTGTTAATTATAGATAAAAATGGTTCTAGATGATGAACTTGATATGGGACTATAGAGTAGAATTGAGTGGTGATGAGCAGGATGGAGTGGTATTCAATTGATTTGAGTAATGTTGAGGTGAATAGTGTTGAGTGATGTCAAGTTGAACAGAATGGTGTTGAATAAAATGGAGTATTGTTGATTATAGAATGAAGCGATGTTGATTGGAATGATGTTGACAGAGTTGTATGATGTTAGTGTTGTTTGATGTTGATAGCTGTGTGATGTTGACAGAATTGTGTGATGTTAACAGAATTGTGTGATATTGATAAGAGTTGTGTGGTGTTGTATGATGTTAGCAGTTTTATGTTATGTTAACAGATTGTATGATGTTGACAGGATTGTGTGATGTTGACAGTTGTATGATGTTAACAGTTTTGTGTGATATTGACCGAGTTGTTTGGTGTAGACAGATGTGTGATGTTGCCAGATGTGTGATGTTGACAGTTGTTTTTATGTTGACAGACTTGTGTGTTATTGACAGTTGTATGATGTGTGATGTTGACAGTTGTGCGATATTGACTGAAGAAGACTAGAGTTGATTACTGTTGACTAAACTGGGAGGGTGTTGAGTACAGCCATGTGAAGGCCACTTACTATGTATTATGCCATTGACCTGTTAGAGGCAGCAAGGAAGGTTCTCCACAACTGCCTGCACTGCACGTCATCTGTGTAATAGTCTAATACTCTTAGTGTATTTCAGGGCCTTGATGTCATTTTCAGTTGTTCTTGAGTCTCTGTGCTATGTCTTCCTTCTGATGTTCAGCGATAGGCAGTCTAGTTGATATCATCCTACTCTCTTCAAATGATGTGCCCAGTCCATCGTCATACTCTTTTCGTGATGACACTGTCCATACTCTATTGACTGCTTTGGGCAGGCAGTTGTTAGTTGGAGGTTGTGCTTAGCCAGAAGATTAGCACGATTCTGAGGAGGTTGGTGATGTAGAAGGTTGATAGTTTTGTAAGGTCTGTAAGGTCACATTCTGCTATCATCCAGTACTGTGAGCCATAAATTAGTTTGGAAAAGACACAGCTCTGATACAGTCTCAGCTTGGTGTTGTGTTGTACTGGGAGGATATGCACATCTTGTTAAGCATTCTTAAAGTGTTTCTGCTTTATTGAGACAGCTCTTGATATCATTGCCTGCTTGCCCATCATGTCTGAGAGTGCTCTGCCTAGGTAGATGAACTCTTTAATACATCTGTGAGGTGTTGAGTAAGATCACATAATCATATGTCCAGTAGAATTGATTGGTGTTGAGTGGTGTTAACCAATTGAGTACATTGAGTGGGTTTTGTGTGTGCAGGGCAGACAAGACTCTGCAGGATCTGGTGTACAAGCTGATCCCGGGACTGTATAAAAGTAAGTACGCACTGTACTTCTGTGCATTTGTATAGTGAACATGTTACATTATGCTGATCACTATAGACTGAGTGCAGATTTTTGTATATTACTATAGACTGTGCTTTTTGTACATTGTTGGCTTTAAGGAAATGAGAGATGCAGAAGCAATTTTTTGGTAATTTAGGCCTGTTTTTATATATGTTTTAGTGTCCTTAGCTGCATTTTAATTTGTATTCAGGTGGGGGTTTTTAAATCTCCTGTGTGATAAATTGGACAGAGTGGTCAACGCCAGGTTCATCTCCTTAGATTATGTATGCAAATGCATTGACATGTGTAATTAATTTTCTTTTTTTTTTCTTCTCAGTTGAAGTATTGTTTATGTTTTGAAACAGGGTATAGCCCTGATATGGCTCTACACAATCGGCTGGGCTTTGAACAAAAATAACATCATCATCATCATCTTCTGTGACCCCCCTGTATCCACCCCCAGATCACATTTCCCTGGGATGGTTGTCTCCATTAGCAGTGTCACTTGAGGTTAATGCTAATGTAAAACTCTAATCAGTTATGAAAATGAAAAATATTCTGTCTCATTTTCAGATGAAATGAAAAGAAGAAGAGATTTTTACATTGAGAATCCTCATGGTGAGTTTTTCTTTTTTCTTCTGGTTATTGTTGTCATTACTGTATATTATTTCCTATGTAATTGTGCCTTTGAATCTATTTGATCTGATCAGATTCAAAGCTGTAAAATTGCAGCTTGGAGTATTAAAACAATGCCCCAGAAGGGACAATTAGAAAATGTCAATTTAGAAATGGGAAGATTAAACATCAATATTTTAGGACTAGGAGAGGTGGGATGGAAAGGTCAGACACTGTAACATTGGGCAAGCATAAAATTATGTGTTTTGGTAGGCATCATAATGGACAATGACAAATCAAAAGTCTGTCAAAGGATACTTGATACGGAGAAAGGTAAAGGGAAAAGGGGAAAAAAAACAACAGAAAGATAAGATGAATAAGTCGAGTGAAGCCAAAGAAGCTTGGCTTGGAACAGAGTGCAAAGAAATAGAAGACAGACACAAAACAGACCCAAAGTTTATGTACAGAAAAACACTCGAGAAATTGCCCACATGATAAAGACATGCACATCAGCTGGTTGCTTAAAATCAAAAGATGGTACGAACATTATGGAAAAAAGTAAAAGTATTTGGCAGATGGGAAGAGTAAATTAAAGGCTATTTTGTTGATGACAGGAAGGAGGAACATATCGTAAGAAAGAATGTTGAAGGACCACCAATAATGAAAGGTGAAGTTAGAGTAGTGATGAAAAAGATGAAACGAGAAAAGCCCCAGCACCAAACAAAATTACAGTAGAAATGATTGAGGCTCTGTTTGCCATTTTTCCACAGCTTCTAGCCTTTCTCTACCTCTCTCTTACCCTGTCTGTTGTTTCTGACTCTTAAGATTCTATCTCCCTTTTGCTGTCCTTTCTCTTTTGTCTCTCTTTCCCCTGGACTCTTTCTGTCTCTTTTCTTTGTCTGTCTCTGTCCATTATTTGTCTTTCTGTCTTCTGTCTCTGTGTCTTTTCTCTGCTTTTTCCTCCTGTCTGTCCTTTCTGTGTCCCTCTTCTTTTGCTTCTCCTTTCTCTGTTTCCATCTCTGATTTTTTCTCTCTTCCTCTGTCTTTCTCCTTTTTTCTCCCATCTTTGTCTCCTCTCTCTCTCTCTTTCTCCTCTCACTCACTCTCTCGCTCTCTCTCTCTCTCTCACTCACTCTCCTCTCTCTCTCTCTCCTCTCTCTCTCACTCTCTCCCCCCCTGTCCCCTCCCTCCCTCTCTCTCCCTCTTGTTTCTCTGCTTCCCTTCTTGTCTCTCTCTGTCTCCTTTCTTTCACACTCTTTTCTTTCTTCATGTCTCTGACTCCTTTATTTCTCTCTTCACTTTTCTCTCTTTTCTTCATCTCTCTGGTTTCTCCTTGTGTGTGTGTCACAAAGGATATCACATTGTAGTGACCTTCATGTTTTCAGATGATCCCAGCAGGATTGGGGAGGAAAGGGGGGATGAGAATGCTGATCGCCTCCTGTACTCTGAAGATGACAAGTTCTCTGTCTCACTGCACTTCTGTTGTCTGTGAGTATGTCTGCCTGCCTGCCTGTTTGCCTGCCTGCCTGTCCTTCAATGTGTCTTGCTTTCCGTCCCTGTCTATTTGCTTATCCCTGTCTGTCTCTCTCTCTCTCTGTGCCTGCCTTTTTTCTGTCTGTGTGTTTATCCCTCTGTGTGCCTGTTTGGTGTCCCATAAGAATTATGTTTGTAGTGATAGTGTCATATCTGACAAATAAGTTTGTATTGATATGTGTCATGTTAATATAATCACGTGATTTGTGTCATGTCTTTACGAGGCATCGCATGATTTGTATTCTGTGTTTAAAATCACATGATATATGTCGTGTCTTTAGGGGGTATCGCCTGATTTGTGTTGTGTCTTTCAAATCATGTGTTTGAATAGGTATGTGTTATGTCATTGATATGTATCTTGTCTTTAAAATCATACATTTGTGTTTTGTCTTTTTAATCATGGGTTTGTTGTGTCGTTAAAACCATGTATTTGTGTTGGTATGTATTGTATCTATGAAATGATGTGTTTGTGTCTATGCGTCATGTTTTTAACATCGGGTATTTGTGTTGATGTGTGTCATGTCTTTAAAATCAAATGATTTGTGTTGTGTCTATAAAATCACTTGATTTGTGTTCCGTCTTTAAAATCAAGTGATTTATGTTGTGTTCCTAAAGTTGCTTTTTTGTATAGATATGTGTTGTGTCTTTAAAATCACATGTTTATATTGATATATGTGGTATCTAAAATCACATGTTTGTATTGATATGTGTCAAGTCTTTGAAATCATGTGTTTGTATTGACATGTGCTGTATCTTCAGAATCAAGCATTTGTGTCGATGAGTATTGTGCCTTTCAAATCACATGTTTGTTCCTGTATATATTGTGTCTTTACAAAATCATGTGTTTGTATTTATATGTGTTGTCACTTTAAAAACACAATGTTTATAGTTTATATGTGTCATGTCTTTAAAATCATGAGTTTGTGTCTATTTGTGTTGTGTCTTTTAAAATCACATTTTTGTATTGATACATGTAATGCCTTTAAAATCATGTGTTTGTATTAATATGTCGTGCCTTTAAATTTACATTTTGCATTTATATGTGTCATGCCTTTAAAATCAAGTGTTTGTGTCTGTCTGTATTGTATCTTAAAACTGTTGTTTTCCATCTCCTGGACAATGTGCAGAAGACAATGTGCAGAAGACAGTCACTCTTGACATCTTGGTTAGAATAATTCCAGTGAGAGGTGTTCCATAAATGTGTTCATTTCAGCACAATTCAAGCATCACATGTTAGAAGAATATGCAATGCTTGTTGGGTCTTTTGTGATTATTCCATATGATCAGTCAAATGAAAATGGTACATGCATTCCCATGAACCAGTTATGTGTAACGTACAGAGCCTGTTTCACCAAACGCTTGCTTTTTAAATGACCAAATGATTGTTTATGACTGATTTATATTTGAGTAATGTCAGAATGTGAGGTGCCCATAATCTGATGCTATCAGAAAGATAGAAGCATCAAGATGTGCAGCTGCAGAACACGCCAATTTTTAATGTTGCGAGCTCGAATTGAATTGATCGATTAGATCTCGAGTATCATGATTCTTTTGAAACAACGAACCAGCATGGGAAAAAAGAAAAGGAAGGAGAAGTGAAATGTCATAATTATTTCTGAAATGAATGTCTTTATGTCATCAGGGGCGTCAAAGACGACGGCTTGGTGCGGACGCTGACATTACCAGAAGTTGGGGCTGTTTCAAAAGAGGTAAAACTCTTTGTGTGTGTGTGTGTGTGTGTGTGTGTGTGTATGTGTGTGTGTGTGTGTGTGTGTGTGTGTGTGTGTGTAATGGATATGTGATGGGTGTGATGATGATGGGTGTGATGTAGGGTAGGTGATGATGATAACTATGGTGTGATGATGATTGTGTTATGAAGATGTGATGATTGTGTTATGAAGATGTGATGATGGTGGTGCGAGGCCTGTGATGATGATGATGGCTTGATGTATGTGATGATGCAGTGATGTGTGTATGATGATGGTAGTGGTGTATGTTAGGATGATGGTGTGATATGATGGTTTGATGTATGTGCTGATGATGGTGTGATATGTGATGATGATGGTGTGATTTATATGATGATGATGGTGTGATATATGTGATGATGTTGATGGTGTCATTTTGTGATGCTGTTGATGGTATGATATATGTGATGATGATAGTGTGTGCATGTGATGATGACTATGATGATGGTATGATTATTTGATGATGGTGTGATGTATGATGATGATGGCGTTATTTTGTGTATGATGACGGTGATGATGTGATGGTGTGATGTGTATGATGATGGTCATGATAGTGTGATGCATGTGATGATGACTATAATGATGGTGTGATTATGATGATGGTGGTGTGATGTACGTGATGATGATGGTGTGACGTGTGTAATGACAGTGGTGGTGTGATTGATTGGTGGTGGTCTGATCGATCGATGGTGGTGTGATGTATCTGATATGTGATGTATCAGATGATGGTGGTGTGGTGTATGCGATGATGATGGTATGATGAATGTGATGATGATGGTGTGATGTATGTGGTGATGATGGTTTGATGTATGTGATGTTGATGCATTTAATATATGTTATGATAATGATTGTGTGATGTATATGATAATGATGGTGTGATGCATTTGATGATGATGATGTTATAATGAAATGGGTGTGATGTATGTGATGATGAATATAGCGTGATATATGCAGGCGTGGAGAAGATACAAAATTTTTACTAGCCAGTCGGGCTAGTGAATTTCACTAGCCTGACATTACTGTCTAAATTCTTATAATGCCGTTTCAGTTAGTTTATACTCAACTTTCTTCACAATTACACTCTCACACACATTTGATAATACCACTACATTCTGGAAGTAATTTGCCAGAAAAGATAATATAATTGCTTTTAAATGCATAGCACAAGAAATAAAATATTTTCATACAGTCTCTCTCTCTCTCTCTCTCTCTCTCTCTCTCTCTCTCTCTCTCTCCTCTCTCTCTCTCTCCTCTCTCTCTCTCTCTCTCTCCTCTCTCACACACACACACACACACACATGCATGATGAACACCACACACACACACTCACATACACACACATGCACACACATGAAATCCACTGACTAGATGTCATAATACTGCATTAGAACTATTACATGTATGGACTACAACTACGATTTAAACTCAACTGTGAGAATTTTAAGTCTTGGTGCAAATTTTACTCTGTACTGTTGTGTAAACTACAAAAAAGATTGTTAAAGCGATATAATCTGGAACAGCAACAAGCAGCCAAGATAAAACTATAAAAAGAATGTTAAAGCGATACAATCTGGAACAGCAACAAGCAGCCAAGATAAAAGTGACTTGCGGTTTTTGTGGAAATATCAGTGTTATGTATAATGTGATTATGTGTCGGAGCCATTCTGTTCATGTTTTTCTCTTTGACTTTTCAGCATTTCAGCTTGGAGACTGGTCAGGCAGCTCATCATTTCATCTTCACTACTTCAGCCATGTCATCTTCCTTCTCATTGTCTTCCGAACTGTCAGTCTCACACAGATCATCTGAGTCTACATCCATAGTTTCTACAGTTTCCGTGGATATTGATGGAGTGGCTGCAGACCTAGAGTACTTTGGGTTTCTCCTCTTGCGATGTTTTTCTGGTTCGGGTTGTAACCATAGAGTCACTGCTGGTAGTGGGTCAAACACCTCAGTTGATGAGGAGTGAAGATGGATGGCCATAAGATCTGTGAGGGTATTGCTTGAAAGACAGCTGCGCCAGTCAGGTTTGGTCATCTTCATGGCGCTGAAGCCTCTTTCACATTGTGCTGTTGAAGATGGAAGAGTGAGAATGAGATCAATGAGAGACAGTACATTGGGGCAATGGCTGGCATACTGTCTGTTGATCTGTGCCCATGATGCAGTCTCCAGTTTCTTCTCCCAGTTGCTGCCCATGTAGATCCCTGTTTTTAGCTTTAGCCATTCTGCAGAGATCTTTGAAGTGTCAGCCTGGTGCTGCTGAAGGATGGGATTGAAGTGATCTACCAGGGTGTCTATTTATTCTTCGCCAAAGTCATCATTGTTGATCTTGTCAGGCCATGTTTTCAGAGATGCCACCTGTGTTGCCTCCAGCACTCCTTCTGTGACATCAAACATGTGTCTGTAGAATTGGAAGATCGTCCAATAGTTCGGATTTGGATGCTTTGAAAGCTGCACCAGTCCCACTCAGCTTGACATCTTCAAAGCGGCAATCTTGGACCTTGCTCAGTATGGATTCAGAAGCTGATAACTCTTTGAAAGAATTGATAACTTCTTTTTTGGTTTCAAGACCGTGATGCACCTCACTAATGCAGATGTTTCTGTTCTGTAGGATGTTGGACAGGTTGATGAGATGAATGAGAACATCATATAGAGAACAGGCATAGCTGATCAGAGAGGTTGCCAGTTTGTGATACTTTCGTGCCTTTGCCTGCTGAACTCCTCGCACACCCACAGAATCTGGTGACTTGATTTGCTCCAGATGCACCATAAAAGCCTTGTTACCCTTAAAGAAGTTCATCAAAGCACGCTGAACATGTGTAAGCCATCGGGTTCCACCGACATGAGACGGAATAAGACATGAAGGCTTCTTTGAGGTTGGCTCGATTCAGAGGGCTGTTTCTATAAATTTGGTACAAGCCTGGCTCGATTCAGAGGGCCGTTTCTATAAATGTGGTACAAGCCCAAGAGAAGTTCGTCCACAAGGTTCTTATGGCAGGGATTTTTGGATGCAGCATCCTTGAAGGTCAGCTCCAGATGGTGATTCATACAGTGGACAGCAATCACATGAAAGTTATCATCCTTCAGTTTTGTCACTACTCCATTGTTCTTTCCAAGCATCACAGCTGCCCCATCTGTTCCAACTGCCACAAGCTTGTCCTTCCATCCCTTGTCTAAACGCTGGCAAATAGCAGTGTCAATGGCACTGGCAATGTGGGTAGCATCAGCTTTGGGTACTGACTGCCCTGCAAGGAAGTACATGGACACTATTCCTCTCACAGCAAGACGACAGTACACGCTTTCCTGCTCAACAACAGAACTGTCAGTTGAACCATCTGATAGAACCACCAAGATGTCATTAGCTTGGCAACATGATCATTCTGGGCTGTACTGAGCTGAGACAAAGACTGGCCAGCCTCAGTATTTTCTGTTCTTTTCTTGCTGTTTGTCAAACACTTTTCGCACCATCTGTGGAGCTAGGAATCCTCATGAGCTGTGATGCTCTTTAATTTGAAGTTGACAATACCCAAAACAAATGGGAGAGTTTTTCTGAGGAATATTTCTGGCACCACTTGCAGAACATCATATTTTGAGTGTCATCATAAAGTAACCACTCTCTGTCTTGTCCTTTGTCATTTTTAATCCATTTTTTGTTGCCATGAATGATGGCGATTTGTTTTCTCATACTCCTTATTTCTGTCCTTTATCTCTTCACTGGTTCTCAGTCTCTTGTTTTCTGGCGACTTTGAAACAATTTTCTAAATATCTCCACATTCTGAGCAGATGATCATTGGCTTATGTTTCGCGGAAAATCCGTTGTAAGAGATCTAATTAGTGGCGTCTGTAACTACGGGTGAAGACTGCCGACGTCAAGAAACGAAGACTTCCGAAGTGAGCTTTTAAGCCTTGATTTCGATTTCAGCCAGGTCAACATAGCAGCCATGAGCAGTTGCAGATGATACCACTTTGTTGGTTTGGAAAATTTCAAAAGGAGTTGATAAATCAACACCAAGGACGGCAAAATTTTGACTCGCCTGACGGACTAGTGGTTTTATAGTTTGATTTGCCCAGCGGATTTTCCACTCGCCTTGGGCGACTGGCAAGTGTATTTCGCCAGCCATGTGTATGTAGTGATGATGGTGTGATGTATGTGGTGATATGGTGAAATGTATGTGATAATGATGGTGCAATGTATGGGATAATGATAGCGTGATGTATATGAGGATGATGGGATTATGTATGTGATGATGGTGTGATGTATATGGTGATGATGCTGATTATGGTGGTGTGATATCTGTGATGATGATGATTTGATGTATGTGATGATGATGGCTCGATAACAATGATGGTGTGGTGTATGTCAAAATGATAATGGGGGTGAGGTATGTGATGATTATATGACATTGAGGACGACGATGTTGATGACGACAATGATGATGATGGAGTGATGTAAGTGAAGATATGATGTATGTGATGACTATGAAGGGTGGTGTGATGTATGGGATGGTGTATGTGATGATGATAATGGATGGTGCAATATACAGGCAATGTGATGTGTGTCATGATGATAATAGATGGTATGATGTATATGATGAAGGATGATGTGATGTACAATATTATGTAGTGAGGAAAGGTGGTGTGATGTTCCAGCCGGTGAAAAACGTACGTTATCTAGAGTGTCCAGCAGGTGTGACAGTGGACATACTCAAACGATTTGTACGACACAAATATGAACTGCCATCTTATTACATGGTAAGTCGCTACCTTTGTGAGCCTTTACTCATAGTCCAGATCAGTGCGTTGCTACCTTTGTGTGTCATTACTCATGATTAAGATCAGTAAGTCACTACCATTAGAAGTCGTTACTCGTTACAAACATCAATCCGTCACTACCTGAGTCAGTACACATTATCAACATCAATAAATCTGTACCTTTGAGAGCCATTATTCATTATCAGCATCAGCAAGTTGCTGACTTTGTGACTCATTACTCATTGTCAACATTGGTAAGTCACTACCTTTGTGAACCATCAGTCATATTCAACATGATCAAGATTGTCACAGAGTTACAGTAAACCACTGCACAATTACAGTAAATCACTGTACAATCACACTAAACCACTGCACAATTACAGTAAACCACTGCACAGTTACAGGAAACCACTGCAAAATTACAGTTAACTCTTAACAGTTCGTTCCATTGAATTTCGATTGTCGATGATCGAAAATTACGATCGGAAAGTTTTTGTCTTATAACAACACATTTTTGGTATTAACATCAACCATTGACTAAAAAACACTTACAAAAACGAATGTATAAAGGAAAAAAGGCAATATTTTAAGATTTATAAGCTGAATGTTGCATAAAAAAGTGCGTGACCACGTGTCTTCCCGTCCGACGCCATCTTGAATTCATTTCACTTTACTGAGCTGCCCGTGCCAAGTTTCTACGCGATTATGACTTCCAGCAACTCTTTTTCCAACACTGAGTACCTCGACAGCAGTGATGAAGAAACCTGGGAGCTGGAAAATGCTGTTTCTGACTCTGACACAGATGATGATCCCGATGTCCCTTCGATAAATCCAGACCATAGCAGACGATCCCAAATGTAAGTGTTTGTTTACATTCTTCGATCTCAGTAAAACTAAAAAAAATCGCTATCGTGATTGAGTAATAATGAAGAGTGGTCACTAGAATTCATTTTTGACTTACTTTTGGTTTGTATGATTGATCATTTATCAGTCAAAAGGATGTTAATATAAATTTTCGCTTCGACAAATTACTTGAGCAGACTGACCTACTTTTGGCTGTCGGTCGACACCAAGTACTAGCAGACAAAATCTCAATGAACAGTCTGTTCAGTTTACATGGTCAGTGGTACAAATTATATCGCTTGCATGATGATCAGAATCATGTGTCATTGGTTCTAGCATTTTTCACATGATAATCCATATGTGTACACTATTATTTTCCTGCATGAAATTACAAGACTCTGTGTGTGTGTGTGTGTGTGTGTGTGTGTGTGTGTGTGTGTGTGTGTGTGTGTGTGTGTGTGTGTGTGTGGTGTGTGTGTTGAGTCTATAACTTTAATTTCTACTGACAAAAGTGTGTCAGTGATTCAGTTTCTCTCTCTCTTCCTGTGTGTGTGTGTGTGTGTGTGTGTGCACAAACATGTTTTTTATTTGTATTTCATGATTGTGCTTTACTTTTGTTCACATTTCTATCAGTTGAACAAAAAGATGATGTTTTTCTCTTTTTTTTTGTTCCAGAAATGAAGGCTACAATACAGAGGACCCAGGTTTGGAGACCCCTCTCCCCGACTTCGATCCTGCCCGTCCTTCTGGTGTCTTCCTGGAGGATGTACAGACAAGGGCTAACATCAGACGTTATTTACGGCCATTGGTTTTTTTTCAACTTTTTTTTACTCATTGTCTAGTAGATTGGTTATGTACACATACAAATAATTATGCAAAAGTTGTAGGTCCTAGTAAGCCTTCCATGTTTCCATCTTGGTTTGACACATATCCAGATGAATTCTATCGTTTTCTTGGTCTTTTGATGTATATGAGTATTGTTCAAGCTCCAAACATAGAAAGGTATTGGTGTTCAAAAACTTTGTATAATGGGTTATGGGCAAGAAGTTTTATGTCAAAGATGCGATTCAAGCAGTTAATGTGTTTCCTAAAAATTTCTAACAATGAAACTGAAGATCCTAATGATAAACTTTCTAAAGCAAGATTTCTAATGGAATATATAAGGAGTAAGCGTCAGAAATTGTTTCAGCCTTCTCAAAACATATGTATTGATGAACGCATGGTGAGAAATAAAGGAAGATATAGCTTTAGACAGTTTATTCGAGATAAGCCTACAAGATGGGGGATGAAATTATGGGTTTTAGCTGATTCTGAAACAGGTTACACTTATAACTTTGATGTATATTTGGGGAAAAAAACTGTTTCTTCTGGTTTTGGCCTTGTATATGATGTTGTTATGAAGCTAGTTCATTCTCTTGTGGGTCAAGGCTACAGACTCTTTTTTGATAATTTTTATACTAGTTTTCAGTTGTTGAGGGACTTGATTAAAAAAGGTATCAGAGCATGTGGTACTATCATAGTTAATAGAAAAGGGTTTCCTCAGCAATTGAAAAATGTTAAAGAATTTGAAAAAAGGTCACAAAGGGGTGATGTAAGATGGATGAGGGAGGGAGACATACTTTCTATGCAGTGGAGAGACAACAAAACTGTTTAATTTCTGTCATCCATTCACACAGCTAATAAGTCTGGTTTTGTTCAACGTAGATCAAAAGTTCAGGGGCAGTTTAGAAAAATCAATGTCAGACAACCAGAGTTAGTAAAAGATTATAATGAAAGTATGGGTGGGGTGGATAAAAGTGATCAGCTGATCAACAAATACAATGCATTGCGTAAAACTAACAAATGGTGGAAAACACTTTTTTTTTCATTTCATTGATATTGTGCGAGTAAATGCTTATATTATATTTTATTTCAAGATTTTAGAACAAAACACCCAGACATTCCTGAATTACAAAGACATGATAGATATTGCCAGTTAGATTTTACTGAAGAGCTTATAAGACAACTTGCAGGTCTGAGTGAATATGGAAAAGTTCCGGAAGCATCTGTCAAAATTGTATTTACCAAACATTCTATTGTTCCTGTAAAAACAAAAGAAAGAAAAAATTGTAGAAAGTGCTATGATGATAAAAAGAAAGAACAAAAAACCAATGTGATGTGTGCTACCTGTGGTCACCACCTGTGTTTTGTGGATGACAGAAACTGTCTTTTGAGTTTTCATGCAGGCTAAGGGTCAGGCATGGATGTGGGTGGCTCTGAATACAGTAGGATTGTGGTGGGGTTGGAGTCTGACTTTTGTTCCCTGTATGATTCTATGATAACAATTGTACTCTGTCTGTTATAACCAGCTGTGTTATGAAAAGGGGGTAGATTTAAAGGATAATGATTTGAAAAAAAACATGATGGCTTTGTCCAATATGGAAAGTTTTCTACATTATCCTCAGAATACTCTGTGTTCAGTCTGCTAATTATTTTTCTTTGTAGAAGATGCCTAAAAAAAGAAGAAAACTATTTTCATACCTTTTGTTTTTCCTGTTCATCACCTGATGTGTTTATCCAAAGAACCAAAATAATTGTATCCGCCGTGAAATGAGGTTGGTCGTGCTTGAAGGAGCGACCAGTCTATTTTTAGTAACAATATCAGGATGTATATTCATGAATTTAATAAGGATTGTCAATATATTTGTATTTTTTGTATATTTGGGATGCTACAATAATGTTTGCTATGTAAAAACTTGTGTTCTCCTGCTAAACAGGAAGTCTGTTGTGACATGACTGACTTGTGTAAATAACAGTGAAAAATCTGGAAATTCGGTTATGTACAAATTTTGAGCACTGAGCATGTAATATTTGACACATTTGAGTGAAATTTGTTTCAGATAAAAGAAAAATGATTGCTTTGTCAATAAAATTTAAAATTGTAAACTTGAACTCATTATCTTGGATTTTTTGTTCATTGAGAATGTGTGAATTGCTGAAAATGCTCACAATTTCTATTTTTAGCATCAAAGGTCATCAAAAAGAGTACGTTCAGCAAGTGTGAAAAAAAATGTCATGTTAAAAAAATTCAGTTTATTCTGAACACACTGGTATATTACACTTGAACTTTGGTCAATAATTGCACATTTTACAAGCATTTTAAAAATACTACACTGTTATTTGTTAAAAAGTGCAAAAAAAACAGAAACTGTTAAGAGTTAATCGCTGTACAATCACACTAAACCATGGCACAATTACAGTAAACCTCTGCACAATTACAGTAAATCACTGTACAATCACACTAAACCATCGCACAATTACAGTAAACCACTGCACAATTACAGTAAATCACTGTACAATCACACTAAATCACCGTACAATTACAGTAAACCACTGCACAGTTACAGGAAACCACTGCAAAATTACAGTTAATCGCTGTACAATCACACTAAACCATGGCACAATTACAGTAAACCACTGCACAGTTACCGTAAACCGCTGCAAAATTACAATCACTGTACAATCACACTAAACCACCGCACAATTACAGTAAAACACTGTACAATTACAGTAAACCACCACACAGTTACAGTAAACCACTGCACAGTTACAGTAAACCACCGCACAATCACAGTACCGCACAATTACAATAAACCACTGCACAATTACAGTAAACCACCACACAATGACAGTAAACCACTGCAAAATTACCGTAAACCACTGTACAATCACAGTAAACCACCACACAATTACAGTAAACCACTGCGCAATTACAGTAAACCACTGCACAATCACAATAAACCACCACACAATTACAGTAAACCATTCTCAATCACAGTAAACCACCACACAATTATAGTAAACCACTGCACAATTACAGTAAACCACTGCACAATTGCAGAAAACCACCACACAGTTACAATAAACCTCCAATATATTATGTCTGTCTGTACCTTCCTGTGTTGTTCTTGTCTGTTCATATAATGTCTGTACCTTCCGGGGTTGTCTGTTTATGTATGTCTGTAGCTGCATTAATTGTTCTTGTCTACTTATGTCTATACCTTCCTGTGTTGTTCTTGTCTGTTATATATGTCTGCTGTACCTTCCGGGGTTGTCTGTTTATGTATGTCTTTGTGTAGCTACATTAGTTGTTCTTGTCTACTTATGTCTGTACCTTCATTAGTTGTTCTTGTCTATGCATGTCTGTGTCTACATTAGTTGCTCATGTCTGTTGATGTATGTTTGCTGTACCTTGCTGTGTTCTTGTCTATTTATGTATATGTTGTTCTAACCTGTTTCTGTATGTTTGTACCTTCATTAGTTCTGGTCTGTTTTTGTATGCGTGTACTGTCATCAGTTGTTCTTGTCTATTTATGCATGTCTTAATTAGTTGTTCTTGTCTGTCTAAAATTTAGTATGTCTGTACCCACATTAGTTGTTCTTGTCTGTTTATGCATGTATGTACCTTCATTAGTTGTTCTTATTTATTCATGTGTGTATGTACTGTACTGGGTTGTTCTTGTTTGTTTTGTACTGAGTTGTTCTTGTCTGTACATGCATTAGATCTAGTTCTTCTTGTCTATTTATATGTTGAGAGTTCCATGGACAGCAAAGAAAACAAATTAGACAGTCTTGATGGAGGCAGACACAAGTAGATCATTCATAAGGAAGATTAGGAAAGGACAGGCAACATTTATAGGCCATTTTATGAGGAAGGGGGATTTGGAGCACCTGGTCACAACGGGAAAGCTGGAGGGAAAGAGAGCACTGGGTAGACCCAGGGAGAAAATGCTGGACAGACTTGCAGAGTGGATGGGGACGAGGGGGGTGGGAGAGATGCTTGGGGCAACGAGAGATAGAGACAGATGGAAGTCCATGATCGCCAACGCCATGCGGCAGGGCACCTGATGATGATGATGATGTCTATTTATATATGTATGAACCTTCATACATTAGTTCTTCTTGTCCATTTATGTATGTATGTACCTTCATACATTAGTTCATCTTGTCCATTTATGTATGTATGTACCTTCATACAGTAGTTCATCTTGTCCATTTATGTATGTATGTACCTTCATACATTAGTTCTTCTTGTCTGTTTATGTATGTATGTACCTTCATACATTAGTTCTTCTTGTCTGTTTATGTATGTATGTACCTTCATACATTAGTTCTTCTTGTCTATGTATGTATGTATGTATGTACCTTCATACATTAGTTCTTCTTGTCTATGTATGTATGTATGTATGTACCTTCATACATTAGTTCTTCTTGTCTATGTATGTATGTATGTATGTACCTTCATACATTAGTTCTTCTTGTCTATGTATGTATGTACCTTCATACATTAGTTCTTCTTGTCTATTTATGTATGTATGTACCTTCATACATTAGT
>CM060309.1:65906533-65936533 GCA_030674185.1 Monoplex corrugatus
AGTAGTATCAGCTCTCTGTGACTCTATAGAGACATATTGTTGCATGGTTTTCATTACAGTTTGTGTGATTACACTCATTTCTATAATATCAGCTCTCAGTGACCCCATGATTTGTTTGTTTCAGAAAGAACCGTTGAAACTGAACTTCTCTGTGTACGAGTTCATCATGAAACGCCGTAAGGTGGACCGTCCAGGCAACACACGACTGTTGGACTTTAAGAACTTGAGGAAACAGGAAAACAAAATAGCAGAATCCAAGGCTGAAGACGGACACATTGACCCCAAGGCTGAACACAGACATACAGAATCCAAGGCTGAGGATGGACACACCGACCCGAAGGCTGAAAACAAGCACACCTACCCCAAGGCTGAACATGGACACACCTACTCCAAGGCTGAGCATAGACACACTGACCCCAAGGCTGAACACAGACAGACAGAGTCCAAGGCTGAACTTAGACAGACGGAGTCCAAGGTTGAACACAGACATACCAATCCCAGGTCTGAATACAAGCACAACGACCCCAAGGCTGAACACAGAAACACTGACCCCAAGGATGAACATAAACACACCAGCCCCAAAGATGAACACAGGCACACAGACATTAAGGCGGAACAGGGAGAGAGGGAACACAGACAAGGAGACTCCAACTCCAGAACTGAAAATAGGCAAGAGAGTCAGGCGGTGGGGAGGACAGCAGATGAGACGGTGAGGAAGACACAGAGTCAGTGTGTTGGCGGCATTCAGAGAACAGGCAGGGCAGGTTGCAAAAGGAAGAGTAATAAGGACATGGTTAACAACATCGCAGCTGTACAGACCGCCAACCAGGCAGACCACAAAATTGCATCCCATCTGCAGCAGTTTTGTGAAGGACAGATGGTTGTTCAGAAAACATTGGCTCAGAAAAATGAAGAGGACAGGAGGAAGCTGTGTGCTGAAGAGATGCAAGGGATTGCAGACATAGGGATGAATCTTCAGGTCAATGAAGCATGTAACACCAGACCACAGGACCCTGGCACTGTGCACCCATTTGTGTCTAATGTATCTCTCATACACCCATCTTGTCGGCCCATTGTTTCTCTCATACCCCCGCCTGACCAGTTCAGTGCATCTCTCGCCCCCCATTACCCCCTGCCCACTGTATCTCTCACACTCCCATACTCCCTGCCGGTTGTGTCCCTCACACCTCCTTCCTTGCAGCCTAGTGTGTCTCTAACACCCCCAATATCTCTGTCAAGTGTGGCCAACAAAATGGCCACAAAGAAAGCCTGTAAAAGGTCACCATCTCCTCGGTCACAAGAAGTCTCAACATCGAGTCCCTCCAAGAGGAAAGGCTGTGTGGCCACCTGTGAAGTTAACCTTCTAACTGGAAAGGATGTGGACTTGCGTCAAGTCTTTGGAAGCAGCAGTGTCAAACAGCCAATAGACACACCTAAGACAGAATGTGTAGCCACACAGGTAAATCTATCCAAGACAAGCAGTGTGGTCACACAAGTGGACACAATGAAGACGTCAGCATTGCTGACAGGTGGCAACAACTCAGATGCACTGAGTTCAGCTTCCAACACAGACACCAGTATGTGTAAGTTCAGATTTCAGCCCCCCTCGGGTCACAAAGGTGAGGTCTTAGGTCGTAAAGGTCGGCCTTCAGCTTATCAACCCCAGACCGAGATTTTGAATCTAAAGAACAAGGTGCAGACTCATGAAGATGTGCAGGAAGAAGAGACCTTACCGATCATAGGTCAGTCATCCACTGTCACCTCAGACATGTCAGAGATGACTTCAGCAGACAGAACCACTTTCTTATCAGGCTCAAGCCATGTGCTGTTAGACCATCAACACCGTGACAACCATCAGAAGGCTGGTCAGCACAATGACGGCCATCAGAAGTCTGGTCAGCACAATGACAGCCGTCAGAAGTCTGGTCAGCACAGTGACAGCCATCAGGTCAGTCAAAACAGTGACAGCCATCAGAAAACTGGTCGGCACAGTGACGGCCATCAGACGACCAATCAGTACAGTGACAGCCATCGGAAGATCAGTCAGCGCAGTGACAACCATCAGAAGATCAGTCAGCGCAGTGACAGTCATCAGATCAGTCAGTGCAGTGACAGCCATCACAAGACGGATCAGCAAAGTGACAAATTTGTGACGGTAGCATCCACATCTCTATCTGCTTCAGTTCTTACAGGCTTTGTTAACATGTTACCACACCCTGTCACAGTGGGAACAGAATTGAGGTCTCCTTGCCCATCAGCTGTCAGCAAGGCAACAACAGAGTGTGGGTCATTGTGTCCATCAGCTTCCAGATCCACACTTGTGCCCAAGGTACTGCCTGGGTCTACCTCTGTCTCTAGTACTTTGTCATCTGCTGGTGCAGCTGCTGCTGGTGCCGTGTCTCCATCACCTGCTGCTCTGGCAGCCTCCTCCTCCCCCTCTCCACCCATGGCCAGCTCAGCTGCCAGTGTGAAAGACATGTTGGAAACTTCCCACAAAAGTGAGGTCGCAACCACTGTATGTCCTGTTCCCACAGCGCCTTCCATCCCAGCAGATTTGGTGACTGCACAGCCCTTGCCTTCTTCTGGACAGACTGTTGTGTCCCCGGCTTCAGCAGTTGCAGAGGTCCCCAGTGACTTGAGCGAAAAGACTGTTAAGTCAGCCAGCACCGGGGCCAACAGCAACACGCAGACCTGCAGCCCAGCTCAGAGTACCATCACTACTCAGGATATGGCCAATCTCTCTGCCTGCCTTGTCACTGAGAGTGTGTCTAGTACTTCGGATGTTTCCAATCTGCTTAGTATTTCAACAGCAGAAAGCATTAGTACCACTGAGATCTTTTCCAACGTTTCTAGCTGTCAGGCTTCAGACAGTGTTGCCACGACAACAGTCGTTTCCAGCAAATCCTTCGGTGACACCTCAACAAGCGTCGCTACAGGAACAGATATTTCCAGCATGCCCAACTGTGACGTATCGAAAAGTTTGAATACAATGATCAACATTTCCAGCACACCCAGCTGTGTGGCCACACAAAGCAGCAGCATTTCATGTGTCGACTCCCAGTCAATCATGTGTCCTTTGGCCGGGCATGGTGATGCCTCTTGCACTCCACTTCATGGCAGTGATGGAGCAGGTGTTCATACGTGCAAGGTGGTTGACTGTTATGGGACACAGGGGGAAAGGGATATGCACACAACTGCTAAGACAGCTGCTGCCATCTTTGACAAAGTGCCAGCTGTCAGCAATGCTCCAGCCAAAATCAGCTGTGAGGCTCCAACTGTCAGTAATGTTAGTGTCAGTAGCAAAGTATCATCTGAGCATAGAACTCTTGCTGACGTTAGGAGCAAAGTACTTATTGACAGTAGAACTCTAGCTGAGATCAGCAGCAAAATGCCAGCTGCAGGTAAAACCCTGGCGGATGTCAGTAACAAACTGCCAGCTGACAGTAGACCCCATACTGACATCAGCAGCAAACTGTCAAATGCCAGTAGAGTTCCTATTGACGTTAGCGGCAAACTGCCCACTACATGTAAAACTCCTGAGATCAGCAGTAGCGCCAGTAGAACTGCCGATGTCTACAGCAAACTACCAACTGCAGTAGAATTTAGTAGAACTTCTGCTGACGTCAGCAGCAAAGTGACAACTGCCTGTAGAACTCCAGCTGACATCAGCAGCAAACTGCCAACTGACAGCAGAGCTCCTGCTGACGTCAGCAACAAACTGCCAGCTGACAGTGGAAATGCCGATGTCTGCACCAAATTGCCAGCTGACAGCACAGGTCCTGCTGACATCAGCTGCAAACTTCAAACTGACACATCTCTTGCTGATGTCAGCTGCAAACTGCCTGCTGACAGTGGAACTCCTGCTGAGGTAAGCAGCCAGCTTGGCTTGATGAATCGCTTGACAACATCAGCCAGTGTGACCAAGGGTTTTCTGTCCAATCGCAATGGCATGCCTACTGTGGTTGCGCGGCCTGCTCGCGTCAGCAATGCTGCTACTTCTGTCAACACTCTTCGTCATAAACTTCCTGTCACGTTTGCTGGTGCCAACACCAGTCACAAAGTACCAGTCACACCAACAGTCAGTGTTGATCATCAGCTGCCAGTCACAGTACATCCTACAGGACATAATGTAATGGTCAGTTCTACAGCCATGAAGAGTTGCAGTGTCCCGCTGTCTGCATTGTGCAGATCACAGCCCCCTTTGACCACTACCGGCAAGTCCACCTGTTTATCAACATTATCCATATCCACTTTGTCTGCTGCTGGTGTTCAGACTTCATCTAGTCCATCAGTATCATCCCCACTGACTGTGGCCAAATGTGCATCATCATCATCACCCTTGCTTATGATGGATAAGTCTGCATCATCATCAGTTCCTGAGGCCAAATCATCATCCCCATTGACTCTAGCCAAACCATCATCCCCATTAATTCTAGCCAAACCGTCATCTCCATTAACTCTAGCCAAATCATCATCATTGACTGTGGCCAAATCATCATCATTGACTGTGGCCAAATCGCAAGCCTCATTGGCTGTGGCCAAATCACCAGCCCCAGTGACTGTGGCCAAATCACCAGTCCCAGTGACTCAAACCCAATCACCAGCCCCAGTGACTCGAGCCAATTCACCAGACCCACTGACTCAAACCAGTGCACCCTCTTCATTGACTCATACCAGACTACCAGCCCCACTGACTCAGACCAGATCATCATCCCTATTGACACAAACCAGATCACTATCCCCATTGACTCAGACCAAACCATCAGCTCCATTGACTGAAGCCATGTCATTAGCCCCAACTGAAGCCAAATCATCGGCCCCATTGACTGAAGCCAAATCATCAGCCCCATTGACTGAAGCCAAATCATCGGCCCCATTGACTGAAGCCAAATCATCGGCCCCATTGGCAGTATACAACTCATCATCCCCATTGACTGTGGCCAGACAGCCAGCCTTGCTCACAGTGAGTAAGGAGTCCAGGAGAGCATCTGATGTTTTATGCAGACAGTCCCAGAGTCCCATCAGCTCAATCACAGACAAGAAAAGCAACATGGCAGACGGGAAGACAAGCAGCAGAAACACAATACAAAACCGTTATACTGATATTATGCCTGCGGTGACAGTGCCTGCAAATACCTCAGTTGTCGCTTGTCAGTCAACCAGCAAGTCTCTGACCCAAGTCACCAAACATGACAGTGAAACGACTAGTTCACCCGGTCATACCTCCAAAATTTCAGACATCCAGCCCATTAACAAAGTGTCTAGTCTCAACAAATTGTCCATTCAGACAGTACAACAGACAAAGAAAGTGTCTGGGTCACCCAGTAACATAGCTAACAGACTGTACAATGTGATGCCAAACAAGGCTAGCCCTACAAGCAGCAAGATTTTGGGAACTTCCAAACAACTCCCTGGCAAGTCTACAGGTACACCCGGCAAATCTCCAGGTGCCCCTGGCAAGTCTTTAGGTGCTTCCACTCAGCAGTCAGGGGCCAGACCTGCCATTGGCAGTCCCTCGATTCCCCACCCCAAGACCAGCTCCACTCCTGTTTTGGTGCAACAACCTCTGGTGGTGACAGGTGGGAGCGAGGGGGCAGGAAACCTCACCTCCTCTTCCCCTGTGAGTGTTGTTATGGCAGCACGGCGAGTACAGCTGCAGGCCATGGCCGCCCAAGCTAAACAGCAACAACAACTAATGGAGCTGCAACAATTGCAGATGCTTCAGCAACAGCATTATTTTAACATGCAGGCTGTTGCGGCACTCTCAGCAGGCTTCAATCCTCTGCAGGTCCCGGCTCTGCTGGCTGCTGCTAATCCTTTGCAGGTAAGGGCTGTTCTGGGAACCTCGCTGTCTTCCCCACAACCCCTGTCTTCAGATAGCAGCAAGAAACAGTCCACAGACATTTCAAAGAAACTGACAGACAGCATAAAGAAACCGTCAGAAGGTGCCAAGAAAGCTAGGCAAGTGGTGCCAGCATGTAAGAAAGTAAGTGAACCTTCTCCCAAGAAGAAGATCACGGACATTGCCAATTCTCTTCACAAGAAAATAAGTCAGACCATGAGAGTGGGAGGCAATCGGGAGGCAGACAACTCCTGTGTGGAGCAGCGCCCTCCACTAGCCCACGGTATGGCCACAAGTAGCAAGAGTCCCCTCAACTCAAGCAGTTCGCCTTCTGCCTCCTCCACCTCTGGCCCGAAGACAGATGATGAACAACCCTTGAATCTGGTCATGACGCGCAACCACTCTTCATCCCCAAGTACCCAGGTCAATGACGATTCAACAGCGAAATCAGAAGGCAAAAACTGATGACCTAAAATAGCTTCAGACAACCATGTTGGTTCAGACATAGAACTTTGTTGGAATTGTCATTGAAAACATCTGTCACAGATTTCTGCTTTCATCAGATCTTCCCACATGCTTCACTCATCTCTAGGGGGTCATAAAAGCCTTATGTTTTCAGTCCCAGTGATTATCCCATCTGAATGGTCTCACAGTAGATGCAAGCCCTCAGACATGACAGATCTCTGAACCATTGAGGGGGGATATATTACATGTGTATGTATGTGTGCGTGGTACAGTGATTTCAACACCACAAGCACATAGACCATGGAATGGAAGTCTCTGAAAATATTTCAGAAACAAACTACTGTTAGTCAAATGTGAATTTGTGCTTAAATTCAACTTCCAGTTGAAGGAAATAGACGTCACTTTATGTCAGTAAATCACCGATGTTGTGTTGTATCCGGATAAATGTGATAGACAAACTGGCTACACTGACGGACTTCATTTGAAGTTGGTGATGATTGGGAGAGGCAAATGAGGACGTAGTTGTCTGTGATATCACTGAGGGTGAAACGATTCAGTATTTGCATTGTACAGGGGTGGAACTCGTCCTCCAATTTGCGGATTTCCGTGAAACAAAACTTTATTTCCTCGCCTCTGTTTACTTCCATGAAGGCAAAAACAAAAAGAAAGGATCAACAATATATAGGGGTGTACACGGAAAACCACTTTATCTGTGAAACATTCCATCTGCTAATGCTTCACTATTCATAGCATCAAGCGAGCATTTTGAAAACAAAATGAACGGGGACAAACTTATGAGGTGAAAGAAGTGAAAAATGCTTGGATGTTGGATTGCACAGAAACAGTTGTAGGAGAATAGACCCTTGGTCAGTTCATAAGAAAAGTTTCAACCCTGGGCCTTGCTTATTCTCTGTCACCGGGAAATTTAATTACACATGCACTGATGCAGAAGAAAAATTGCACTTGAAGATTATTATGACCGTGTGCTTTCAATTCAGCACACCAGTTTGGTGAAATGTCAGAGGAAAAATTCAACGCTTGGTGTGGTGTTTGTTGTTGTTTTCATTCATAATTATGAGTGTAAGTGTATGACATGAGGCAATGGATGAAATAAATAGTGACAGTTCATAAATAGCAGTAATGGAACTAACAGCACTATACATATTTGTATGCCTTGAAACGCACCAGACTGCAGGATTTTCAATTAAAGGTTTAAAAGATTTCCAGGGGTGACTGACCCCCGGACCTCCCTAGATTTCCTTTTTTTTCATTTCTTTCAATCCCACCCCTGGTTGTGTGTTTGAGCTGTACATTTGTGTCCTGCATTTGCTAGTATAGACCTAGACCTTACTGTCTGCCAAATTTGTCACTTGTAAATTCAGTAGACAGCATGGTCTGCCAAATTTGTCAGTTATAATGTCTTTGTGCAACGTTGTCTGCCAAACTTGTCAGTTGTAAAGTCAATGTGCATCTTTGTTTGCCAAATTGTCAGTTGTAAAGTCTGTGTACAACATTGTCTACCAAACTTGTCAGTTTTTAAGTCAGTGTATAACATTGTCTGCCAGATTTGTTAGTTGTAAAGTCATGTATGATGTCTGTCAAATTTGTCAGTTATAGTAAAGTCTGTGTACAACATTGTCTGCCAAACTTGATAGTTGTAGAGTCTGTTCACAACATTGTCTGCCAAACTTATCAATTGTGAAATCTTTGTCTGTATTGTATTGTCTGCCAATCTTGTCAGTTGTTAAGTTTTTGCCCGTATTGTAAATTGTATCATTTGCCAAACTTGTCAGTTGATAAATCTGTGTCTGTGTTTATATTGTCTGTCAAACTTGTCAGTTGTAAAGTGTGTGTGTGTGTTGTATATTGTCTACCAAACTTGTCAGTTAAGTCTGTGTCCAAGTCTGGTCAGTTAAATGTTCAGCCTGTTGTTTGGCTGCACTGGGTATAGCACTGTTCAAGTAGTCATCAATTTTATTATTATATTATTATTATTATTTTCTTCTTCTTGCAATTATTATTTTTGTAAGTTCATTACTGAACGCCAGAGGCACTGTGGAATACTTAATCTTGCAGCCACTGAGGAACACATTTGCAACTACTGGGGAACACTGACATTTGCAGCCAATGAGGAACACTGACATTTGAAGTCTATGAGGAATACTGACATTTGCAGCTACTGGGGAACGCTGACATTTGTGGCCAGTGAGGAACACTAGCATTTGCAGCCAATGAGGAACACTGACATTTGCAGCCAGAGGAACGCTGACATTTGCAGCCACTGAGGAACATTTAACATTTGCAGGCACTGAGGAACACTGACATTTGCAGCCACTGAGGAATACTACTGACATTTGCAGCCACTGAGGAACACATAACATTTGCCGCCACTGAGAAACACTGACATTTGCAGCCAATGAGGAACACTGACATTTGCAGCCACTGAAGAACACTGACATTTGCAGCCACTGAGGAACACTGACATTTGCAGCTACTGAGGAACATGACACCTAACATTTGCAGCCACTGAGTAACACTAACTCTTGTGGCCACCGAGGAGCACAGACATGTGCAGCCACTGAGGAACAAAAACACTTGGCAGTGACCTGACCTTTACAGACGCTTAAGGAACACTAATATTTGCAGCCACTGAGAAACACACTCGCAGCCTCTGAGGAACAGTAACTAACACTTGTCAGTTGTACCCCATGAGAAACTCCAACACTTGCAATGACTGAAGAAACATAACACCTGGCATTTGCAGCCACTAAGAAATACTAATACTTGCAGCCACTAAAGAACACTGACCTAACACTTGCAGACACTAATGATATTGAAGTTTGGAAAATGTATGTTCAAAGCTTTAGTATTTTATATGATGTAATATGATACTCGCTGGTCAAAAGTGTGCAAGCATAAGTAAGTCAGTTGGCCAGTGTTTTGTTTATAATTCAGTCGGTCTTTGTGTGTTATACAAATGATCCAGGTGGCCAGTGCGTTGTGTGTGTGTAATTGGTGCAGATGGCCAGTGCTTTGTGTGCGTACAAATGATGCAGATAGCCAGTGCTTTGTGTGCATGTAAATGGTGCAGATGACCCGTGCTTTGTGTGCTGCATGTAAATTATGCAGATGGCCAGTGCTTTGTGTGCACATAAATAGTGCAGATGCCCAGTGCTTTGTGTGTAAATAAACAATCCAGATGGGCGGTGCTTTGTGTTTGTAAATAAACAATCCAAATGGGCAGTGCTTGCATACATTTCAGTCGGCTGTGGTTTGTGTATGTACATTTTATACTCAAAGACACTGATAGACTGTGTTTTTAAACTTGTTTCAGAACTCTGTGGTGTGTGTGTGTGTGTTCATGTGCATTCATGTTAATGTATGTATTGGAGATTTACAGTGCAGGAAAATGGTTTTGGGTTTTATGTAATCTGTGTAAGAAACTCTGCATGTCGAATAGTAAACATTTTTTGGATGCAGTATGTAGGTTGCTGTTGTCATTATCAGTATGTAGGTTGCTGTTTTCATTATCCGTATGTCTACTTTTTATGTTTACATTTACTATTGTACAGTGCTGTGGGTTTTATCAAGTATTACAGTTGTCCATTATTATTGTTCGTATTATTGTTAAATCAAATTGTATGTTGTTCTGGGTGTTTAATAATCCAGATGGGCTGTGCGTCAGATGATACAGGTGTGAGGTGGACATGAATTAATCTGGTCATTGTTGTTAAATTAAACCTTTGATATAAACCATATTATTATCATGAATATTACCCTTGGCATAATTGCTGTTTCAAAACCCCTCTGATGTTAGAATGATTGCTATCAAAAGCAGACCTGAATATGCGAGTTACCCTGCATAACTAGAAATGATGTGCTGTCTGATTTAAGCCAAGAGCGAATCGTGTATTAACTAATATTAATGAAGATATATGTTTGACGGTGCGAACGCAGAAGGACATGATGAGGGATTGTTGTTATTTTATACTGAAGTGATTGTAGTCCTGCGTCTTTTTTCTCGAACCAATCATTGTATGCTGCATGCATGGGGAAATGGAAGTTAGACCCAGTGCTTCAAATAAAGGGAAGTGTGTGTTGTAATTTACGTTTTTAATCATTCTCAGAAACGTGATCATGGAAATGAAACAAGAAACATTCAAGTCGTGATGGAACAATCAATGCAGAATGATAAAACTTGCAACTTAAGTGGTTAGTTTTTATGTGTATGATAATCTAACTAAACCAGTCGCTGTGGTTCAGTGATTAGCGCTGCAGGCACTGCCTGAAAATGGAAGGTTGTGTGTTTGAAGCCGATCAGTCCTGTCATTGGGAAGACTGGAACTACATTGTCAAGGCTCATTCACTTCATGGGTGCGGTATTTACTGTGTTGCTCAACATTCCGGTATCTGTGTCTCTCGGGTCTGGTTGATGCCAGGATATATGAAGTATGTGTAGAGTAAAAGAAAAGCCTTGTCATGCAGTCTCAATCCAGAATAGAATTTAACTCTGACTCCCACACCCTATCCACCAACTGCAAAAAACAACTCTTTGCCTCCCTCACCCCATCCACCAGCTTCCGGCATAGGATAAGGAAGTCAAGGGGTTAGGTCTGTTTTGCTAGCATGATTGACGATGCAGGATGCTGGTGGACAGGGTGCGGGAGTCAAAGCGTTAACATGTATGAATGATTTGTCATCATCCGAGCATAGCAAAAAAGAGTTGTCTCAGATGCTGTGGCTACTAGAATGGCTTTGAAAATGGGACCTCATTCTTTTCAGTTTACTTCAGTGATATTTTGTACACTTATAATCAAAATCTATGCTTTCAGTTGAAATTCTGGTTTCACTAAAATTCAGATTCTACTTTAGAAAATTGCTGACTAGCACAGCGAAGTCAACATTTCATCTGAAACTGAAACGTAAATGACATTACATTGACACGATATTATACTGAATGTTGTGTGACGTATTAAATACACCACTATGGTAGAAGTTAGATACACCGCTACAGTAAAAGTTGTCTGACAACACGTTGGACACACAATAAAAATACTGTAGGCTGTAGGTACAAAACACGTACTCAAACAGACTAGAGATTGGTCACGGTGCTTTTGCATACATTGTAGATAAGATGTTATCAACGGCAAGTCTACTGTCATCAAGAGTTTTGAAATATCAGTCATGCTGGTAAAAACGGTGGCTGAAAACGAGAACCAGAATGTTGCTACCGACCTTCTTTGTGTATCTCTATTTGTGGTGTTTTTGAATCATGATATTTGGATGATTATGTTCCTCATTATGTATTAATACATTTTAATAACATTGCTGCATTACTGGGTTATACCTTTGTGTTAGTGTTTCCTGTATGAAAGTGAATGTGGCCAGTGTTATATCATGTCAAGGTCTGAACAAAACAAAACAAAAAACAAAACGCTCCCAAGATCTAACCCTGCGTTGTTACCGCAGAGATGCAACTTAAAACAACTGGAGTCCCAAGAAGACGGGTTGACAAAATCAGGTCGTGTTTTATTTACAACACTAGACGGGTTGACAAAATCAGGTCGTGTTTTATTTACAACACTAATATTTGATGAGTAAACAAGCACTTATAAAACATCCAGAACATGCACCCACACACACACACACACACACACACACATCTGAAAACAAAAAAACGAATTATATATGTAGCCTATATATAGGCCTACATATATATATAAAACAAAGTGCACCGTGCAGTGCTTTAATCGTGTATTTACTTTGCTCCCACCAGGTTAGTCTGTCTCCTACCAGGACAATGGGTCCCAAGTACACTACTTCATTCGGGCACGCCTCTACATAATTACATAATTGTGCGGTTTCAGTTATTATCAAATAGGTCAATTTGATGCCACACGTCATTCCAGCTTATATGGCGTGCATCCAAGGCTCGATATTTATTAGAATATCTCAAATGATGCATGCCACACCAAAGGCAAATCTCATTTCGTATTGCATTATTCATGTGAATCCAGTATTCAACCATCAAGTATCTTAATGCAAACTTTGACCAAAGTTCGAAATCAACAGTGACTTGAGAAAAAATAATGAATTCGTTGAACAAATTATTTACCCTTCTTCAGAACTATTCACTAAAAGATATTTCATGAAGCAACATTGAATACCATCATTTCCTTACCAAGGTACCAACCATGCACAAGCAAAGCGCTTTATCCCGGACACACAATATAGAATGTTTCTGTATGCCCACATAATTCACAGAAAATTGTCCTACTGCAATAATCACTCAGCTCCATAAACAAATATTCAACAAAAAATTATGACAACCTGTACACTAGGAATGAGAATTCTTCCTTTTCTACAGAAATGCTGTTTGTTTTTTAAATTTATCTTCAGATGAGAAAAATTCTGGTGAAAAAGATTTCTGTAAAAATAGAGATGAAAATACAGTTGGTCCGTTTTCAAATGTACCTGGTACCCAAAAGTAAGTAGGCCTACTGTATGTGTATACGTGTGTGCATGTGCACATACATTCACTTAGTTCACATTAATAGAAAATGACGTTTTTAGCTGTTTCGAGAACTTTTATTCAGGTCCAACAATGCTGCCGAGTACATGTAGATTTAAGAAAAAATATTCTGAGAATGCATGCTCAGGGTCCTCTACGGTACATTTCCTTTTTCGATTTCTACCAATTCTCATCCCTTCTACACATCAACATCATGCCTGCGCACATATCAAACAATCTTGAGTCACTATTTTCTTACAAGTGTATTATCGCAGCTCACACAGCCACTGAAAATCTTGTGTGCACTTCCGTATGTAAATTTAGTAAAAAGAACTTACTGCGAGCCCAAAATCAGTCTACACAACAGCACACAGTTTGTATTTCAGCTTACATGAGCAGAAACATTTCAAACACGTATGGATAGTAGTTAATTCTTGGATTTCAATCAGTACACTTTCCTGAGATTCAAAATGCATAACACCACAACCGACAAACATCAACATACTTGCGTAAGAGTGTGATACAAACAAATAGCCACTACGTGTTTACAACTGTTTTTCGTACATGACGTATGACATAGAAAATACACATTAAATTACCAACACATTACACACCCAGAAAGCCATAGTGACAACTAAATAACACACTTTTGAGGTACCTCATACGGACAACAATGAAAAGTAGACTTGGTCGCCTGGAACCCCCATACCTCAGGCCAGATTGGAACGCCCCTCCCACCAGGTGAGGACGACCAGGGGACAGCGACAATGACATCAACAAGACAACTTGGACAGTGACATCGAACCTCCACCTTCTACCTGTGTGCCTTCTGGCCTGCACACGCTAAAGATCCCACAGCAGTTGAAAATCATGAAGAGCATGGCATTTGCCGGGCTGCCCTGGTTTAAAACGTTGGAGAGAGGTTGATTTTTCAGGTCCTTCCGCTAAAAGGCCAATTAGCCTTCTTGCATTTCTGAAGTCTTGGTCAAAACAAAAGAAAATTGGGTGGATCTGCACAACATGACATGCTATCAAAGGGAAGAACGCCACTGTGACATAAGAAATGAATATGAAATGAATGAATATGAATACCGGGGGTTGACGACCATGGGACAGCGACAAAGACATTAACACAACATTCGGACAGTGACGGTGGGGCCTCCATCTTCTACCAGGTTTTAACTATGGGACATCAGTGAAGACATTAACAAGACATCCAGACAGTGACGGTCGGGCCTCCATGTTCTACCAGGAGTTGACAACATGGGACATCAGTGAAGATTTTAACAAGACATCCGGACAGTGACGGTCGGGCCTCCATCTTCTAAGCAGGTGTTGACAACCATGGGACATGAACGAAGACATTAACCCTTTGACTCCCGCCGCCTAGCCACCGACTGCAAAAACTTAACGGGAAGCTGGTGGATAGGGTGAGGGAGTCAAAGGGTTAAATTTTTGCTTTGCTAGCGTGGTCAACAATGCAGGATTCTGGTAGATACTGTGCAGAAGTCAAAGGGTTAACAAGACATCTGGACAGTGATAGTCGGGCCTCCATCTTCTACCAGGTGTTAACCATGGGACATCAACGAAGACATTAACAAGACATCCAGACAGTGACGGTCGGTTTTCCATCTTCTACCAGGTGTTAACCATGGGACATCAACGAAGACATTAACAAGGCACTCAGACAGTGACGGTCAGGCCTCCATCTTCTACCAGGTGTTGATGACCATGGGACATCAACGAAGACATTAACAAGGCATCCAGACAGTGCTAGTCAGGCCTCCATCTTCTACCAGATGTTGATGACCATGGTCTGCATACACTGAAAACATCAACGTCTTCTTTCTTCAACGTCCAAGGGCACCAGGAACGACTACAACATTCGACTTATGTCAGACTAACTGACTAAAACAACGAACACACTTCACTGCCTGACCCCCTCACAAGTGGTCAAATCTTCATCTCTGACTGGAAGAAATATAAGCCACCCACAGCAGAACTCCCACATTCATAACAGTTTTAACACACGATACACTTGGTACGGTACCCCTGAACTTAATACCAACCATGAGAAGGAAGCAGATGACAAGTCATGTGAGGGTCTCCACATACACACAAACACGCGCAAACATACCTACATGCAAACACACACAGGAATCTCTCTGTCTCTCTGTCTTTGTGTCTCTCTGTCTCTGTCTGTCTGTCTGTCTCTCTCTCTCTCTCTCTCTGTGCGTCTGTCTCTGCCTGTCTGTCTGCCTGTCTGTGTGTGTGTGTGTGTGTGTTCTCTCTCTCTCTCTCTCTCTCTCTCTGCACACACACACACACACTTTACAAATCACGAGAAATACTTCGAGGATTTTTTTTTTCCGTGCCCCATCTTATGCACCGCTTGGTCCAGTGCTATTTCCGACTCTTCAATCTACGTGAATCCGTGGTCATTTAAAGTCTCGTCTCCAGCAGTTCCTTGAGACGTAGGGACTACCATTGTCAAGCCGTCATCGGGCCATGCCTAAGAGGAGACTCGCCGTTGGTGCTGGATAGGCCCTCCTTTGGTGGAGTTCATCAGTGCCTGTCGTCATCCAACATTCACAGGACACGACCTGCATCATCATCATTATCATCATCATCATCATCATCAAGTGCCCTACCACATGGCGTTGGCGATCATGGCCCTCCATATGCATCTATCCCTTGTTGCCGCAAGCACATCTTCCACCCTCTCTGTCCTCAGTCACTCTGCAAGTCCGTCCAATATTTTTTCCATGGGTCTACCTGGTGCTCTCTTTCCCTCCAGCTTTCCTGTTGTGACCAGGTGCTGTAATTCCCTTTTCCTCATGAAATGGCCTGTAAATGTTGCCTGCCTTGTCCTAATCTTCCTTAAGAATAATCTTGTGTCTGCCTCCATCAAGACTGTCTCGTTTGTTTTCTTTTTTCTTTGCTGTCGATGGAACTCTCAACATTCTTCTTAGAAACCACATCTCGGCTGCCTCAATCTTGTTCTGGCTTTGCTTGACTGTCCACGCCTCATAACCGTATGACCTGCTTGCTACTAAATCTTCCAACAACAGTTACCATGCAGTTGTGGATCCAGACTGAATAGAGTGGCGAGAATGTTGTTATTTCAAATCCAATCGATTGCAAAACGCATTGTGAGACATCTGGGCCCAAACCAGTTCCTGACTGCAGTTTGAGTGTGGGCTCAATGAGAGTACTGTGATCACGCATACGATTCTCATCTACTTAAGAGATCACTAAGGGTATTGACTAAATTTCATGACTAATAGGCCTACCTCAAGTGTATGTATGTTTCTCAGGTGTGGTCGACAACAGGATTTATTCTGAAAGTAAACGAGGAGTAGGCCTACAACCCTGTCAGCCAATGTCAATCCAAAACGGAACTCTATGGCATCATTATCATCCCCATCGTAACACCTGCTGGGTGAAGGTTTTTATTATCTCCAAATCACCATTGGCCCCTACACAGACACACACACAGACAGACACACAGAAACACACACACACACACACACACACACACACACAACACACACACACACACACACATACATACACACACACACACCTCTAGAGATACACACCTCTAGAGACACACAGACACACACACACACACACACACACAGACACACACACACACACACACACCGAGCACACACACACACACACACACACACACACACACACACACACACACACACACACACACACACACACACACACACACACAACACACACCACAGGAATCAAGACGTTCTGACCGTGCAGACAGTCAACACGGAAGTAATAATACAGGACACAACACTGATGACTTTTCAGTACAGTGACAACAGGACACGGAAAGCGAGGGAGAATAGACGGGAAGTGAGAGTGCATACAGAAAGTGAGGGAGTGTAGAGACAATAAGTGAAGAGAAGAATGGACACAATAAGTGACAGACAGTAGACACAGTAAGTAAGGCAGAATAGAGACAGGAAATGAGGGAAAGTGAGAGGGTAAACACCGGTAATGAGGGAGGATGTGAGAGAGGACGTGGGGGACAGGGCAGGCTTACACAAGAAGTGACGTGGAGTAGACAGAAAGCGAGAGAACAGACACAGAAAGTTAGGCAGAGTAGACTCAAAGTGAGGAAGATTACACAGAAGTAAAGGAGAGTAGACACACAGAGGGGAGGGAGAGTAGACAGGAGGTGAGGAAAAGTAGACACAGAAACACAAAAGAAAACTGAAATCTGAATGCGTTTGGTATTCTAAAGAACTTTGACACATTTTCTTCTTCTTGAATTGTTCCAAGAATGACTAGCAAAAACGCGCGCGCGCACACACAAACACAGGCACACACACACACACACACACACACACCACACACACACACACACACACACACACACACACACACACACACACACACACACAACACACACACACACAACACACACACACACACACACACACACACACACACACCACACACACACACACACACACACACACACACGCGCGCGCGCGCGCACGCACGCACGCATGAACGCACGCACGCACACAGGAAAAGGAAAATGAATTTCATCTTCTGCGAATTTTTTCACCAAACATCATCATCATCATCAGTCCCGTAGTCTGGTTGACCGTTGGGGCACCACTGAAGATTTTGCAACCAACTTCCTCCACTCCTCACGGTCCTCAGCTTTCCGCAGAATGATATTCCATTCAAGGCCAGTCCACTCTCTGATATTGTCTTCCCATCTTTTTCTCTGTCTGCCTCTTCGTCTCCCTCCCTGAACTGTTCCCTGCAAGACGGTCTTGGCCAGTCCAGATGATCGTGTGACGTGCCCGTACCACCTCAGTTTGCGTCTTTTCACTGAGGTCAGGAGGTCTTCATACGGACCGATGGCGTTTTCGATTCGGGTTTTCACTTCCTTATTGGTTATATGATCTTTTTTTCACCAATGGGACAGATCAAATCTCAGAACAGCAGGCCTACCTACACTTGTAAACAATTTACAGCAATCAGCCGCTCGAAATCAAAATGTGGTCATCGTAAATTTCAAACGTCTATTTATACTGAATTTTTTAATCAAAAATTTATGCTGAATTTTTAGCAGTTTTGTGTGCGTTCATTCCAGTTCTGCTACTTTACCTTCAATTAATCAATCGCTTATTTAATTCTTGTAAAAAAAGAAATCAGCTACACTCACAATACCTTGCTTCATCCACACAAAAACAAAGCCACTACCATCCAGTTCATTGGGCATCCAAGACAATTAGGAGACAGAGGGGAAAACAGTAGATGTATCTATGTTTAGATAGATAGATAGATAGATAGATAGATAGATAGATAGATAGATAGATAGATAGATAGATTAGATAGATAGACGCACACACACACAAATGATGGGGAAGAAAAGAGATTAATGTTTATATCAGTTATGATGATAGTGAATGCGTATGCATGCTGTGTATGCGTGGTGAGTGTGTGTGTGTGATGTGTGTGTGTGTGTGTGTGTGTGTGTGTGTGTGTGTGTGTGTGTGTGTGTGTGTTTGTGTTTGTGTTTGTGTTGTGTGTGTGTGTGTGTGTGTGTGTGTGTGGTGTGTGTGTGTGTGTGTGTGGAGTGTTGTTGCAGTCAAAGGTCAGAAATGGGAAGGAAGAAGATGGCGGCACCATCTGTTACAAACTTAGTTCTAATCATGTTCCTGCTCACATCTTTCAATTGAAGGATGCTGGTATCACAGAAACCCCCTAAGCAGAAACAGGCACATCTCTGTATATCAGGCTATAAGACACGGGTTGTAGCTTATTGACAAACACCTCATGGTACATCACACCTCTCATTCACATTCTACAATAATGTAAATATAGATGTTTGACCTGTTTCCATCAGAGCATTGTCTTATAGAATCCTGATAGTGGACATGTATGTTATTGCCTATGTTAAATTCTCAGTTAAACTTCATCATATTCACTACGAACAATACTTATTATTGCCACAACGACTACACAATGGTTGAGAGCTTTTAGTAAAACAATCCACACTTTTACCGTCGTGTAAATACGAAGTTCAGCAGTACATCCAAAGTCTTGACAGCGGAAGTTTTTGCCTTTGTTAAATTCACGGGCATTGACGTGGTACGATCATTATTATCACCACCACATCTGAACAATAAGGAAACATAGTCAACTGTTCAAAACCTATCACTGAGACCGGAACATGTCCCTTTTCACCCTCTGTAAAAGAAAAGAAAGCCATATTAGATATAAGCTTATATACGACAGAGCCATATACTAAGGACAGTCATTTCGGAGAAGCTCAGCGTTGCTTCCAGAGGTGTTGGGCAGTCCGGAGCAATGTAGTGAAGGTAAGTGTATGCTTTATTTCTGTGTAGCACAAATCGGACTTAGGCAAGTAAGAGTGATGAATAATTAAGTGTTATATTGCATTATGAATATGTGTGATTAAATGAAATATATTGACTTGTAATTCTATGTGTGGACTGCTTTTGAGAATCATGTCAACTGTGGTTAGTGCGTGAACACGGGCGTGTTGAGTGTGAGTGTGTGTGTCTGTGTGCGTGCGTGCCTGCGTGCGCGCGTGCGCGCGCGTGTGTGTGTGTCTTCTTCTCCTTGCGAATCATTCTGTCTGGTAGTCCTTTGGGGTTTCACGTCCGCACCCACATGAACGATACCGCAGACAGATTGCAATGCAGCCACTGAAACGATAATGGTATGGTCAATATGACCAATGCATTTCTCTTTTTTCACTCTGACATGCACACTGGCTTACATACCGGTAGTCCTTTCACGAACCGCAAAGACGACACCGCGAGACTAGGTGAATCGACCCTCTGGGGGTCCATTGGCGATAGATGTGTTTGTTTGTACATATTCAGTGATGGTCATATCTCGGTCTGCAAAACAAATACCGGTAAACATACTATATACCATATGAGTCTTTAGAGCTTAAGGCTTTTTATGGGTTTTATCCTTTTCCACATTTTTGATTTAAAACTGAACGGCAAGCGAGTGTTTGTTATGAAATTATAAATCGATTTCACTGCTTTTTGAAAAGGAAAAGGGATTCTAGCCGTATTTTTAAATATTAAGCTAGTGACTATTCATCCATGCAAAATATCTTCTTGTAAATTTCTTGTCACACATTTTTCAGAACGCAACTCAGTTTATTCTGGGAGAAATGCCAACATCGAGAAATAGGCAACACAAACCAGCGGCACTCACCCGCCCCTTGATCTGGGCACACACTGCCATATGCACGCAGCTCGACCACAGTGTTGAATGCAAAATCTCTTTATACTGGACTACTTACCGTAATACTAAGTGTATTTACATTAACAAAACAGAATCTTCATAAAATTTGTGTACTTAACTCTGACTCTGCACAATGAGAATTTGGATATACTTTTCTGACGATTGGTTAATAATTTTGGCGGTTCAAATAACTGAAAACTTGTTTCGAGAGGCAAGCTCAATACATAGGCCTAACTATTCAAAGCATTCTATACTTTTAAGTAAAAGACTGCAATACAAAATTTTCGATCATTCTTTAAATTTTCCATAAAGTTATTTTATTCATTTCGTAAATATCGATGACCGAAATAGCTTTCCCGAATCGGGAGTTTGAACAGTGCAGAACAATTGAAGGATAACATTTATTCGTTTTAAAGGAAATAAAGAAACCTTCACCTTGATAACGTTGGTATTTAAGAAAAAACAAACAAACTTTTTTTCTGCAAAAATAGAAATACATGAATTAGTCTTTTACTGAATTTTTAGGGACTGTCTTTGGAATGTTTAGAATTTTTAGGGAGTCAGCTGTCTTTAGAATATTCGATTATTTCTGGTAATATGAACTGTTTATAGAATTTTTTTTTTATTTTAATAGAAGCTGTTTTCAGAATGTTCCATTATTCCATAAGAGGCTGTTTTTAGAATGTTCCGTTATTTCACTGCTGTCTTTAGAATGTTCTGATATTTCGCTGCAGTTTTTAAAAAGTTCTATTTTTATTTCAACAGGGGCTGTCCTTAGAATGTTCCATTATTTCGATAGAGGCTGTTTTTTAGAATGTTCTATTTATTATTTTGTTGTCTTTAGAATGTTCCATTATTTCAACAGGGGCTGTCGTTTAGAATGTTCTATTATTTCGCTGTCTTTAGAATGTTTTATTATTTCAACAGGGGCTGTCTTTAGAATATTCCATTATTTCAATAGGGGTTGTCATTAGAATGTTCTATTTATTATTTTGTTGTCTTTAGAATGTTCCATTATTTTAACAGGGGCTGTCTTTAGAATGTTCAATTACTTCGCTGTCTTTAGAACGTTTTATCATTTCAACAGGGGCTGTCGTTAGAATATTCCATTATTTCAATATGGGTTGTCATTAGAATGTTCTATATTATTATTTTGTTGTCTTTAGAATGTTCTGTTATAGACTCTACCAAGAGGAACTGTGTTTAAAATGTTCTAATTATTTCACGTATTTTTTGGCGGGGAGATTAACTTTAAGGTCGTTCTTAAAAATGACGTCTGGTTCATAGATTTGCAGTCTTGCTTTCTGTTCGATCGCAGCATATGCCCTATACTGAAACTATGTTGACTTATAATGCTATGTGTGGACTGCTTTTGAAACTTATTGCTAGTGTGCTTAGTGCGCTTCTGCTCGTCTCTCCCCTTCCTTCTTGTTGTGTGTGATTTCTATATAGAAAGGTAATTCCACATAATCATCCCCCTCCCCCAAATTCCAGAACAACACCCAAAAATACCTCCCGTGACACTATTGTCGGATTCCTTCGCCACGGACTCGGGGCTGGCCATTTAAATGTCTCAGTCGTGTTCAGAACAAACCGACTGAAGTGTCGTCCATGAATACATAGCTGAGGAAACCGGCCTTTTGCATTTCAGTTCTTACGGTAGCATATACGTCCAGATTTTCTGATGTTACCCTCGACAACAACAATGACGTTGATAATAGCAATGATGATGAGGAGGAGGAGGGTGAGGAGGATGAGGATGATGATCATCATCATAATGATAGTAGTAGTAGTAGTAGTGTAGTAGTAGTAGTAGCAGCAGCAGCAATAGTAATAATAATAATACTAATGATAATAATAATGATAATGATAACATTAATAATAATAATGATAATAATAATAACATAAGAAACAACAACAACAAAAACAATAATAATAATAATAATGATAATAATAATAATAATAATAACAACAATGATAATAATAATAATAATAATAATAACATAATACCGGTGATGATGAAGAAGATGTTGATGATGATGATGATTTCATGATTTCATTAACGTGACTCAAACAGTCCACCTCAAAAGCATGCTCACTCTTTACGGTAATAGACTAAACATTACGCATGCACACACACAGAGGATGCTGAGCTAAGATACACTCAGTCTGCAAGGCGTGTGACCTTTGACCGAAGATATCATCCTGTATCTCTCTCTAAAACACTCACACACACACACACACACACGCGCGCGCGCGCGCGCACACACACACACACACACACAACACACACACACACACACACACACACACACACACACACACACACACACACACACACACACACACACACACAAGTCAACACCCCTAGCTGAACATCCAGTCTGAATCAGTCTGCCACTCTTCTCCCTAGAAGAAGAAATAGTGATAATGATGGAGATAATGATAATGATAATATAATACAATAATTCAATGTTTATAGCGCACTCATCGGAACAGTTCATGTGGTTTGGAGTTTGTCCAAAAAGAATTTATGGCACTTGGACAATTCCATATGCGCTCCACCCATGTCTGCCAGCAACTATCCGAGCAAAACCCAATGTGTCGCAAGGTCTGTTAATGGGGAGGGGAGGGGAGGGGAGGGGAGGGAAGAGCGCATAGAACACTATACTGACACCACGAGAATGATTGAGGTATTACTGAAGGCCATTAACAGATGATACAATGTCGGCAATGGTTGTATGTCAACTTGTCACTGGCTGCCGTGTATTCCCGTTGTTGTTGGGCAAGTGCAAACAACGAGGAGAAATCACACGTGAAAGTTATAGGACATCAATATAAAAAAACAAACAAACAAACAAACAAACAAACAAAAATAAAGAGAAATTAGACTTGCGAAAAGTATGTCATCGAACAAACAAACAAATGAACGAACAAAGGAACGAACAGACAAACAGACAAACAAACAAAGATAAATTAAAAATGTGAAAAGTAGTCATCGAACAAACAAACAAACAAACAAACAAACAAACAAACGAACGAACGAACCAACGAACAAACAAACAAACAAACAAACAAACAAACAAACAAACAAACAAAGAGAAATCAGATGTGTGAAAAACATGGACAGTCAACACGCGAAGTCAGAACAAGATTAAGAGAGCTCAGATTTGGTTTCTAAGAAGAGTGTTAAGAGTTCCATGGACAACAAAGAAGACAGTCTTGAAGGAGGCTGACACAAAAAGAACATTAATGAAGAAGATTAGGAAAACACAAGCAACATTTATAGCTAGGACATTTCATGAGGCAAGAGAACTTAGAGCAACTAGTCACAACAAGAAAGCTCGAGGGAAAAAGAACACCAAGTAGACCCAGGAAGAAAATATTGGACGGACTTGCAGAATGGTTGTGGACAGAGAGGGTGGGAGATGTACTTGCAGCGACAAGGGATAGATTCGTATAGAGGGCCATGATCGCCAACGCCATGCGGCAGGGCACATGATGATGATGATGGGTTGTTTTTTTTCCATTAGTGGTAATAGTTATTTTCAGCCATAATTCATCAAAAAAACTGCATCGCTGAAAACTCAGTAAAATTCAGGTGTTAAGGATAGTACCACCATTAGGGCGCTTATTCTAATCCACCTTGTGGGATTAAAAATGTTTTCCACGATCATCTGTCCCGTGTGTGTGTGTGTGTGTGTGTGTGTGTGTGTGTGTGTGTGTGTGTGTGTGTGTGTGTGTGTGTGTGTGTGTGTGTGTGTGTGTGTGTGTGTGTGTGTGTGTGTGTGTGTGTGTGTGTGTTGTGTGGTGTTTTGTTTTTTTCTGTTGTTTTTTTTTCCAAAAATAATTTACTTATATTCTTCTTTGCTCTTACTTCCTTAGCCAAATCCTGTATGTGAAATACGCAAAATCAGCCGATTTGTTTTTGCTGATGCTACAAACGAGCTGTGTGTATGGCTACCTTTCATTCTATTATATCTGTTATTTATTATTATTGTTATCAGCATCGTCATCATCGTCATCATCATTATCATCATCATCTCATCATCATCATCGTCGTAGTCGGTGTCGTCGTTACCATCACATCATCATCGTCGTCGTCGTCGTCGTCGTCATCATCATCATTAGCAGCAGTAGCAGCGGCAGCAGCAGATTCTTTAATGGAGCACGAAGAACTCAAGGTGTTAGGCGAGCTGACCACGATCCACTGTTGTTTTCGCACATTCTGCAACTTTGGTGGGCGTCCATACTGGATGTTTTCATGTTCCCATTGACCACTGGAAACTGACATGGCTGCCAGGAACACTCCTTCTCCTCTACCCAGCATCTTCCCGCCAGCCCAGCTTCCAGACCGTTTTGCTCAGTTTTTCACGGAGAAAATATCAAAAATCCGTGACAATCTTGATCGCCAGAGTTCTATGCCTGTTGTGACTGATAGTGATTCTGATGTTTTTCATGGTACTTGTTTTTCTTCTTTCAGGCCTGTGTCTTCAGATGACGTTCAGAAAATACTGACAAAAACTGTTCCAAAGACATGTGAACTGGACCCCCTGCCTACTCCCTTGTTGTACGAATGTTTAGATGTTTTGTTGCCTACGCTGACCAAAGTTATCAACGATTCATTGTCGACTGGCATTTTTCCATCTGTGTTCAAAACTGCCGTTGTTAGACCTTTGATAAAGAAACCTACCCTTGATTGCAACAACCTGTCAAGCTATCGGCCAGTCAGCAACCTTCCATTTTTGTCAAAGGTTGTAGAGAAGATTGTTTTATCCCAGTTGTTAGAACATCTCAACTTGCACAATCTTCTTAGTGTTCATCAGTCGGCTTATCGTCCCGGTCACAGCACCGAAACTGTTTTAGTAAAAGTTGTAAACGATCTGCTGATGGCTCTGGATGACGGCAAGATCTCAGTCCTCGCTTTGTTAGACCTATCGGCGGCTTTTGATACGATAGATCATGAAATTTTACTTCATCGGCTTCAGTCTGTCTTCGGCGTTAGGGATATTGTTCTCTCTTGGTTTCGGTCATATCTTTCTGATAGGACACAGCGTGTATCAGTGAACGGTCTATCATCGGAACCTACTACTCTTCGGTTTGGTGTACCACAAGGGTCTGTTCTTGGTCCTGTGCTCTTTATTCTTTACACACAACCACTTTCAGATGTAATCGAACGTTTTCCTGTGTCCTTTGAGTCTTATGCCGATGATTCGCAGCTCCAAGTTTCTAGTCCGCCGGATGAGGTCGAGTCTGCCTTTCGGAGCCTTCGGGAGTGCGTTTCTGAAGTGAAGCAGTGGATGACTGCCAATCATCATCATCATCATAGGCGTCCTTCAGTCTCGGAAGACTATGGAGTTGCGCTCTGGGTGCCTATTCTGGTGCAGCGCCGGGTGTGGCTGGCCAGTCCGACGCGGGAATGACAGTCCCTGTGGCAGAGGGCACAGATGAAGTCTGACGCTGGTCTGTCTGCCTGGGCTGCAGCCTTTCTTCTCGTTCTCTTTTCCTCGTGCCGCTGAGCGAGTGTCTCTTCGAACTTGGAGAGACCTTTCTGCACAGTCTGTCTCCAGGCTGACCGTTCAAGGGCTGTTGCTTCCCAGTTGTCTTTGTCGATATTCAAGGCTTTTAGGTCCCTCTTGCACACGTCTTTGAATCGCAGCTGTGGTCTGCCTGTGGGACGTTTTCCCTGCACCAGTTCTCCGTAGAGGAGGTCTTTGGGGATTCGTCCGTCGTCCATGCGCACGGCATGGCCAAGCCAGCGCATGCGTCTCTGTTTCAGCAGCGTGTACATGCTGGTGCATCCAGCTCTTTCCAGGACAGTGTTGTTCGGGACCTTGTCCTGCCAGGTGATGTTTAGAATGCGTCGGAGGCTACGCATGTGAAAAGCATTGAGCTTTTGCTCTTGTCGGGCACGCAAAGTCCAGGACTCGCTGCCATACAGGAGGGTGCTCACGACGCAGGCTCTGTAGATCTGGATTTTTGTGTGCTCAGTCAGCTTGCTGTTGTTCCATGCTTTCTTCGTCAGTCTGGTCATGGTGGTAGCTGCCTTGCCGATGCGCCTGTTGAGCTCTATGTCAAGTGAGAGGGTGTCTGAGATTGTTGAGCCCAGATAAACAAAGTCATGGACGACATCCAGTTCATGGTCATAAACTGCAGCTTAATGATGGTAAGACGGAAGCCATGCTTGTCGCTTCAAACAGAGTATCTAGTTCTCAGGTACTTCCGCTATCTATAGACATTTGTGGGAGCCACATTCAGTTTTCATCTAGTGTTAAGAACCTAGGTGTCTACCTAGACAGTACTTTGTCCATGAACCTGCATGTGACAAATACATGCAGGTCTGCATACTTTGAGCTGAGACGTATTGCTTCAATCCGTCACTTTCTCACAGTTGATGCTACAAAAGTCCTTGTTTGTGCGTTTGTTTTGTCACGCATTGACTACTGCAATTCTCTCTTGTCTGGTTGCCCACATTATTTGCTAGAGAAACTTCAGAAAGTTCAAAATGCAGCAGCCAGGTTAATTTTGAAAGCGTCCAAGAAAGATCATGTTCAGCCCTTACTCAGAACTCTACACTGGCTTCCCGTAAATGCGAGGATTCAGTTCAAAATCTCCACTCTCTGTTATAACTGTGTCACTTCCTCCTGTCCCTCTTACCTGTCCTCTCTCTTACAGCTCTATACACCGTCAAGAGAGCTCCGTTCCTCCGCAGACACACGCATCCTTTGTATTCCAAAGATCAGAACCAAAACCTTTGGCCAGCGAGCCTTTCATTATAACGGTCCTTCAGTCTGGAACAGTCTGCCACAAACAGTTCGCTTCGCTGATTCCAAAGTTACTTTGAAGTCGGCCCTGAAAACTCATCTATTTGCGTGAACCTGCTCTGCTTAATCTCAACTTTCTGTATTTTTGATAATTCCTTCTGACAGCATAAGTTTGTGCGTGTGTGTGTGTGTGTGTGTGTGTGTGTGTGTGTGTGTGTGTGTGTGTGTGTGTGTGTGTGTGTGTGTGTGTGTGTGTGTGTGTATGTGTGTGTGTGCGTGGGTGTGTGTGTGTGTGTTTGGGTGTGTGGGTGAGTGTGTTTGATTTTTGCATTTGTATATATTCTTGATGTAATTGTCATTTTTGTTCTGTATTGAATTGTTTGTAAAGCGCCCTGGGCACCTTCGGGTGAAAAGGCGCTTAATAAGTGCACATTATTATTATTATTATTATTATTATTTAACATGCATATTTGATATCCTATATACATATACAGCGCTTAGATTTGATTTTATCAAGATTTTGCGCTATATAAATAAAATATATTATTATTATTATTATTATACACACAATGCGGGTTCAGGCATTGGCAGGTCTGCACACATACTGACTTATGAGGTGTAACACTGATGCCAGAAGAACTGCCGCAGCTGAGTGAGAGGAAATGGACAGCGTTCAAGGCCAGGTCTGCCATTACTCCACAGAATGTGTCCAATCGGTGCACACCTTATAATCATGTACGTATTCGACACATACCGTTAATAAGAAACACCCGAGGGTGCTGGTTGGGACCCAGAGCAACAATGCTTCACCACTGACTTGGACAATCAGCTTCCCAGCTCCCGACGTCACACAGTACATATTTCGCCAGGCAAAGGGGGCTGTCCATGGACTGCATGACCCATTTGGACCCAGCAAAGACATTATAAAACTTTTCTCTTTTTATAACGTCTTTGGGACTCAGTGAACCGTTACTTTGTTTACAAACCGAATGGCAAGGTGGGAAGATGACAAGCCCCGTGGACATAGCCACAAAACGCGCACCAACCAGGTCCAGCCCGGCAACCAGACCAAGACAGAAACACGGGGTGTTTCTACGATTGTAAAAACGGCCAGACATGATGCTCTAGACAGTCTGTTTTGCATTTCAGGTAGGTCCCGCATGCCCCCAAAAGGGTTCCCAAGTTTGCTCTTTCCGAGCCGTCACAGGACTTTCCCTGCAGTGATTAGTTTGTCAAGATAACGTCTCCGCGCTCGGAATGAGTTCCGTATGCATTATCGTCACAGGTGCTATGTGATGGAGAAACTCCATAATGATCACGGCACAAGCCTTAAGCCTGTATATAAACCCAACAGTTGGCCAGGTCCAGAGGTCTTACCTAGATACCAGTCATTAGGCCTGATTCACTAAAGCCAGCAGCCAAACTGCAGAACAGAAAATTAACAAAAGGCACTCGAGGGTGCTGGACAGGATCTAGAGCAAAAATGACTCACCACTGACTGGACAATCACCTATCAGCTGTCGACGCCACGCGGTAGCCTCCAGACAAAGAAGGCTGTTCATGCGCTGCATGACCCAATCAGACCCAATCACCAGTTACCTTGTTTACAAGCGGAATAGCAAGCTGGGGAAATGAAACACCCTGGGACATAGCCACACAATGCGCACTAGACAGACAGGTCGAGCCCAGCTACCACACAAAGAGAGAAACAGATGTGTTCATACGATCGCAAAAGCGGCCAGACATGACGCTCCAGACACTGCCTATCTTGCTTTTCAGCTAGGCTTGACATGCCCTCAAAAAATTCCTAAGTTTGGTATCTTTCCCAGCCGTCACAGGACTTTATCTGCAGTCATCAGGCCTGATTCACAGCCAGCAACCAGCGTAGATCTACACAGACACTATACACATTTTAATGATTTCATATATACCACACTCAACATATTTATGTACACACACCACGCACATTATAGTTATCAACGTACACACATTACAATACCGGTAAATTACATGCAGACCATACACATTATAATCATCTGCATACACACCGCACGTCTATTATCCATATTCCCTCACACACCATAATTATTTACATGTAGTCAGTACACACAATATTCACCATAGCCTACATGTACATCACACATCTACGTTTCAGTTCCATTCGCTGTTACTTTCAACTTCAGCAGCATCTAAAGTTGAGACGTCTCTCTCTCTCTCTCTCTCTCTGTCTCTCTCTCTCTGTCTCTCTCTCTCTCTCTCTGTCTCTGTCTGTCTCTCTCTCTCTCTCTCTCTCTGTCTCTCCCCTCTCTCTCTGTCTCTGTCTGTCTCTCTCTCTCTCTCTCTCTCGGCGATTATTATAACTCTGTGCTCTCTGGCTTGCCTGCTTCTTCTGTTGCATGCCTCCAGTGTATTCAGAATTCCGCCGCCCGTCTTGCTCTTCGTAAAAAGAGACATGATCATGTCACTCCTTTGCTTCACTTTCTCCACTAGTTACCCATTTCTCAAAGAATTTCACATAAAATCAATACATTACGCTACAAGTGTATCAATGGTACTGCACCATTTTTTTTTATCTTTGTGACCAACTCCGAATGTACTCCCCTGCCTGACCTTTCCGTTCTGCTTTCGATACTACTTGTTTACAAATTCCTCGATATAGATGTTCCATTTCACAGTCGGTCACTGTTCTTTTCTGTGCCAGGTCCATACAACTGGAACGAACACTCCCCGTGTAATCGACAGTTACATGCTCTTTCTTCAAGTCAAACTTGAAGACCTCCCCCCCCCCCCCCCCCCCCCTCTGTATGTGTGCCTACCCGTTCGTCCTACTCCACTCTCGTCCTTCTGCTCCCGGTTTGTATGTGTTGTTTTTTTGTACCCTTGAGTTTTTGTCGTTGCGAATGGATGGATGCTTTAGAGAATGAAGAGAATGGTGCGCTTTGATTTCATTCGTATATCTAGATTTGGCGCCTAATAAAAGCCATTATTGTTATTATTATTATTGTTATTATTATTGTTATCGTTATTATCATTATTGTTATTGTTATGATTATGATTATTATTATTATTGTTGTTGTCGTCGTCATTATTGTTATTATTATTGTTGTTGTTGTTATTGATATTATTACTGTTATTGTTAT